>CAMZMU010000055.1:5992059-6607413 GCA_947311845.1 Poa pratensis
GACCTTTTTTATAGGCGTTTTTAGGTCAAGACAAAGTCGGTGGACGAAAAATCGACGGCCACGGAGCTCCGAGGTGGAAACGAGCTGGGCCCACGCGGCCATGTACTTTAGGCCGCGTGGGACCCTCCCAGTTCCAGCATGTTGGGCTCCTGGTCTTCAATTTAAGCCCATTGCGTTCATCTCGAAATTCTGAACCGTGCTCTTTGACCTTGCCCTTTTTGGAGTCCCGAAGCTCCCGGAAAGTCTGAAACACTAAAAAAGACGTTTTCTGGAAAAACATGATTAATTCCAAATAAATGGGAAAACTATGAAGTATTCCAAAATCATTATAAAACATTGATATAACCCTTATATGATGCAAATATGATTGGAATATAAGCAATTAAAATGCAAAGTTCATGTATGCATTTTACATGCATCACACAGTCTTTTAAATAGATTCATCAGCCTTTTACTCTTAAAGCATGAGTAAAAGTTAGCGCCGACATGACGCATACACCAGCGGCTCTGCATGCCAGTCCATGGTGCTGGTTCATCCTCGGCGGGGTGCTGCAGTGCCTTTATAGCCTTAAGCATACCAGCGTGCCTGTCATGAAGGATGCACACATTTGATCGAGTCTTCACAACTGCCTTTTTCAATTGCCTGAAGAAGCATATCCAGCTCTCATAATTCTCACCCTCGACGAAGGCGAAGGCAATCGGGACGATCTGCCCATTGCCGTCCACACCTATTGCGGTCAGGATCTGCCCCTTGTACTTGCCTGTGAGAAACGTGCCGTCCACGCAGAGCACTGGACGACAATGGGTAAAAGCTTCGATGCAAATAGCGAATGAGAAGAACAGTCGGCCGAATACACCATATTGAGGAAATTCCGGGAACCGTTGTAATTCTACTAAAGCATATGTGCCAGGATTCCTCTCCTTCAATGTGCTAACAAGACGAATAACATTATCATAAGAGTCATAGAAAGACCCAAACCTCTCCTCTAGAGCCCTCTGCTTAGCTCTCCAGGCCTTTCCGTACTTAATGGTGGTATTCCATCTTGCATGAACTGTTCTTATGATGTGCTTTGCTTCCATGTCTTTCTTGCTCACTATCTCGCTGAACAAGAGACGTGCAATGAGAGTTGACGTTAGGTTTGGGTGATTTGTCAGCAAACTATCAATTTCACATGTGTGTGGCACGACGTCTGTCACCACCCACACCACATCATACTTCGGCAAGTGACCATGCACCCGTGACGGACAACCAATGTCAGCACAACTCATTGTCAAATATCTGCTATTTGACACGTCAGTGCGGAAAACCCTTTGCGTGGACAATGCCCACTGAATCACGGCTTCCCTTAACTGCTGCTTCGTGCTGTACTGAGCCCCGATTTCAATGTTATTCATGTGGTACTCCCAGGACGATTCATGGATATCAGGCACGGCCGTGACGGCAGACTTGTCCTGATTCCAGTAACTGGGAATAGGCACATCTTCATCATTATTTTCATCCGGATCATCCGAATCTTCATCAGAATCAATATCTTCTGCGATGCCATCCTCGTCTTCCACCAATATCTCAGCATGTACTGTACCTTCGTGCTCATCCGCATCAGCCTCCCCAATTTGGGCAGATCCTGCTGACAGTGCTGGTTCATAATGAAGAGAAATTTCTGACAGTGATGGTACATAGTCAACAGGAATTTGAGCATGTCCTGCTGACGATGATGGTTCATAATGACCAGCCATTTGGGCACAATGCGAACTAGTTGCTTCACTAGTCTTCCAGTCTGAACAGCACCGCCACCTATTTCTAAATTATTCTGCTTCAGAACAAACGACACTAGCACTTCTGGTTTTGTCCCTCGGCGTTTGCATGATGCTAGCCAAGAAACCCACTGATTTGTCCGATCAAGCGGCAACAACTCCCAGCAAATATTTGACCAGGATTTGGCCATACCGACTGAATCCTAACAGTCCAGTAATTATGATCATACCCAAAATTCACCGTCAAATACCACTGGACAACGCCGATTTTCACTTTCTCTGGCTCTGTCAACTGAATCTCCACATTTTAAATTCACTAAGATCAACCCCTGACTCAGATGCACGAACTGTACCGGCACCGTAGTGCACAACAACATCGACCACTTCCATTACCTAAACAAATTTATTCCATCATTAAATACTCCACAACAGATATATCTAAAAATTACACCGCCGAAAATAAATATGACAACCCGATAAAATAAAGACTACTCAAAATATACAATACATCTAACCGACAACATATATCTACACTAATCCTGACACATCCATCGACAAACTATATTAACATTTAACCTAAAAATCTAGAGATTAGGGTTTACCCTTGACGCGTGCGTAGCTCCCGCTGCCCGGCTTCAATCTAGCACCACCACCGCCGCAACACGCCTCTAGCTTCCCAACACCGGCACACACCACCACTATCCACCATTGTTGACCACCATTGCCCCACCTCCACACCCCCAAACGCCTCCACGAATAACTATCCCATCAATAGATCGGGGATGCCTCAACCCTCCTCTACTCTATTTCTTGAGTCTGTGGGCTTTTAGGAATTTTTTGGGGCAAGAATCGGTGGTCTTTTTCGATGGAAACGGAAGAACAGAGAGGAGAAGCAGCAGCTCGAGCGAGAGAAGGAAGAAGGAGGCCAAGCCGGGCGCGTCGGGCTTATCTGCCAGGTTTCGGCACGGGCGCGGCCGAAACGCTCTTTCGGCAAGCGCTCCTTTCGGCACGGGCGCTGCCAAAAGACGTGGGCCACGCCTGCCGCCGCGCCTGCCGACATGCAGATGGCCACTTTCGGTATCGGTTTCGGCACGGGCCGTGACACAGCGCGCTACAACTCAAAATTCCCCAGATCGCGTGCTAGTTTCCGAATAAAGTTTTAAAATAATATTATTTAATTTTTTTTGTCACGATAGCTCCACATCCCGCATCACTTATTTTTTTTTATTTATTTTAAAAAGGACCTGCTGCCGGCCGACCGCGTTCGTCTACTCTACTGGATAGACTCACTTCATCGTTTCGCTCCACCTCCTCCAATCCTCCATCCTGCCGCGTTTCCATCGATTGCATCTCGCGCTCACATCCCACTACAGCTCAATTTCCAGCCAGCTGAATCGTGCGTACATTCTTCGTCGACCTTGCTTTTGCTGGGTCATATTTTTTGGCTGAGCTCAAGTGTCACCCGTTAGGCTGCATCTTTGTACATCCCGATCGGCGCATCTTCGCTCTCTCCAGCGGCGCCGTCGTGTATACGATCTGTACACATCCAATCCCTCCTGTAAAAGCCACACTATTGGTGTAGAAGGACGACGCGTCATGTGAGTGGCGCACTCTCTCTTTATTACTTTCTTTTTTGCTGATGGTTATGAGTTTGCACAATTCGTTTACGTCTGATTGATGCATATATGATGCTGCTTGTTAGTCCCGGCAGTCGAATTGGTAGGTTATCCTTTGTGGGTGATCTCTGTTATTTTTTGTTTGCACACAAGGTATTTGTGTATTTTTGCCCAAGCCAGTGTCAGTTGCAAATCCTTGAGGTAAAACTAGAAAAATCCAATAAGCATTGGGGATAAGTGTGCCACAACAAGTTTTTGATAAAAAAGGCCGATAACTGTTGTTTATCTTTGTGACCTCTTTAGGAGACATGTTCATCTTTGCTAACGGTGAAAAGATATTCATTTTACCACTCATGGATAAAGTGATTTTTGGTAAGCTTTAAGTTACTAATCACGTCATGGAAAAATTGTTGGTTCTATATTGTTGCGATAGTTACTGCGTGCAGCTATTGTTTAAATTCCATAGTGTTTTTACTTCATATAAGAAATTAATGGCGTTCGTTTTTTCTTTGGGTGTCTCAAATGCCGACATTGCAGTGCAAAGTCGTTATTTAGTTCAACTAAGCGGTGCACTATCAATGGATCCTTCTCAGCGTAAACGTTACCGTGACCGGGTTAGGTACATGCAGATGACACCACATCAGAGAGAAATTTATTTACAGAGAAATCGGGAGTACAAACGAATGAAGCGAGGTGTCAGTGCAAGTAGTAGCAATGCACAATCTCTAACAGGAGATACCATTATGAGTACCATTGGAAACATCCACTTGCCAACTAAATCTTCTACAATGACAGGAGGTACCATGTGCTGTTTTAATAAAAGTACAATCTTCGTTCTAAATTGTTATGCGATGATAATAACGTGTATTTTTGTGCCAGGAAAAGAAACAACAGTCACTCTGTTACAAGAACATGAAAATGTTCCAGTTTCAGGTTCTACCATACACAGTTCATTGGTCAATCGACCAAGGTGTTTGGCAAAAAGGAAACGAGGTTGATAAAAATTATATTAATTTAGTATTATATTTTTCATTAGCTAATATTATAGTCTAACAGTATTTTTTTACCATATGACAAACAGTGACTGCAGATGGTAGTTCTGATGTGTCAGCATATGACAAACGCATCCTTCTTCAGCCAAACATGTACCGCCCAACTGATGGTACTCGGATTAAGATCAGTCCATCTGGAGTTCACGTATCTTCTATTTCTTTGGAAATCAGACTGCAGCCGATGTACTAACAGATACGAAAAATAATAATGGTGGACGTAAGCGACGATGCACTACTAGCAGCTATCCCCAGTTGACACCTGAACAAGAAGAGGCATACGTACAAACAAGCCGTGAGTACAAGAGAAGAAGAAAATCAAAAGGATCAAGTTGCAGCAGTGCACAACATACATCTGATGGGGCAATTGTTAGTAATGAACAGACAGTTGGACATACTCTTCTGCAACTACAAAATCATACCAGCGATCAACATGAAGATCTTATTTACGTGCCAATTGATTCTTTTCCTGCCATTCGAGGTAATGTCAGAACCAGCTTGCATAGATTTTATTTATTATGCTCATATGAATTTTGTCATCTGATTTTTATGAATTGACAATCAACAGATAACATTGGGGACACTGGGGATATCCTTGAATATGACTACCATGATGATGAAAGTTATATGTTTAGTGGACAAGGTATGTATTTACTGAACTTAATCAACAATAATACTTACAAATCTTGTTAAGGCCATCAACTCAGATTCTCATAAGAGCAGATTTGTATCAGGGATTGGTCGATAGTATTGTTGCTGGTGAAACACGTGCATGCATGATCGGTAAGCGCATTGTTCTCGATCCCTCCATCATTTATTGGTGGATCAAGAGATATGCGTCGAAGATATCAGGATGCAATGGCCTTGGTCCAACGGTTTGGGAAGCCAGACATATTTCCTACAATGACTTGTAACCCACATTGGGAGGAAATAACTAGAGAACTCGCGCCCGGCCAATCACCACAAGACCGCCCAGATTTGGTAGCACGAGTCTTTAAGGCAAAATTGGAGGATTTAAAGTATCTTCTGTTGAAGAAGAAATTCTTTGGTGAAGTTGCTGCACATGTGCACGTAATTGAGTTTCAGAAGAGAGGTCTACCACATGCACATTTCTTGATAACCCTGAAGTCAAATTACAAGATTACTAACCCGGACCAATATGATGAGATAATATCAGCTGAAATTCCCGATAGTGATAAATATCCTGTGTTGCATGCTTTAGTTATTAAACACATGATGCATGGCCCGTGTGGAGTTCTCAATATAAACAATCCTTGTATGGAAAATGGAAGTTGTAGGTATCATTATCCCCGCCAGTTCGCAGAGACTACACTGCAAGGAGAGGACTATTATCCGATTTATAGGCGCAGGAATGATGGCCGTCGAGTGTGAGTTAGAGGTGCAGTTCTGGACAACAGATGGGTTGTTCCTTACAATCCGTATCTACTTATGCGATACAATTGCCATATCAATATTGAAATTTGCTCTAGCATCAAGGCTGTGAAATACTTATTCAAGTACATCTACAAAGGTCATGATCGTGCCTCCTTTGTGATCGAGGGCCCAGGAGATGGTGCGGTTATTAACGAGATTCGTGAGTACAGAGATGCAAGGTTTATATCACCTCCAGAAGCCATATGGAGAATTTATTCATTTAATCTCAGTGAGATGTTTCCGTCAGTTATACAGTTACGGAGTACAAGTCCACTTGCCGAATATGCATCTTGTGCACTATAAAGATTCTGAAAATTTAGACGATGTGGTCAGCAAAGGATTGTCTTCAAGAACAATGCTAACTGAATATTTCAGAATGAACTATATTGATAGCTATGCAAGGAATTTCTTATACAAGAAATTTCCAGAATATTTTGTATGGCAAAATGGTTCTAAGAGTTGGAAACGTCGTGAACAGAGAATGCAAGTAGGGAGACTTGTCGCTGCACACCCTGCTGAAGGAGAACGCTACTACCTGCGGATACTGCTAAATCATGTGAGGGGGGCTACATCCTTTGATGATTTGCGGACTGTTTATGGTTTTGTTTTTGCTAATTTTCGAGAGGCTGCGGAGAGGAGGGGTCTGATTGAGGCTGACTGTAGTGTTTCTGACTGTCTAAGCGAGGCTGCGACATTTGAAATGCCTTCTGCACTTAGAAGACTTTTTGCAACTATACTGGTTTTCTGTGAGGTAAAAGGTGTACGTGAATTATGGGCAAAACATTTTTATGCCATGGCTAATGATTTTCGGCAGCAGGGTGCAAATAATAATGAATCCCTAGAACAAATGGTACTTAGAGATATTAGTGGCCTGTTATATTCAATGGGTAAGGATATCAGCTGCTTTGATCTTCCAAAAATTCTAGATGGGACTGATTTGGCTAGCCCAATTTGTAGAGAAGTAAATGAAGAAATGTATATTCATATTAATCAAGAGCACCTGGACTTCTATGCAACATTAAATTGTGAGCAGAGACATGCCTTTGATGAGATAATGGACCATGTTCTGCAGAACAAGAGTAAAGTTTTTTTATTGATTGTCCAGGAGGTACAGGAAAGACTTACCTCTACAAAGCTTTACTCGCGAAAGTGCGTTCCATGGGGCTAATAGCAATTGCAACTGCAACATCCGGAATTGCTGCGTCTATAATGCCTGTTGGTAGGACTGCACATTCAAAATTTAAGATACCGATAAATATTCATGATGACAGTATGTGCAACTTTAGTAAACAGAGCGGGACTGCATAATTGCTTCGGAGAGCGTCTTTAATAATTTGGGACGAAGTTTCCATGACAAAACGTCAGGCTGTTGAGGCACTTGATAGATCCTTGCAAGATATTACTGGTGTTGGATCTCCATTTGGAGGAAAAGTAATAGTATTATGAGGAGATTTCAGACAAGTTCTTCCAGTGGTGAGGTGAGGCGAGGCACAAGAGCACAAATTACAGATGCTACACTGAAGAAATCATATCTTTGGAAGGATATAAAACAAATAAAACTGTGGCGTAATATGAGAGCACAATTTGATCCATGGTTCTCCGATTTCCTTTTAAGAATTGGTGATGGCATGGAAGAATCAATTGGCCAAGACTATGTGCGCCTACCTGAAGAAATAGTTGTCCCTTACACTGATTCGAAAAGCTCCATGAGTAAGTTAATTAATGATATATTTCCTTCACTTGGCCAAAATGGAGTGTGGTCATCTTATATTAGTAGTCGTGCCATTCTCTCCACTAAGAATGAATATGTTGATGAACTAAATGCAATGCTTATTGATCGGTTTCCTGGGGAAGAAAAGATCTACTACAGTTTTGATTCAGCAGTGGATGATCCACATAATTACTATCCACCTGAATTTCTAAACTCACTCAGACCTAATGGTCTGCCTCCACATATTCTTAGATTGAAGATTAACTGTCCCGTTATTTTACTTCATAATCTCGATCCATTTAATGGATTATGCAATGGAACACGACTTATCATTAGAGCATTTCAAGCAAAGGCTATTGATGCAGAAATTATTGGCGGTCAATATACTGGAAAAAGGATGTTCCTTCCACGAATTCCGCTATATCCTTCAGAAGATGACGTGCTCCCCTTCAAGTTCAAGAGAAAGTAATTTCCAATTCGTCTTAGCTTTGCCATGACAATCAACAAAGCTCAAGGACAAACCATTCCAAATGTTGGAATCTACCTTCCAGAGCCGGTGTTCTCTCGTGGTCAACTCTATGTTACTTTGTCGCGAGGGATATCAAGACAAACAAAAATACTTGCAAAACCAAATAAGGAAATTGATCAATCAGGAAAAAGCACAAAAAATATTGTCAACAGGATATTCTTTGTGCTTTTTCCAACTAATAATTTTTTGTGCTTTATGTGCTTTTTATGTGCTTTTTCCAAGAGGGATATTGTTTACTTGGTTGTTGTTCTTTAGTATTTTACAACTAATAATTATAATATTATGGCGAATAATAGTGAAGACATGTGCGTGGGTTGCATGCACTCTTACATCGCTGTACTATGAGACGTATTTTAAGTGGGTCGGTAAAAAATTAGTTGAACAAAATATTATTCAAAAAACGTGTTTATATAATAAAATTATGACACGTGCGTTGCACGCACTAGTATACATGATACAATACATTCGTATTCAGCTTCTGTCTGCTTGCCGTAGACGCATGACGCTACACCACCTGCCCGTATTTTAAGCAAGTTACCGCGCGGCTTCACTAGCGATGTCAAGTCAACGAGTAGTCAAGATTTAGGTATACTCCAGTCCGTCTCTGTCCGTCTCTGTCCCGCCGCCGCCTGCATCCTCCCCACCAGCAGCCATGGCGAAGGCCGCGAGAGCGACGCCTCACCGCGGCAGCAGCCTCCCGGACGAGATCGTAGTCTGGGAGATCCTCACCCGCCGACCCCCGAAACCCCTCCTCCGCTGCCGCGCCGTCTGCCGCGCCTGGCGCCTCGCCACCTCCGCCCGCGACTTCCTCCTCGCCCACCACGCCGCCAGCCCGCCCTCCCGATTATCTCCGAGCACGACGTGTGGACCCTCGGCGTCCACCACCACGACATCCTCGCCTTCGACCGCCGGGGCGCCACCGACGACGACCAGCTCCACGCCGTCGCCCAGCTCGACGAGGCCTTCCGTCCGGAGGCCTCCTGCGACGGCCTCCTCGTCCTCTCCAAGGTGGGAAGCTCTAGCTCCTGCCTCTCCGTCTGCAACCCAGTCACGCGTGAGCATGCTCTCCTCGGGCTGCCGTCGGACTTGCGCGTCATGGGCATGTACCTACACCGCCCTACCGGCGAGTACCGTCTGCTACTGCAGCGGAGCAGCTGCAGGGTAGCAGATCCGTCAGCTAAAGACCATATTGGCAGCTATGTCTTTCACGTTGGGCTCTGACCAGCCGCCGAGGTACATCGGGTGGCCGGAGACGGCCTCGGGGACCTTCAGCTTACCTGTCAGGGTGCGCGATAGCCTGCACTGGTACCCGGTGTATTATGACACTTACACCGGAAGCAACCCATTCACTTGCAATTGCAAGACGACTAGTGGTTCAGCGTTCAAGTTTACAATATTCAGCACTATGTGAAAGTTTTATTCCAAGCGATGAAGCCTATACTGCTCTCTTAGTTTAGTTTTGTACCGGCTCTGAAACTCTCTTTTGTTTTACGGAGTAGACGTATACATCTCTGATTAAATGTTTTTTTTTTTGTGCAGCTTCTACCTGCCGTTGCCTGCTCCAAGATTGTTGTGGTCTGCTGTTCAAGCATCCAAGCCCAAGTGTCTCGCTGCCGCCTTTCTGATAGTTCACCCAGCTGCGGGCCGGCGACAAATAATCCACTAGGCTAAATGTTTGCCAAAGAACCCACCTGGTTGAAAGATACTGCATCTTGGGAGAGGTCCCTTGCTACTGTGTAAACACCACTAAAAACCTGGATACTAGTGTTATTTCAGTGACGGAATGCACTTAGCAGGGCTCTCTCTACTTTGTACCTTGTGGACATAAACTGGCATCAACTCCGTAGTATCCGGCTGAGTACCGAGCCATTCTGCACAGATAGCCGCCTCGGTGAACAACTGGTGTACTGTACCTGTGTGCAGTCAAACATTTATCTGTACAATAAGTTTTTTGTTGGTATAAATGAGCGTGAGATGCGGAAACTCCAAAGTGCACCCGGGAGCATGTGCTCCCGGTTTTTTCGAAAAAATATAGAAAATTGAAAACTTGTCAAAATATTCCAAAAAAAATTTCAGAATATTTTGGCAAGTTTTCAATTTTCTATATTTTTTCGAAAAAACCGGGAGCACATGCTCCCGGGTGCACAACGGCTGGACCACGTGAGATGTTGGTATAAAATGAGCGTGACCCCATGTTGGAAAATAAATCTTGTACAGTAGTATCTGCTAGTAATCTTGTAAAAATGCACCAGAAAAAACTTAGCCTCTTTACTTAGCAGAAGCAATTAAGCTTAGGGCGTGCGTTGGTTTAATCTAAATCCCAAAGAGAATATTTTCTGCACAATACTAATCACAACTGAGCCCAGCCCAAGCCCGTCCCTGTCCTTGCTCCGCACCGCGCCGCCCCAAACAGGGACTGCCTCGTTCCCGGAACGGCGACCATGGCGAAGGCCGCGAGGGCGACGCCTCGCCGCCGCAGAAGCAGCCTCCCGGACGACATGGTCGTCTGGGCGATCCTCGTCCGCCTACCCCCGAAATCCCTCCTCCGCTGCCGCTCCGTCTGTCGCGCCTGGCGCAGCGTCACCTACACCCGCGACTTCCTCCTCGCACACCACCGCTGCCAGCCCAGCCATCTGATTTTCTCCGGGCGTGACATCCTCGCCGTCGACCACCTCCAGCTCCATACCGCCACTGACGATGACCCGCTATATACCGTCGCCCAGCTGGATCAGGTCTTCAGTCCGGTGGCCTCCTGCGACGGCCTCCTCGTCCTCTCCAAGCAGTCCATGAATTTTGTTGGCTCAAGCTCCTGCCTCTCCATCTGCAACCCAGCCACGCGTGAGCATGCTCCTCTTGGGCTGCCGTGGTACTTCGGCGTCATGGGGATGTACCTACACCGCCCTACCGGCGAGTACAGGCTGTTACTGCAGCGGAGTACGTGCAAAATAGCAGATAGATCACCTAAAGACCAACTTGGCTGCTACGTCTTCGCTTTGGGCTCTGACCAGCCGCTGAGGTATATCGGGTGGCCGGAGATAACGTCGACGACGACCATGAGCGTACCTTTCCTTGTGCGTGATAGCCTGCATCTGCATTGGTACCCGGTATATCATGAGAACGAAAGCAAAGGACAGTGGAATGAGTGGAAAAGAAAACTAATCGTATTCGACACGATAGCCGAGTCCTTCCGGCAGATGAGTGCGCCAACTGTTCCTTGCAACTCACATATGTGTGAAGTGGATGGCACACTCGGCATCTATGCCCATAACCATTCCACTGGAGTTATTGATATAGTGATGCTGCAGAACTATGAAAGAGAGCTTTGGGACTTGAAGTACCACATCAAATTGCCGATTGCGGAAATCAGGATGAAATTCGAAGATGAATGTGATGAGTATTGTGGTTTGGATGCTGATGACCGTTATGACTATTGGGATTTCGATGTTTTTTCAGTGGATAGTGGTGTGCTCTTCCTAGTGTGTTCTCGGTGGCTTCTTCATGTTGATAGTCATGGTAAACTGGTTAACAGCTTCTATCGTGGTCGTCGAGGCCCGCTTCTCTCTCTATGTTGGCTCAAGCAAAGTCTTGTTCAGCATACCTTCTTCCCTGCTCTAGAAGGTTATGTTGTGAATGCTTCACCTTTCATCGGATCTGTTGAGTGAGTGGTGCATCTTAACGGCCTAGTTCGTATCCTTTTCAGCTGCAATATATATAAATTGGATGAATTATGAGCCAGCTGGCTTCTTTTTGAGTTGATGTATATAGAGTTATGATCAGAAGCTCTGAATATTATGTGGTTGCATGAAATATATGTCGTCTCGTTATGATCAGAAGCTCTGAACGTTATGTGGCTGCATGAAATTTATGCTTGTCTCGATACCCTTTCCGGCTGATGTGACTACTGTCTCTGTTGATGCTAAACCCAACAAGTGAGAACAGGTCATCGACTGGTGGCAAGCGGTGCGAGTGCGCACGCTGCCGCCTGGGGCTCGGCGGGTGCTCATGCAGAGTTTCTCCTATAAATGAAATGTCATCGGGTGCTAGTGCCTGGGATGGTCTCATTTTTAAAAACCCAACAAGTCATTTTGCCTTGCTTTTGAAATATTTGCCTACCAATCTGCCTCATGTCTCTTTTTAGTGTACTAATGAATTGACTTGGCTTTATTTTAATTATCTAGTGGTGTTCTTATTACTCATTTATTATCCAACTATATGCCGCATGTCCGTATTCCTGAACAATAATGGTTGCATCGTAGTAACTTAGTGTTGAAATCTTCTGTTATAATTGATTTTAAATATGGATATGATCGTTCTGCATCTTGCACTCTTCATTTTAAAAGGAAATTCACCGGTGAGTTGCTTGCATTTCCTTCTCAGACTGCACCTTTGTACTAGCACATCCTCCCCATTGTTTGTTGTTTGTGCCCTATGAAACATACTTTTTGCTTAGCAGTTTGTGGGTGTGTTCTTTTTTACTGGAACTTATTATCACGAGTATAGGTTTCACGCATCCTGTAGCCTGGTGTCTACGCTACACGTTCATCCTCTTGTTTTGTTTATTCTGGTATATCAAACATCGTTGCTTTTTTGTATCAACTTTTTTGCTCAGTAGTTTTTGCGGACAGTTTTTCCTGTTATCACCAGACTTTGCACTATGCTACTCTCGATGTACTTCTGCAGCTTCCTCTACCGGGAGCAATGTTACCTTGTGCTTACCTATATTCTTCTCCCTCCCATTCTACTCAATCTCATCCTTGATAGATAGTATCTAATATCAATAGTAAGTTGACAAGCTCCAACGAGATATGAATTATCTAATCTCCATGGTAATAATTATATCCCTTCTAATTTGTAAAACCTCCAAGTAGATCAATCCTCTGTTTACAAAACTTTAGTAGTTTCCACTGGCATGCGCCAAATAGAAAGGCTAACTCACTATATGTTCCAATTCTTAAATATGGCAAGAGCACACTCATTGTCTCGAATATCTCTGTTTCTTGGACTGAGGAACTAAAAGTTAACTTACAAGTTGCACGTGTTTTTTTGTTACCGCTTGAAGCGCTACTTGCATCAGAGTCTATTTCTCTCTATGGGTCAATTTCATTTGGTTAGTTGTGAAGATTAAGCTGACCACCAAGGAAGAATCCATGCTAGCAAACATGGTTTATATTTGTTTCCTTGCAAGCAGTTGTATTTTTTCTACCTAGAAAAATTAACTGTTTTACTATATATCAAGCCAGCAACGATCTCCTTGTAACATTGGTCGATCTGTTGACAGGAAGGGCCTTTGTGTGCTTCCATGCCTCTGTTGCCTTGTTTGGAATTATGTCCATCATTTCACCTCAGCTGCAAACCATATCAAGGATTTATTTCATGGATCATGCTACATACATCTATCAGATGCTCAGGTCCCAAATTTTATTCATCATGAGACATGTTGTAATTTTCATCTGTATATGACGCGAGAGCAAGCTGAAGACTCATGCCGATTATGTGGCACTGAAAGATAACTGACCATTCCTTACTGCCATTGCAGAGCAATTGCTCAGCTGCTTAAATTCAGGCTAGTCGGCAGCCTATTTTCTACTGCATGACCCTTATGGAGGGCCTAGTTACATATTACACCATTGATAGGAGTGCCTGGGATCGAAAAGTGTCGTTGTCGTCGTCAGTAACAGCATTTTATGCTCTTTGGGTACATCGTTGCTGTTCTAGCAGAGCTGAGCTGGCTACAAATTTGCTCCGGCTGCTATTAGTTTATGTGTCTTTTTTATACGGAACACATTGTATATTTCAACAAGCACATGATGATCGTCGGCTTGGGGCTCGCACGCTAAATTCACGCCATGTCTGAAACACCGATGTCTTGGTTTAGGGAAATACAATTAATTTATATAATCAGGTCTAGGGACTAGTATAATTTTTATGTATATTTGGTAAAACTAAATACGCTCCACTGTATATGAACATGTTCATAATTGTGGAAAGTAATTTTTCACGTGTGGCTAAAAAATGTTGTGAATATTCAAGCAGATTTTGTGAACATTGTTCCGATAGAACCTGACCCTGCCCAACTCCCCTAAAAGAATTATGTACAAAGACAATTGTTTCTATTAAGAAAATGGGAGAATCGCCTATTTGCACAAAATTTCAGTCTTAAGTTGAGCCGTCATCGACCAAGTTATGTCTCGATACCCCTTGTCCGCCTCCAACTTTAGGGGCACGAGGGGCAAGACTAGGATATATAAATTAGTATTGATGCATAAAATTGTAATTATTAATGCAATTTTCATCAAAAAGATAAAGGCCAACGTAGACACTAGACACAGATAATCAAAGTAATATTGTCATTTGGGTTTGGCTACCCTCCATCGCGTGTGTTCAACTCATTCAAGTGCAAATTTGAGATTTTTTTTAAACAAAAAAAAAAGACATAAACGGAGTCTGGTCTGTTGGTGTCGAGACTCGAGAAACTGCTAAATAGACACAGTTTGGTAGCGTCTGGACAGAAACAAGGGGGCACCACTAGAAACGACGAGGGCTTGTGCAACTGTTTCATGCCATGCATTGAAACCCTGCTATCTTGATTTAGGCCGAATAAAATAAATATATATAACCAGGTCTATGGGGTATAGCACACGTTTTGTAGAATAAATATGCTACACTTTACATGATAATGTTTATAATTGTACAAAGTAATTGTCAATGAGTGCCTTAAAACTGTATTTTATAATATAAAATATTCAAACAACTTTTGAACAATGCTTAGATAGCAAAAAACAAATTTGCCGCATGCCAAAACCCGGAGCTAAGCCCAAGTCCATTACGTAAAAGAATGTTTCGATAGAACCTGACCCAGCCCAAGTCGATTCATGTTGTTTCGCAAAGAGATAACCGCATCAGCGGTCCTCATTCTTTTCCCGCGTCTTCACATTGGTCCCTATTCTTTGAAATTGCACGTTTAGGTCCTAATTGTTTCGAAAGTGTGTCGCGCGAGGTCCTAAACTGGTCTGATCATGGTTGACCGGTGCCACGTCGGCTGGTGGGGCCCGTAGGCTCAATGAACGGAGGTGAAATTTTGCAAATAGACCCTTCTGATCCATTTTGTCTCATATCTCGATCCAGTTCCTTTTCTCTCATATCCTCCCGCGACATTGGAGGCGGGCTGTGGCGGAGGTGCTGCTCCGGTGATGACCGGAGGAGGTCGACCGGCGGCGGACGCCGCAAGGATGGAGCACGCCAGGATGGAGCCCGATACCAAGGGGCAGAAGCTGCAGCGACCCGGAGATGCTGCCGCGCGCTACGGTAAGGAGACCTAACCCGGAGACAAAGAGTGGCAGTTCATTAAAAGACCCGGAAATTGCAACTTACACGATGGTTAGGACATTTGTAGTAGACACGTCTTGGATTGGCACTTGATTGAGACACGCGGCAAATGGTCTTGCGAAATCAGCAGCAGGGACATGTCACAACCGGCAGCGTCCCCGGCGGCTGGAGAGGAGCTACTGCCGCTGATGGATGCGGCGGCAGAGACTGGATGGAGAATCTGACTTCCTCCTCGCACGCTTCCCAGCAGTCGAGCTCGCGGAGGCACTCATGGCGATGGATCGGGCGGTGGGAGAGAGCAGAGAGGTGGGGAGAAGAACTAGGGGCTGAGAAACCACCTACTTATAAGTGTTCATTTGCATAAATCCCAACCACCAGCTGTGGGAAATCTCCCGCCAACCGCCACCAGCCGACGTGGAACCGGTCAACGATGGTCAACCAGTTTAGAACCTCGCGTGACACACTTTTGAAACAATTAGGACTTAAACCTGCAATTTCAAAGAATAGGACCAATGTGAAGGGGCGGGAAAAGAATTAGGACGGCTGATGCGGTTATCTCTTTCCCAAATTCAGTACAACTCCTCACCTCGTTCCTGGATGGAATCCCGGCCGGCGACCATGGCGAAGGCGTCGAGGGCAGGACCGACGCCTACCTGCCGCTGCCTCCCGGAGGAGATCGCCGTCTGGGAGATCCTCGTCGGCCTCCCCCCGAAATCCCTCCTCCGCTGCCACGCCGCTTGCCGTGCCTGGCGCCGCGCCACCTCGGCCCGCGACTTCCTCCTCGCCCACCACGCCCGCCAGCCCTCCCTCCCCATCGTCTCGGGTAGACTCGTCTCCGGCTCCGAGTACGGCAGCGCCCGCTACCAAGACTTCCTCGCCTTCGATCACCGGGCCGCCGACGCCCAGCTCCAACCACTCGCCCGGTTTGACTATTACTTCAATCTGCAGGCCTCCTGCGATGGCCTCCTCGTCCTCTGCAAGCGTGGCACAACCTGCTTCTCGATCTATAACCTGGTCACCCGTGCGCATGCTCCGCTCGGGGAGTTCAGTTTCTCCAAGGTATTGGGATTGTACATGCACCGCCCTACTAGTGAGTATAGGATGTTACTGCACCGAAGGATTGTTGGATCTCTGCAGCCTAAAGGTAAAATTGGCTTCTATGTCTTTGCGTTGGGTTCTGACCAGCCACCCAGTTATATTCAGGGGCCGGATGCAGCGTCAGGGTTGCGCATTAACACACCTGCCCTGGTACGTCATAGCCTGCATTGGTTCCCAGTGAACCATGAGAGCGAAAGCAGACTGGTATTGGTATTTGACACCACAACCGAGCTGTTCCGGAAGATGTGTGCTCCAGTTTGTCACCCTAAGTCTAATATCTTTGAGATGGATGGCACACTTGGCATCTATAGCTATAACAATGCACTGCAAGTTGTTTATATATGGATGTTGCAGAACTATGAAGATGAGGTTTGGAACTTCAAGTACCAGGTCGAATTGCCGGTCACAGATATCAGGGCGCAGTTTGACCTGAGACAAGGTAGTTGGTATTTGAGCATTGTGTCGGTGGTGGATGGTGGCATCCTCTTGATGGCCAGTAGTGACGGGTGGATGTTTTACGTCAACACTGAGGGCGAACTGGTTGACAGCTTCCATCGCGATGGCCAACACATCTATGCTTGGGACCTTCGGCTCAAGCAAACTCTTGTTCCACATAACTTCATCACGACACTTGAAGGTTCTGCTCTGAATGCTTTGCCTTTCCTCTGACAGCTATTGGGCGAGGTGGTTCTTCTCAACGGCATAGTTGTCATATCCTCATGAGCTGCAATATATATGAATTGGATCAAGTATGAGCCTCCTAGCTTCTTCTCTTTTGCATTAGTGTGTATAAAACTATGATCAGAGGCTCTGCCTGCTATGTGGTTGCGTTAAATCTATGATTTCTTGGATACCCTTTTGGGCTGAATTGACTACTGCGTGTGTTGGTGCTAAATTACCGAGTCATTTTGCTCTGCTTTTGGAATACTTAATGACTGATCTGCCTCATGTTTATATATTCTTGGGTTGAGGAATAGACTTTGCTTTATTTTATTTATCTAGTGGTTTTGGCTAGTACCGAGTTGCTAGTAATCTATATGCCTCATGCCTCTATTCGTTGAGACGAGGAATTATTTACTTTATTTTATTTATCTAGTGCTTCTTCTTAGTACTCAATTGTGAGCAATCTATATGTTCATGTCCCTATTCCTTGAACTGAAGAATTGGTTTTACCATTTTATCTCCTGGTATTCTTAATAGTCAATATGATGACTAGGCAGAGGATTTCCTCTGTGTTGACTTGCAAGCTACATCTAATTTTTGGAAGACGGTTGGAGCACTACTGGTTAACTTAAATGGTTGCATCATAAGTTAATTTCTCAATGAAAAGCTGTGTTATAATTAAATTTCTTCGTCATTGTGCTACATCTGATTAGGTAGGTCTTATGAGGCCTTTGCATTGTAGGTAATTGCTCACATTTAAGCTTGAGGAGTCTAAATAGCTCCACACTGCATACTATATTATGTGCCATTGCAGTGAAGGGTTAGTGCTTCATGTGATGTTCGACCTTATTATACGTCCGAGAAACAAAACTTTATGTCTCGAGCAGGACAATACCATACGAATTGTGACAGTACGGTTGTAGACGTAAGCACTCTGATCATTTGTTACTGACTTGCTAATATCTCAAGCACTACTATTCTGAGACTAATATCTCAAGCACTCAGATAAAGAAACAAATCTTTTGCTAATGAGCACAAAAATGGTTTGACATTGTCTGGCTCAGGTCCCAGGTTGTGTTTGTGTGTCAAGTAGGACAGCATCAGGCTAATTGTGTGACAGCTGTACATGTAAGTTGAAAGTCACTTGCTCATTTGCTTCATAATGTGGAATTATGTTTGTCATGGGAAATAATAAGCGCACAAAATGTTTGTCATGCAGTCTTACATGGTTATCTGGTACTATAGCAAGGGCTGGGTTAATAATGCAGAAAACTGTACTGTTTTTTCCTCGAGAGAATAGCAAAACATATACATGTTTTGAACCACTGTTACCATATGCTTACCTGTATCCTCATGAGCTGCAATATATATGAATTGGATGAAGTATGAGCCTGGTAGCTTCTTCTCTTTTGCATTGATGTGTATAAAACTATGATTAGAGGCTCTGCCTGCTATGTGGTTGCGTTAAATCTATGATTTTTTGGATACCCTTTCAGGCTGAATTGACTACTGAGTGTGTCGGTGCTCAATTACCGAGTCATTTTGCTCTGCTTTTGGAATACTTGCTGACTGATCCACCTCATGTCTCTATTTTCGTGGGCTGAGGAATTGGCTTTGCTCTATTTTATTTATCTAGTAGTTTTCACTAGTGCCAAACTGTTAGCAATCTATATGCTCATCCCCTATTCATTGAGATGAGGAATCGATTGCTTTATTTTATTTATCTAGTGCTTCTTCTTAGTACTCAGTTGTTAGCGATCTATATTCTCATGTCCCTATTTCTTGAACAGAAGAGTTGGTTTTACCATTTTATCTAGTGGTCTCCTTAATAGTCAGTATGGAGGGAGAAAAAATAGTTTTACCTTTATCTAGTGGTTTGTTGAGTTGCAAGCTGCATCTGATTTTCATAAGACGGTTGGAGCACAACTCGTTAACTTAAATGGTTGCATCATAGGTCAATTTCTGAATGAAAATCTCTGTTGTAATTAAATTTCGTCATGATTCCATTGCATCTGGTTAGGTAGGTCTTATGAGACACTAATAATCTCATTATTATAGCGAGAATTGAACACGGTTGTATTATTCTCGTAGGAGTTGTATTCTTGTAGAAAAGACTAGTACTGCAACCTAAAAATTCTAGGAATTTCTTTTTGTGCTTCCTTCCTGACAACGTGTTTCTGTTGCATTGTTTGGGATGATCTCTTGTTATTTTACTTTACCTGTTAGCCATGTTAATTTTTCATGGGATATAAGCACATAGAAGGTTTGTCATGGTCAGGCTCAGGTCCCACATTGTGTTCATGTCTGAAGCAGGACAGGCACCAGGCCAATTGTATGACAATACCATTGTAGAAGCAATCACTCCGATCATCTTTTACTGCATACTGTATTATGTGCCTTTGCATTGTAGTTAATTCCTAACATTTAGGCTTGAGGAGACTAATAAGCTCCACACTGTAACTGTACTGTGTGCCATTGAAATGCAATTAACCTGAACATCTCTGAATACATTTTTGTGTGTGCTTCCATTCCGGCACCATTTTTTCTGTTGCATGTTTGGAATGATCTATTACTATTTCACTTACCTGCTAACCATGTTAATGGTTAGTGCTTGATGTGATATTCAATCTTAACATAAGTCCGAATAACAAAACTTAATGCCATGAGCAGGACAGCACCATGCAAATTGTGTGGCAGTATGGTGGTGGAAGTAAGCACTCTGATCATTTCTTACTGGCTTGCTAACATCTCAAGCACTACAATTCTGTAATTTTGTGATGGTACAGCTGTACAAGTAAGTTGAAAGTCACTTGATCATTTGCTTCAGAATGTATAAGTTTTTTAATATAAGTATCTCCATGCTTTGAACTGGTTTTCAGGGTCCGTAGTTGTTGTGTTCTGCACAAAACGAAAATATCCGTACTTGGGTTTCTACCTGCCCTTTATGGCTGGTTGTCAGATAACTCTCAAGAAATAGTTATTTCGATGGCTGGTGAAATATTTTCGAGATTTATAGTACATGATTATCTCACGCACTACGGGAGAGCTTACCTGTGCCGACGGCCAAACCCTATACCGACGGTTTTTTGTCGGGGCCGTCGGCACAGGGTCCGACGAGGCCGTCCCGACGCCCTGGCCGTCGGCATAGGTAAAGTCGTCGGCATCGGCACAGGGTCCGACGAGGCCGTCCCGACGCCCTGGCCGTCGGCATAGGTAAAGTCGTCGGCATAGATTTGACGCAAGGCTGTGCCGACGGTAAAACCGTCGGCACAGCTATGTTTTTTTTTCCTATTTTTCATCTAATATGAAAAAAAAAATTCAAATTTTTTTTTGGAAAAAATAATTTTGGAAACCTGTGCCGACGGGCAAAACCGTCGGCACAGCCGAAAAATGAAAAAAATATTTTTTTAAATAAATTTTTTGGAAAAAGTATTTTTGGAAACCTATGCCGACGGTAAAACCGTCGGCACAGCTATATTTTTTTTCCTATTTTTCATCTAATATGGAAAAATTCATATCTTTAAATCCGTAAATCGAAATTTAACAAATAAAATATCTAAATTGATTAGAAAAATGAGAGGAATCCAAATATAACATCCATAACATCTTTTTCATCATGTATATGACTTTTTGCAACATGTTTTTGGGTACTTGCTTAATAAAAAAGTCATTTTTAAAACTTAAAAAATGAAAAATGATATTTATAATAATATTTTAAAAATTGTTTTTGGCAACAATGTTTTCCATACAAAGACACACATATGTCTCAAATATGGGCACATTATCACAAACTATGGCACGGGGATGATCATAACTTGGTCATTTGACTCGAAACTTATACATGTTTATAGATGATTGACCTTTTTGTGAAGAAGTTTTTTGTAAACTTTGTCAAAACTCAAGTTTATCATTTATCCTAACAACTAGTACACATAAAGGTACTCCATGCCAAATGATTTCATTTTTTGACTATTTTTTCACTTTGTTTTATTTTGTTGAAAAAACGGTCAAAATGACCACCGTGCATATTCATTAAAAGGGGTTGCATTTTTCAAAACTATCAACCATTTTTCAAAACGGTCAAGATTTTATTTGTTTCTTTTGCTTATTTATTTCTGGTCATTTACTTTATGCATCTAAAAACTAAAAAGAACGAAAATATTTTCGTTTTCTTGAATCCAAAGTGAAAACGCAGGTGCAGGAATTGCTGAAATCTGCTCACTGTTTTATTTTTCATTTTTTTTTTCTGTAACTCCGAATGAGCTGAAATTTTAACCACTACTGCAACTTTGCATAACCTACACACCCGTAAAATATGAGATTATTCTGAGGTGTCTAGATAGGGTAAAAACAGTACTGTATGCATGCCAAAGGATTTCATTTTTTGACTATTTTTTCACATAAAATTCAATTACTTTCGGAAAATAGGCATAAAGTCATTTTTCTAAAATATGTTGCAAAAAGTTATATACATGATAAAAAATATGATATGGATGTCATATTTGGATTCCTCTCATTTTTCTAATCAATTTAGACATTTTATTTGTTAAATTTTTATTTACGGATTTAAAGATATAAATTATTCCATATTAAATGTAAAAAGGAGAATATGGTTGAAAATATGATTTAAAGATATGAGTTATTCAAATATTATTATTACATAATCATTGTTATTTATTCAACTAAATTTTCAAAATTTAAACAATAAAAAGTGTAACATCATGACGCAGGGGTTAATATGGTTGATAAGATACTAATATCAGTAAGTTCTAACATCTCATCTGGAAGCTAATTTGAAAGGAACTCAAAAGTTAAGCGTGCTTGGGCCGGAGCAATTTGAGGATGGGTGACCGAACGGGAAGTTTGACCGGGGTAAGTACTTTGACCTTAGATTGTGTGTAATATGTAATTAGAGATAATGTGTGTGGCTAATTAGGAAATTTCGAAAAAAAAACCAAAATTCGAAATTTCAGTGTAAAATAAAAATAAAAAAAATAAATATTAAAAAAATAATTTTGGAAACCTATGCCGACGGTTTTCCCGTCGGCACAGCCTACAAAATAAAAAAATTAAATTTTTAAAAAATAAAAAATTTGGAATTTAAAAAAAAAACATATGCCGACGGATCTGTGCCGACGGTTTTCACCGTCGGCACAGCCTATGCCGACGGTTCGACCTATGCCGACGGTTTTCTAGGCTGTGCCTACGGGCACCTACGCCGACGACCCTGTGCCGACGGGGAAGGTATCTGTGCCGACGGTAAATCACCGTCGGCACAGGTAAGCTGTCCCGTAGTGACGTGTGGATAATGGATGTAATTAACCAATACATATACAATCAGACACGATCGTTTCTTCAGAAATTGTACAGCAGCAGACACAAAATCTAACTCGGTGAGAGTTTTTTTTAGGGGAGATCTTGTAATTCGGACCTGGCCAGACCCGGCCCGTTCAAAGAGGCCCAAATGCGTTCCACCGGTTTGGCAGGAAACCACTAGGCGTCCCCGGGGATATTTCCTGAGATCCCCGGGTCGCCAGCCATTGGATCGGATCGATACGAGCCGTCAGATCCCGCGCCCCACCAACCCCGCTTTTGCTGTCGCCGCAGCAAATAATCCCCGCTTTTGCTCCCTATGTAGCAAAAAACGGTTCGCCCAGAAAACAGAAAAAAAGACCGATTTCGCCGGAGACCTCACCGGACTCGCCGGACCTCACCAGAGACCTAGCCGAGATCCCGTAGCAGAAAAAATATGATATTGTAGCAAAATCGATTTCGCCAGAGACATCGACGGAGACCTCACCGGAGACATCGTAGCAAATGTTTTGTTCTATTGTATCAAGACCACAAAACAATAATAGCAAAAAATTGTTATATTGCAGCATCGTAGCAAAAAAAATTCGGCGAGGTTCTCCGATAAGACTTATGATGCAAAACAGCAGGACAAATTGTAGCATAAAAATTCTTCTTGTAATGCAAAAACATTATGCTATTTTAGCAAAACTATAAAACTATTGCAGCAAAAAAATGCCTGAGAGCATCGCCCTGCCGCCATGGCAGCACCGCCACCCCAAGCTGGCAGCATGGCCGACCGTCGTCGGTAGCACCACCTTCCGACGCAGGTAGCATCCCCAATCACCGTAGGTAGCACTACAGTCCATGGCAGCAACGCCGCCCACCGCTGAGAGCACCGTCGGCTGCCGTCGGTAGCGTCACCCCGCCATGGACAGCAAACTCCGGCTGCCGGCGGTAGCAATGCCGGCAGCCCCTTGCAGCAACAGTGCCCACCGCTAGTAGCACTCTCTGCTGTCGTCGGCCCGTCGGTAGCAACGCCGGCTGCCCTTGCAGCAACGGCGGCGGCCGCCGCGCCGCTAGTAGCACTCCTGGCGCCCCCTGGCCTCGCCCGTAGCAGCAGCCATGGATGCACCTCGCAGCAACGTGGGCTGCCTGAGGTAGCAACGCCATCGCTACCTAGGCGCGCTGCTGCGTGCTCACAGGGGTGAGGTCGGCGAGAGGGCGGGGTCGAGGTCGGCGCCGGCGCCCTCGGGGCAGAGGGCGGCGCGGTGGAGGTCGGCGCCGGCGCCCCCACGGCAGAGGGCGGCGCAGTGCAGGTCGGCGTACCCGGGGCAGAGCAGCAGGACGCGTCAGAGGTCGTCGTCGCCGCCAACCTGACGCAACCAGATTTGCCGTCAGCTTCCGACGGAGGAAGCATGGGGTGCTCGCCGAGGTGGCGCGGGAGTTGGCGGCGCCGGCCGATGGAAGGCTCCAAGTGGCCGGGTCGCGCGAGTAGGGGAGGCGCGCTGGGCGGCCGGCGGGTGGAGCCAGGGGGCAGTCCACCTAGAAGAAGAGGTCGGCGTCGCCGACGCGTTGAGAGAGGCGAGATGGCGGGATGGGAAGCGGTGCCTGTGCGGTGCAGCGGCCGCAGCAAAACAGGAGAAGTAGGAGCTCTAGGACGAGGTGGTGTCTGGGGCGGCGGTCGGCGACGCCATGGCGGCTGGACAGCGAGGAGCACGGCCCAAAGGAGCGGGTCGAGAGGATAAGGTTGGGACTCGGGAGCGTCACGCCTCACGTGTCTGAACGCCTTGTGGTGGGTCCGCGGGGACGCGTGGCGCCCGCTCCATGCGGAGGACGCGATCGACGGATCCCCCGGGGACTACAACCTTTTCCCAGAGAAATACCAGACCTACCTCAGCCGCCGTCACCACTCACCACACTCCACAGTCCTCTTGCTACTGTGACGAATCCACAGAGCCGGTATGAGCTCCCAATCGGCGATCATGGCTGAGCCCACAGGTTCTCTCCACCGCGGCATCCCGTTCGAGATCGTCGTCTGGGACATCCTCCTATGCCTTCACCCCAAAGCCCTCCTCCGCTGCCGCACCGTATGCCCCGCCTGGCGCCGCGCCACCTCCACCCGCGACTTCCTCCTCACCCACCACGCCTACCAGCCCAGCCTTCCGATTTTCTCCGGCGACGAAAACATCCTCGCCTTCGACCATCGGGCCGCCACCGATGACAACCAGCTCCACGCCGTCGCCCAGCTTGACGAGGCCTTCCATCCGGAGGCCTCCTGCGACGGCCTCCTCGTCCTATCCAAGGTGGACATGATTGGCTCTAGCTCCTGCCTCTCCATCTGCAACCCAGCCACGCGTGAGCATGCTCTCCTCGGCTGCCGCCAGACTTCGACATCATGGGGATGTACCTACACCGCCCTACCGGCGAGTACCGTCTGCTACTGCAGCGGATCAGCTGCAAGGTAGCAGATGTGGTATCTGAAGACCAAGTTGGCTGCTATATCTTCACGGTTGGCTCCGACCAGTCGCCGAGATACATCGGATGGCCGGAGATGGCGTCGTGGAACTTCGGTGTGCCTGTCCGGGTGCATGATAGCCTGCATTGGTACCCGGTGTATTATCAGCACAAAAAGCAAGCCACAACGGCATGAGTGGAAAACCAAACTTATGGTATTCGACACCATAGCAGAGTCGTCCGGCAGATGCGTGAGCCAATTTTTTCTGGCAACTCAGAAATCTTTGAAATAGATGGCACACTCGGCATCTATATGTTATTTTGTGATGATCCAAATTCGTATATACTGATAAAGGCCAGCTTATGATGAAGGAGAGCGGAGCGCCCCGGAAATAGATGGTACGGTACGAGTTGTATACGAGTTATGTACGGTTCGAGTTGTACTCGACTTGGAGATCACGTTACCGACCTAGGTTAGGTCAGGGCTCCTATAAATACATCATGTAAGCCGCCGTTTGGGATAAGCCACATATTGTAAATCCCCGGCGTTGTAACCTCACCCGAAATAGTGAAGTATTGCTGGCTGGCGCCCGTGGTTTTTTCCTCTCCATTGTCGGAGGGGTTTTTCCACGTTAAAATCTCGTGTCTCCGTTGGTTTGATCTTGCTTAACTTTATCGTTGATTTCCTATTGCGTGTAACACTATACCCGTCACCATTCCGGTAAAGTTATTGATATACGGGTGTTGCAGAACTATGAAAGAGAAGTTTGGGACTTGAAGTACAGAATCAAATTGCCGCTGAAAGAAATCTGGAGGAGTTTGAAGACCGTGATGACGATTGGATTTGGATGTTGTATCGGTGATAGTGGTGTGTTCTTGCTGCTAAAGTTTCCTCGGTGTCTGCATCACGTTGATAGTGATGGTAAACTGGTTAACAGCGTCTATCGTGGTCGCCAAGGCCTCTGTATGTCGGGATGTCGGCTCATGCAAAATCTTATTCAGCATACCTTCTTCCCGGCTCTTGAAGGTTATGTTGTGAATGCTTCGCCTTTCATCAGACCTGTTGAGTGAGTGGTGCTTCACTGCTTCTATATAAGTTGAATGAATTATGAGCCGTTGGTTTCTTCTTTTGTGTTGGTGTATATAAAGTTATGATCAGAAGCTATGAGTATTTTGTGGTTGCATGAAATCTATGCTTGTCTCAGTATGATACGTTACGTGGTTGCATGAAATTTATGCTTGTCTCGGTACCTTTTCTGGCTGAATTGACTACTGTTTGTGTTGATGCTAAACCCAACAAGTGATTTTACGTTGCCTTTTTGAAATATTTGCCTACTAATGTGCCTCATGTCTCTTTTTATTGCCGAGGAATCGACTCGCCTTTATTTTAATTTATCTAGTGGTTTTCTTATTACTGTTATCCATCTATATGCCTCATGTCCCTTCCTTGAACAAGCATGGACTTAACCATTTTCTCCATCAGTCTAGTCAATATTTTATCATGTGTGTACCATTTGTTGTAGTTGACGATGAGAAGAGGTAGATAATTTCGTCTTTGTTGACTTGCAAGTTGCATCTGCTTAAATGGTTGTATCATAGTCAACTTACTATTTAATTGTTCTGTTATATTAATATAGGGATACGATCGTCCTGCATTCTTGCACTCTTCCTGTTACAATGGCCTTCACCTCTCCAAGATTTGTGTTTTTGGCGTTGCTTGCTTGCCTTCTCAGACTGCACCTTTGTACTAGGTTTAGCACATCCCCCTCCTCATTGTTTGTTGTTTTTGCCATATCAAACATTGTTGCTTATGTATCTACTTTTTGCTTAGCAGTTTGTGGGATGTGTTTTTACTGGAACTTATTATCATGAGTACAGGTTTAACACATCTGTATCCTAGGCAGTTTGTGGGATGTGTTCTTTTTTACTGGAATTTATTATCACGAGTACATGTTTAACACATCCTGTAGCCTAGTGCCTACGCTATGTTTTGTTTCTTGTGGTATATCAAACATTGTTGCTTTTGTATCTACTTTCTTAGCAGTTTTTGTGGGCGGCTTTCCTATTACCACCAGACTTTGCACCATGGATGTACTTCTGCAGCTTCCTCAACTGGGAGCAAAATTATCTTGTGCGTACCTATAATCTTCTCAT
Organism: Poa pratensis; assembly: GCA_947311845.1. NCBI lineage: Eukaryota > Viridiplantae > Streptophyta > Magnoliopsida > Poales > Poaceae > Poa > Poa pratensis. Next base: position 6,019,141 of record CAMZMU010000055.1, read on the forward strand.
TCCAACTCTACTTAATCTCACCCTTGCTAGAATTATCTAGTCTGCATGGTAAGAATATGTCCCTTCCAGTTCGTAAAAGCTCCAATTAGACCAATCCTCTGTTTACAAAACCTGAGTAGTTTCCACCGGCATGTGCCAAAGATATAGGGTAACTCACTGTATGCTTTAGTTCTTAAAAATGATAATTGAGCTCACTCCTTGTCTTTAAAAAAAAAAACTGGGCACTCCTTGTCTTGAATGTCTCTATTTCTTGAATTGATTCAACCTTTTCATGTTGGTTTTCTTTTCCTTGAGATTACCTTAATAATCAAATATTTAGCGATTTACATGTGTTTCCTGTTTTGTTGCTATTGATGAAAGTTGACTTGCAAGTTGGGCCTGATTTTTATTACTGCCTGAAGCGCTACTTGCATCAGATTCTTGGATCAATTGCATATGGACATTAAGGTCACCACCAAGGATGACTCCATGCTAGCAGACATTCTGTTTAAGGAATGCTCCATGTAATTGTTTCATGGCCATGCTACATACACGTATCAAATTCCCAGGTGGCCCACATTCTGTTTATCGTGAGACGCTGTGGTTGCCTCGCATGAGCCATGTTCATTTTCATCCCTAGTGGCGCAAGTTGATCACCAGTTTGGTCGCCTTATTCTTTTCGATCGCCAGTTTGATCTCCTTTTGCTCGAGTAAGCTGAAGACTCACTCTGATCATTGGCTACCGCATGTATCATGTGGCACTGAAAGATAACTGATCATTTGTTACTGAGTGTATGACGCTTCTGTAGTGCATGGTTACATTTTATACCTCACGGATGAAGTTATGAATCCAGATTATTAATGTATTCCATTATGTCTGGGATAAGTGTCGTCGTTGTCTGTAACTGCATTTTGTGCTCTTTGGGTGCATCATTGCAGATCTAGCACGGCTGAGCTTGCTGCATCAGAAGAACAGGACTCGTTAACCACTAGTCCGCCACAGCGGCTGTGGCGAAGCCAGACTGAGAAGTGAGAACACATCCTATAGTTTTTGCCAGAGTGTTCTGATGTCAACCCCATGCTGAATCCACTAACGTGTTTGTGTGTGCTCCGGCTACAATTTTTCGTGTCATGCGCTGAAACCCCGCTTTCTTGGTTTAGGCCACTTAGAAATAATTCATATAATCAGGTTTAGGCCATGTTTGTTTCTAGAGTTTTTGTGGGGATTGGTGGGATAATCATCTAGTGTATTGGGTGAAACCCCAAACTTCACCCAATCGATTGGGGATCAATCCACTAGGTAGGGGTAGTGCATTGAATCTCCTAGTGGATTGAGAAAAAATGAACTAGAGTTTGGGGATTTGTGGGGAAAGGTGGGGATAAAACCTGTCCAATACATTAGAAACAAACGATGTTTTGAAGTTTGGGGTTTCATCCAATCCACTAGAGGATTATTCCCACCAATCCCCACAAAAACTATAGAAACAAACAGGGACTTAGGGGTATAGCATAAATGTACATTTTATAAAATCAATATGCTCCAATGTACATGAAGATGTTCATAATTATACTAGTATAAAAAAATTATGTGTGACCAAACTGTTTCGACAGAACCTGAGCTAAGCCCAGCCCAAGTCCACTCACGCATCGTTTCCCCAAATCACCAAAATTCCTCCTCTCCTTCCTGGTATGGAATCCCGGCCGGCGACCATGGCGAAGGCCTCTAGGGCGACGCCTCCCCGCGGCAGCAGCCTCCCGGAGGAGATCGCCATCTGGGAGATCCTCCGCGGCCTCCCCGATGAGATCGTCGTCTGGGAGATCCTCGTCCGCCTCACCCCAAAATCCCTCCTCCGCTGCCACGCCGTCAACCGCGCCTGGCGCTGCGCCACCTCCGCCCGCGACTTCCTCCTCGCTCACCACGCACGCCAGCCCTCCCTCCCCATCGTCTCCGGCTCCGAGCACGTCGCCCCCCGCTACGAAGACATCCTCGTCTTCGATTACCGGGCAACCGATGCCCAGCTCCAACCAGTCGCCCGGGTTGACGGCTCCTTCAGTGTGGATGCCTCCTGCGACGGCCTCCTCGTCCTCTCCAAGTATGGCACGACTGCTGGCTCCGCCTGCTTGTCGATCTGCAACCCGGTCACCCGTGAGCATGCTCCCTCGTGTACTTGAGTTTTTTCAGTTTACTGGCAATGTACATGCACCGCCCTACCGGCGAGTACCGGCTGTTACTGCACCGGATGAGCCCGAGGGGGTCGTTTGCCGGATCTCTGCTGCCTAGAGGTGAAATTGGCTGCTACATCCTCGCGTTGGGCTCCGACCAGCCACCCAGCTACATTCAGGGCCAGAAGCAGCGGCAGGGTTGCACTGCAGCACATTTGCCCTGGTCCGTGACAGCTTGCATTGGTTCCCGGTGCATCATCAGAGTGAAAGCAGACTAGTATTGGTATTTGACACCACAACCGAGTCGTTCCGGCAGATGGGTGCTCCAGTTGTACCTACCTCGTCATATATCACTGAGATGGATGATACGCTTGGTATCTATAGGTATAACGATGGCCTGAAAGTTGTTGATATATGGGTGTTGCACAACTACGAAACCGAGGTTTGGGCCTACAAGTACAATGTCAAATTGCCGGTTGCAGAAATCAGGGGCAGTTTGGAGGGTGGCATGACCATTGGTTTGTGTCGGTGGATGGCGACCTCTTGCTGGTCAGCCATGGCGGGAGGATGGTTTACGTCAACACTGATGGTGAACTGGTTGGCAGCTTCCACCGTGATGGCCAATCCACCTATGCTTGTGTCCTTCGGCTCAAGCAAACTCTTGTTCCACATAACCTCTTCACGGCACTTGAAGGTTGTGCTGTGAACGCTTCGCCTTTCCTCTGATGGCTGTTGAGTGACGTGGTTCTTCTAAATAAACTAGTTGTCATATCCTCATGAGCTGCAATATGTATGAATTGGATCAAGTATGAGCCTATGTTTGATATCTTCGTGGGCTGAGGAATTGACTTTGCTTTATTTTATTTATATGGTGCTTTTCACTAGTACCCAAGTGTTACCATTCTATATTCTCATGTCCCAATTCCTTGAAATGAAGATTGGTTTTGCCTTTTTATCTAGTGGTCTTCTTAATACTCCCTCCGTCCTAAAATAATTGTCTCAAATTTGTCAAAAACTGGATGTATCTAGACATATTTCACGTATAGATACATCCACTTTTGAGGCAAACTTGAGACACTTATTTTTGGACGGAGGGAGTAGTAAATATGATGAGAACAAAGAAAATTTTCTCTTTGTTGACTTGCAAGCTGCGTCTGATTTTTAGAACACTACTCTTTAACTTAAATTTCTCAATGAAAACTTCTGTTATGATTAAATGTTCTTCATGATTCCGTTGCATTTTGATTAGGTTATGGACACTAGTAAGCTCATAGAATTTAACATGGTTATAGTTTTCTCAGTCCGAGGAGTTGTATTCTTGCACTAGTACTGCAACCTAAAAATTATAGGAATACCTTTTTGTGCTTCCATCCTGACACCCTTTTTTTCTGTTGCATTCTTTGGAATGATCTTTTTGTTCCAGTTTACCTGCTAACTATGTTAAGGGTTAGTGCTTCGTGTGATGTTTGATCTTATCATAAGTCCGAGAAACAAAACTTTGTCTCGAGCAGGACAACATTCTACGAATTGTGTGACAGTATGGTTGTAGCAGTAGGCACTCTGATCATTTGTTACTGGCTTGCTAATATCTCAAGCACTACAATTATGTGACCAAATAAGGAACTGGGCGTCGACTAGTTGGTAGTGGCAGCGGGTGCGCGCCCAGCCCACCAGAGTTCCCAGACTCACCTGGTGCCTCATGGTTGCTTCTTCTTGAAAAAAAATTAATAGGGCTAGTCCCTGTTGGTCTCATTTTTTGTGACCAAATATCTCAAGCACTCGGATCAAAAAACAAAACTTTACTAATGAGCACAAAAATGGTTGGCCATGGTCCTGCTCAGGTCCCAGATTGTGTTCATGTGTCAAGTAGATAGTACCAGGACAATTGTGTGATAGTCGCTTGATCATTTGCTTCAGAATGTAGAAGTAGGTTTGTCATGGGATATATAATAAGCAAACAAAAAATGTGTGTCATTAGTTTTACCTGTTATCTGGTACTAATGTTATCTTAGTGACTGAATGCAGCTAGCTGGGCGCACATGTGAAATAAATACACACTCATAGTTCACAAATCATCACCAGCCAGATTAAACAATGCAGAAAACTGTACTATTTTGTGTCGAGAGAACAACAAAGAATATAAAGGTTTTGAACCATGCTTGATCATTCTTTGGTGACTGGATATCATGTTCCTTTTTTTTGCAAAACGGTGGAATCCAGACAATGGTTTTTTTATACGACTTAAGATACTGAGAATGGTTTTGATCGTAGGAAAAAGTTGTACATGCTTTTGTGATGAAATCTTACATACAATCTCTTGCTATTTACTTATGCTGCTTCTGGGTGGTAGTGTCCTGTGCTCTCTTCTCTCAGCTTTATTATCAGCTTTTCAGCCTATAGAACAGAAGCAGAATATTGTTTAGCGCCAGAGGGTTTTTCCTGAAACAATATAAGGTCCACTGTTTCATGAGGTTCTTGATCCTTTTTTGTTGGTGGTGATGCCTAGTGAACATTGGTAGAACCTAGGAGTCTACCGGGTCGGGGACGTAGGTTGTATGGGAAGGAGGGGGTTGTGTGGAGGCGAGGGGCTCGCTGCCGGCGGCTGGGCGCCGTCGCGCGAGATCGAGGAGGCGGCGGCTAGGGCAGGAGGCGGCGGCGAGTTGGAGAAGGCCGACTCCTCTAGGAGTCGGCAATAATATTCTTGATTATTGCTTGATTCTCAAAATCCTATTACAACTCTTATATAATAAAAGATAATGGGCTAAGCCCCTAATTCGGCCCACTAACGGGCTTTTTCCGACTATAGACCAAACCGGTCATAACATCTCTCCCCGCCTCGACAAACAGCTCGTCCTCGAGCTGGACATCTGGAAACTGCTGGCGGAACTCGTCGAGCTTCTCCCAAGTAGCGTCACTCACCGGAAGCCCTGTCCACTGCACCAGGACATGCCAAACATCACGGCGCTTCTGGGCCTTCAGTACCTTCTCCGGGGCTGGAAGAAGTCGCCCCCTAGCTGTAGGTGGTAAAGCCGGGGGCGCCGCAGGTGGGTCACCGTGGTAGGCCTTGAGCAGGCCCACGTGGAAGACGTCGTGAAGACGGGACCCCTCCGGCAGCTCCAGCCGGTAAGCGAGCGACCCGACGCGCTCCACAACACGGAATGGACCCGCGTAGCGAGGTCCCAGCTTGCGCTTGGAGCGTGGGTCTAAGGACTGCGTAGTCCGATGTAGAAGGCGGAGCCATACCCAATCCCCCACCGCGAACTCCGCGTCGCGATGGTGTGCATCATAGTACTTCTTGGACAGCTGCTGCGCCTGGAGAAGGCGCTGCCGCGCCTCGTCCAATATCTCGTCGCGGGTGCGGAGCAAGTCTCCCGCGGCCTCAGTCCGGGCCGCCCCGTCCTCAAAGGGCAGCATACGCGGAGGCGGCCTGCCATAGACCATCTCGAAGGGTGTGGCGTGCAGGGCGGCGTGATAGGAGGTGTTGTAGCAATACTCCGCCCATGCCAGCCAGTCCACCCAAGCTCGTGGGCGATCTCCCGTGACGCAGCGCAGGTACATGGCAATCACCTTGTTGACCACCTCAGATTGCCCGTCGGTCTGAGGGTGGAACGCGGTGCTGAAGCGAAGCTTGACGCCGGCCAACCGAAAGAGATCCCGCCAGACGTGCCCCGTGAACACCGGATCACGGTCGCTGACGATCGACGCCGGGAACCCATGTAGCCGGACGACCCCGTCGAAGAAAGCTCGAGCCACGGAGGCGGCCGTGTAAGGATGACCGAGCGCGATGAAGTGCGCGTACTTGGAGAAGCGGTCGACCACCGTGAGGATGACGGACTTGCCGCCCACTTTGGGAAGCCCCTCGATGAAGTCCATGGAGATATCCGCCCACACCTGCGAGGGGACCTCGAGGGGCTGCAAGAGGCCCGCTGGCCGCTGCGTCTCCGTCTTGTTGCGCTGGCACGTCACACATGCCCGCACCCAATCCTGCACCAATGCCTTGTCGCCCGGGATATAGAAATCAGCGCGAAGGCGGTGGAGGGTCTTCTGAACACCCTCATGGCCCGATGAATGTGCCAACTCCAGGACCTGGTGGCGGAGATCGTCGTGGTCGGGCACAAAGAGGCGGCGGCCGTGGAGGAGCAGGCCGTCCGCCAGGTGCCAGGGCGCCTCCAATGCGCCGGCGTCCAGGCGCTGTCGGAGGTCCTGGGCGTCGGTGGCCGATGCCGTGGCCTGGCGGATGGCGTCGATGAGAGCAAAGGACGGCCCGGAGCGAACGCACATGGCCGCTCCCACGGGCGCCGCGTCCCCCGCGAGGAGCTCGTAGTCGCGGCGAGAGAGGGCATCCGCCACCGTGTTAAGCCGCCCGGGGCGGTACTCGACGGTGAAGTCGTAGCCAAAGAGCTTGCTGATCCACTGATGCTGCGGCACTGTGGAGAGGCGCTGGTCGAGCAAGAACTTGAGGCTGTAGTGGTCCGTACGGACCCGGAACGAGCGGCCCCAAAGGTACGGCCTCCAATGCCGCACGGCCTGGACGAGGCCGATCAGCTCGCGCTCGTATGCCGCGAGCTTATGGTGGCGGGCGGCGAAGGGTCGGCTGAAGAAGGCCAACGGCCCGTCGCCCTGGTGCAGGACGGCGCCGAACCCGGTGCCGGAGGCGTCGCAGTCGACCACGAAGGGGCTGTCGAAGTCCGGCATTTGGAGTACCGGCCCCGTCGTGAGGGCTCGCTGGAGAGCCTGGAAGGCCTCCGTGGCCTCCGCGTCCCATGCGAAGGCATCGCGGCGGAGAAGACGTGTCAGCGGCGCCGCGATGAGGCCGAAGTCCCGGATGTACTTCCGGTAGTAGCCGGCGAGGCCCAGGAACCCGCGCAGCGCCCGAGGGGACTGTGGGGTCGGCCAGGCGGCTACGGCAGCGACCTTGTCCGCGTCCATGGCCACGCCGTCCGCGGAGATGACGTGCCCCAAGTAGGCGACCGAGGTCGTGCCAAACGAGCACTTCGAGCGCTTGAGGTGAAGATGATGCGCCCGAAGCTCGTTCAGGATGATGGCCACGTGCTGTAGGTGCTCCGCCCAAGATGCACTGTAGATAAGAATATCATCAAAGAAAACAAGCGCAAATCGGCGTAGGTAGGGGCTGAGCACGTCGTTCATGAGGGCCTGGAACGTCGCGCGTTGGAGAGGCCGAAAGGCATCACCAAGAACTCGAAGTGGCCGTGGTGTGTGCGGAAGGCGGTCTTCTCGACGTCGTCCGGGTGCATCCGCACTTGGTGATAGCCGGAGCGGAGGTCGAGCTTGGTGAAGAAGCGCGCCCCGTGCAACTCGTCCAAAAGCTCGTCCACCACCGGGATGGGGAACTTGTCCTTGTAGGTGACGGCGTTGAGGGCGCGATAGTCGATGCAGAACCGCCAAGTGCCATCGGGCTTGCGCACCAGGAGCACCGGTGCGGAGAATGGCGACGTCGAAATCCGGATGATGCCCTGTGCGAGCATCTCCGCCACTTGGCGCTCGAGCTCGTCCTTCTGGAGCTGGGGGTAGCGGTACGGCCGTACGGCGACAGGCGCCGTGTCCGGCGGCAGGTGGATGCGGTGGTCGCAGGGTCGGGCCGGCGGGAGGCCCTGTGGCTCCTCGAAGATGTCGCGGTGCTGCTCCAGGAGGTCGGCCAGCAGGGGGTGCGCCTCGTCGAGGGCTGCGGCCATAAACTGGAGCTGCGGGGTCACGGGCCCGGACCCGCCGATGCCTGTCCACTGGACGCGACGGCCCCCCTCGCGCCAGAAGATGAGGGTGAGGGCCTCGAAGTCCCAGAGGATGGGCCCCAGCGTGGAGAGGAAGTCGAGGCCGAGGATGAAGTCGTAGCAGCCCAGGTTGATGCCGACGCAGTCGATGGCGAAGGACTCGTTGCCGATGAGGGCGGGAACCTGTCGCGCCACGCCCTCGCAAGCAAGGCGGTCCCCGTTGGCGACGGTGACGCTGAACTTGTCGGCCCCGGTCGGCTGGAGTGCAAGGCGGCGCAAAGTATCCCCGGACATGAAGTTGTGTGTCGAGCCCGTGTCCACGAGGGCGGTCAGCGTCTCCCCCTTAATGGTCACCGGAAGCAGCATGGTCTTGGCCGTCTTGATCCCTGCCATGGCGTGAAGGGAGACGACGAAGGACTTGGCGTCAACCGGCGCGTACGTTGTAACGCCTGCCTCGGAGAGCGTCGCGGTCTCAAGCTCCGCGGTGATGGCCTCTACGGCGTCGTCGTCGACGGTGTCCAGGTAGAAGAGGCGGGCGCACGTGTGGCCCGGCGAATACTGCTCGTCGCAGTTAAAGCACAGCCCCTTGCGACGGCGTTCGAGCTGCTCGGCCGCGGTGAGGCGTTTGAACGGTCGCGTGGGCGCCGGTGCAGCCCCTGGAGTGGTCGGCGCGGCGACGCGAGGCGGTGCCGGGGTCGGCGTGGCCGGCCGGGGGGAAACGCGCACGCCCCGGTTCGGCAGCAGCTGCTGCATGGCGTTAGCCCGCTGCTCGTATGCCCGCGCGTAGTACATGGCAGACTGCAGGTCCTGAGGTTCCCGCAGCTCCACGTCGACGCGGATGTGGTCAGGCAGGCCCCCGATGAAGAGATCGGCGCGCTGGCGGCCCGAGACGTCAGGCGCATGGCATGCCAATGCCTGGAAGCGGTCGGCGAAGTCCTGCACCGTGCCCGTGAAGGTGAGGCGGCCGAGCTCGGCCAAGCGGCTGCCGCGGACCGGCGGTCCGAAACGGCGGAGGCACAAGTCGCGGAAGCGCTCCCATGACGGCATCCCACCCTCGTCCTGCTCGAGGGCGTAGTACCATGTCTGTGCGGCGTCGCGGAGGTGGTAGGAGGCCAGCCACGTGCGGTCGGACGCAAGCGTCCGCTGTCCCCGGAAAAATTGCTCGCATTGGTTGAGCCAGTTGAGGGGTCGACGGTGCCGTCGTACGTGAAGAACTCGAGCTTGGCGAAGCGGGGCGGCTGCTGGCCGTGGGAGGCGGCCGCGAAGGCGCCCTCGTGGCGACCCGGCGCGGCGGGGATGGAAGGCGGGGTGAGAGACGAGTACGCCTCGGCGTACCCCGGGAGACCCCCGCGAGCAGCGGCCCCAGATGACGCGGCCATGGGGGCGCGGATGGCTGGCCGGGTTCGAACGTGGGCGCGGTGGCCCACGACGGCAGCGGAGACGGCGACGACGGGAACTTGAGCTCGGTGATCGGTACCCCCTGCTTCTGTGGAACGGAAGCCGGCGGTGGTGGTGGCGGTGGTGGCGCCGTCCGCTTGAGGAGCACCGCGAGGGCGTGCTTGATGTCGGAGACCGACTCGGTCAGGTCGCGGAGGCCCGTAGAGAGCTCCTGGTTCGAGAGGATGGGGGCAGGCTCCCGAGCCGGCGCGGACTGGCCCGCAGAAGCCGACGGCGGCTCCATGGTGGCGGGCGCGCCCGACGATGCGATCGCGGCGGAGGCGGTGGGCAGTCCCGAAGACATCGCAACCGAGGAATCTGATACCAAATTGGTAGAACCTAGGAGTCTACCGGGTCGGGGATGTAGGTTGTATGGGAAGGAGGGGGTTGTGTGGAGGCGAGGGGCTCGCTGCCGGCGGCTGGGCGCCGTCGCGCGAGATCGAGGAGGCGGCGGCTAGGGCAGGAGGCGGCGGCGAGTTGGAGAAGGCCGACTCCTCTAGGAGTCGGCAATAATATTCTTGATTATTGCTTGATTCTCAAAATCCTATTACAACTCTTATATAATAAAAGATAATGGGCTAAGCCCCTAATTCGGCCCACTAACGGCTTTTTCCGACTATAGACCAAACCGGTCATAACAAACATCTTTTGTTACCTCGTACACATATATAGGAGAGAAATCAATGAAATTAACTCAAGCTGTGACAAAAAGAAAAGATCAAACATGTAGTGGATCAAGGTTTTGGTTCCCGTAGAAAAAAAATTCCGATGGTGGTCGGGATTACCGGTTACCAAAAATCCCAACCGATTAGCGGACGATTTTGAAAACCAAAATTTTAAAAAATTGGTTCCGATTTGACCGTTTGCCAAGGGTTTTTGTTAAAATTTATAATTTTCAAAATTGTTGGGATTTTTGCCCGGGATGAACATTTCCCGGGGGTGGTCGGGATGTCCGGTTACTGGGCGGTAACCGATTTCCCGACCGCTAACCAAAACCATGGTCTAGATTACCGAACATGCATAGGCACAAAACTTCTCGCGCTAATTCAAGACTACAGTAATGTAGTGCTGAGATTTCTACAAGTATATTATCTTCTAAGGTCATCATGGCTGTTCGAAAACTAACCACTTAGCTGCACACAGACAGCACTTGTCCAAAGTGAGACAAATTATATATGTCCACACTCAAAGCTGAATCCAACTAGATTTTCTTGGTTTTCTCCCGTTGTATTTGAGAACCCAAGTGATTTAGGGCAATTTAACCAGAAACATATAGGGTTTGTACCAAAATCTACCCAGGCTAGGTTCCACCTGGAAGCTTTGCAAGATGTGCTGTCCAGCTAGCAACACACTAGCCAGGGAACGGGACACGTTTGAGAACCTGACGTTCTTTTGTCTTACTAGAACAGGTATAAACCTACAGAAACTTACACGAGTGCTTGATGATTCTGCTCAGTGCAAGGTCCAAACCTACAGAAACTTACACGAGGTGCTTGATGATTCTGCTCAGTGCAAGGTCCCCGGTCGGTAAGAGCTGAACCATAATCACTTGCAGCTTTCTCATAGTCATTTACTTCATAAGTTACTGGAGTAGTAGAGTTTACCCTGTAGCCTTTAACCTCCTCCTCAGTCCTCTCCTTCTGTTTTCTATGGCGTATCCGATATTGTTGCTTGATTTTTTTTTAGAAATGGGAGCCTCGCCCCAGCCTCTGCATCAAACTGATGCATACGGCCGGCATTTTATTATGGATTGTTGCTTGATATCTACTTTTTTTCTCAGCAGTTTTCAAGGATGTCTTTTTGTACTATCACTCTGCACTATACGTGTACTTCATCAATGCCGCAGTTGATGGACTATCAGTCTGCACTATACATGTACTTCTTCAGTTGTGAGTGATGTCAATTTTTTTGCTTCACTTTCTTCTCACTCCCACTCTTAATATCATCCTTGCTAGTATGCAAATAAACTTAAGTTGAAAAGCTCCAAGATAATCTAGATTATAGTCTTCATGCAAGAATTATGACCCTTCCAATTTAGAAGGAGTTTCTGGCAAAAGTAGACTTAGATAATTTATTATTACAAGCAAAAAAAATTAACATGGAAAGGACCCCGAAGGGTTCGGAAGCCGCATTACTCGGTGGGAGTACAATTTATGTAGAGGCCCAACCCAAAAATAAACTAAGAAACGTCATCAAATCCTTCACCACTAAAGTTGTCGATGAGCTCAACGCCACCACCGATGAATCCGTCTCCAGGGATGACACCACTTGGAGATGGGTCAGCGATGATCGGAATGACGAAGCTGCAAAAGATCTTCCAAATAGGTGCGGCTAGTAGGGAGAAGGGCTAAGGTGCACGAGGCACCCTAGTGCAGAGGCCTTGACAGCCAAAGAAGCGACGCGATCTCGCCGCGGTTGGGACTCCGCATGTCGCAACTTCAAGATCTTCATGCATAGCTCAAGTTCATGCACGTCGCCCTTCCTTCCGCCAATATGGTTGCTAGAGCGAGTAAAACCGCCGGCACCTTAAGCTCCACCGCGCTTATTGATGAAGTTCTCGTCATATCTGAACCCCACACCAAGCCACCACCATGACAGCTCATCAGATAGCAAATTTGGCCACTCATAGCACCGTGCGACATCGCCAGCGAGTAGAACCTCCATGACATATGTCATAAAACCAAAATAATGCCACAAGGGCAACACCTAACCTAGCCTAGACCTAGAAAGTAACCTACATTATACATGGGTGGGACCCTCACCCGTCTCGATGCCAGCCACCTCCGGAGAAGAGAGGGGGAGGGTTTGTCAACCCTAAATATGGAGGAATGGAGGTGGACAAGGTGGGAGGGAAGAGACGAGCATAATTAAAACTTTATCCGAGTGTCTGATGGTCTTTTGGAGTCGGACTCAGGCCGCAAACTGGAGTCGACTTTAATTTTAATTAAAGAGTTGTTGTTTACAGAACCATAGTACTTGTCACTCACATGCACAGAAGTAATATTGCAATTTCCGTTGTGTTTTAGCTCTGGTTTTTTTCCAAAACTCCTTTTTATCATGCATGATTAAGGATACTCCCAAACAGCTGATGACAATAAACACAAGGTCCATATATACTCTAGTACAGCCACCAAAATAGGGACTCCCCTACTTCTCTGCCGATCCCTAGGTGTAGCCCCCCCCCCCCCCCCCCCCCCCCCACCACCACGGGTCATGTCCATGACTGGAGGAGGCGAGACGGAAATAACGTCCTGCACCCCCTCCATGCTCACCTCACCGGCGTTGCACACATGCTCCGCCGCCATCGCCCAATCCCAATCACCTGATCGGGCCTCCACACGCCATCTTCAAATCTCCTACTTGGCTATACATTTTATCTCTTTTTCCCAAGCAATTGTATCAATTTGCCAAAAAAAAAGTACTTATTATATAATCTTTCCTTAGAAAAAAATCTGTTGTACTACTTTTTTTTTATACTTGAAAATCTTCTGTACCAATAATAACAGTATCTCCCTTTGGGCTAAGCCCAGCCCGTTTGATGGCTCCATTCGACAGTTCTATACAGCAAACGAACCTGGCAACCTCCCCTCCGTACTCCGCCGCCGCCACCCGCACAACCCCACAACTCGTCTCGTTCCGGCCTCGTGGAATGGGATCGAGGACCAGGACAAGCTCCCCGCCGGCGACCATGGCAGACGCCGTAACAGCAGGAGCCGCGCCTCTCCTCCCAGGCCTCCCCGACGAGATCGTGATCTGGGAGATTCTTGTCCGCCTCCCCCCAAAATCCCTCCTCCGCTGCCGCGCCGTCTGCCCTGCGTGGCGCCGCACCACCTCCACCCGTCCCTTCCTCCTGGCGCACCACGGCCGTCAGCCCTCCCTCCCCGTCGTCTTCGGATACCAAAAAACCCTAATAGGGTACCACAAGAACATCCTCGCCTTCGACCACCGTTCCGGCGACGCCCAGCTCCAACTCGTCGCCCGCTTGACAATGCAAAGTGCTTCTGTATCGAAGCATCTTGCGACGGCCTCTTCATCCTCTCCACACGTAGCACGACCAGCCCCTGCTTCTCAGTCTGCAACCCGGCCACGCGTCAGCTTGCTCTCCTCCGGCAACCGCCGGCCTCCAGTTTATTCAGTGTACTGGGAATGTACCTGCACCGCCCTTCCGGCGAGTACCGTCTGTTACTGTACCGGACAAGCAACGGTGCGTCCATTATCGGGGAACTGCTGCCTCAAGGTAAAATTGGTTGCTATGTCCTTGCTTTGGGCTCCGACCAACAACCGAGGTATATCGGGGGGCCAGAGGAAGCATCGGCACTATACTTTGACAGACCTGTACTGGTTGGAGATAGCTTGCATTGGTCTCCAGTGAAGCATCAGAGCGGAAGCATGCTGGTAACTGTATTTGACACCATAGCCGAGTCGTTCCGCCATATACCTGCTCCAGTTACTCCCACCAAGTCATATATCTTCGAAATGGGTGGAACGCTTGCCATCTACAGCTATAATGGTGCTATGAAAACTGTTGATATATGGGTGTTGCTGAACTACGAAGCCGGTGTCTGGGAGTACAAGTACCAAGTCGAATTACCGGTCGCAGAAATCCGGGGCAGCTTGGAAAGGTTGAAGGCAGCTGGCATGTGAGCGTTGTGACCGTGGATGGTGATGTCCTCTTGCTGGTCAGTTATGGACAATGGCTGTTTTATGTGGACATTGACGGCAAACTGGTTGACAGTTTCCATCGTGAAGACCAACAGTTATCTTCTTCTAGACTTCTATTGAAACAAACTCTTGTTCCGCATGCCTTCTTCACGGCCCTAGAAGATTATGATGTGAGCGCTTCGCCTTTCATCTGAAGGCGGTTGTGTGTGGTGGTGCTTCTTAACTCCTAGCTGTCGTATCTTCGTGAGCGGCAATATCTATGAATTGGGTCAAGTCTGAGTCTGCTGGCTTCTTTTTTTTTACATTGATGTACACAAAGTGATGATCAGAAGCTCTGGCTGTTATGTGGTTGCATAAAATTTGTGTTAGTTTTGGTAGCCTTTCAAGCTGAAGTCATTACTTTGCGTGTTGATGCTAAAATTACCATGTCATTTTTCTGTGCTTTTGAAATATTTACCAACTAATCCACCACCTTATTTTCTTGTGCTGAGGATTTGACTTAATTTTATGTATCTAGTGGCGCTTCTTAGTACTGATATATTAGCAATCTATATGCCTCAAGTCCCTATTCTTGGAACTGAAGAATTGACTAACCTTTTTGTCTAGTGGTCCACAAGAAAGTCATATTTAGGGTGTTTCCTTTTTCTAGCAATTTTGTAGCTGACGATGAAAATAAGCAATTTTCCTCTTTGCTGACTTGCAAGTTAAAAGGCCTTGGAGCACGATTAAAGTATTGCATCATAGTCAGCTTCTCAATGGAATGTTCTATTCTAATTCCTTTTCTTCATGAATTTATTGCGTCTGGTACGGTAGGTCTTACAGAGTGGAGACTAGTAGGCTCACCTTATATCCAGAATCGGACATGGTTAATTTGTCTCGTTCCAAGGAGTTGTAATATTCTTCTAGAAAATGCTGGTATTGGAACCTGAAAAATCTCTTGATACTGGTTTGTGCTTCCATCCTGATACTGTTTTTACGTTGCATTGGTTTGAATGGTTGCGTACTAACCATTTTAAGGATTAATGCTTCATGTTCATTCTAAAATGATTGAGCCTATTGTATGGACTGTTTCTTGTTTAGTTATATTTTGGCCATGCCTTGGCTTGCTTCTGCCAAGCAACATGTTGACTCTAGGTTGTAACCTCTGTGATGGAATTACTGTTTGCCATCTTAATTAGGACATGATATGTACCCAATGATCCACTGTTTAGCTCTGTTTAACTTGATGATATCTTGTCTGCAATGTGGTATGGTAAAAGATAATATCAGCTAACCTTTTCCCCTTCTGAATTTAGCCCTGCAAGTGAACCGTTGAATATATGCCGTGCCTTTCTCCATAAGCTTTGTTAATTTTACACTTCATGTTCTAGGCACGAAATATGTTTTAGATTTGGCTGCCGGTGGTCTGTGGAACTACTGTAGGCTGCACCGGGACATGGTGCGAACAAAACGATTCATCTGTTTTCGTAGTGCTCCCTGGCGCCTATGATTCACTACTTTGTGCTACTTTTGTGACTTGGTTCTTTGTTGGATTTCTGAGCATTACTGCAGAATTGTCAAATTTTGTACCGCCTGAAGATGCGCTTTGCAGCTCACCATGGCTGCTAAGAACTTAAGATGTGCTTTGCGTATAAGAGAATTTCTGACACTCTTTGTAGTTGTTGTTTCTTGATGGGTTATGTAGATTCAGAGGTTCACCTTTCTTTTCCGTTCAGGTGCGTCACTTTTCCGTAGAATGTATGTTCGTAGGATACATGATTACTGGTTCTTGATTATATCATACTCGTACCATAAAACTAAACTTTTCAAAACGAAAAGTGAAGAGCACCCTCCAGAGAATGCACTCAAGAATCAAGAACCCCAAAGGAATGACAAGAGTCGGCAGCGAGTTCAGAATGGTAGTTGGAACTTGGAACACAGACTAGGCTGGCCAGTGCGTGAGAGTCACTGGTTATCCACGGAATGGCAGGTGCAAGCACAGCTACTTCTTGTTTCCTATAAATTCTTCATCAACTGGAACTGTTGATATGATCCTGAGGCCCTCTCTGTCTTTGCTTTAGTTGAGTTCTTGTGAAGCATTAGTTTTACCGTTCCAGCAGCCATTTCACCTGGTGAAATGGGTGCATGTGGGCCTGGGTTCCGGGTGGCCCTGGGTTTGGTGCTTTCTTCGGGTCATGGTAAGTTTGATGTTCCGAATAACTACTGGAAATTTAAGCTTTGCACCTGGCCATTCAGATGGTTCGTGGTTAGGAATCAAGTGTAGAACTTTCAGTGTGCAAAATGTGTAAGTGATGAAGCAGACACTAGTCGTTAGCTCTTTCTTCGTTAATTTTTTTTTGACGGATGCTTCTCATTCTCAGGCTGTGGGAAATAAAAAGATTAGATCTGTCTGTTAGTGTTGAACAATATAGTGTTTGGATCTCCAGCTATACCACAAAGAGTGTTATGCACTAGTCAAGTTTTAAACTATTTTAGCTTCACTATAGTGGAGCAAAAAATCCATTTAAAAAACTACAAGATGATCTAGCAAGGATGTCTAGTTGAATAATACAGACAACACATGTCCAAATTAATACCAAGCTAGATAGATTTGTGGTCGCTTCAAGCTGATTCTAGCTATTAGTTCTACTATGTTTTTCTCTCGTTGTATTTTAAAATCCAAGTGACTTCAATTACATCTATAGGCTGAAAACAATCGGTGAGAGTACCACCTTCCAATAGCCTCATAGACGAAGATTTTACCAGAGAATGCAGATGCAAGGCTATACTTATCGCCACAAGTCTTTGTTGACGTCGCTTCTCTCGATCCTTTTAGCTACTCTCAACAATTCACCGGCTTCGGCGTGCGAAAAAGGTATCCTAGCGACCTCGACCCGAACCCGAGATGGTCCATGGAGAGGAGGTGGTCTCATCCTCATCATCACTCGTCGACGCCATGAGTGCCCAAAACCGACAAGGGGGCTCTACGGAGTCGCTAGACATACCACCAGAAAGAACTATATTCTATTGATTCTCTTAAAAGACATATACATTGATTATAAAGATCTCGGCTGTCTGATTAAAGTCGTTTGTGTTTGTAGTTTCTTACTCTATGATTCCTATGAAATCGTTATACCAGAATCCTCGTGAGTTAAGTTTTTTGGCTCCCGGGCAGCAGTGTTCCTCGTACATAAAGATATGTTTTTAAAAAATCCTAGTTTAAAAAAATACCTAGTAACACATTTTTTTTGCTTTTTGACATGAAAAAACATGCATGTAGATTTAAATGTTCATTATCATAAAAAATGTTGTTATTTTCATGTGTCAAAAAAGCTAATTCAAAAATATAGAAACACGTCCAAACATCTTTTTCACTAGTCAGACTCTTTTGAATTATTTATGAAGATTTATCGTTTAAAATACACATGTAGATTACTATGTTTGTTATTTATTTTTGTGATTTTTTGAAAAATCAATAAATCTGAAAATTATTTTGGCAGTGCCCGAGATTCAAAGTAAATTTTCAAACTCCCTCGCTAGTCGTAAAAATTACATGACAATACGTATATTTATCTCCTTCAAATCAATCCGCGAAAGATCATATTTCTTATACTCCAACCGCCCCAAAATATAAGACACGCTATTTTTTTGGATCTTTAGTGCACGATTTTGACTACTAATATGTATATAGTACTAAATTATATGAAATGGAAATGTATAAATGATACAGTTGTATTCGTTTTGCAAAACAAATCCATTTCATAGATCTTTATATTAATTTTTTCAACATATTATAAATGTAAATTATATAAAATTAAAGTTTTTACCAGCGGAAAGCAATGGGGCTTTATATTTTGGGATTGAGGGACGAACTATTTAAGTTTTAACAGTGATGATCTCTCTCTGGCTAAGCCCAGCCACGTTTTTCTTTTGAACTGTTCCCAGCCCGTTTGTGGGCCCATTCTTATTCCAGAGTTCTATACGCAAACCAAGCTCCAATCCGCTCCGGCCTCCGCCGCCGCCACCAGCGCACAAATCCTGGGACGGAACGAGAACTCAATCGGCGACCATGGCGGACGCCGTAACTGCAAGAGCGGCGCCTCTCCTCCCCATCCTCCCCGATGAGATCGTCATCTGGGAGATCCTCGTCCGCCTGCCCCCCAAATCCCTCCTCCGCTGCCGCGCCGTCTGCCCTGCGTGGCGCCGCACCACCTCCACCCGCGACTTCCTCCTGGCGCACCACGGCCGACAGCCCCCCATGCCCGTCGTCTGCGTATATGGAAAACCCGACGAGCACTGGCAAGACATCATCGCCTTCGACCACCGGGCGCCGACGCCCGGCTCCAACCCGTCGCCCGGCTTGACAGTGACAAATTCTGTTGGCTGCAAGCCTCCTGCGACGGCCTCGTCATCCTCTCCAGGGAAGACTCCATCTCAGTCTGAAACCCGGCCACGCGTCAGCATGCTCTCCTACGGCAACCCGCGGCCTCCGGATTTTTCAGTGTATTGGGAATGTACCTGCACCGCCCTTCCGGCGAGTACCGGCTGTTACTGTTCAGTATGAGCTACAGCAAAATTGGCTGCTATGTCCTTGCCTTGGGATCCGACCAGCCACCAAGGTACATCGGGGGCCGAAGAAAGCATTAGCATGGCGCGTCCACACACCTGCGCTTGCCCGAGATAACTTGCATTGGTCTCCTCTGCACCATCAGAGAGTGGTAACTGTATTCGACACCACAGCCGAGTCATTCCGGCAGATGCGTGCTCCAATTGTTCCCGCCAGCGCCAATTCATATATCTTTGAGATGGATGGAATCCTTGCATGTATAGCTATAACGATGCCATGGAAGTGGTAGATATATGGGTGCTACAAAACTACGAAGGTGAGGTCTGGGAGAACAAATACCAGGTCGAATTGCCGGTCACAGAAATCAGGAGGCAGCTTGGAAGGGTTCAAGGAAGTTGGGATGTGAACGTTATATCGGCGGATGGTGACGTCCTCTTGCTGATCTGTCATGGCCAGTGGCTGTTTTACGTGGACATTGACGGCAAACGGTTGACAGTTTCCATCGTGATGGCCAACAGTTTCATGCTTATAAACTTCGATTGAAACAAACTCTTCTGCATCATACCTTCTTCAGGACAACAGAAGATTGTGCTGTGAATGATTCACCTTTTCATCTGAAGGTGGTTACATCCGGTGGTGCTTCTGAACGCCTAGCTGAGGTGTCCTCATGAGCTGCAATATGTATGAATTGGGTCAAGTATGAGCCCGCTGGCTTCTTCCTTTTGCATTTGTACATGAAGTGATGTATGAACTTCGACTGTTATGTTATGTGGTTGCATAAAATGAATCCTTGTTTCGATATTATTTTAGGCTGAAGTCACTACTGTGTGTTTGATGCTAAAATTACCAAGTCAATTTGCTCTGCTTTTTAATATCATGTCTCTGTTTTGTAGGGCTGAGAATTGACTTCAGTTTATATATCTAGTGGTGCTTCTTAGTACTGAATTGTTATCAGTCCATATGCCTAAAATCCCTATTTGTTGAACAGAAGAATTGATTTGTACCTTTTTATCTAATGGTCTTCTTGATTGTCAATAATTAGGGTGTTTACTGTTTCTACCAATGTTGTAGCTGGCGATTAAAAGAGTCGCATTTCCTCTTTGCTGACTTGCAAGCTGCATCTTATTTTTAGAAGGCCTTGGAACACTGCACGCCAAATTAAATGGTTGTATCATAGTCAAAGTTGAATACATGCCGTGCCTCATTTTTCTCCGTACTTTGTTAATTTTGCAACGTCATGTTCTAGCCAAAAAACATGTTTTAGATTTGCTTACTTATGGTCCATGGAACTATTGTACGCTGCAGCCGGACTTAGAACATGGTATGAATGTAATGATTGACTGGTTATCTGTTGGATTTGATTCCTTGGCATCACTGCAGAATGATCAAAAATTGTAGCACGGTCGCCCTTTGAGACTGAAGATGCGCTTTGCTGCTCAGCATGGCTGCTAAGAACTTAAGATGTTCTTTGCTCATAAAAAAATCTGACACATTTTTCCATGCTTTTTCTAGATGGGTTTTGTAGATTCATGGTGTTTTACTTTTTTTTACGGGAACGCAAGCATTCCATTAAGACACGACGAGATCGTCGGTCACCATACGGGATACATCAACAGGGAAGTCTGACAGCCACAAACGATGGTCAGTTCTCGACTCCCTCAACATTGCGCGACGACACACCTGTGCTTGCCCGAGATAGCTTGCATTGGTCTCCGCTGCAGCCTCAGAGAGTGTTAACTGCATTTGACACCACAACCGAGTCGTTCCGGCAGATGTGTGCTCCAACTGTTCCCGCCAGCGCCAAGTCATGTATCTTTGAGATGGATGGAACCCTTGGCATGTATAACTATAACGATGCCATGGAATTGGTTGATATATGGGTGTTGCAGACTACGAAGGTGAGGTCTGGGAGAACAAATACCGGGTCAAATTGCCGATCACAGAAATCAGGAGGCAGCTTGGAAGGGTTCAAGGCAGTTGGGATGTGAACGTTGTATCAGCTGATAGTGACGTCCTGTTGCTGATCTGTGATGGCCAGTGGCTGTTTTACGTGGACACTGGCGGCAAGCTGGTTGACAGTTTCCATCGTGATGGACAACAGTTTCATGCTTATAAACTTCGATTGAAACAAACTCTTCTGCCTCATACCATCTTCACGACACTATAAGATTACGCTTTGAATGATTCATCTTTTCATCTGAAGGCGATTCCATCCGGTGGTGATTCTTAACGCCTAGCTGAGGTGTCCTCGTGAGCTGCAATATCTATGAACTGGGTCAAGTATATGAGCCTGCTGGCATCTTCCTTTTGCATTTATGTACATGAAGTGATGATCAAATACTTTGACTGTCATGTGGTTGCATAAAATGAATCCTTGTTTCGATACCCTTTCAGGCTGAAGTCACTACTGTGTGTGTTGATGCTAAAATTACCAAGTCAATTTGCTCTGATTTTAAATATCATGTCTATTTTCTAGCGCTGAGGATTGACTTCAGTTTATGTATCTAGTGGTGCTTCTTAGTACTGAATTGTTATCAGTCCATATGCCTAAATTCCCTATTTGTTGAACAGAAGAATTGATTTGTACCTTTTTATCTAGTCGTCTTCTTGATTGTCAATATTTAGGGTGTTTCCTGTTTCTACCAATGTTCTAGCTTTTTTTTAGAGCTACCAATGTTGTAGCTGGCGATTAAAAGAGTCACATTTCCTCTTTGTTGACTTGCAAGCTGCATCTAATTTTTAGAAGGCCTTGGAGAACTACACGTCAAATTATATGGTTGTATCATAGTCAACTTTTTTCCCCTTCTGAAATTAGCACTGCAACTGAACAGTTGAATACATGCCGTGCCTCATTGTTCTCCGTAAGCTTGGTTAATATTGCAACGTCATGTTCTAGGCAAGAAACATGTTTTAGATTTGCTTACCTGGGGTCCATCAAAGTACTGTACGCTGCAGCCGGACTTAGAACATAGTATGGACGAAATGATTCATCTGTTTTTGTAATGATCTACTACTTTCTTTTGTGACTGGTTATCTGTTGGATTTCTTGGCATCACCGAACGATGATAAAAAATTGTAGCACGGTTGCCCTTTGAAACTGAAGATGAGCTTTTCTGCTAGCATGGCTGCTAAGAACTTAAGATGTTCTTTCTAGATGGGTTTTCCAGATTCAGCTGTATAAAAAAATCTGACACAATTTATGCATGCTGTGTCTAGATGGGTTTTCGAGATTCAGCTGTATACGCTTTTCCCCTGGACAGATGTTTTACTCTTTATTTTTGACATACACTATTTTACAGATATCGATTATACCACACCATCGAACCAAACTATTTATACTGAACATGATAATGCTGGTGTGATCGATCGCCGACCGGAGATTGCACTCAAGAATCAAAGAACCTAACCTTCTCCATGTAATGCAAGGGAAGAGTAGACAGCTTACTTCAGAATAGTAGTTGGAACTTGGGCTGCAGATCAGGCTGACCAGTGGGTGAGAGTCACAGGTGATCAATGGAACGGCAGGTACAAGCACAGATGGTTCTTTGTTGTTCTCACCGTCCGCCTATAAATTCTTGCTCAGCTGAAACTGCCGGTATGATCCTGACGCCCTCTTGGTTTGTAGTTTGAGTTCCTGTGAAGCTGTAGTTAGCGTTCCAGCACCTGTTTCTCCTGACGAGATGGGTCCGCCTGGGCCTGGAGCTCCGGGCTGGGGAGGCCCTGGAGGTGGGGGCCCTGGTGGGTGGAGTCCTGTGCCTCCTGGAGGGCCGGGTTTGGTGGTTTCTTCGGGTCCTGGTAAGTTTGACGTTCAGTTAAGCTTTGCATTTGGCCATTGAATTCGTCAATTCTTTCAGTTTACACCTCAAAAGACACGTAAAAATGCATTCAGTTAGATGGTTCGTGGTTAGGGCCAAGTATAGAAGTATAGAACTTTCAGCACTAAAATCAAAGTGCAATATGTGTGTAAGATCGTTCGGCTTTCTTTTCGTTTTCTAAGACGGATGCCTCTGATTCACTGAAACCTGACGAATGCTTCCTTCTGCAGCTTCTACCTCCTCTGCTGCTGCTGCCTGCTCCAAGATTGCTGCGGCCCGTTCTTTGGACCCCCAGGCCCGGGCAGCGCGCCGCCGCCCTTCTGAGAACTGACACCATGCCAAACATTTTTTATATAAACAGGGGTGGCACCCCGGTTCCATTAGATGAACCAACGCCCAGGTTCGCAGGTGTCAACTTATTACAAAGCTAGAGTTGGCCGTAGCCGAATAGAAAAGCAAGTCTCAAAGAGAAACTAAAGTGCATCCTAGCGAAACAAATTTTATTACAGCACTTTCAGATCAGTGCGAACTGAACATTTTCAGCTTAGTGTGAACTCAGGTAGCGTGCCAGAAGGTCGTCTCCCCCCTCCCAGCTGTTCTCAGCGCCTGGGGTCTTGAACGCCAGTTCGAAAGGCTTGAGCTTCTTGAGTGGCGTGTTCCCCAGCGTAGGCGACCAACAATCTTGATCAAGCGGCGATGCCGGACTCAGTGTCAGTTGCTTCTTGATTCCTGCATCCATATCCTGAGTGGCGAAGCAGGTGGATCCGCCTGATCCGAGAGCTTCAGCGAGCTTAGCAAGTAGCTAGCTGCCCAGCTCCCCTCCGAGAAGAACGAAGAGGTTCGCTCATCCCGCGGCTTACTCAGCCACAGATAGCGAGAGGAGTTTTCATCTTCTTCGAAAGGAATAGACAGAAATCTTTCATTCTGTCCAGTGCCTCTCCTTTGCAGAGGATACTCCAGTTCCTCAAAGTTCTCAGCAGCAGTGACCACACCTGCTTGATATCCATCCAAACAACATCATTAAATACTATGTTGTTTCTACTTTTCCAAATTTACCATGCCAAACATATCCACCGCTACAAATAATGCACTAGGTTATACAGTCCATGGCCTAAGATATCGTTGAAGATGTCAATTATGTGAACATTTTGGCCGCCAGAAGATTTGTACTAGTGAAATGAAACCTTTGCTTTATATCTCTTCAACTCTTACCGTTGTACTAGTGAAATGAAACCGTTGAATATGTCAATTACGTAGTTAGTTACTACCTTGTAATTGTCCTCTTACATCAGTGTCTGGATGCAATTATGAGGTGCCCTTCAACTCTGGCCCAAGACTGAAGCAGACTGAAGCACACAGCGGCTGGATTTCCAACATACTCGAACAGCAACGGGAAACCAAAGTTGACTCATTGGGATTCCCTTCTTCTGTAGAAATACCTCGCCAAGTCATGCATGATATTAGAAACAACTGCTGCAGATTAACAAGTCATGAACAATGTTTAGTAACCAAGATTTCTGAAAATTCGAAGAAAAGCAGATACAAGTAAAAGCAAGTGGGTCATATATTTCAACAAAATAGTGAATTTCTACAGGGAACAATTACAGTTCTTCAGATGAGTCATCCAACACTGCAGTCTGCAACTTTGAGACTCTTCGAAGTGTGCCATTACTTAATTTAATTTCGTGCATACTTATAGAATTCAGATGAGTCAACCAACGCAGATCATACTGAGGCATAAACATACGCTGCCATCAGTAGCAGGTCTTCTCCGCATGAAATAGATCCGATGCGCGAGATACATACACTACTAGGAAACTGTCTTTCTGTGGATTCACTATCTGTGTCGTACCATATAGGCCATGCGACACAAAAAAATTTCAGTGGCACACCATGACACATGCGCCACAGAATACTGTGGCGCTGTGGCGCATGCGCGCATGCGTGCGCCACAGAAACATGGTGGGTCCTGCCTCCACGAAAATATGGTGACATGTTTGTGGCGCATTGGGCTGGATGCGCCATTTTTGTGGCGCATTGAGCTGGATGCGCCATTCTGTGGCGCATCCAGCCCAATGCGCCACAAAAATGTGGCGGCCCCCCTCCAATGATTGCATGGGTGTTTTTTATGTGGCGCACGGACCTGGATGCGCCACAGAAAACTTTATTTCTGTGGCGCATCCGGGCCCGTGCGCCACAGAAAATGTGGTGGCCCCCACCAATGATTGAAGGGGTGTTCTTTCTGTGGCGCATGGCGCACCATGCTCCATGCGCCACAGAATGTTGCGCCCAGATCTACAAAAAGGTGGCAACCCTCTACCTACCACCATTTTCTTCTTCTTCTTCTTCCTCCTCCACCTCCACCTAGCTCGTATTCCTCTTCCCTCCCCTCCCATTTTGCCATACTTTTCTCTATTTTTTTAGTTAAACCTACTTTGTTTGATAGATTATTGGTGAGGGTTAGGAGAGTCTCCAATACATCTCTTTTTGTCCACTAGTTTCTCTCCAACACCACACGCTCTCTCATCGATCGCGGTCACGTCTCGGCACCGAATCTACTAGGTGAGACATGGATCTACATGGATGATGGACATGCATATGCATGTTTTGTGGCACCGGCGGTGTGTGTGTATGGATGTGTGTTGCAGGTGAAGCACTTGTTGCGTGCGGGTGGATTGCACGATGGCGAGACGATGTTTATAAATGAAGCTTGTGTGGTGTGCATGTTTGTTTGTTGTTGTTTGTGGCGGCGTGGTGCATGGATGTTTGCCGAAATGTTGATTCATTTCCGTTTCGGCAAATTTTTGCACCACCCATATGTCCTACTTTTAGGAGAGGTCATGCCGAATTTTTCCGTCGATCATGCATGTGTGTGTCTGTGTGTGCATGTTGCGGTTTTAATTAACATACTCTCATTTCTGCTCTATGTATACCGCGTAGGCCACAACCATGGTCGTCAGGATGAGCTCCGGTCGAATCAGGAGATACAAGGAAGAAGCGAAGGCGGACATGATTTGGTGCAACAGGGGCCAGATAAGATGTCTATGTCGAAAATGCAAACTCGTGAGCTGGATCGACCTTGATTCCGGACAATTGGAGGATCACCTGCTCAGACGGGTTTCATGTTAGGCTTCGACGAAGGAGATGCCGGCGGACAAGATCATCATGATAACGAAGGAGATGCCGGCAGACACGGTCATGATGAAGGAGTAGATGGTGGTGGAGAAGACGCGAACACGCAGACCCCGCTAATTTCGGCCTTGCAGGAACCTCATGTTCAAGAACTGCTACTCAAGGAGACGAGCAACGCCAGAGCTGCAGCCAGAGAGAAAGCCAGCTGGCGCAAATGGAGATAGACGGGAAGACTCTGTTGTATCCTGGGTGCCGGCCATAGGATACGCGCTTGCAAGTCACGCTTGATGCTCTGGAGATGAAGTCGGAAAACAAATGGACCGACGTGAGCTTCAATAAGAACATGAAATTCTTCCATGATCGTCTTCCTGAGGGGAACACATTGCCAACTAGTATCGAGGCGGCCAAGAAAGTCGTGTGCCCTCTTGACCTACCGCACGTTAAATACCACGCCTGCATCAATGATTGCGCAATTTATCGGGGCGAGTACAAGGACAGAACCACATGTCCGGTGTGCGGCCAAGGACGGTACAAGAGTGGGAAGGACAAGAAAGTTCCTCGAAAAGTGGTATGGTACTTTCCTATCACTCCCCGTCTGCAGCGGTATTTTGTGGACCCTAAGGAAGCAAAGCTCATGCAATGGCATGCGGAAAGGGAGAAGCCCGAAGAAGATCCGGAGAAGGGAAGGATCCTGACACACCCTTCAGATGCAAGCCAGTGGGAAGCATTGGACATCGCCTTCAAAAATTTCGGGGGCGACGCAAGGAACGTCAGGCTGGGTATGAGCACCGATGGAATCAATCCGTTCGGCAACCAGAGTAGCACCCATAGCACCTGGCCCGTATTTGTATGGCCTTACAACCTTCCCCCGTGGTTGTGCACGAAGCAAAGGTACATACACATGAGTATTCTTATTCAGGGGCCGAAACAACCAGGTATCGACATACATCTATATCTCGGGCTGTTGAAAGAGGAGTTAGCCACGTTGTGGGAGACGCCAGCCCGTACGTGGGACGCCTACATAGGAGATTATTTTGATATGAGAGTCGCGTTGTTCACGATGGTGCAGGACTATCCTGGTTTCTCATATGTATCGGCCCAGGTAGGTCACGGATTTGCGCATGTGTCAAGTGCATGGATGAGACCCCGCATCTCCAGCTACCAAGGGATCTCGGGTCTTCGAAAACGGTGTTCCCAGGGGCTCGAAGGTGCCTTCGCATGGATCACCCATGGAGAAAACGTGGTGATTTGTTCAATAGTAAAGACAAGCTCGAAAGAGCCCCGTGCCCAAGGAGCGGCACAGAAATCGACGAGATTTTGAAAAACTAGAAGGAGTGCCCAGTGCCGGGAAAGAAGCGACCGAAGGTAGATCCACTGCTGGGTATATGGAAAGCGAGGTCTGCTTTCCACGACTTGGAGTACTGGAAGGTCCTCAAGACGCCACATAGCCTCAATATGATACACATTACGATGAATGTTACCGAGAGTCTGCTTGGCACACTTTGCCACATGTCGGATAAGACCAAGGATGGGACGAAAGCAAGATACGATCTGAAATGGCTTGGCATCAGGAAAGAACTTCAGGCCCCCGATAGTGATGACGACGATGATGATGATCAGACGGAAGGGACTCAAGGTCGCCACAAAAGGGCAAAGAATAACACGGTGATGCTTCCCGCTGCCTGCTTCAGTATGAGTCCGGAGGAGCTCGAGTAGTTTTTCAGGTGCCTCCTAGGAATCAAAGTTCCTCACGGTTACTCGGGGAAGATAAGCAGATATCTGGATGCAACGAAGAAGAGGTTCACCGGGATGAAGTCTCACGATTGTCACGTGCTGATGACACAGATACTTCCCGTTGCGATCTGAGGGTTAATGGATGAGCACGTCCGTGATACGCTGTCTGCCATTTGCAACTTTATCGACGTCGTCAGCAGGAAGTCGATCGGCGTGAGGCAGCTCGACAGGCTTGATGAAGAGATCGTGGTGATACTATGCGAGCTCAAGATTTACTTCCCGCCTGCATTCATTGATATC
Source organism: Poa pratensis (assembly GCA_947311845.1). Lineage (NCBI taxonomy): Eukaryota > Viridiplantae > Streptophyta > Magnoliopsida > Poales > Poaceae > Poa > Poa pratensis. The sequence continues at coordinate 6,046,638 of CAMZMU010000055.1, forward strand.
TTCGTGCATCTCCTTCTCCATGTCGTTGATGACATCAGGCAGCTCGGTACGACGTTCCTGCACTACATGATGTCGTTCGAAAGGCAGAACGGTGTCATGAAAGGATATGTTCACAACAGGGCCCGTCCAGACGCAAGCATGGCCAAGGGATTTTTAACCTACGAGTGCATCTCCTTCTGCCAGAATTATCTAAGAATCGAGAACCAGGATGTCGGTCTGCCCACCAGGACACACCTCGGCAGGCTCAATGGATTTGGTCACCGCGAGGGCTACCGCTCACTCTTTGTCGGCATTCATGGTAAAAAAGACGACCTCGACAGGGCTCACCGGGTTGCGCTACAACACTTAAAATTGATCGAACCTTGGGTGGAATAGCACAAAATCTTAATCGAGCAGAATTACGTCGACCTGGGCCGGCCGAGGAAGAAGGGAGACGTAACCAGAGAGCACAACTCCAGCTTCACGCGTTGGTTCAAGAAAAGGCAACTGCTTCAAGCAGAGAGCATGACGCCATCTACGGAAGATGAAAAACTCATATTCTCCTTATCACGGGCCCCGGGCAGAACGTAAAGACCTATCAGTCGTACGACATTAGCGGTTTCAGATTCTACACCGAGGAAAAGGACAGGTATAGCGAATATCAAAACTCAGGAGTAACTTTGATATCCTACGGTGATGACGAGGCTACTGTCAAGGAAAGATTCTTCGGAAGGATCGAGGAGATATGAGAGCTCAACTACTGTGGAGAGTCGGTGCCAATGTTCCGTGTGAGATGGGCCAATGACGTCGTCAAAGAAGGCCGGTATTTCACCACCATGGTTATACCCGATGCAAATCGAAGAACGCCTCCGTAAAAATGAGCCATGGGTACTCGCTAGCCAAGTTGAGCAATGCTTCTTCATTACCGACCCATCAAACCCTAGCCGTGTTGTCGTGAGGAGGGGCAAGAGGAGCATCATCGGAATGGAAGAGACGCCAACGAGGAAGACTTGGACAAGAACGGCGATCCGAAGATCGAGGAGGAATTCGACAAGTACTTCGACATGCCGACTAGTATTAAACAAAGAAGGAAGACATCCCTACCTACTAAAGGTTGTCCGTTCACGCGAAGAAATCTCAAGGTGCCAGGCCTAAAGTATTCAACCGCGAAGAAGGGAAAGAAGAGAAGCTAGCTCGGAACCGGCCGGGACGAAGAAGACTTTTTTTGTGTATTAATTTGTGTGTGTGTGTGTGAGACAAGCATATACATGTATATCATGAATAAAATAATGGTATACTAACAAATGTGTGTATATTCTTTTCTTTAAAATGTGTGTCGGTTCTTTCTTTATATATAACCAAAAATATTTAAAATGTGTGTCGGTTCTTTAAAAAATAACCTAAAATGTGTGTGTACATTTTAAATGTAACCAAAAATGTGTATGTTAACAGATCTATAGACAAAATTCTGTGGCGCATCCCTTCCTATATGCGCCACACAATCACGTAATTCTGTGGCGCATCTTTTCGGGAGTGCCACAAAATAACATAATTCTGTAGCGCATCCGCCCTGGTGCGCCACAGAATTCCTTCACTTAGCCATTTACGCTGGGGCCTCCCCTTCCCCTTTTCTTTTCGCCACAGAATTCCTTCACTCCGCCACCCGCGCGCGTCCGCCGTCGCCGTCGACCACCACCGCCGTCTGCCCTCCCCTTCCCCGTGCCGGCGACCTCCCCCTCCCCCGCCCGGCGACCTCCCCTCCCCCTGCCCCCACCCAACCCCTCGCCGCGCGCGCCCACGCACACGCTCGGCGCCCCCGCGTGGCGCTCGCCCTCGAGCCGCCGCCGCCGACGAAGGAAGCCGTCGCCACCGGCCCGCCACCTCGACACCGACACCGCCGCCCTCGCCATCCCCTCCCCGAGGTGCTGCTCCTCTTCCATCCCTCTCCCCTCCACACCTGCACATAAGGTGATTGGTCAAATGCCAAACCCACAATTTTAGAGAAATTTGATGATTGTTGATTGTTGATTGCTTGCTGCAAGTAGTTGCTAATGCTTCTAGTTGGTGCTAGTGGTGTTTAGTCAATTTTGGAGACCAAAAAATTTAAAATTTTGCTAAGTTAAATATGGTCAGTGTTTAAACATGCCTACAAAAATGCCTACAATAAAGGTCCTAGATGTATTCAAAAAATTATTTCTGGGGTTTATCATGAAGTACTAACTTAGTACAATAGATCCATGAGGGTTAATGTGAAATAGGATCAAGATTTGATGCTTTAGAAATGCTCCAAAGTTGGTACTTTTTAAAGGAAACGAAGATATATATGGATGTGAATTTTCTAGTTGCTCCATGTGATTTAAAACTTGTAATTATATAACTTGTACTATAAAAGTAAAAATTCAGTTACAAGCTAAATTAACATATTCTTATGTTATTCTTGTGCAGACCACCGGCTACGACTACATCAACTATCTCATCAACTACAGTTCCCCTTTGGTGAGCTATTGGTTAACCCAGTGACCATGTGTTCTGTGCTACCACGACCATCGACCATCGTGTCGTGGTTGTTTGTGTTCCGACCAGCGTGTCGTGTATGTGGATGTTGCCGGCCGGAGATGCCGGCAACATGATTTGTGAAATGTCTACAGGTACCCATGTGGCCCTTGAGTTTTCCGAAACGTTGATTAACTTCCGTTTCGGCAAATTCGGGTACTCCATATGTCCCTTTTTTAACAAAGTTCATGCCAAAAAATTTCGTGAATTTTGGCATGACTTTGCTAAAAATAGGACATATGTAGATGTGGATTTGGTATTGTGTTTGTTGTCGGCCGGCAGATGTGGATATGTGTTGATGTGATGTTGTTGGCCGACCGGAGATGCCGGCAACATGATTTGTGAAATGTCTGCAGTTACCCATGAGGCCCTTGAGTTTGCCGGAACATCGTTTAACTTCCGTTCCGGCCAATTCAGGTACTCCATATGTCCCTTTTTTAGCAAAGGTCATGCCGAAATTTTTCGTGAATTTTGGCATGACTTTGCTAAAAATAGGACATATGGGGTATTGCGACTAATGCATGGGCCGGGGTATCTTAGTACTTAATTAAGTGATTTTTTCTTATATTTGGTGTACTAACTTTGACGTTTTTTTCTTATAGGTGCGAACATGGTTGACAATAACGAGGCCGGGGGTTCTCGAACAGGAGGCGAGGAACCGATAGAGGAAAATAGTATGATTCAGATGGTCATCGCACAGGCAGTGACAAAGATGCCCACGTCGCTCTTCCCTACCATCTGTGAGTCTGTCAGGGTTTGGATTGAGGGAGGGAAAAAAGGGCCTGCCCCAATGATCAGCTTCGGCTCCAACAAGTACTCAATCAATGTGGCTACAGAAGATGCACCCCCAGCATCCCCAGAGGTAAAGAAGATGAAGCACAGGAAGAGAAGTAAGCCAGCTCCTAAGACGACTATCCGGGGGTATGAAGACATGGTATCACCCCGTGCGGATGGCTTGACCCGAGTTCATGAAGCTGGTCAACCGATCCTGCCTCGGGAGCTGCTTCGCCTCGCAGACGGATGCATGCTCTCTTTGCAACATGCTATCTTGACGCTAGAGGGCAACCTTCTTAAAGAAGAGAATCCAAATTACCCGGTGTTCACTGTCAAGGTGCCAAAGGACTTGGCCGACTTCGTCCATGAAGCCCCCGCGGATCTGTTCTTCATATCGTACGAGGACGTCTTCAGGCTGTTTCACTATAGACGGCTCGACTATAACTTGGTCCGCCTATACGCGCTCAACCAGGCGATGAGAATCAGGAGAGATAATACCTCATACGTCAAGGTAGTGGATCCCTACTACATGCGTAACAGCCAGCTGGTGGAAGGATCAACGACACGGGCCATGGCCACGGAGTTCCTCTAGAGAATCATGCTGAACAACCAGGATAAGAACAACCTTCTGCTGGCTTTCTTTTTCGAGTAAGTACACATCCGGTCACCGCCGTCGTATCTTATGCTTTCTTATAGATTTCTTCCGTTGTTGATCATTTCCAACATTCCGTTTCAATTGTGTTGAGCACTGACGAGTACTGCATACTCATCGTCCTAAGCCCGAGGTGGTCCGTTGCCACTTATTTCGACTCGGGGAGTCTTAAAGACTACACCAGAATAAAGGGTGTTCTCGATGAGCCTCTCGAGGGCTATGCCCAAAAGGGAGGCCACTTCCACAAAGAAAAGATGGGGAACGTTTCACGAAGGACAACAAACACATTTTCTGGCATGGGACCGGGTTCCATTGCATCAAGCAGGCGCCTGGCAGCGTGAAGGATGCCTTCTACGTCCTCCACCACATTAAAGGGTTTGTCCGGGATGCAGAGAAAACGAGGTGGCCATCTAGTCTCCAAGAATGGACAAAACTTAGGGGGGAAATCACTGATGCTGAGCTTAGAGAAGACTTCCATCGCATCCAGATGCAGTTGTCGCAAATCATCGTGGAAGATGTCATGACAGCAGGGGGTCCTTACACAACGCCAGAGGTAGGATGTATTATAAAAGAAAGCCTTGCCTCACTCGATAGAAGTGCTTCTTTATTTTCTTATTATAGACTTATCCACTTAATTAGATGAATAAATCATACTCTATTTATATTATTAACCAAATATATATCCCAATCCATCTCCAGGGTTGTCTAAGTAGGAGATCGACGAACGCCTAGACATGCAGAATGACATGAGGACGTGGATGATGAAAGACTGCTATAAACCGTTCCTGGAGCCGATCAAGAAGAAGGCTCAATCATACCGGTTTGGATCTATTTGATCCTAATTTAGGCGGTGACAACTTCATTTGTACTAAGACTTGTGTGACATGAGATGAACTTTTGTACCCCAATTAAGACTTGTGTAATAATTTGGCACTTGTCACTATATGTATGTGTATCTTGGGCTCTAAGTGACGTGATGATATAGTATAATGTGTCTGTTTTCATATACCGTGTCAAAATATATTATTGTTTCTATTATTTCTGTATAAATACTATAATATACCTATATTTATACAGCAGGAAGCAGCAAATTGCGAATACGTATACAACTATTCTGTGGCACACGGGTTTTTAATTCTGTGGCGCACCCATTATGTGGCGCACGCCACTGGGATGCGCCACTGAAAGTTATTCTGTGGCGCACGGACGGGGTGCGCCATAGAATTGTGATATCTCTGTGGCGCACGGATGGGGTGCGCCACAAAATTAATATTTTTGTGGCGAGCTTTCTGTGGCGCACCCACCATGCGCCACAGAAAGCGTTTTTGGTGCGCTACAGAAAGGCTTTTCTGTACTAGTGATATGAAAATCTAATGCAACATAATTAGGAAGCTGCTTCCTAGACTTTTTATGTGCAAGACTTAATATGAACGATCATTGGGAGGCGGCGATTTGGCTCTAGGGTCTAGATACACCCATTATGTATTATTTTTTTAGTTTTTTCTTCAAAATGTCAAAAACTTTCAGAAAAAAATCCGGATGTACATTACAACATGATGTGTTAGCACAAAAAATGGCATGGTGAAAAAACATTTTTTGTGACCTGTACAAAAAAGACAAAAAACTGACGCGTATAAAGACATTTCGGTGCGTCTGGACTTGTCTTTTTTGCACAGGTTGCAAAAAAAAAATCTTCACGTAACTTTTTGTGCTAACATGAAATGATGCACCCAGTACCCGTTGTGAATATCCGCGATCATTGTATCTTAACTAACTGAGTGGATGATCCTCCTGATAATTGGTAAGACATGAGGTACACGTTATTGCCTGGAGTAAGGCACGTTAGCTTTTTGTACTTCCTTGCAAGTAAAAGCTAAAACCATACACTTGAGCATTATATCTTACATCAAAATGTATAACCCCAATCCATTTTCCAGAGCAGAAAAGGATGTCAGGATTTTGGCGAGAGTTGATCATTTCATAAGGAATTGGATGAATAGTTTCGCAATGTTTTACAGAAGGAAAAACTATCAAGATGTTCTGATAAAAATATCAAGATACCCGGCCAATTGCTGGGCGTTTGAAGAAAAGAAAAACAAGGATCTAGATGTTTCTGTGATGAAGAAGTCATAAGTGCCAAAGTGCAACCAGGTACAAGATTATGATTCACTTACGGGCTCTGCAAGAGTTGGACCAGCCAGGTACAAGACTAACTAAAAAATGCTGCTAGACCCAACTATGTTAGAAAGTCACTCAACTTAATTAAACAAACTAAAAAAATGTCATTTCCACCCTGATGATTCATTAACTTATGTTGACATTTAATCACAACAAAATATTCATTCACATAGACATTATTCTCCATATGATTCGCATCCCATTTATAATAGCTTAATTAAGCAATCAACTAAACACTAGCGACAAATGAATCGAGTTAAGATAATTGGCTATCCTATCTGGGTTGTATAGAATAATATAATACATAAAATATTCACAAAAAACACTGCATTTATAGGAAACTAGTAAAATGCCCGTGCGTTGCTACGGGAGCGTGTATATTGAGCATATATACATCAGTTTCATACACATATGTTGTTAAATTTTTCACAAGCTGAAGGACGCAAGCACGTGCGTTGTTACGAGATATAAAGTTGTAACAGACATTTAGTCGTGTAGATATGAAATACCAGTATTGTTGCAAAGAGCCTTCGTAGAGATGATGGCATCTCATACAATGTGGATTCAGCAAGGGAGTCATCCAACGTGTTGTCTCCTTCGATCAATCCCCTTCTCTCTGCAGCTTCACGAAAGGTTGGTAGTATTATAGTTTGGAATGTGATTAAATGGTTACGCAAGGAAATTACGCAAGGAAATAAATCCCATCACATGGAAGGTTAATAAATGTGCAAAGGAAATAAATCCCTCCGTGATTGGTTCTAAATGGAAGGTTCATAACGTAGACGTCGGTGTTTGATTCTAAATGTTTTTTTACATTGATTGTAGCGACGGTTTTTATGCATTGTTACCCCCACCCATGAAGTCGCAATGTAGGTGTAATTAATATGGCTAAATTATGGACAAGAGTCCAAAGGTAGTAAATCAGGTCTTTTGGAAGGTTGAATTGATGTATAAATAATGGTGATTGATCTTATCAAAATATCTGAGAATATTTTTGTTTGACTATCTTGATTATGCATGCTCGTATTTACCCAATGTGTCACGGTTTATGTAATGTGTCCAATGTAGGAATATTTTTGAGATACGAAATATTTTTTAGGCCAGAAATGCATGATGAATTAAAACAGCATGATTTGTGAATCCATTGTCATGAAGCTCAGTTTGTTAATGTTGAAAAGCAGCGGTCTATATTGCGTTTCCTCCTAACAATTTTTTGGTTTCGAATTTATCAAGTTGATTGTGAATCCATTGTCATCAAGCTCAGATATTTCTGTCATTTTGTCATTTTAATGGTCGACCCGTGTTTGCTGTAAAAATCAAACATATCTGAAGACCATTTTCCCCATGCTACTGCAGGTAAATGATGAGCTGTCTATGCGTGACCACGTCAAGAAACAATGGCTATTGATATGGATATGGCACAAACATGCTGACCTTGTTTTTGTTGGAGGGTCGTACCGTCATATGCAATATTATAGACTTATAATATCCGAATCAAATTAAAACAACTCTATAAACACACTTCAGAACTCACTGGATCCACATTTAAACGGCAACTCACGGCCATGGGGTGTCAATAGGACAATTCTTGACTAAAGCATTGGAACATAATCGGTGTGGAGAAATCCTATATTTGTGCTATGGTGTGGAGACAATTGATCGGCCTATTTGGACTCTCGTTTTGGGAAAAACAGAGATTGATCTCATCACGCACTCTGCGAAGTAATTGGGAATACTTTTGAATAACATCTTCATGACAAATGCATGTATTTTTATCTAACTGTAATTTTTTTATCTAATTGTAAAAAGTTTCACGGTGATTGATCTCATCACGCACCCTGTGCCAAAAGTATCACGGTATCTGCTGCTTTTGTCCAATGCACGAAGTTTGCTAAAAATACAAGAGCTTACCATGCGCTCACAAAAGCATGATGAATTAAAACAGCACGATATGCGAAACCTTTGTCATGAAGCTCAGTTTGTTAATTTTAAAAAGCAGCGGACAGCACGATATGCGAAACCTTAGCCATGAAGCTCAGTTTGTTAATTTTAAAAAGCAGCGGTCTATATTGTGTCTCCAACTTAACATTTTGTGAGCGGATTTTTTCTTTCATTTTCAATTGTAGACTCGTGATCCGGTTGCCTATGATCCAATCTCTTCTTGATTGCTGGTTATCAAAGATATTTCGTTTCAATGACGAGCTTTCTATTGGAGAAATGGCTGCTAATACGGTAAGGACATGGCACACACATGCTGACGTTGTTTTTGTTGGAGGGTCGTACCGTCATATGCAATATTATAGACTTAATATCCGAATCAAATTACCACAACTCTATAAACACACTTCAGAACTCACTGGAAACACATTTAAACGGCAACTCATGGCCATGGGGTGTCAATAGGACAATTCTTGACTAAACCATTGGAACATAATGTTTTTATGCATAGTACATATAGGGAAGCAAACAATTGATGTAATCATCTCTATAGTGTGCTTTCGATGAGGTTGTCATCCTTTGCCTGCCTCTTCCTTAGTTTGACCGCCCTTCTGACCTGGAACCACAAAGCCCTTGGACCTGAGTCAAGTGTTGTACGAAATTCATCCAATTCGTAGTTAGGTTCTTGCAAAACAATCTGACTCTCGTCCGTCGTGGACAAACCTCCTGCATTAATAATATAATGTGATTAGAGTGGAACATGAACCGAGATAAGATTTAACAATTACCTTCTGCTTCTTTTTTCTCCAACATAGTGGCAGCTAAAGTCCACAATCCGTACTCTGCATGTCTCCAAAGTGCGCCTTGCTGTCGCACTTGTCGGCCCCATATACGTATGAAAAGAATCTCTTGCCTGTTCGCTTTTGATCAATAGGAGATCGCATTGGTTAAGTAGTAAAATTACATGGAGAAGAAAGTCATACCTCGTGTTTATAACTGCAATGTCAAGGATTGGAAGGTTGTGTACATATGTATCTCCATAACGTTTGTGCATGAGTTTGCTTACATATACCACGAGTCCAATGACATCTAAAAATAAATATGAATGTTATAAACAAGACAGAAATATGATAGTTAAACAGTTAAAATAGTTACCTGCGAGCATGTTGTTCCGCAAACAATAAACCGTGATGAATCTCAAGAATGCTTGTGGTAGCCGAGGAATGACGGTTTGTGGCCCTGCTAGCTGAACCTTGGTGTGTGTACGTAATACGGCGATGTAGTTTGACGGTACGGCTAGTGTGAATGGCAATGGCAAATCTGCTGGCTCGAACCCTATACGCCTGAATGAATAGACGGTTCCTGCCTGAAGCAGACTGTTGAAGTGATCTACAAGTTCTTCATAACATATGGCATCCATTTTCATGCCCTGTGAAATACGAAAGGATTAAACGAAAGAAAACACGAGATGGCAGAAATGTGGTATATGCATAACTGGTTCATATAAAAGTTGATTACCTTGCCATCAGCTAGTATAACTGTGAGGAACCTTCCATGGCCGGTCTGTATTACTCGAGTGCGCAGAACTTTGGCTGTTGTTTCCCAGGGGAAACTTAGGTGTAGGTGATCTTCGCAAATCTCATCAAACGTTACATTCCTGCAAACAAATGATCAAAATATTAGCTTTACAAAATCAGAATCGATAACTAACTTGGTACAAGGAGGTAAAACAAAGGATTACATATTGATAGGAGGAAACGGCGCCGTCACCCTTTTGGAGCTTGGGTATCGAGATGCCATGCGGGTTGCTAGCGTAGGTGGGGAATGTCACCGTGGTTTTCCCGTCGTCTCGAGCAGATACTTATATGGAGCTATTTGGATGAGATATTTAGATTGATACTGCTATTTAATAACGTCGGTATAGGTTTGGTAGGTCTTGCTCTGTGTAATCCTCTGTTTCCCTGTACGATGTGTTCAGTAATTACCGTGAGGAATGTCATTTAATAACTTAGGGCACTTTTGGTAGCTTTTGGTCGCAGAAATCCTATATTTCTGCTATGGGGTGGAGACAATTGATCGGCCTATTTGGACTCCTCGTTTTGGGAAAAACAGAGATTTCCTATGGGATATGGCATGCCAACGCATCACCTGGTGATATGATTTCTGCCCATCAATAAATTGCGGAATAACATTTTCTTAAAGCCTAGCTGTTGAATGCCGCAAGGTAAATTAGAAGACCATTGTTTACCTTTGCAGTTTGCAACACAGTAATTCATTTTTTTTCAACACAGTAGTATCAAATGTTATTTTTAATGACATAAGATATCGCTAGAACGAATGTTCTGGAAATCACAATTGCAGTCACTTATTTGGTTAAACAATTCCGGAGAAGGAGCACATCTCCTGCACATAAAATAGACATTCCTGCCTTCTCCTATCAGCACATGCACGCTATGTACCACTAGTAGGGAAACCCTATATAGGTGGGTGGACACTTTGTGGCGCACCCTTAATTGGTGCGCCACAGAATAGGAGTAAGTGCGCCACAGAAATATTTACCTTTCTGTGGCGCATCTGGTGTCGATGCGCCACAGAAAGTAAGTTTTCTATGGCGCATGCTTGTCCATGCGCCACAGAAATTCTGTGGGTCCCACGTGCAATCATTGGGCCTATGTCCATCTGGGCAATTTCTGTGGCGCACAGCAGCTGGTGCGCCACAGAAAGTTCACATTCTGTGGCGCACCGCCGCTGGTGCGCCACAGAAAGTTCACATTCTGTGGCGCACTAGATGCGCCACAGAATATTGCTTTCTGTGGCGCACCAGAAACGGTGCGCCACAGAAAGGTGATATTCTGTGGCGCACCGAGCTGAGTGCGCCACAGAATGGTCGCCCAGATCCAAAAAAGGTGGCAACACCCACTTTCCCCATGTGACCTTCTTCATTCTCCCCCCATGCATCTAGCTCGAGCTCCTCCTCTCTCCCATGGCATTTTGACCATCCTATTATCCATTATTTGTTGTTAAACCTACTTTGTTTGACATAGAATTGGTGAGGGCTTGGGGAAAGCCTCCATATATATTCTCCTCCTCTCTTTTTGTCCACTATTTTCCCTCCATCACCACACACTCTCTCATCGATCACGGTCACGTCTCGGCAACGGATCTAGATCTACAAGGTGGGTATTGTTGGATGGGTGTTTGTTAAAGGCATGAGAAACTTGTCGGCGGGCGATTGTGTGTGTGGTTTGCATGAAGCAAACTATTTGTTGAACGGATCTATGCATGAAACTTGTGTGTGTGGTTTGCATGAATCTTTGCATGTTGTTGCTTGCGCCGGCGTGGTGCATGGATGTTTGCCGAAATGTTGATTCATTTCCATTTCGGTAAATTTTTGCACCACATATGTCCTACTTTTAGGGGAAGTCATGCCGAATTTTTTCGTCGAACATTTCCGACTTTCCGACTTCCCGCATGAGAAGCTTGTATGTGTGTGTGTGCATGTTGCGGTTAATTAATTCTAATTAATAACACATACTCTATATGTATACCGCGTAGGCGACCATGGTCATCAAGATGAGCTCCAGTCGAATCAACAACTACAAGGAAGAAGCGAAGGCGGAAATGAGTCGGTGCAACGGGCGCCAGATACGATGTCCGTGTCGAAGTTGCAAACTTGTGAGATGGATCGACCCTGATTCCGGACAATTGGAGGAACACCTGCTCAGGCGCGGTTTCATGCAAGGCTTCAACCAAGCGCCGACAGCAAATGTTGCGCCTGAAGACGAGGGCGGGCAAGATGATCGTGACGAAGGAGATGCCGACGGACATGGTCACGATGAAGGAGTAGATGGTGGTGGAGAAGACGCGAACACGCCGCAGAGCTCGCTAATGTCGGCCTTGATGGAGTCTCATGTTCAAGAACTGCTCCTCAAGGAGGCGAGCACCGTTAGAGAGAAAGCCAAGCTGGCGCAAATGGAGATAGACGGGAGGACTCCGTTGTATCCTGGGTGCCGGCCACAGGATACGCGCTTGCAAGTAACGCTTGATGCTCTGGAGATGAAGTCGGGAAACAGATGGACCGACGCGAGCTTCAACAAGAGCATGCAATTCTTCCACGAGCGTCTTCCCGAGGGGAACACATTGCCAACAAGTATCGAGGAGGCCAAGAAAGTCGTGTGCCCTCTTGACCTACCGCACGTTAAATACCACGCCTGCATCAATGATTGCACAATTTATCGGGGCGAGTACGAGGACAGAACCACATGTCCGGTGTGCGGCCAAGGACGGTACAAGAGCCGTGGGAAGAAAGTTCCTCGAAAAGTGGTATGGTACTTTCCTATCACTCCCCGTCTGCAGCGGTACTTCGTGGACCCTAAGGAAGCAAAGCTCATGCAATGGCACGCGGAAAGGGAGAAGCCCGAAGAAGATCCGGAGAAGGGCAGGATCCTTACACACCCTTCAGACGCTAGCCAGTGGCAAGAGTTGGACGCCGTCGGAAATTTCGGAGGCGACGCAAGGAACGTCAGGCTCGGTATGAGCACCGATGGACTCAATCCGTTCGGCAACCAGAGTAGCACGCATAGCACCTGGCCCGTGTTTGTATGGCCTTACAACCTTCCCCCGTGGTTGTGCACGAAGCAAAGGTACATACACATGAGTATTCTCATTCAGGGGCCGAAACAAGCAGGTGTCCACATACATCTGTATCTCGCGCTGTTGAAAGAGGAGTTAGCCACGTTGTGGGAGACGCCAGCCCGTACGTGGGATGCCTACACTGGAGATTATTTCGACATGAGAGCCGCGTTGCTCACGACGGTGCAGGACTATCCTGGTTGCTCATATGTATCGGCCCAGGTAGGCCACGGATTCTGCGCATGTGTCAGGTGCATGGATAAGACCCCGCATCTCCAGCTACCAAGGAATCCCGGGTCTTCGAAAACCGTGTACCCAGGGGCTCGAAGGTGGCTTCGCATGGATCACCCGTGGAGAAAACGCGGTGAACTGTTCAATGGTAAGGACGAGATCGAAGAAGCCCCGAGCCCGAGGAGCGGCACAGAAATCGACGAGCTGTTGAAAAATTGGGAGGAGTGCCCCGCGCCGGGAAAGAAACGACCGAAGGTAGATCCGCTGCTGGGTGTATGGAAAGCGAGGTCTGTTTTCCACGACTTGGAGTACTGGAAGGTCCTCAAGACGCCACATAGCCTCGATATGATGCACATTACGAAGAATGTCACCGAGGCTCTGCTTGGCACTCTTTCCAACATGCCGGAAAAGTCCAAGGATGGGACGAAAGCAAGATACGATCTGAAATGGCTTGGTGTCAGGAAAGATCTTCAGATCCCCGATAGTGATGACGATGATGATGATGATCAGACGGAAGGGACTCAAGGTCGCCGCAAAAGGGTAAAGAAGAACACCGTGGTGCTTCCCGCTACGTGCTTCACTATGAGTCCGGAGGAGCTCGAGCAATTCTACAGGTGTCTCCTAGGAGTCAAATTTCCTCATGGTTACGCGGGGCTGATAAGCAGATATCTGGACGGAACAAAGAAGAGGTTTAGCGGGATGAAGTCTCACGACTGTCACGTGCTGTTGACGCAGATACTTCCCGTTGCGATTCGAGGGATAATGGACGAGCACGTCCGTGATACGCTGCTTGCCCTTTGCAATTTTTTCGACGTCATCAACAGGAAGTCGATCGGCGTGAAGCAGCTCGACAGGCTACAGGAAGAGATCGTGCTGATACTATGCGAGCTCGAGATTTACTTCCCGCCAGCATTCTTTGATATCTGCGTGCATCTCCTTCTCCATGTCGTTGATGACATCAGGCAGCTCGGGCCAACGTTCATGCACTACATGATGCCGTTCGAAAGGATGAACGGTGTCATGAAAGGATACGTTCGCAACAGGGCCCGTCCAGACGCAAGCATGGCCAAGGGCTTTCTAACCTACGAGTGCATCTCCTTCTGCCAGAATTATCTAAGCACCGAGAACCAGCATGTTGGTCTGCCCAGGAGGAAACACTTCGGCAGGCTCCAGGGATATGGTCACCGAGACGGCACCAGCTCAATCTTTGTCAGCATGCAGGGTCGAAAGGACGACTTCGACAGGGCTCACCGGGTCGCGCTACAACACTTACAATTGATCGAAACTTGGGTGGAAGAGCACAAATGCTTACTCGAGCAACATTACATCAACCTGGGCCGGCCGAGGAAGAAGGGAGACGTAACCAGAGCGCACAACTCTAGCTTCACGCGTTGGTTCAAGCAAAAGCAACTGGAGCTAGCAAAGAGCAAAACGCCATCTACGGAAGATGAAAGACTCATATTCTCCTTATCACGGGGTCCCTCGCACAACGTAAAGACCTATCAGGCGTACGACATCAACGGCTACAGATTCTACACCGAGGAAAAGGACAAGAATAGCGAATATCAAAACTCAGGAGTAACTATGCTATCCTACGGCGATGACGAGGCTACTGTCAAGCAAAGATACTTCGGAAGGATTGAGGAGATATGGGACCTCAACTACTGTGGAGAGTCGGTGCCAATGTTCCGTGTAAGATGGGCCAAGGACGTCGTCAAAGAAGGCCGGTATTTCACCACCATGGTAATACCCGATGCCAAATCGAAGAACGCCTCCGCGAAAAATGAGCCATGGGTACTCGCTAGCCAAGTTGAGCAATGCTTCTTCATTACCGACCCGTCAAAACCTAGCCGTGTTGTCGTGAGGAGGGGCAAGAGGAGCATCATCGGAATGGAAGGAGGCGCCACCGAGCAAGACTTGGACAACGAGCCAAAGATCGAGGAGGAATTCGACAAGTTCTTCGACATGCCTACTACTAGTACACAAAGAAGGAAGACCTCCCTGCCTACTAAAGGTTGTCCGTTCACGCGAAGAAATCTCAAGGTCGCCGGCCTAAAGTTTTCAACCGTGAAGAAGGGAAAGAAGAGAAGCTAGCTCGCGGAACCGAGACGAAGAAGAGACTTTTTTGGTGTATGAGACATTTGGTGTGAGACAATGCAAGAGTTATGTATTCAATGAACTAAATATGTATGAGACATTGTGTGTATTAAATGAATTGAATATGTGTGAGACATTGTGTGAATTTTGTAACCAAATTTAACCAAAAATATTTTAAGAAAAAAATGGGACAGCCAGGATTTTGTACCATAATAGTATCAGTTAAATCTGGCTTACAATTCTGTGGCGCACCGCGTTAAGGGTGCGCCACAGAATCTCATTCTGTGGCGCACCGCGGAATTGGTGCGCCACAGAACCTGTAATTCTGTGGCGCACGGATTAAAGGGTGCGCCACAGAATCACATAATTCTGTGGCGCACCGATTAAAGGGTGCGCCACAGAAATCCTTCGACCTATTACATGTGGGCCACCCCGCGCTGCCTCTCTTCTCCATCCGAAATTTCGCTAAGTGTAGAACCGCGCTTCCTCGACCACCACCGCGTCCTCGCGCGCTCGACGACCACCACCGCGTCCTCGCCGCCGGCAGCTCCCGCCCGCGCGCTCGACGAGCACCTCCACCGCCACCCCCGCCACCGACGGCCAGGAGCACCTCCACCGCCACCCCCGCAACACCCCTGCCCAACCGCACGCTCGGCCCCCGCGTGGCGCCGCCGACGAAGACCTCCCGCCCTCGCACCTCCCTTTCCTCCGCACCGGCGATGACCTCTACACCGCGCTCGACGACCTCCCCTCCCTTCCCTCCCCCAGGTGCTTCCCCTTTCCCCCTCCTCCCTCCCCTACCGAACTGCTGCCCCGAAGGTGTTTGTAGAAATTCCCCTGTGGTGCCTGCTTGCTTGATTTGTTGTAGGTTTGTGATGTTGGAATGGTTGGTGGCATCATTTTAGGTGATTCATAATAGTTGTTTCTGATAATGCATTTGCTATCTACTTGTCTGGGGTGGCTAACAGGATGCCCATTGAAGGCTTCTACCTTTTGCCTCCTGTGTTCTGATCTTTTCTTGTTGTGTCAAGGTGGCTGACTGCAACTGTTGGCTTGCCCGATTTGAATTTCTAGATACTGTTAATAACTTGGTTTGTAAGTTCTAGAAATTTAAAAGGTGCACTTTCAGTTATAATAGAATAGTATGTTCAACTACTACATGAGAGAGTTATAACTTTCAGTGATATGTTGGTCATGCAAGAGCCAAACACACATCTGGGGTGCACAGGATATGTTGCATTACATCATTTGGTATTGGCATACCGGATTGCTTCATTGCTTGGTATTTACTTCAGCATATAGAAGTATACTTGATGTTCCTCCAAAATGTGGTAGAACATGACTTGGAAGTGTTAGTGAAGTTTTTGTTTTGTTTTGCCTCTTTCCGTTAATTAGGAAGAGAGAGTTCAAATTACAAGGAGCAAGAGAAGCGCCCCACACCAACAACAAAGAGCTAACTGAAGCTCTACTTGCTATTGCCTGTATTATCAAGCTTAGCTTATTAACTGCAGTCTTACTGATCCCAAAACTGTTTCATGTATGCCATATGCTCTGTTAACTGAGCAAGTATTGGTGTTCGTTTCTTCTCGTGTGCTGAGAGCATACTGCTCCAGTGAGCATACTGCAAATATGCTCACGAGCTAGCTGGTCTAGCTAGCTGTTGACGTACTGCAAATATGCTCACGAGCCTGCTCTTTTGTATCTAATAGAGCAAGGTGTTGCTGCAGCTAACAATTGCATAGAGATTTCATTAGAAACATAGGATATAGGTGTGGACATCAAGGGTTTACTCACTGGTTTGTGTTGCTGCCCACTTTGTAGATCTATTTTGATTATTTCACTAATGGTCACTGGTTTGATTAGCTCCCAAAACCATCATGGATAATTAAGCAAACTATTTCAAATCCTTTCAAACTTGATTTGATAAGGAAGATGAGATGGAGTAGATGAGATCTATAAAGGTGCATTTCCCAAATTTTCAAGATTTAATCAAATGGGAAAGGCCTAGAAATGCTATGTGTTAACATGAGTGAAGATAGGTTTTAGTGCTGGTTGCTGTTAGTTGAGATGAAAAAAATGTTAATTTATTGGTTTTGTTAATTTATTGCAGCACCACGAGGAGCACCTCCACCACGCCGATCTCGGACCCGAGCCTCCCTTCCCTACCCGAGGTAGTTCCTCTCTCCCTCGATGTGGATGTGGATGTGGTGATGTATGTGCATGAGGATATGTGTCCACGACCATCGTGTCGTGGTTGTTTGTGCTCCGACCATCGTGTCGTGGAGATGTCGGCCGGAGATGCCGGCCGGAGTTGTGGATATTATTTGTGAAATGTTTGCAGGTACCCCGTGAGGCCCTTGAGATTGCCGGAACGTCGATTAACTTCCGTTCCGGCAAATTCGGGTACTCCATATGTCCTATTTTTAGCAAAGGTCATGCCAAATTTTTTCGTGAAATTTAGCATGACTTTGCTAAAAATAGGACATATGGGGTATTGCGGCTAATGCATGGGCCGGGGTATCTTAGTACTAAATTAAGTGATGGTTTTGTTATATTTGTTGTACTAACTTTTTTCCTCTTTTTCAATGCAGTGCAAACATGTCCTCCGAGGCCGGCCCTTCTAAGCACATGAGCGTCGAAGAACAAGCTAGAGAAAAGAACAAGCCGTTCTGGGAAGTGAACCCGAGATGGAGGATGCGGATGCCGCCGAACTGGCTCGTGACGGCGATGGTGACTTTCTGTTAGAGATGGAGGATGCGGAGGATGCGGAGGACACCGACGGAGATGGGGACGCAACCACCACCACCGAGGGCGGCGACCACACGGATGTCGGGGGTGGCGACCACACGGATGGCGGTGGTGGCGACCACACGGATGGCGGTGGTGGTAGTAACCCGACCGCTAAGAGGCATAAGAAGCCGAGGAAGGACCGGACACCGCAAGCGGTGGCCCCCATCACAGACACGTTCACTAAGGTCTCCTTAAGTGGCCAACCACAGGAGCCTAGGAACACCGCAAGCGGGTACAGCATGCAACTAGGGTGCATCCTCCGGGAAACCGTGCCGATCACCACGTATGACCTCAGGAGCAAGGAGAATGAGGCTTTGCGCGGAGACCTCCTCAAGAAGGTTCACCAACGATACAATTTCCCGGATGATGGAAACAAAAAGGTGGACAACTACGCCATCACGAAGATGAGCACCGCCTTGACCAGCTGGAGAGGCCGGGTGAAGGCGAAGATTGACAAGGGTCTTAGCTGGGCGGAGATCAGTGCCAAAGAGCCGTACATCGACATAGAAGAGTTCGAGGCATTCAAGTTGTCCTTGCAATCTCCGGAGGCTCAAAAATGGACCGAGTGGGGGAAGAAGATGCGGGCACTGAACTTAGGTAACCACCGTTTGGGAAGCGGCGGTTACGCAGGAAAACAGCCCGTTTGGGACAAGGAGGATGCCGAGGTTGCGAGACTTGGGAAAGAGAACATGTGGCATAAAATCACGGACGAGCAAGTTAGGAACTTTGTTCGGTCCCGCTACTATCTGAAGCCGGGGACGGGGGAATTCGTTACCGACTATCAAGATGTGCTGGATTTCGAGAAAACGCTGGTAAGGAACTTAATTACCGCGGATATCTCAAAGTCCATTTGCGTTGATTTCTACATGGGTTCACGTTTATTTCCTTTGTCCGCAGGAGGCTGAGTTGAAGGCTGAGGCTGAGGCTAGCCCGTCGTCCCAGGAGGCTCAGGCCGGCCCGTGGGACACGACTTTCAACCGGGCGATGAACGTTTACAAGGGGAGGGACAAGTCAAAGCCGCCGACGTCAGCTGGCCGTGTGACCGGCTTTGGTACGGCGATGAAGTTCATCGAGTACTACAGCACGGATCCCGAGAAGAAAAAGGAGAGGAGGAAGCCGGCTAAAGATAAAGCCGAGGTTCTCGAGCTAAGGAAGAAGCTGGAGACACTAGAGAAAGAAAAGGTGGACTCCAGCATGGTGGACAAGCTAGTGGCCGAGAAGGTGGAAGAGCAGCTCCGGAGTTTCTTACCCCCTGGCTTGATGGAGGGGTTAGCTGCTTGGAATGCGGCAGGTCGACAGGGGCCGATACACGTGCCCAGCTACGCCGGCAGCACCTCCAGCAATAACGTGTCGCCAGTCCTGGTGACCCCAACGGTGCCCCCTGTCGTGGATCAACATACACCAAGGCCGGAGAATAATGATAATGCGCACGAGCGGCCGGAGAATGATAGGCCGGCCGCCGGCATCGGCGCCCTTGTCTCGACATTAGCCGAGCTCGACGCCATCACCAAGGTAACTAATTAGTTAGTCCGCGACATCTTCTATGACTATATATGCCTTTGATGACTGCCATATCTCATGCATGGTGCCCAACATGTGTTGACTCCCAGGACATGCCTTGCATACTCCTGCATAGGGTGGGGGCCGGCGGCGAGTTGAAGGAAGTCGCAACGGCCAAGATCATACAACCTTCGACCGCGATATGCACAACACCCGAATGAGCGAGGCCGTGATGAAAGTCAATGTGAGCGAGGTACTGCCTGAGTTCCGTGACATCGACCCCCCCACGCAACCTCCGGGAGCCGAGAAACACATGAAGCTTGGCGAATGCGGGAAGTGGATGATGGAATGGCCGAAGACCCAGATTCGTCTTGGGGATGTTCTTCATGGGGTCAGGCGCACCGGCGGCGCCACCTCGAGGCCCCGCCCCCCGGTCATTCGGCCCCCGCCGAGGCAGCGACAAAAAGCTGTTGCGGATGAACCGGCGCCACAAGCAGCCGTCGCCACCACCCAGAACGAACCGCCGGTCGCCGCCACCACCGGCCGGAAGCTACCGCCGGTCGTCGCCGCCACCAACCGCCACAAACAGTTGTTGGGAACGTCTTCACCGCAACCGTCCAAGGTTAGTTCTGACTTTCCGAATTCCCCGACTTTCCGACTTTCCCGACTAACGGATGTGCTATTGTTTATGTTTAGGACAAAGCCGTTGCACCTCAACTTGGTGGCAACGACGACAATGAGGAGGAGGAGAATGATGTCAACGTCGATGACTACATCAACACTGGCGCCTGCATGGATGGTATGTACATGCCTCCTGTGGATGAAGAACCCTTCCGCGACCACCGCGGTCAACCTGCTCGTCCCACTTCATGCACACAACGCCTGGCCTTCACCGACACGCCTCCGAATGCCGAAGATCATCAAGCTCAACCGGGTAACATTTTCAGCCCTAACACACTCAAAGAAACTGTTAAAGCGGGGTTCACTTCACCCCCACAATCCACAGAGATGAAGAACAAGAAGCACAGGAAGAGAAAAGGATCCTCCACCTCTGCGAGCCAGCCAGCTCCTAAGATCCGGGGTCTTGAAGACACGATTCCACCCCGTGCGGATGGCTTCCCCCGAGTTCATGAGGCTGGTAAACCTATCTTGTCTGGGGACTTGCTCCGCCTTGCAGAAGGACCCATGATTGCCTTGCAGGAATCTATCTTGCATCTAGAGCAGCTCCTTCTTAAAGACAAGCACCCGAGTTACCCGGCGTTCGCGGTCAAGGTGCCAAAGGAGCTGGTGGACTTCGTCCAGGAAGACCCCGCGGATGTGTTCTTCATAGCGTACGAGGACATCTTCAAACTCTTTCACACTCAACGGCTGGACTATAACATGGTCCGCCTATATGCGCTCGATGTGGCGATGAAGATCAGGAGAGATGATACCCCGTACGTCGCGATAGTGGATCCCTACTACATGCGCGACAGCCATCTGGTGGAAGGATCAAAGACACGGGAAACGGCCATGGAGTACCTCGTAAGGGTCATGCTGGCCAACAAGAGGAAGAACGTCCTTCTTCTGCCTTTCTTTTTCGAGTAAGTACACATCAGCTCGCCACAGTCGTATCTTATGCCTTCTTCTACATTTCTTCCATCGCTGATCCTTCTTCAATTGTGTTGAGCAGGGACAAGTACTGCGCACTCATCTGCGTATCCCCGAGGTGGTCCATTGCCACTTATTTGGACTCGGGGAATAAATCCACGCCGAGACGATACACCAGAATAAAGGGTGTTCTCGATGACGCTCTCGAGGCCTATGCCCAAAAGGGCGGCCCCTTCCATAAGAAGGCGGAATTCTCACGGATGAGAACACACACAAGTTCCAGCATGGGACCGGATTCCATTGCGTCAAGCAACTGGATGGCAGCGTGAAGGAGGCCTACTACGCCCTCCATCACATTAAATCGATTGTCCGGGATGTCGAGAAAACGAAGATTCCATCTGGTCTCGCAGAATACACCAAAAGCGCGGATGCTCTCACCGATGCTGATTACAGAACAGACTTCCATCGCATCCGGCTGCAGTTGGCAACGATCATCCTCGAAGATGTCATTCGCAAATCAGGGTCCTTCCACTACCCCAGAGGTATTATAGAAGTGCATGTGTAGGGTTATATATTATATATATGCTATGCTATGAAACCCAAATAGGATAGCCATATGATTTCCAACCATGACAATTGATTGATTGTCTTGCCTCTCTACTTAGATGAATAAATTATACTCTATTTATATCACTAACCAATATATATCCCAATCCATCTTCAGGGTTGTGTCAGAGGGATATCGAAGAACGACTAGAGGCACAGAATGACACCAGGAAGTGGAAGACGAAAGAAGGCTTTCTACCGTTCCCGGCGCCGCTCAAGAAGAGGACTCCATGATCATGCATGCTCCCGCGCGCTCTTGCTCACCATTATCGCTGATGTGTACTACATTTGATCATAGTTAGGCGGCGAACACTTGATTTGTAATGTGTAGTGTGAAATGATGAAACATTCGGCACTTTTGTGACTATGTGTATATACGTATCTCGATCGGGCACTAAGTAATATGTGTGATGACATATTGATTAATGTGTTTGTCTGTTTATATACCTGTCAAATATTCTGTATTTTGTATAAACCTGTATAAATCCTGTATATACCTGTATTTGTACAGCAAAATGGAAAAATACCGGTATTTCTGTTTAATATATCTGTGGCGCATGCTTTTTTTTTGTGGCGCACCACTTTCTGTGGCGCACCAAGAAACAGTGCGCCACAGAATGCCTCTGTATAGGGGTGCTGCCGAGCTATTTCTGTGGCGCACTGCACTGAGTGCGCCACAGAAAGTTTCACTTTCTGTGGCGCACACCTGGGTGTGCCACAGAAATAATTTTAGTGGCGAGAATTCTGTGGCGCACCCAGCAAACCTGGGAGTGCGCCACAGAATCCCAAAACCGTGCGCCACTAATAGACGTTTCTGTACTAGTGTACGTCTTTGCCACCCTCCTGGCCATTACATATTGTAGTTGTGAGGATAAAAGCGACCAGCGCACCCTTGAATAAGTTAACACTGCCACGACACATTCCCCGGCTAACAAGACCTTGTTACGTCGGGGCACGCCAGAATATTATGCAGCGTTATTGTCCTCTACACCTGGAGACGTAGGTTATTGTCCTTTACATGCAGCTAACATAAGCATACAAATATCATGCAAACGAACCTTCTGACATGTTGGAGCCAAACAAACCACTTAAAACCATTAAAACATTTTATTACACAAGAGGTAAAACATAAGACGCTTCAAAACAAGACATCGAAATTCACATCTCAGAATCTCAGAATAATAGGAGTTCTGTCAACCCCACACACACTTGAAACGAGATAAATCAGTGATGACAGGACGGTAGACTTTATTTCGATGTCTTGTCTCTTCAATCTTGGCCGTCATATTCCACAAGCTCCTCGCGCCGCCTCTTCTTGGTCCCGGCGCCGCCGACTCCGGGCATGGACGATAGGAGTACAGATAATTTAGTGAGGACAGCACGGTAGACCTTATTTCGACGTCTTGTCTCTTCAATCTTGGCCGTCATATTCCACGAGCTGTGAACATGCATTACTTCAACATCCCTGTTTACATATGTACATATAATAATTAGCACGGGCACAAGTCACAATAAAATTGATTCTGGTACAATATATGTGTATTGCCTTTCGACAAGCGGCAAAACGACAGGGGCTGGCAAAAGCGGAGGAGCTATAACCCTCTTCGATCCTGGGCGACGGACGATGATTGGACTCTCCATGTGACGGAACGGAGCTGGCGCGGCGGAGTCTGTTTTGATTTGATTCGATTCTGATGTGTTTGCAAGAGGATGCGAGTCTCTTATATTGCTTCTTGGACTCTTACATTGCGTGCAGAATTAATGTGATTTATTGTTTGTGCCATCCCGTCGAAAAGGAAAAAAAACTGTCCATGTATTGACTGTCTATTTATTGAGTTGATTGTGCCATCCCGTTGATTGATTTCAGCATTTATTTGCATATCCCGTTGATTGATTTCAGCATTTATTTGCATATCCCGGTGAAGAAGGTGAGGCCATTGTGTGATTGTGTGGTGGTGCGGCCGAGCGGATGCCAAGAAAACTGGGAGGCCGAAATTGATTTTAAAAAAAGAAAATGTGGGGAGAAAATAGGAGGATGGACGAAGGGAAATTCCTTGCTTTTTAGATAGGAGAGAATAGGGGACTGCATGATCAAAGTGTCAGTTGACTTGATAGTTATTGGTGTTCACACACTCTTCATAGTAACCGCTGCACTCTGGAAAATCTCTACATGGAAACAATTTGAAATAAATAAGAACCTCAAGAGCCAAATGGTATGCAAATGATTGTCATGCATGAACAGAAATAACTTCAATTAACATTATTTTGTATTAATACTTTTCTGGTCATGATTCAACATACGATTCAATATGTAAAAGATTCATTGCATTTAAGTCTATGGTTTGCACGTTATGGCTCTAGGAAGGTTTAAATTCAAATCTAAATAAGTTCAAATTTAGCATGTGTATGGTTCTACTGGATTCTTATGGCCCATGTTCATTCATAGGAAAAAAGGCCCATACAAAGTAACAAAAAGGGTTTATTTAAAGTTATGGAAAAAATAACCAAATCTCCTATTTGACACTCGAATATTTTATACTTGTAATAGCGAAGCACGTGGTCGGGCATTCCTTTCTTTCCTTTGGACATGGAATCCGACGCCTTGCGCGCGCAGATGCTGGAGGACGCAGATGCGCGATCCTTCGGATGCCAGTTAGGCGTTTCATATATTCATATTTTTTCAAGGATTTGTAATCAGTTTGCCAAAAAAATAGTTTTTGCTTAGGAGAGCAAAAAAAAATACTGTAGTTGTTATATAGTACAGTTTTCTTCCTTAGGAAAAATCTTGTGTAATATCGAGTTATAACAGTGATTCCCTTTGAGCTAAGCCCAGTCCGAGAGTTCTAAACGAACCTGGCTAAGCCCATCTCAAGTCCTTTCCGACATCCCGTATAAAGAAAGTTCTTTCCGACCTCCCCTCCGGCCGCCGCCGCCACTAGCACAACTCCACGACATGCCTCCTGGGTCGGGATCGAGGACCTGGACAAGCTCCCCTCAGGCGACCATGGCGGACGCCGTAACAGCAGGAGCGGCGCCTCTACTCCCCGGCCTCCCCGACGAGATCGTCATCTGGGATATTCTCGTCCGCCTCCCCCCAAAATCTATCCTCCGCTGCCGCCCCGTCTGCCTCACGTGGCGCCGCGTCACCTCCACCAGCGACTTCCTGTTGGCTCACCACGGCCGGCAGCCCTCCCTCCCCGTCATCTATGAATACGAAGAAACCGGAGGGAAGTACACAAACATCCTCACATTCGACCACCGGTCCGCCGACGCCCAGCTTCAACCCGTCGCCCGGCTTCACGACATCAATCACTTCTCGCTGCAAGCCTCCTGCGACGGCCTCGTCATCCTCTGCAGGGATACCCCGTTTAGACGCCACTTCTCAGTCTACAACCCGGCAACGCGTCAGTATGCTCTCCTCCGGCCGTCGGCCTCTAGTTGTTGGTTCATTGTACTGGGAATGTACCGGCACCGCCCTTCCGGCGAGTACCGGCTGTTACTGTACCAGATTGAAGGTAAAATTGGCTGCCATGTCTTTGCTTTGCCGTCCAACCAGCCAGCGAGGTACATTTGTGCGCCGGAGGCAGTATCAGCAGTTCGCTTCCAAACACCTGCCCTTGTCCGAGATAGCTTGCATTGGCCTCCGAGCGAAAGCGGGACGGTAATTGTATTCGACACCACAACCGAGTCGTTCCGGCAGATGCGTGCTCCAGTTGTTCCCGTCAACTCATGTATCTTTGAGATGGATGGAACCCTTGGCATCTATAGCTATAACGATTTCATGAAGGTGATTGATATATGGGTCTTACAGAACTATGAAGGCGAGGTCTGGGAGTACAAGTACCAGGTCGTATTGCCGGTCGCAGAAATCATGGGGCAGTTTGGAAGGAGGGAAGGCAGTTGCCGTGTGAACGTTGTGTCGGTGGATGGTGACGTCCTCTTGTTGCTCTGTCATGGAAAGTGGCTGTTTTACGTGGACATTGATGGCAAACTGGTTGACAGTTTCCAGCGTGATGGCCAAGGGTTTTCTGCTTCTGAACTTCGATTGAAACAAACTCTTGTTCCTCATACCTTCTTAACAACACCAGAAGATTATGCTGTGAACGCTTTGCCTTTCACCTGAAGGCGCTTGCGTGTGGTGCTCCTGCTCAATGCCTAGTTGTTGTGTCTTCATGAGCGGCAATATCTATGAATTGGGTCAAGTATGAGTCTGTTGGCTTCTTCTTCTTTTTGCATTGATGTACACAAAGTAATGAGCAGAAGCTCTGGCTGTTATGTAGTTGCATAAACTCTATGCTTGTTTTGATACCCTTTCAGGCTGAAGTCGCTACTGTGTGTCTTGATGCTAAAATTATCAAGTCCTTTTGCTCTGCTTTTGAAATATTTACCGACTGATCCGCCTCACGGCTCTATGTATCTAGTGGTGCTTCTTAGTACTGAATTGTTATGAGTCCATATGCCTGAAATCCCTATCGTTGAACAGAAGAATTGACTTTACATTTTTTTTATCTAGTTGTCTTCTTGATTGTCAATATTTAGGGTGTTTCCTGTTTCTAGCAATGTTGTAGCTGACGATGAAAAGAGGCACATTTCCTCTTTGGTGACCTGCAAGCTGCATCTAATTTGTAGAAGACCTTGGAGCACTACCCGTTAAATAGTCAACTTCGCAGTGGAATGTTTTATTATAATTCCTTTTTCTTTATGAATCATATCGAGAATTATACTTGCTTAAATTTGCCCCCTTCCAAGGAGTTGTATTCTTCTAGAAAATGTTGATACTGCAACCTAAAACCATTTTTACGTTGCATTGGTTGGAATGATCTCTTATAATTTTTTCCCTGATAACCATTTTAAGGATTAATGCTTGCATTGGCTTTTGTTTTGTTATTTGGTCATGCCTTGGCTTATAATGTTCAAGAAACAGGTTGTAACTTTTGTGATGGAATTACTTTTGTCATCTTAATTTCTACATGGTGTGCACCCAATGCTCCACTGTTTAGCTTGATGGTCTCTTGTCTGTATTGTGGTCTGTTTGGCAGTAAATAATGTCAGCTCAATTTTCCCCCTTTCTCCCCTGCAACTGAAACATTGAATATATGACGTACCTAATTGTTCTCCATAAGATTTTGTTTATTAGGAATGTTTTTTTCTGGGCAAAAACGAATGTTTTGTACGCTACAACCAGCCTTTGAACATGGCACGAACGTAATGTTTAATCTATTTTTGCAATGCTCCCTGGTGCCTATAACTCACCCTTTTATATTATTCGTTGGATTTCTGGGCATTACCGCAGAATGGATGTGCTTTGAGGCTCACCTTGTCTGCTAAGAACTTATGTGCTTTGCTTATAAGAAAATTCTGACGCCATTTCCAGTTGTTGTTTGTAGATGGGTTTTATAGATTCGTTTGTTTTACTTTTACAAGTAGGCAGCTGAGTTCAGAATGGTAGTTGGAACACAGACCAGGCTGACCGGCGGGTGAGAGTCACAGGTGATCCATGGAACGGCAGGTACAAGCACTGCTAGTTCTTGCTCTCACTGTCCGCCTATATATTCTTTCTCAGCAGGAACTGCCGGTATGATGGTATGATCCTGAGTCCCTCTCGGTCTGTGCTTTAGTTTTTTTTTTTTTTTTTGAGATTTGTCTGTGCTTTAGTTGAGGTCTTGTGAAACTGTAGTTCTAGCATTCCAGCAGCTCTTTCTCCTGGCGAAATGGGCCCGCGTGGGCCTGGAGGGCCGGGCTGGGGAGGCCCAGGAGGTAGGGGACCTGGCCGGTGGGGTCCGGTGCCTCCCGGAGGTCCTGGGTTCCCAGGTGGCCCTGCGTTTGGTGGTTTCTTAGGGTCCTGGTTAGTTGAATGTTCAGTTAACTAATGGAAATTTAAGCTTTGCATTTAGCCTCTAAGTTCGTCAATTTGTTCAGTTTACACTTAAAAAGAACGGGAAAGAGTAATGCATTCAGTTAGATTGTTCGCAGTTAGGGTGAAGTAATTTACCTTCAGCACTAGAATTAAAGTGCAAAGTATGCAAGCGATGAAGCACACACTATTCTTTCAGCTTTCTTTTCATTTTCGTAAGATGGATGCCTCTGATTCGCTGAAACCCTGATGAATGCTTCCTTCTGCAGCTTCTACCTCATCTTCTGCTGCTGCCTGTTCCAAGATTGCTGCGGCCCGTTCTTCGGACCCCCTGGCCGGGCGGCCCGCCACCGCCCTTCTGAGTTCTGATAGCATGCCAAACATATCCACCGCTACAAATAATGCACTGGGTTGCAGTTCTTGGCCTAAGCATTCGCTTTGGCTGCTGGGAGTGTCCCTTGCTAGAGTATAAGTGTACACTAGTGAAAAGCATTGTCATGTCTCTTTGAGATCATTGTATGAAGTCCTACTTGGTACTACTGTTATATCAGTGACTGAATGCAATTATCAGAATATGTACGTATATTTTTGTGCACACTAGAATTTCCCTTTGGGCTAAGCCAGCCCGACAGTTCTATACTTGTATGCAGCAAACAAACCTGGCTAAGCCCATCTCAAGTCCATTCCGACCTCCGCCGCCCGCCGCCACCAGCACAACTTCACAGCTCGTCTCGTTACTGGCCTCCTGGGAAGGGATCGGGGACCAGGACAAGCTCCCGGCCGGCGACCATGGCGGACGCCGTAACAGCAGCAGCGGAGCCTCTCCTCCCCAGCCTCCCCGACGAGATCGTCATCTGGGAGATCCTCGTCCGCCTGCCCCCAAATCCCTCCTCCGCTGCCGCGCCGTCTGCCCTGCGTGGCGCCGCACCACCTCCACCCGCGACTTCCTCCTGGCGCACCACGGCCGACAGCCCTTCCTGCCCGTCGTCTGCGGATACGGAAAAGGCGACGGGAAGTACAAACACATCCTTGCCTTCGACCACCGGTCCGCGGACTCCCGGCTCCAACCCGTCGCCCGGTTTGACAAGTTCTCCAGTCTGCAAGCCTCTTGCGACGGCCTCCTCATCCTCTCCAAGGATACCCCGTCTAGCCGCCAATTCTCAGTCTGCAACCCTGCCACGCGTCAGCATGCTCTCCTCCGGCAACCGCCAGACTCCAGCGTATTCAGTGTACTGGGAATGTACATGCACCGCCCTTCCGGCGAGTACCGGCTGTTACTGTACCGGAGGAGGAACAGTGAGTTGATTGTCGGAGATCTGCCACCTGAAGGTAAAGTTGGCTGCTATGTCTTGGTGTTGGGCTCCGACCAGCCATTGAGGTACATTGGGGAGCCAGAGGTAGCATCATCATTGCGCGACACACCTGCCCTTGTCCGAGATAACTTACATTGGTCTCCGGTGCAGCATTATCAGAGCGATAGCAGACTCATAATTGTATTCGACACCACAGCCGAGACGTTCCGGGAGATTCGTGCTCCAGTTGTTCCTGCCGAGTTTTCTATCTTTGAGATGGATGGAACCCTTGGCATCTTTCGCTATAACGATTTCATGAAAGAGGTTGATATATGGGTGTTGCAGAACTATGAACACGAGGTCTGGGAGCACGAGTACCGGATCGAATTGCCGGTTGCAGAAATCAGGCGATGGATTCAAGGCAGTTGGCATGTGACCGTTGTGTCGGCGGATGGTGACGTCCTCTTGTTGCTCCAAGGTGGAGGGAGTCATGGCCAGTGGCTGTTTTACATGGACATTGACGGCAAACTGGTTGACAGTTTCCATCGTGATGGCCAACAGATATTTCCTTCTAGTCTTCGATTGAAACAAAATCTTCTTCCTCATACCTTCTTCACGGCAATCGGCACTTGAAGATGACGCTTCACCTTTCATATGAAGACGGTTGCGTGAAGTGGTGCTTCTTAACGCCTAGCTGTAATATCTATGAATTTGGTCAAGTATGAGCCTGCTGGCTTCTTCTTATTTTTGCATTGATGTACATAAAGTGATGGTCAGAATCTCTCACTGTTATGGGCTTGCATAAAATCTATACTTGTTTTGATACCCTTTTAGGCTGTAGTCACTACTGTGTGTGTTAATGCTAAAATTACCATGTCATTTTGCTCTGCTTTTGAATTATTTACCTATTGAACCGCCTCTAGTCTCTATTTTCTTGGGCTGAGGAATTGAATTCTGTTTATGTATCTACTGGTGCTTCTTAGTATTGGTTTGTTATCAATCCATATGTTCCCTATTCGTTGAACTGAACAATTGGCTTAACCTTTTTTTTTATCGAGTGGTCTTCTATTTATAGGGTGTTTCCTGTTTCTACCAATGTTATGGCTGACGATGAAAAGAGACACAATCCTCTTTGTTGACTTGCAAGCTGCATCTAATTTTTAGAAGGCCTTGGAGCACAACCTATTAAATTAAATGGTTATATCATAGTCAACTTCTCAGTGAAAACTTCTGTTATAATTCCTTATTCTTCATGAATTTACTGCATCTTGTAAGGTAGGTTTTACAGAGAGTGGGAGACTAGTAAGCTCACCTTTATGTCGAGAATTGGGCAATGGTTAAATTTGACCCGTTCCAAGTTGTAGTATTCTTGTAGAAAATGCTGGTACTGCAACCTGAAACCGTTTTTACATTGTATTGGTTGGAATGATCTCTTATATTTTTTTTCATGCTAACCATTTTAAGGATTAATGCTTCATGTTCATTCTAAACTGGATGACTGAGCCTATGATATGCATTTTTTTTGTGTGTCATGCCTTGGCTTGTTCTGGGCAAGAAACAGGTTCAACTCTAGGTTGTAACTTTTGTGATGGAATTATCGTAATTTTGCAATGTCATGTTCTGAGGCAAGAAATATGTTTTAGATTTGCTTAGCGGTGGTCCGTGGTACTACTGTACGCTGCACCACGGGTCTTAAATAAAACTTTAGGCAACTTTACTCAACAATAACCATGTCTGTTACAAGGAAAGGGACAAGAAATCGAGGTGTCTGATCATACCAAGCCTCTCCAGACCTTCTTGGTTGCAAAAACGAGCTAGCCTATGCGCGGCAAAGGCAGAGCTCCTGCCGTTCAGTTTATAAAAAAAAGTAATGATTCATCTGTTTTTGTAATGCTCCCTGACGTCTATGATTCGCCCCTCTGTACTACTTTCTTTTGTAACTGGTTATCTGTTGGATTTGTCGGCATCACCGCAAAATGATCAAAAATTGTAGCACGGTTGATCAAAAAATGTAGCACGGTTGTCCTTTGAAACTGAAAATGCGCTTTGCAGCTCAGGGTGCTAAGAACTTAAAATGTGCTTTGCTTATAAAAAAACTGACATGACTTCTGGCTGCTGTTTCTGGTTGGGTTTTGTAGATTCAGTTGTACACATTCTTTTTCGGTTTTTCCCATGGACAGGTGTTTTACTCTTTACTTTTTACATGCACTGTTTTACAGATATTGATTCATTAGACCACACCATGGAACCAAACTATTTGGAATTAACATGATAATGCCGGTCTGATCGATCACCCATTGCACTCAAGAATCAAAGAACTCAACCTTGTCCCTGTGATGCAAGGGAAGAGTGGGCAGCTGAGATCAGAATAGTAGTTGGAACATGAATTACAGATCAGACTGACTAGTGGGTGAGAATCACAGGTGATCCATGGAACGGCAGGTACAAGCCTATAAATTCTTCCTCGGCTGGAACTGCCGGTATGATCCTGAGGCCCTCTTGGTTTGTAGTTTGAGTTCCTGTTAAGTTGTAGTTAGCGTTCCAGCAGCTGTTTCTCCTGCCGAAATGGGTCCGCCTGGGCCTGGAGGTCCGGGCTGGGGAGGCCCTGGAGGCGGTGGCCCTGGCGGGTGGAGTCCTGTGCCTCCTGGAGGGCCTGGATTCCCGGGTTGCCCTGGGTTTGGTGGTTTCTTCGGGTCCTGGTAAGTTGGATGTTCAGTTAAGCTTTGCATTTGGCCACTGAATTCGTCAGCTCGTTCAGTTTACACCTCAATAAAAACGGAAAGAAAATAAATAATGCATTCAGGTTCGTGGTTAGGGCCAAGTATAGAACTTTCAGCACTAAAATCAAAGTGCAATATGTGTATGATCGTTCAGCTTTTTTTTCGTTTCGTAAGACGGATGCCTATGATTCTCTGAAACCCTGATGGATCTTTCTTCCCCAGCTTCTACCTCCTCTGCTGCTGCTGCCTGCTCCAAGATTGCTGCGGCCCGTTCTTCAGACCGGCAGGCGGCCCGCCGCCACCCTTCTGAGTCCTGGCAACATCACCGCTACAAATAATGCACTGGATTATACAGCCAATGGCCTGAGATTTCGCTGAAGATATCACTTGGGTGAACATTTTGGCCGCCAGAAGCATCCCTTGCTGCAGTATAAATTTGAACTAGTAAAATGAAACCTTTGTGTTATATCTCTTTGAGATTATTGTATCCAGTCTCACCTAGTTACTACCACCTTGTAATAATCATGTTACATCAGTGACTGAATGCAATTATGAGGACTCACAAGCCAGCATTGTATAGCTGCGCTAGAATCAGGGTAAATAAGGCAGACTAGTTCACGAACTGACAACAATAATAAGGCAGAAAATGCATTGTACAACCTCCGATCCATATTAATGGACTCAACTTTATCTAAATACGGATGTATCTAGTTAAGTGTTTAGACTAGATGCATCCGTATCTAGACAATGTTGAGACCATTAATATGGATCGGAGGGAGTACTTTTTTTTCTCTCGCTAGAATCAGACTCAAAACACACTATAAAAACTTCCCCAGGAGGAAAAGACCCACGGCTAATTAGGCTACTGGTGCAGCAAACACCTTTGACGGGTTCTATACAATGTAAAAAAGCCGGTCTATACAGGCAGCCAACTGGTGGTGGCCTTATGTTCAAACCCGTCTGCACTATAATTAATAATCATGATATCGCTAACAGTGATGGTCTCTTCCAAGATTTATGTGTATAACTGCCCTTCAACTCTTGCCGAAGACTGAAGCGCCCAGCAAATGGATTTGCATCTCACTCATAACTCACAGGCGCAACAGGTAGCCAAGCGATGTACCGAGGAGCGCCACGTAAACCACAAACAGCAACGGGAAACCTAGTTGGCTCTTCGGGGTTCCCTTCTTCCGTAGAAATACCTGGCCAAATCATGCATAATGTTAGAAACAAGAGATGCAGATCAACAAGTCGTGAACAATGTTTAGTAACCAATAACTTCTGAAAATTCAAAGCAAAGCAGATGCAGGTAATAGTAAGGCCTTAACTGCGTTGCACTAGCATCAGATGAATAACGCTGAACGCACACCTTGGTATACACTACTTAAAAAAATCAGTGACAGTGGCCATATATTTCAACAAAATAGCAAATTCTACATGTAAAATTACAGTTATTCCTGAGACTCCCATTACTTATTTTAATTCCTCGCATGCTTATATGTTTAAGATGAGTCAGCCAACACTGCAGCTGCAGATCATATTGAGGTATGAACATATGTTGCCATGAGTAACAAACAGGTCTTATCTGCATGAAATAGATCAAATACGCAAGATAGATATCGAAATCTAATACAGCAGAAACATGAAACCTGCCTCCTGGACTTTTGTGCAAAACTTAATGTGAAAGATCGTTGTATCTTGCATAACTGCAGTGGATGACCCTCATTTTAAATTTGCAAGATTTGCGGGATATGTTATTATCTGGAGGAAGGCATTATTTGTTTGTATATCTTCTTTGTAAGTTAAAGCTAAAGCCATACACTCGAATACTCGATCATTCTTTCTTTCATTAATGTATAGCCCCTATACATTTTCCAGAATACGAAAAGATGTACAGGATTTGGGCCACACTTGATCGTTCTATAATCCATGGCAGATATAGCATCACATTGTTTTACAGAACAGAATGTTGTGTTACGTTACTGCAAAATAGTGGAGCCCAGCCATTGCTTGCTGGCCACATGAAAAAAGAAGGATCTAGTTGTTTCTGTGATGAACAAGTCATACCATCTCTTGCTGCAATGTATCCCGCTCCTGGGTCATAGACCTGCTCTCTTCTCTCAGCTTTATTATCATCTTCTCAGCCTACAAAACAGAAGCATATTATTGTTTCACGTCAGAGGGTGTTATCAAATAAAAAAATCTGAGTCGATAAAACAATATAAGCTCCATTGTCTCATGAAGATCCTATCATGGAAGTTGTTTGAACAATCCGAACATATTTTATGGTGATGAACTTACCCCTTCCAATTTGGATTCAAGGTTATTGAGTTTTGACTTCAGATTCTGAACGTCTTCTGTTACCTGTCGCATATTGATACAAGGGAGGAATCAACTAAATGATCAGGCTGTGGTAAATAAAGAGACCAGAACTCTAGTCTGTAGTGTCGAACAGTATAGTGTTGAGATCTCCAAGTATATCATAGTTGAAGTGTGTTAAGCATAATCAAGTTTACCTTACCAAAACTTTTTTTAGCTTCAGTTTACCTGAGAACAAAACCATTTAAAAAGAAACTACAAACTTTTCTAGCAAGGGTGTGACTTGGCTGAATAATACAGATAGCACCTGTCCAAAGTTATACCAAGTTAGACAGATTTGTGGTCACTATTCAAGCTGGCTCTGCCATCGTATTTGAAAATCCAAATTCAGCCAGGTACGTACAAGACTAGGTTTCACTTAGGGGCTGTGCAAGATTTTGTCCAGCTAGAAGGCGGTCTAAGGCAAGCAACACATGACTACATGAACAGAACATGCTTAAAAGCCTTATATTCTTTTGCCTAAGCTAAACATGGGGATATGGCCATGTCATAAACTACTCCCTCTGTTCCTAACTATAAGATGTTTTTGCTTTTCTCAGTTTTCTCAGATTTGCATGCATCTATAGGCGTTTTAGTTTGTATATTACCTCATTTTCGTCCGTATGTAGTCCACATTGCAATATCTAAAACATCTTATAATTAGGAATGGAGGGAGTACATATTGGGTACTTACATGAGATAATTCATGATTCTGCGTACTGAAAAGTCCTCGGTCACTTAAGGTAACAGCTTCTTTTGGGAGGGTTTCTTCTAGAGGAGACTCCTTTGAAGTTACACTGTTTTCCTTCAGAGGAGGAAGTTGTTCAATGGTAATTGCAGATGTATCTTTTACAGGGGAAGGAGGTTCATTTTTTAGAGGAGGAGATTCATTTTTCAGAGGTGGAGGGGATTCTGCGAAAATAGCAGGTTCTTCGTGCAGTATCACAGGAACTTCTCGAAGGATTGGAGACTGCTTGACAGGGGAAGGGATGTCAGTCACAACAGCTGAAATTTGTTCCTGAGGGGCAGGAACCTCTTTCTCCATAACTGGCACTTCATTCTCAACATTCAGTGTGTGTTTTGACACAGGAACCTCAACTGCTGCATCAGTGCTGGGGACACTATTTATCAGTTGCTCCAGAGGAGGACGAGATGCATCAACAAGGACAACTCTCAATTTGCTTTCATCAATATGCGTTAGTTTCCTTGGAGAACTGCGAAAAAAGAGCAGGGCTTGCAATGAGGACACATAGCATAAAAGGAAACATCATGCATGTAAAGTTTCTTAAATATGTGCTTAGCTGCTTACAAAAGCAGGAATGAGGTCCTCATCTGATGTACCAGGAGGAACAACAGTGGTCTGCACCAAAAATTTGTCTTTTAATTGCATGTCTGGTGGAGCAGTACGCTGTGCTTGCATGGTAACTACATTTAAGAGACAACAAAACAAATAAATTAAGAGGAGTGCAAAAGAAGAAATCTAACAGAATCAAGTCATGAATAGTTGAATACAAGACAAACAGAAATGTATAATTGCTACCCTCCCTCAGAAGCAAGCACATGCTGCTCATTTACGGCATATCTGCTTTAAGGAATTGATGGGTTGGTCCATCATGAGAATTCATGCTTATGATTTTTGTGGTATGGCCCCATT
Source organism: Poa pratensis (assembly GCA_947311845.1). Lineage (NCBI taxonomy): Eukaryota > Viridiplantae > Streptophyta > Magnoliopsida > Poales > Poaceae > Poa > Poa pratensis. Next base: position 6,082,036 of record CAMZMU010000055.1, read on the forward strand.
CCTCTCTGTCTTTTAGCATTCCACTTATGAAGAATATGGTGGCGATGTACCAACTTAGTTCATTCCTCAAACCAAACAAGAAATGCTCAAACCTAACACCCCATTGATGGATAGTGCACTGAGAATCAACCCATTTACATGAACACAGAACAATAGTAGAAGCAGTTTACAGTAAATCCGCAGAGAGTTGTTTCAATTAAAAGCTAACTTGTCTATTACTATAATGTATGTATATAATTGTTGGCTCAAATCAATAGAGTCAGTAGAGCAACAAACTTGGCATACACAAAGCATCATCATCAAAAGTGAGTACGGCACAGTAGTGTACACACCTGTGAAATCACATGTTGCCTTGGGATGGATAACTCCAGTATTTGGTCGGACGCAATATCTTTTAGGGGAAGTCGTCTTAACCTAGCATCCAAAATGGTGGTCAGATACTGCTGTTTCTCTGATGCTTAAACTGTGATCATCTCCTTGAACATAGAAGTAATAGAACCGACAGTGTTTAGACACCAACAGGAAATGGTCACTCCAATACATATCAAGGCGTAAATAGGTATTACTTTACTATTTTGAGATGATTGTATATCACATCTACCCTACACTGTACATATCAATTCCTACAAATCGTCCCGTTGAACATAAAAGCAACAGAACCGACAGTGTTTAGACACCAATAGGAAATGATGACTCCATTACTAAATACTCATATCAAGGCTAGGTATTGCTTTACCATTAGAGAATAGAGATGAAAGTATAGCACATTTTCCCTGCATTCTACCAAATTGAAATGTACCTTTGTACAAAATGCAGAAGTACAGTATATGGGATAAAATAGAGCTATCAAAAACATTCTTCTCATGGTGTTGTTCCCATGCTTAGGAAGTTAGGAAAGAATGCATTTAGTCATGGAGGGAGTGATTTTTTACTTTAAAAAATGCTCAATAGCGCTGATCACTGAACATGGTAACTAATGGGAAATTGGTACAATACAAAATAGATAGACTATGCATCATCATCATCAAGAAATAAGGGGCGAACCTTGAAAGCGACATATTCATCGGACTTGTTGACTAGATGGACAGAACATGAACTTTGCTTCTTCAGCTCAACTGATGATAACAAAAGAGAGAAAACAAAGTCAGTTTTTATATCTTAACAAATAGTGACTCGGTATCCTATGCTGAACATAAATTGACACAATTCTTTTTTCACTTAGAAATTTACACGTAATTACGTGCATAGGCATAAACATAAAACAAAACAACAAGTAGCCACGCTAGAATCTTATGCTGTGAGTTAAAGCTTTAGGCATAGGTATAGGTATCACGAGAAAATTTGAAATCTTATAGATGACTTGATTGGATGTGCACTTTTTTAACAGCGTACATTGCATGATTCATAATTTGATATGAAAATCAACTGTATAAATGAAGATATGGAAATTTTCAATTTCACTAGTAGCCCGTTTCCTTTTAATTGTAGATGTGCATCACTGCATCGGGCTATCTCAGGTGGTGGTGCAACAACGACTGCCTTGCATTGTATAATGGAGTGCTAACTTATAATACCTATAAGCATTAGCACACCTTTGTGTCATCATAATCAGTAGAGTAGGCAATCTAATCAGCACTGAGAGAGAGAGGGAGAGACTTTACAACCACTCACACCACAAAATCTACCTGTCCGTAACCAAACGAACGGAAAGGCAGCAACCAAAGCTAATCTTGAAGGATACTAGTATATGTTAGGACGAAAGCTACAGGAAAGAACTCTGGTAATTGAAGTCACAAAATACGACAAGCTCGTAGGAAAAAATAATGCAAATCCTTCCTGCTTTCCCTAGGCCCTCTATTTTTAGAAAACGCAAGCTGCAAAGTACCTAAAACATCGAAAAAAAATGTGGAGCTAATAAAGGCTACCGGCTTAAACTAAATTAAATTTTCGCAAAGGCGTTGCATCCCAACTTCACTGATCTCTCCCACCACAGCATATTCAGAAGAAACGCAGATGATGTAGCACTTGTCAATTCACACTAAGCCTACTACGCTCCGGTCAATTCATAGGAAAAGAGCACCAAGCGGCCGAACGAGTTCCGGACTACGCGGTACACACTGAATCCACGGCCGGGGGCACGAACGGCAGCGCCGACTCAATTCGGTCACCGGATCAGAATTACCAACTTACAGTCGCGTATGGGGGAGGGGATTGTGCGTGCGCTTACAGGTGAACTGGAGCTCGCGGGGGCGGATCTCGACGACGCCCTGCCCCATCGCCACCACCACAAACAGGATCAACCGGCAGCGCCTAGCAAGCTACACCGCCGCCGGGCCGGTTGCCGCAGGAGCCTCGGCGTCCGAGCTCCGATCGATCCCTCAACCGCGGCTTGACCTCTCGCCCGAGGTCGGCAGCGGGAGCGGTAGTGGAGGAGGAGTGGTGGGGTGGGAGGAGTTGGAGTGAAGAGGGGAGAAGGGGAGACGACGAGGGATTTGAAGGCGACCGGCAGTTCGTCCCCGCTTCGTCGGCGGGTTTGACGAGGAGAGGTTGGGCGGTTGCGAGTTCTGGGGACGCGGAGCACGGGGGCGGAGGTTACCCAGGTGGTGGGGCCGCCTTTTGACACGCAATGATTGCACATTTTTGCGAATTGGCCCATAGCAAATCCTATATCTACTATCTCAAGGGTCTCTTTCGCTCTCACGTTTCGAAATGTACAAACTTCAAATTTTATTTTAGTGGGTAACTAGAAACTCATTTGTATGATAGGAATGTGCATACAAATAGGGGATTAGAAACATGAAGAAATGTACAATCTTAAGATTACGTTTTTATGTCATTAAGGCCTTTTTTGTTCAAACAAATGTTGGGGAAATCATGTAGTAGTAGGATGTTTCTTCTTCAAAGATGCTTCATCACTTGATAAAAAAAAAAGAGCAAACAACAGGAACAACTTCCTTTCATCGCAGGTCAATTAAAAAAACATATCAGTTCAGTTCAAACTAAGCCCAACTCTGAAGGTGAATGGTCCATTTTCATCGCAGGTCGATGGAAAGTAAGAATTTTATGATTCATTGGATAACTTTTCTTTTGTTTGCCTCATTGATTCAATTGTACCCGATGGTCAACCACCCAAGATGTTTCTCAAAAAAACATAGTAAAAGGTAAAATTTTCTCTAATGTCATTGTTCTTCCGTTGGTCCGAAGAAATGGTGCAAAAAAAAAGAGGAATTTTTTGTTCATCCCGGTTACAAAGGAGAATGTAGTAGTTTTAAATTTATCCGGGCCGCCTTTTTGAATTTCAACACACGAATAAGGATAATAGGATTTTACTAGATTGGATAATTAGGTCGCATTATTTTCAAAATCTCGGTCATGGATAACCTTACGTCACACAGATCTCGCACATGGACCAGGTCATATGGAACTTTTTGTCACATTAAAAATAGCAAACGAACGTATTATTTGACGTACTTTGCACGGGTAAGTTTCAACTCAATATCTATATGCGCTATTGTTCTCAAGATTTTACAAAAACTTACCCATGTGTTTTTTTTTTGCTAATATCTAGAAGTGTACCGAGAGACATCTACAAGGGTGGAAATAATAATAAAATTCTATATTTTATTTTGCTTTAATCCATTAACTCAACACAATATGGGTACTAAACTTTCCTATTTACATGTTCTTTTTGCACTTTTTCAGTTTCCTCCTATTCGTATTCTACTCTGTTGTTTCCAAATAGGTGGTGTGTATACTTACTCAAAACGTTAATGTTTTTAAGTTTGACTGAAGGAAATATCAACGGCATAAATATTAAATAAATAAATTATGAAAATATATGTTATGGTGGAATGTACTGTTAATCATCATATTTTGTATATATACTCATTCAAGTTTAGAAAAACATTGATTTTTAACTAGTTTATACACCACATATGTATGGAACGAGGGAGTAGTATGTACTTACTTGTAAATACAAAATCTCAAGGGTCCGTTGCGCTTAAATACAGCTATGAACGGGTACTAGATCTGTCAGGTGGAGAGTGTCAGGTGTGGCCCTCAACTTTCACGGCCATGTCGGCGGTGGCGTACGTGGAGAGCAGAAAAGTGTGGCGATCGCCGCTCTGTCTCGCCCACCGGCACATGTTGGCCGTCAATTTTGGCGCTATCGCCCACTGTTACGCTGTTGCTGTCGCCCATGGACCGCCCAAGCATACAGCAGACAGTTGCAACATCAATGGTGACAATTGCCTGACGATCCAAGAGCCTAGTTGTTATGGGTGGTGCCGATTGATTAGTTGCGCACTTGTTAGTTGTTACAGAACAGTACTTGGCGGTGGTTGCTGATTTATTAATTTCACTTTTATGTTCTAGTTAGTGGAGCACATATGTTTCCATGTTCACTTTTATGTTTTAGAGAAAGGGAGTGGCTTTATGACATACGGTTCTGTTGTTTAGGCAAACAATAGTCCGTAGTACGTAGATTGTGGATCACTGGATCCTGTGCATGAAACTTTTAATTTTGTTATGGGAGCAAATTAATATATACACGTAGCAAAGCAATGAATGATTATATGGATCACAAAGGTGCCTGATTTCTGAAGCCAGCCGATCTTTCCCTAAAGGCTAGCGATTCGCCTTGCTTCTGTAGTTGTTTGCATGATGATAAGTCTAAAATATAATGGCTGTCAGCGTTGGGTTTTAAAATAAGATTGCTGCCACGCCGTAGTATATACTACTCGCTCCGTTCAAAAATAAGTGTTTCAAGTTTGGTAAAAAGTGAATGTATCTATACATGAAACATGTCTATATAATTCCACTTTTGAGCAAACTTAAGACACTATGGGATAAGTGGATGACCACCAAAAAAGGTGGTCAATGAAAGAAGGTCCTACTACTACAAATAATTCGCAAAGTTAAAAGGATTCCTTAAGATTAGTCGCAGCACGGTGTACACTAATCATCTACCTCAACCGAAAGAGCAGCTAGCTCCGTTTCTTCTCGATCGAGTTTTCCTCCCCGGCCGGAAGCGGTGGTTGAGGTTCTGTAGTGTTCGTGCGTACGTCCCCAACAGACGGCCACGTACTCTTTCTACGCTTTCCAACCTAGCCGCGCCAAAAGATGGACGGGTACGATCGAGTTTCCCCAATGCTCCCCCACCACACACCCATATCCATCTCGTTCGTACTATGTACTGACGAAACTAATGACTCGATTAGGAGTGGAGATTTGGTGCTCCTGATCTGAAGTGATCTCGCTTTTTTCTTCAAAAACAAAATATGTTTAAAAGTTTTAAAAAATTAAAAATCAAAATGCAAAATATTTTACGTTTTGAGCTATACAAAAATCCAAATGTAGATCAAAACATGTTGTATTTTGCATTGAGATTCTCCAGGTTTGTAGGATATATATTAATATAATTGAGAACATACATGATTTTTGCAGATTTTTTTGAAACATTTGCATATGTATTTTTTTTTTGAAAAAAGTGAGATTATTGGAACTCGAGAGCCAAAATGACTTGCCGCTCGATTAGTCAATTGTTAGAGTAATTCCAACGGGAGGACGCAAACTGATACCAAATGTGTCTATTTTTTGTCCATTTGGATCGTCATGCACATAGGCGTTCGGTCCCTGTCCGCCGATTTTTAACCACTGCACCTAGCGGGCAATCGAGATCCCAACAATTTTAACAAAATTGGTCGCGTGTAGGCCGCGTTTGGCCTTGCCGGGACTGATTTGCTATATCTTTCTATGGGACGGCTGGCCACAAAGACGGACTTGAAGCTCCTTCAGCTCTCCACGTTGAGCGGTAGGATCAGATAGTGGCGCCGACAAATTTAACAAAATTGGCCGCATAGGCGGAGCTGCCAGCGGTAATATAGGGCTTCAGCGGAAGCTGCTGGCCCCTCCCGCCTCCGCGGCTCGCGCGCACGCTCTCTGTGGTCAGTGATTCGTGGGTTGCTTGTGCCAACTCGACAGTTTTCTTGGCCTTGAGCTCACGGGCGAGCGCGGGTCGTCGGGCTTTGTCAGTGTCCAGCGTCTCATATGAGCGCTCCATGGCCTCCTACAGATGCGGGTCGCCGACTTTCTCTTCATGCCCGGCGTCCTTCACGTTTCTTCAGGAGAACTCGGGGTCCATGTTCTCCTTCGCGCTTCTGCGGCCATAGCTGGGAGAGGATGGGGCGGTGCTAGGGTTTGTCTTGCCGGAGTCCATTTAAGGACCTCACTCGCTGCATTAAAGCGGTTATTGGCCGTTAGGAGAGGCTGACAGCCGGGAAAGGCAACGCGGGCGGACACGAGACGAACGTGTCTGGATGAGACGCAAACCTATCTCAAATAATTGGGCCAAAAATGGATCCGTGCGAACAAAAAACAGATATCGGTCCTTTTGCAAAAAGAAAAAGGTGATCTCCCTTTGGGTTAAGCCCAGCCCGTTTGAGAGTTTCCGTTCAGTTCAGAACTGCAAACGAACGAACACTTGCTAAGCCCAGCTCAAAGTCCATTTCTACCTCCTCCTCCGGCCTCCCGCGCCGCCACAAGCCCGACTCCACTCCACAGCTCGTCTTGTTCCTGGCGCGGATCTAGAAGACTAGAACCAGGGCTAGCTCCCAGCCGGCGACCATGGCGGAGGCCTCAAGTGCAGTAGCGGCGCCTCTCCTCCGCGGGCTCCCGGATGAGATCTCCATCTGGGAGATCCTCGTCCGCCTTCCCCCCAAATCCCTCCTCCGCTGCCGCGCCGTCTCCCGCGACTGGCGACGCGCCACCTCCACCCGTGAGTTCCTTCTTGCCCACCACGGCCGCCAGCCTTGCCTCCCCCTCCTATACAACTTCGAACTGGACCCTTCGTACCTAGACCTCGTCCCCTTCGACCACCGGGCAGGGGTCTCCGCCGCCGACCAGCTCCAGTCCGTCGGCCGGCTTGGCGACGCCTATTTTTACGTGGAGGCCTCGTGCGACGGCCTCCTCCTGCTGAGCGACCAATACAGGCAATTGTCCGTCTGCAACCCGGCGACTCGCCGGTATGCTCTACTCCCGCAGACTTGTGGATTCAATTTTTTAGGAATGTACCCACACCACAGTACGGCCGAGTACCGACTACTGCTCTACCCGGAAGCTGACGAAGATGAACCTGCTGGCGAAGACGCATGCCACGTCTTCGCGCTGGGCTCCTGCCAGCCGCCGAGGAGCATTGCTATCGGGTGTCCGGATCGCGTGGTAAGCGCGCCCGTGCCAGTCCTGTTCCACGGTGACCTGCATTGGCACCTAGCGCAACGTCAAAGTGGAAGCAGCCTGATAATGGTATTCGACACCACAGCTGAGTCGTTCCGGCATATGCACTCTCCGGTTCATGGCGGCACTAGCCGGCTGTTTGAGATGGATGGCATGCTCGCCGCGTACAGCTTTAATGATAGAGCGACGATCATTGACATATGGGTGTCGCAGGACTATGAAAGGGATGTCTGGGCCTTCAAGCGTCGGGTTCGATTGCCGGTAAAGGAGATCAGGACGCAGTTTGGAAAGTTCGACACTCATTGGGATCTGAAAGTCACGTCTTCGGATGATGTTGTGCTTGTCCTGGTCCGATTTGGCAGTTGGCTACTTCAGATTGACATCAATGGAAAGCTGGTCGCCAGTTTCCATCGCAGACGCATTTCTCTTGCTCCCTTTCGGCTCAAACAAACTCTTGTTTCGCATAACTTCTTTCCAGCTCGAAAGGGTTGCATTGTGATCGATTCACCTTTCATCTGATGGTTATTGAGTGAGATGGGGCTTCTTGATGTCCTAGGTATTTTGTATCCTCATGAGCTGCAATATGTATGAACTGGATCATCTATGAGCCTCCTAGCTTCTTGTTGATTCATATCAATTTCCGATCAAGAAGCTCTGGCTATAACTCTTGTGCGTTTTGATGCCAAAATTGAGTCATTTTAGTCTGTTTCAAATATGCGATACCTAATCTGTCCCATGTCTCTGTTTTCTTCAACTGGGATGTTGACTTTGAATTTATATCTCGGCCTCTATTTGTTTTCTCTGTAATCAGTTTCAGTTAGTAATCTACCTGCGCCATGTCTCTATTTCTTGAACTTTAGAATTGGCATTGCTTTTTTATTTAGGTCTTCTTTTCTGAGAGATTATCGAGTAGCAGTTTTATTTATTTATTCCTGTTTCGCTGTGTTTTGTTCTTGCTATTGGTGAAATGTGGATTGTCCTCTACGTTGACTTGAGGTTGCACTGGATGTTTATAAGAGTTTGGAACACTACTCCTTGAGTTGCAGAGTCGATTTTTCGTTGTAAATCAGTTCTGTCTGGTTAGGTATGGAGATTAAGCTCAACATTGTAGGTGAGTCCACAATAGCAGACATAATTATATATGTCTCCTTTCAAGCAGTTGTTGTATTTTCTAGGAAATAGCTGTTGTACTATCAAGTTAGTAACGGTTTCCTTCTTGCAACACTGGTGGATCCGTTCATAACTTGAACCGAAAGGGCCTTTCTATCCTTCCATGTGTTTCTGTTGCCTTGTTTTGAATCATCTCCATCATTTCATCTCGGCTGCGAACCATTACAAAGAATGCTCCACGTAATTGTTCATGCTCATGCTGCATAGATGTAACAAGTCCTCAGGTCCCACATCGCGTTCATTTTGAGACAGTGTGATTGCGTTCATTTTCATATGTAAGGAGCGCGCAAGACCATTTCAATTACTGAAAATGAAAATTATGTGGCTATACACTTGGAAAGCATGCTGAAGCCTGGAAGCTCACTATTATCAGTAGTTACCGTGTGTATTGTATGCCGTTGAAATATAACTGACCGTTCCTTGCTCCATATGTGGAAGCTCACTATTATGTGCCATTGCCGGGAGGTCGCTGAGCTGCTCAAAATCAGGCTAGCTACCAACAGCCAGTTTTCTACTGTATGGTCATTCTGGAGTTCCTGGTTGCAGTTTACATCATCGATATGCAGTACATGCTCAATATCGAGTGTGGCGTTTTGTAGCCTGGGCTACATGTAGCCTGATTTTTTAAAACGCCATTTTCAAGTTTCAAAAAATTCTGAATTTTTTTCTAAACAATGATAATGATGTATTCTTCCAATTGCTAAATCTCACTTCGAAACACTTTGTATTTTGAGCCACGTAAAAAAGACAAATCTGACAAATTTTAAGATTCAGATTTGTGTAATGTCCACTGCTTAAAATCTTCACTTTCGTCATTATTACACGGGCTAGAATATAATGTATTTTGAGTTAAATTTTGCACATTATTAGAAATCATCATTTTCTATATCTAGGATTCTTTTCAGAATTTTTTGAAAATTTAAAACATCGTTTTCAAAAATTTCAAAAAAAAGGCGACATGTAGCCCGGAGTACAAAACGCCACACTCTTGGCTTGTGCTCTTGGTTGCGGTTCGACCAGTACTAAGCTGCTAAAGCTGGCAAGGGAGCGAACAGAAGAACAAGAGGTGTTCACCTCAAGGACCATTCGGTGCATGAGCTCCAAGGACCACCTCGACAAGCAGGGACAAATTAAGCTAGACCGACAGCAACCGAGGGCAAAACCTATATGTCGACCAGGTCGACAATAGGCAGCGTCGCACACCCCATATGGGAGGGCCCAACTCGGACGGAGAGGAGGAAGAAGATGACCGGAGCGAGCCGTGCACGAGCCTGAGGACCTCGCCATAGCCGGCGGCGACGTGGCTCGCCGCGGCGGCGCAGGTGGAGGCGAGGTAGGAACCTTATCTTGTGCGGGTGCGGGTGCGGGTGCCGGGGGGGGGGGGGTTCGAGGGATGGTCGGCGGGGCGGCGGTGAACCGGCAGAGGTGGCGGCTGGGCAGGGCGGGGCGGCGAGGCGGCGCGATAGCGACGCCAGCCGCGGGTGGCGGCAGCAGGCGGCACGGCCGGCGTCGGTTGGCGGTTCGGGGAAGAAGGTGGAGGCGGGCGGAGGACGCGGAGGCGGTGGCAGGCGGCGTTGGCGGGGGCGGCATGGAGGTGCGACGATGGGAAGGAAGAAGAAGGAGAGTGGGTGTGCGACCCGTGCTTATCATCGCACGGGTCGTCACACAGGCGATCCCGCAACCGAGCTTGGGATCGATCAAGTTACACTAATCAAAACTGGGCCGCCGCGTTACCTCTGGCTCTGAGAGCCTGGCGAATGTGCATGCGTGTGTTCCACGTTCGGCCCGCTCGGCCTAGCGCTCCAAAACAGCCCAATACACTGGACGAAACGAAAAAAAAATACATCACCAATTGATTGATCGATGGTGCGTTACATTTTCGTTTCATTTCCAATCATCGCTCGCACACAAGGAGAAATATCTCGAGTCTGCAGTGGACGTGCATGGAAGCAGAGAGCACGTTCAGTGAGGTGAGCTCGGCTCTGTAACTAAGTCATGGTCTGTTCAGTTGGTCTTGCCGCCTTGCCGGTGACCATGGACTCAAGGGACGCGGCTTCCGTGACTTACTGAATCTAAGTTTCAGTGACTTAGCCTCTTCATTAGCAGTCCGTTACGAATCTAACATACAAGATTGCCCCAAATTTGAAACTCCAAATCTTCCAATAAATCATAAATACTTTAGTGTCTATTCTAGAAAAAAATTCATCTCATTTGGGCGAGCACTTTGTGAATAAATAGCTTTTTGAGCTGAGAAACATATAAAAAACTATTTATTTGCCAACCGTTAATCAAAATGGGATAAAACATTCCTAAAATACACCAAACCATTTATGATTTACTGGATTTTTTTTCAATTTTTCCCAAACCGTTTTTTGTTTTGAGCTTTAAATTTGAGACAATCTTATACGTCAAATCTAAAACGGACGGACTAAGTCACCGATAGACTTAGCCACTTAGGTTCAGTAAGTCGCTGAAGCTCTAATGGGAAGGACATGGCGGTGTTGCGGCTCTAATTAAGCCATGGTCTTTACATAAAAGTAAAACTATCAACTATTGCTGATCAAATTTCAGAGGTGTTTGATTACAATATCGACACCCATATTTGTTCATACGAAACATGCTGGCCATATACATGTAAAACTGAACCGATGATACAGATACGTGACACTTGATCGATCCCGAATTTTCATTTTGGAGTAGTGATCCAGTGAGGTGGACAGTCTATCTCATAAGGGCAAGCCCTCCACGATATGCAAGCATACCTCGCACATGATTCCGATTTGCAGTGCAAGATCTTGCCGAGTGCCTCGGCACGCTTGGTGTCGAGATCCAGGGCGAAGTTACCCAGGGCAGCCATGCTGAACACGAGCACGTTGCTCTTCTCGCAGTACCACAGCAGCCTGACGTCGCCGATGCCGTCAGAGTCCTCTCCACCGCTGTAACTCGCCGACGGGCCCAGGGCCTCCGAGACCGCCAGACGCAGGTCGACCTCGCCGCTCGGGTGCCACATGCGGCCGAACCTCCCATCCAACCACGCCCACGTGGTGATCAGCGCCGAGCGGCGCCCCGCCAGGGCGAAGGCGCGGAGCACGCCGTCGTCGCGGGGGCCGAGCAAGAGCCCGAAGCCCCAGTACGGGCCATGGCAATGGCTCTCGTTCGGGAGATCGATCAAGCCGACATCCCACGGCTCACGCAGGTCCAACGCGAGCACGACCCGCTCGGTGCCGTCGCAGGTGCACTTCCAGCAGATGGTACCGTCGCAGATCGCCGGCGGTGTCCTAGGGTGCAATTCCAGATCCGACCATGCTCTCTCAGGCGTGTAGCAGCGTGGCCCGTAGTGTCGGGTCGTCTCGCTGTCGGTGAAGCAAGGCGGGATCTCAAGGCTGCGTACGGTGCTCCATTGCATGGTGCGGGAGGAGAAAATGCTGACTAGCAGCTCCTGTCGTCCCGTGGGGATCGCCGCCACGACGAGCTCAAACAGCGTGCCCTGCGATGAGACCCGGTGGTTGAAATCCCTGCCCGTGAGCAACGCGCAGCTGTACTCCCAGAACCCGGTGTCTTCGTCGACGACGTGGTATGGCGGGAGGAAGTGGCAGCTGCCGGTTGCGGGGTTGCACACGCAGTAGTTGATGGCGGTGGGCGTGCGGTCGCCGGACTTGGCCAGGGCGACGCGGCGGAGCACGAGGTACCCGTTGCGAGACAGGACGGGGTCCAGGTCCAGCCGTGGGCTGCAGGGGCACCGCCACCCGGCCGGGCCGCCCGGGCTCGGGACGAAGCGGGGCTGGAGAGTCGCTTGCTCGTCGTCGTCCGCATGGTCGAACCAAAGTTTTAAATAGCGGGCTATAGCGTCACTATAGCGTTCTGGCAGACCTCCCGCTAAAGCTACCTGATTTTTACGCTAACTGAAAAATCGCTAATAGCACCGCTAAATTGGTGTTTAGCGCTAAAAACGATCCTAATTTATCGCTAAGCTTCCCGCTCAGGCCCAAAACATTTGGCCCAAATTTTCTTGAGCGCAGCGCGGCCCAATTACTCCACCAAATAACCTCACCTGATCGTAACCTTAGACCAAATTCACTTTTCCCCATTTCCCCTTCAAGCCAACACGAGCTGGCGGCGCATACGACCTGGCCGCGCTAGGTTCTTCTCCGGCCGCCCTAGCTGCAGCTCCCGGTCGCGATGCTGACCCAGGCCGCGATCGGCGGCTACCAAGCTGCGGCTAGGGCTCGAAATAAAACTAGAAACTCATGAGCTTAATGAGTACTCGTAAACTCGGCTCAACTTGACTCGAACTTGGACACTAATGAGTTGAGCCAAGCTAACATTTTTAGCTCATTAAGAAAACGAGTTTAATGAGTCAAGTTACGAGTACTCGTTAGACTCGTGTAGCTCGTATTATGCCTAAGACCATTAATTGGTGGGCTAGTCCATCAAATGTTTTCGTTCATCAACATGCAACACAAAGTTCAGATCTATAATGTCCACATTATCTAGGCCATACCTACGCAGGAGCATAGCCAGTAGGCATGTCTAGCTGTTATTTTCTATCATGCTGTCAATATTTATGCTATGGGCAATGATTTGTTAACCAATGTTTGAATGTTTAAGTTTATGTTATATTATGGACTATTCCCGTCATACATGTTTATGTTGTTGACCTTTATTACCGTGCTTAATGAGTTTACTGAGCCAGCTCGAGTTTTTATTGAGTCGAGCCAAGTTGGGGTTCGGTGCTCATTTAGTTAACGAGTTGAGTTGGCTCGTTAACTAACGAGTATTTATGAGTTGAGTCAAGTTGAGTCGAGCTGGCTCGATATCCACCCCTAGCTGCGGCTGCTGGCAGGGACGGAGCCAGGAATATACTACCAGGGGGGCCAAGTGAAGGCTACAAAACATGGAGGGGGCCATATGAATGATTTTGGACAAAATTTGGTGTCAAATCTACATAATATAAGGGGGTATTTAGAAAAAAAATCCAAGTTGGGGGAGCCGTGGCCCCAGCACGCCCCCTAGCTCCGTCCCTGGCTGCGGGCTGCGCTCGCCGGCTCCATGTGCGCTCCTCAAGCGGCTCTTCTATCGATATTTGATGGCTTTCTATCGATATTTGATAGCTTGCTCCTCCCCGACTGTTTCTCCCTGTCATTTGTTAGATGAATCTGAAGCTGGGAATTGAATAATTGATATGTGATAGATTTAGAATGTGAAACCTTGTGTAATTTCTCTTGATATTTTCGTTTTTTGCAGCAGTTTAGCAAAATCGCTAAATAGGCTTAGCATCGCTATAGCTGTGCTATAGCTGTTCTTAGCAGCTGAAAAAGTTACCGCTAAATCACTTAGCCCGCTATTTAAAACTTTGGGTCGAACGCGAAGAATCCCAGCAGCAGGGCGCAGCGGGGACGGGAGGCGCGGCGGATGAAGGAGCGCTAGGCGCGTCACCAGGCAGAGCCACGGCCTGCAAGTGGCGGCGCAGCGCACGGCGCGGACGGCGTGGTGCGCTCGAGGATCTCGAGGACCAATTCGGTCGGCAGTGCAACCCTAGCGTCCCCGCGCTTTCGCCTGCGACGGCGCCGGCGTTGGCGCCGAAGTGGCTTCATGATTCAAGTTTGGCGGCGTCGAAGTGGCTTCATTATATTGTGGGGTTCGTTCGGTACTCCGTACCGGAGTCGAATTACAGCGCTGAGCTCTGTTGGTTTTTAGCGTAGTTCCGTCGTAAATTAGGAACGAAATATGGAATACTACTTTTTTGACAACCCAGACTTTAGAAAGAGGTAGAAAAAAGGTGAATATGCCGATCAAGCTACAAAAAACTGCTCTCATTCAGTACTTCCTGGTTTCTGTGATGTGGCTTTTGGAAAGCCTTGCAGTTTTAGCTCGTTGTAATAAAAGTTTTTAGAGCAAAGTTGTAATAAAAGTTTTAAACCCTTAGCTTTTGCTTTTCGCTTCCTCCAGAACTTTAAGTTTTCCTTTATGTTGCTCTGCTTAGGTTGGTCGATGTAAAACTCAAAACTCTGGTTTCGTTGATGAAATGGAATGGGGCTCCCCTTGCAGGGGCCCTATTGATCTAAAAAAAACATGCAAAACCACCATGACTGAGTACAATGACATAAAACTAAACTAAACTCTTGTCCAGGCAAGACGACCTCCACTAGCCATGGACCATAACTTTGCTTCAATTCCTCCCTGATTTCTCCGATGAGCTGTCGTAGTGGCTTGAAAATCTTCTCAAAGACGCGACCATTTCTTTCTTTCCAGTTCAAAGTGGTTAACATGACAATTGAGTTTAACTTATTCCCATCTGCAGAAACTTGGATGATCGCCGTAGAAGATTGCCACCACGAACTTAGGGGAGGGGGTACCTGAGAGAAGCCGGCCCAGCTCAACACCACCCCCCAAATTATATTAATCACGACGCATCTCGTGAAGAGGGTGCTGGTGATCTTTATCCATCAAATTACAGAAAAACACATCTATCAATGTGCGGAAGACCACACTTGGCCAATCTGCCGGCGGTCCACTTGGGGCGAAGGTGTCGATGAGTTCACGGAAGATCCTCTGTCGCGGCACACCGACCTGGAGTAAGAGGAGGCCCAGGTACGAAACTCACCTAAGTGCGGGGTGGCCTTGATGGCCCCAAATAACGGCGATGGAGGAAAATAGTCAACAATGGAAATCACTATAAAAAGGGTTCCCTTTGCGAAGAGAACCCAGCGGACCATCTCGTGGTGACAAGTGTCGTCTTTTCCTTCGTGCGGTACCAACAGTTGCATGCATGTTCGCCAAGTGTCATAACCAGATTGAAAGTGGGGAGTAGGAGAGAGAAAGGGACATCCGAGGTGGGAGAGCAGTTTTTGCCTTTTATTTTGCAAAACCGAAACTTCAAAACGAAATATCTTGCGAACCGTTTATCCGAATTACTAACCGTTTTCACTTTTGAGCTCCTCGCGTCGAGATCTTCAAAACTAGATCCCATGTTCATAGGTTTCGACGATTTTTTTTGTACTCCCGGTTATGTATAGTTTATACATTCTATTTCTGTTATTTTATACAACCATTTCTGTGTAGTTCGTACTTTTTGTACTGTGTACGTTGTATGATGAGAGAGAAGGGATAGTGAGGAGTGATGGCAGCTTTTTCCCTTTTATTTTTCTAAACCGTATTTTTGAAATGAAATATCTCGAGAACCGTTTATCCAAATTATGAAACGTTTTCATTTTTGAGCTTCTCGCGTCGAGATCTTCAAAACTAGATCCCATGTTGATTGGTTTCGACGAACATTTTTTTTGTACTCTCAGTTATGCATAGTTGTACAATCTGTGTCTGTTTAGTTGTACAACCTGTGTCTGTACAAACTGTGTCCACGTAGTTGTACAACATGTGTCTGTATAGTTGTACAACCTGTGTCTATACAACATGTGTGTGTCTAGTTGTACAATCTATGTCTGTACAACCTGTGTCTGTCTAGTTGTACAACATGTGTTATTTAGTTGTACAATCTGTGTCTGTACAACATGTGTCTGTATAGTTGTAAAATACATGTCTGTTTAGTTGTATAACATGTATCTGTACAAACTGTGTCTGTCTAATTGTACAACATGTGTGTCGGGGATGTAATCCCCGGGTACCCCAAAGATATTGGTTCTGCGGAGTTGATACAGGAAACAAAGAAGATAGCTGAAAAGATAAAAAGAACAGAGAGGAAAAAAGGTCTTGGGCCGGTTTTTGATGCTACCTAGGCCGAGTCAACACCAACCTCGGCTAGGCCAAGCCACTAGCCTCGGCTGGGCGGTATATCCGCATCTAAGCTGCGCCGAGGAGCCAGCATCGCTGCCTCGGGCCGCTTTTTACCTCGGCTAGATAGTGATTCATCAACGGGCCGAATCATCCTGGGCCGAAGCCTCTCTCCCAGCAGACTCGGGCTGGGCCGAGTTCCCTCTCCACCCCAGCGTCGACGCAGTCATCACCTCGCTCCGGATCGTGTCGTCCTCGACCTCGGCAGCGCACGGCGCCGCCATCGATCTCCCTCGCCAACCCCGGAGCCCGCCGTCCCCGCCTCCCGGCTGGCCGGATCCCGCCATCCCCGCCTCCGGCTGACCGGATCCCGCCGTCCCCGACCTTAGCTCCGCCCCGGAGCAGGCCGTCCTCGCCTCGGCCTCGCCCCGACCCCGGGCGCCTCGGCCACGTTCTGCTCCGACCCCGGGCGCCTCTGCCACGCTCTGCTTTGACTTCGGCGATCCGGCCTCCCGGCTCCAACCCAGCCTCGCCAGCTCCACCAGTCGCCCCCATCGCCGTCTTCGACCTCGCACCGGCCGCCTCGACTTTACTCGCCTCCATCCCCAATTCGGCTAGGCCTATCTCGGGATGGGCCGAGGCCTCCCGTTTCGGCTAGGCCAACCTCGCAGCGTCTCGGCTGGGCCGAGACCCTTCCCCCCGAGATGGACCGGAATCACCATCAGCCGGGATTACTACTTCGGCCACACCATCTCGGTAGCTACCCATGAACCCACGCTACCCTAACCGGATCATCTTCGACAGACGCCAACGTCTCCATCCCTAACTGGATCATCTACGCCGAGGCCGGGACACCCTTATCCGAATCATCATAAATATCTTCGCGAGAGGATAAGAAGAGGACGTGGAGATTCAGAGGACAACGGCTAAAAGACAAAAGCAAGGACGGCATCTCCCGGAGATGCCGAAGACAAGTGCTAGAAGACAAAGGAGTCAACTCTTCAACAGTGTTTGTACAGTGCATTGTG
Organism: Poa pratensis; assembly: GCA_947311845.1. NCBI lineage: Eukaryota > Viridiplantae > Streptophyta > Magnoliopsida > Poales > Poaceae > Poa > Poa pratensis. Next base: position 6,099,195 of record CAMZMU010000055.1, read on the forward strand.
CCTCCTTGTCCACTCATTGTCCCCTGGGTTCCCTTTATAAGGATCACCAGGGGGAGAGCTAAGAGAGGGAGAGGCGCGGGTGCGCGCAGCCAGAGGCTCTTTTCCCTTGCTCCTTCTTCTTCCTAGAGCTCCCCACCATTGTTGGATCAAACAGCTCGAGGAGCACTTGTAGCCCACCGTATACAAAGAGGAGAATACATCAAGTAGGCTAGTGCTGCAGTAGGGGTTTTACCTCCTCACGAGGGCCCCGAAGCAGGGTACATCGTGGTGTGCTTGTGCTTGTGCTTGTGTTTGTGTTCTTGCGGTTCTCGTTCTTGTTCTTGCAGTGTTCTTTGTGTTCTTCGTGTGTTCTTCGTGTGCGATTCCATCGCGCAATCCCTCCCCGAATCCACAAGCATCCGTTCGGCCCCAGAATAAGCCACCCCGTGGCATCTGTGTGATTCCTACCACGACAGTTGGTGCCCACCGTGGGGCTGATAGTAGCGCTTGCTGGGTTAATTTCGGACGGGATCTTCGTCGTCAACGCGGGGACTCAACATCGCCATTGTCCCCGCGCTCTAGCTTGACATCATCGACAGATCCGTGGTGTGAAAAGTAACGCGGGGACTCGACATCGCCATGGTCCTCCGTAATCTAGCCTGCCGCAGTGAGCAGAGATTGGCGCGGCCTTCATCAACGGCATCTTCGGCAGGTCCCAGATCTGCTCCTGCTTCGCTTGCGCGCCGGCAGAGCCGCGCCTCGCCGGCTCTCTGGCCACGTTCCGGCCGTGGATCTGCGTCCGTGCCCTGCATCTCCTCCGCGCTGTTCGTCCTCTCGCGGATCGTCTTCACCGCTGCTTCGTCAAGCTACTGTGGCCGCCCTTTGTAATTCGGTATGTGCAAAAGCTAAAGCAAGCAAGCAGGCAGCTGGTTCGTTGGAGCGTGATGTGTGGATAGTGGCCGTGCTTCGTGCATGCTTGACCGAGTCTACTTAACCGAGTCTGCTTGCTAAGCAAGCACCCAGGCAGCTGGAGCAAAGCAACTGGATAAGCATCCAGGCAAGCAATTGAATCTGTTGTTGGTCGGGTCGTGCATGCCAGCATACGCAGGCAGCCGGATCAGTTGTGTGCTAGCTTGTGCTAGCCAACTACATGCATGCGTGCGTACGCGGACTCCGAGTCTAGTCTGGGTAATCCGAATCATGTCTTGGAAATCCGAGTCTAGTCTGGATAATCCGAATCAAGTCTAGGAAAATCCGACATGTGTTGGTCAGATCCGACACACAGGTGGTCCAAGCCGAGAAGTTGGTGACACAGGCCGACATGCTGATATCCATGCCGGCATTAGCGTCTTCCTCGACCTCTCCAGCAACCTGGCCTTGTAAGTATCGTTTATATGTCTATGTCATGCTTTTAAATAGTCTCAAACTGTGCTCGGGACTGCCCCCTCGTTTCTACCTTGCTTTGATTAGTTGTTTTCCCCGGGGGCAAAGTGTTTTGACCCGGGGACTGGATAGCCAGTACAGTTTAGTTTTATCTCAAAAGTAACCCGGGGACTGTCCCCTCGCTTTTTGTCTGTGTTCTACCCGGGACAAGATGTCTTGACCCGGGGACTGGATAGCCAGTCTGTTTTGCACCTTCTCCTAGATAAGAAAAGTGACTCGGGGACTCGGTTGAAACCGAGTCTAGTTTTTTGTGCATAGTATCTGCTGTTAGATTCGTTTTCTATCAAGTGCTATAGCTAGTTTGCCTCGGTTAGTATAATTGTTGTTCCCGTCAAATATTTTCCATGATATGTATGTTGGACTAACGTTGAAAGGTGACATCGGTTTTGTTGAGAACGTTCGTTACTGAGGTATCCAGGAAATCCGAAGTATTCCAGAAATCCGAGGTGCATTGTAATCCGGATCATATTGGTAATCCGAATCACATTGGAAATCTGGATCGTGTTGGTAATCCGAATCACATTTGAAATCTGGATCGTATTTGCAATCCGAATCACATTGGAAATCTGGATCGTGTTGGTAATCCGAATCACATTGGTAATCCGGATCATATTGGTAATCCGAATCACATTGGAGATCCGGATCATATTGAAAATCTGGGTCATGATGGAAATCCAAGGTATCATGGTTATATTGGCTATCTCAAATTATCCAAGGTACCCTAGCATTATCGGTATTCTCAGATCGCCGTGTATTTCGGTTTACCACAGTATCACGGTATCATTCCCCATCCCGGATCGCCGTTTATTTCGGTTTGTCACAATATCATGACATCATTCCATATCCCATATCGCTGTTTATTCTGTTTGCCAGCGTATCATGGCATCATTTGCATACCAGATCTTTGTTTATGTTTGTTAGCCAGAGGCAACCTTTGATTTATGTTTTTGCAGGTTATATGTCGTTCCAGCAGTGGCTGGAGGCATCTATGTCGGTATACGCCCGGAGTGGCTAAGACCGGCATTTGAGATATGCTTGTGTCAAACCAGCAGAGGCTGGAGACATTTATGTCGGTAAGCGCCCAAAGTGGCTACCGGACATCCGAGGTACCGAGACATGTATGATATGCCCAAAGAGGCCGAGGTACCGAAACATGTGTGATATGCCCAGAGGGGCCGAGGTACCGAGACATGTGTGATATGCCCAAAGAGGCCGAGGTAACGAGACATGTGTGATATGCCCAAAGAGGCCGAGGTACCGAAACATGTGTGATATGCCCAGAGGGGCCGAGGTACCGAGATATGTGATATGCCCAGAGGGGCCGAGGTACCAAGACATATGTGATATGCCAGAGGGGCCGAGATACCAAGACATATGAGATACATACTTGCAGGTTTATGTCGATCCAGCTTACGCTGGCGGCATCCGAGTTCGGTAAAAGCCAGGAGGGCTAACCGACGCTGGCGGCATCCGAGTTCGGTAAAGGCCAGGAGGGCTGAGAACCGACATACAATGACAGCCATGCAGGCAGTGTGCCAAATTGCCCAATGTCGGCAGAGACATCTGTGTGTGGCCATGCCCATGCAGGCAGCACATTTCCAGTGCGAACTATCATCTCGTTGTTGATTCGGGTGAGCTCGGTCAACCGGATGTCGCGTTTGGCCTAGAAGGCATGGCTAGATGACCGAATTACAAAGGTGCCCACGCAAGCAGGAGGTTGTGCATACGGAGGTTTTTTGATATGGTTAATCATTTTTGTAAGACTGCGCGCGACTCTGCGAGTCCCCCGCAGCCTCGGGGACTAATGTCGGGGATGTAATCCCCGGGTACCCCAAAGATATTGGTTCTGCGGAGTTGATACAGGAAACAAAGAAGATAGTTGAAAAGATAAAAAGAACAGAGGAAAAAAGGTCTTGGGCCGGTTTTTGATGCTACCTAGGCCGAGTCAACACCAACCTCGGCTAGGCCAAGCCACTAGCCTCGGCTGGGGCGGTATATCCGCATCTAAGCTGCGCCGAGGAGCCAGCATCGCTGCCTCGGGCCGCTTTTTACCTCGGCTGGATAGTGATTCATCAACGGGCCGAATCATCCTGGGTCGAAGCCTCTCTCCCAGCAGACTCGGGCTGGGCCGAGTTCCCTCTCCACCCCAGCGTCGACGCAGTCATCACCTCGCTCCGGATCGTGTCGTCCTCGACCTCGGCAGCGCACGGCGCCGCCATCGATCTCCCTCGCCAACCCCGGAGCCCGCCGTCCCCGCCTCCCGGCTGGCCGGATCCCGCCATCCCCCCTCCGGCTGACCGGATCCCGCCGTCCCCGACCTTAGCTCCGCCCCGGAGCAGGCCGTCCTCGCCTCGGCCTCGCCCCGACCTCGGGTGCCTCGGCCACGTTCTGCGCCGGCCCCGAAGCAGGGTAGATCGTGGTGTGCTTGTGCTTGTGTTTGTGTTCTTGCGGTTCTCGTTCTTGTTCTTGCAGTGTTCTTTGTGTTCTTCGTGTGTTCTTCGTGTGCGATTCCATCGCGCAATCCCTCACCGAATCCACAAGCATCCGTTCGGCCCAGAATAAGCCACCCATGGCATCTGCGTGATTCCCACCACGACAATGTGGTTATATTGTTGTACCACCTATTAGTTGTGCAAACTATGTCTACATAGTTGTACAATATGTAACATAGATGTACATCAATTTTTTGTACTACGAATATGTGTTTAGTGTAGTAGGCTAGATGCTTCAACTAACAGGATACGACTCGCACAACGGAGACGTACGCGTCACGAGGGGCTGATGTACGTGCCGCGGGGACTGTTGGGCCAAAACGTACGCGCCTCGCGCCTGATGTACAGCGTGCGCACAACACACGCACGTAGCTAGGAGGGTGTCGTATCAGGCCTTGTTTATCTCTAGTGTATTTTAGGGATGGGAGGGGATTATTCCGGATCGCGGAAAATCCCACTAGTCTGTTTACTTTTAGTGTATTTTAGGGGATGGGAGGGGATAATTCCCAAATATCCCCTACCAATCATCTCATTTTTACCTAACACACAAACTCTAGTCCGTATAAGTGTATTGTAAAGGAAGAGTATTTGTGGTGATTTGTGGGGATTGTGTGTTCACCAAATCCCCTCTCATCCTCACCCTTCCTATCCTCTAAAAAAAAGGAGTAAACAAGGCCTCAAAGTTTTCTTTTCCTGCCTCGCATGCGGCGCGCTGCCAAAAGCAAATTTGCTTCCACGTACGTGCCGCCACGTGGTGCGCTCACGAGCCAGCAAAGTTCCCTTCCTAAAGGAACTCTTTTCTTAATCGTACCGACGAGGGAAGCGGTGGGCCCTCTCGTGGATCAAAGTCAGCATCGTCACTGGTGCCTCGTCGTCGTCGCCATTGTGGAGGAACGACCAAGAGACAAATAAGAAAAGGAGGGCTCCGACTCATATCCAACGCAGAGGGTGTCACGACCCAAGACACCCCTTGATGTGTGGCGATTTACCTGCTCATTACAAAAAAAAAGGAAAAGGAAACCCCACTTTACAAAAAAAAAACATAGAAACCAGACTATCTCTAACTCATATGAACCGTCGGGAAGCCACTTCGTTAGAGGATTTACCCGCTCTCTCTCTCTCATCCGCTCATCGCCATACCCATCGTAGAGTAGTTGGACGTTCTGCATAAGTGGGGCCGTGGGGGGCATCCAACTAAGTTTGGAGTTGTATTTTCCATGGGCAGAGATGCTCTTACTCTTTATTTCGTGGGCAAATTAAACATGCTGGCTGCACCACAAAGTACTGAAACAAAACACTAGTAGTATTCAAATGCCATTGTGGCGCGAATTAAGTAGTACTACGTATTCCCCATGGTGAAGTTGAAGTTGCTGCATCCTGTGCGGATCCCGGAGAGCAGCCCAGTGAACCCGAACGTGCCCTTCTCCAGGTCGAACATCAGCAGGTGGTTCTCAATCTGGAAGCCCCCGAGGATGACCGCCGGCGAGTCAGCCGCCGCCGGCATGGACGCTACCATGGGGACGAACGCGAAGCAGACGGTCTGGTCGCTCACCTGCACCAGTGAGCTGCCGCCGAAGAGCGTCCAGTTCCGGCCGCCGCCCAGCATGAGGTCGATGTTGGCAACGGCCCAGCCCATCCGGGTTTCGCCGAGCTCGGACGCCTGGTAGCACATGTCGAACGGCGCCACGGGCATCGCCCGCGCGATGCCGCTCGTGGCCGCGTCGAACGCGTCGTGGAGCGGGCGGTAGATGTCCGGGCGCAGCGCTGTGTAGGGCGTGACGGTACTGAGCACGACGCCGCCTGTGCCGCGGCGGGCGTTGAGGTTGAAGGCTCCGGGCGGCGTGGTCACTTTATGCTGGTTCACGGCGATGCCGGTGATGCGGAAGTAGTAGGCGCCGTTGTTGCGCCTGGGGTTCCTGAGGAGCGGGAGCTGGTTCTGGCGGAGACGCTCGGCGAGCTCCACGGGCGGCGCGGCCATGAGCTGGAACGGGCCGCCGCCAAAGACGGCCACGCCGTCGACGCCGCCCCTCCCGCTGGTGAGGCACAGCGCGAACTGCTTCGCCACGCCGAGCCTGTACGCGGCCTGCCACGGCAGCGACAGCGGCAGGCGCGAGAGCCCCGCGACGCCGGCCGCGCCCGCGGGGAGCGACGCCAGGAGCGGCTCCGGCGCGCAGGACCCGACGGCCAGGAACGATACCGGGAAGAGCGGGTTCCTGCCGTCCGTGGCGTTGGCGGCGAGCGTGAGCGTGGTGGCGTCGTCGCGAGCGCAGAGCCCGTCAACCGGGTTGTACGGGTAGGCTGTGCAGGCGGCGCCCTTGGTGCAGGCCGTGTAGGTGCAGTTGGGCGGGTGGTTCCAGTTGGCGACCTTGCAGACGCCGGAGCCGCACGGGATGGTGCGGTGCGGGGACGGGCAGTTGGCGAGCCAGAGCAGCGGGCCGGCGAGGTCGAGGAGCAGCCGTCCCCCGCCGGCCTTGACGGTGATGGTATAGAGGGAGGTGGCGGCGTCCTTGCTGACGCGCGCCACGATGGGCCTGTGCTGGTTGTCCGTGGCTGTCGCGCACGGAGGTGAGCACAGGCACATCAGCACGGTCAGCAGAGCCGCGAGCGCAACCGAGCTGCAGTGTAGCGACATGGCTACTGACATGATCGAGCGTGATTTGCTACAATTAACTTGGTGAGTTACCAGCAAGCTGCCGATGCGTGGATTTGAATAGCCTCAATGTGCTTGTTATATAGTGGTGGTACGTAGAGCGTTGAAGGGTTTGGGGATGTGGATTGGAGTGGAGTGGAGGGCCACGACTTGAGCTGGGAAGGGATCGATGCAGCTTGGAGGTCGTCTTCTCTGGCTCGATCGAGGTCAAGGCTGAAACGCCGCCCAAAATGCTCCGGTTTCCGACGGATTCGCGTCAAACAAGGCCGGCCATGGTGATCCGGAACAAAAGAAGCGATCGCGGCAAATACCGAGGGCGTCAACGTGCACTTGTCCCCGGCCGGCCGGCCCTGTGGGCGATCGAGCGACTGCTGTTGATTTCGGTGCATTAATTGCCCATGGACCGAGCTCTGTTACAACTGCGCTCAGTCGTTTCTGGATCACATTTGCCATATCCTTCTCTAGGATGATGCTTATAGATCTCCCGACACAGCCCAGGATGCCATGGCCACACAGCCGTCATAGATCTTCGCGACAATTTTATGACGAGTGATCACTGCAGCCCTAAAGTCTCCAACTCACTATTGTTTTGAATCATGCACAATGTGCAACAGCAATCGGTGTCAGGATGGAAGCACATGAAATTTCAGGTTCCACTGCACGTGTTTTTCAGAATACTACACCTGCTCGGAACTAGATAGATGTCCAATTCATGATATAATTGTGAGATAAGTGTTCATAAAGACCTACTTCTTTTTTTTCTGACCAAACGAGTCTCCTCGTCCATTTCATATAAAGAAACCGTCAGTTTGTACGAACAACAAAATAACCAAAACAAAGAAAATGAAAACGAAAGGGAATTTTGAGCAGTATGTAGGTTGGCAAATGGTAAACTCAACCTCTAGTTTAGGGTTGAACGGAACGGAAACAGATGGAAACATGTTTTATCATTTTCGCTTCCGCTGCCGGAATCGAAAACGAAATCAGGAAACACCGAAAACAAATACGGAAGTGGAAATCCCCGGAAATGAATACGGTACGGAAAAGAGACTGATATATGATACGAAATAGAATATTTTCAGAACATAATAGCGGTATAATACTTTGGTCTGTAACCCAAAAGATACACATAAATAAGCACTTTATCCTCAAAAAAGTAGATAACCAGACAAAGAATTTTGCACAACCTCGACCTACGACAGTTGAAATAAAGTGCTACACACATAAGTTAACACATCGACAAGAACGAATGTTCACAAAAATTGTTTCACGTGGACACTAAGACACTCATTATGCTTAAAAAAATATTCTTAGAAAAATTATCCTACAACAGCAATAAAGCACCACATAGGCTTTAGCAACGCATCAATTCAATTCCAGATCGTCTTCATCGGAGTCCTTCTCCCCTAGTCTTGCACGGTTAGAGCATCTCCACCGGCGTGCCGACACAAAATCGGCTCCCAACGGCGAGCCCAGTAGCCCAAAATTTGCCGGCGCGCCGGCAACCCCGCTGATGTCTACTACACGCTTTTATTCTTGTAAACTTTGTTGGACCTCCAAATGCAGAAGTTTGTAGGACAGCAACAAATTTCACTTAAGTGAGTGACCAAAGGTTTATCGAACTCATGGAAGTGTAGGTTGAACATATCCCTCTCAAGCAACCCTTCAATTAAGATACAAGAAGTGTCTTCTGTCTCCAACACACCTAATACAATTATCGGTTGTATAGTGCACTAGTTCGGTAAAGAGATGGTAAAAGGCAAGTAACAAAACTGAAAGAAAACGGTGTTTCAATGGTTGAAAACAAGACCTAGCTAGAAATCATAATTTCACTAGTGGTAACTCTCAACAATGTTAACATAATTAAACACATGATACTTCCTCTAACAGGATGTAATGTAGACGTTACTCGGAGACCATTCTTTTGTGGATCAGAAACACGAGGAGATTGCGTAGGGCTACAAAAGCACATCTTAAAGTCCGTATAAACAAACATCACAAATCCATAATGCCATCCAACACAAAGAAAAACTCATGATAAGTACCTCTGTAATCTATAGTCCAGTAGAGCCACACACAATGCCCGCACTATCATCATCATGACACCGTGTTCACACAGGCCTAGTGATTCCGGAAATTATATAGATAAAAATCAATTGAGCAATATATCCATTACATAAAGAAGGGTAAACATCATATGAATTCAACTAGATTAACAATGCTCATGATCACATATAGATCACACCATGGGAGATAGAGATACCCACATAGCTACAGGTACGAGCCCTCAGCCCCGATGAGGAACTACTCCCGCATCATCATGGGAGGTGGCAAGGTCGATGAAGATGACTCCGGAGGTGAATCCCGTAACCCCGAAATAGGATTCCAGATGGCGACGGAGATCTGTTGTGTTTCTCGAAAAAATCCCCGGTTTCTGGCTGTGCTAAATCTAGACGCACCTGCCCAGAAAAGAAAAACGAGGAACGAGATTGGGCACTCACTGTCCGCTGCAGCTATTCATTGCATTGGGTTGGAGAACAGTGTCTAGGTGAAGAGACTTGGCGCTGGTTTCAGATCGCAGTCACACTTGAATGTTCAGTCGACAGTGTGCAAATATTTTGTGTCAGTATGTACAACTATCACGGACACGCAGATGCAAGAAATTGACCATGGATAGTCTACAGGTTGACGTGAGCGGCTGAGCAATTACCTTACAATGGTACTAATACGTGCAGTAACAAATGATCAGTCTGATATTTTCAACTTAATTTTACAGCTATGTTGCCACACGATTCCTGGTGATGCCCCGCTTGAGACAATCTGCTTTCGACCAGTGGTACTGGATACAGTTGACTACCGAGTAAGCACCACTGCCCGTCTTCTCGAGAGCTCCTCCACCACCCCTCAGTTTGAGAGTCGTCTCCAGATGGCCGGGCCGATCTGAGGCCCTTCTCGCCGGTGATGTCGGCCGGGAGGAGCTAAGGAAAGGCGCCGGAGTTAGGATTGTATATAGTAGCTTCTTTCTAGGAGTAGTTTTAGGCTTTGGGTTTGCCTCTATGGCGACTGGCGAGATGCCGTCTTCTCTTTCCCGTCGCCGGTTGTGGCTGCTCACGGGCGGCGGCTACAGCTCGGAGAAGCTCTTTTTCGGCGTTTGTCCATGGTGGGCGGCTGCTCGGAGGAGCGGATCTGAAGGCGTTTCTCTCAATAAGCTTGGTCTTCGGCCAAGAAGCTCGATTTTGGATCAAGGCGGAGATGGGGGAGTGCTGCTCATCTTCTCTCTTGTCTCGCTATCGAGGTGGTAGCAGAGGGGAGGTGGAGGAGCAGAGGGATCTGCTCGGCTTTGGTCGATGGAGGAAGGGAGGTGTTGGGGCTGTCGGCTGCGTCGGCACGTCACTCTCCTACTGTCCTGGAATTGGAGCTGATGCGAGCTAGGGTGTGGCCTTGGACGGCTGCCTTTTGCTCACCCGCCGGCGAGGTGCGGGGTGTTGCCCCCGCCGATGTTGCTTCTTCGTCGCCAAGGTTCCGTCGTCTGCGGCGGACGTCACATGCGGCGTTTCAACGAGGCTGGTCCTCTATAGTACCGAGCAGGCGGCTCAACAATGGGATTGCTTCTTCGTCTTCCTCCGGTTCTCCGGCGCGGCGGCGAAGACAACTGTAGCTGCGGATTGGATTAGGGAAAGCTCTGGAGTTGTGTTGTATTTTTCTCTTTTTCAGGGGCTTTTCTGTAAAATTGGACAGCTGTCCTCCTTCCAGATGTTTCTGATGCTTATCTAATAGAATCCGGCTGTATCAAAAAAAAAAAGTGGTACTCGATACGGCCTTTGCGTCGATCGCTGAGGAGAATGAACATGGCCGGCAGTTAGAGTGAAGACCAAAACAATCTGGGACCCAAACCTGACAAGGAATTATCAATGCAGGTTTTATTTCTTCAGCTTATGTTTAGAAGTTAAGATCCAAGACCACATGATGCAGTATACTTCCAGAAAATGTTTAGCATCTAAAGTGAAATGATAGACATAATTCCAAACAATGCAACAGAAAAACAGAATCATAACATAACATTTCAACAGCGAACCAGGTGGAATGGATTCATGTAATGAATAGTGCTCCAAGCTCTTCTAAGAATCAGGTGGAACTAGCAAGTGAACAAACGGAGGGGACAATGTGCCACATTTAATCGTCAGCTGGAACAAAAATTAGTCACTGAAATAACATTAAGTACTGGGTAAGACTGCATACAATGATCTCCAAGAGATACAAGGCACATGTTTTCATTTTTAGTGTTTATACAATTGCAAGGGACACTCTCAACGGCCGAAATGTTTAGGCCAAGGACTGTACTGTAACCCAGTTCCTTATTTGCAGCGCTGGATATGTTGGGCACGCTGTCAGAAGGGCAGAGGTGGGCCGCCTGGGTCTGGGCGCCCAAAGAACGGGCCACAGCAATCTTGAAGTAGGCAGGCAGCAACAGAAGATGTACAAGCTGCACATCAAGCATTCAGAGAATCTGAGATTCAGATAATCAGAGGTATCCGTCAAAACGAAAAGGAAGCTAAATGAGTAGTGCATGCTTCATCACTTGCATATTGCACTGTCATCTCGCCCTGAAAGTTCTACTGAACCACTAGCCATCTAAATGAATGAACTGTTGTGTTTTCTTCTTTCAAGATGTTAAGTGAATAAACCAACAACTTCGCTAGCAAAAATGCAAAGTTTTAAATTCCAATAGTTAACTGAAGATTCAACTTATCAGTACCCAAAGAAGCCACCAAACCCATATCCCCAAGAACCAGGGCCACCCGGAAATCCAGGTCCTCCAGGTAGTACAGGACGGTAACCTCCAGGGAACAGGCCAACCTGGTCCTCCAGGCCCATGTGGATCCATTCTGCCAGCAGAAGCTGCTGCTGAATTCTCTGCTTACCTGCTTGAGATATGAACAAAATGTGGTGCCTGAGCCAGACCATGGCAAACCATTTCAGTGCTTATTAGTAAAAGTTTTCTTTTGATCTGAGTTCTCGAGTTATTAGTCATAGAATTTTAGTGCAGGAGATATTAGTAAGCCAGTAACAAATGATCAGAGTGCTTAATTCTACAATTGTAGTGTCACACAATTGATATGGCGCCATTCTGCCCAAGACACAAGTTTTGTGTCTTGGACTTACGTTAAGATCGAACATCACATGAGCGCTAACCCTTAACATGGTTATCAGGTAAGGTGAAACAATAGGAGATCATTTCAAACAATGCAACCGAAAAAACAGTGTCACGATGGAAGCACACACAAAAAGGGATTCAAAGAGGTTGGTTGCACTGCAATGGCTAATAAAATATGCAGTTTGGAGCTACTCCGGTGTGGAGCTTATCCTCAAGACTAAATGCGAGAAATTACCTGCACTGCAATGGCACATAATACAGTATGTAGTAACACATGATCAGAGTGCTTGCTCCTACAACTGTATTGTCACACAATTGGCCTGGTGCTTGTCCCTGCTTCAGACATGAACACAATGTAGGACCTGAGCCTGACCCTGGCAAGCCTTCTGTGTGCTTATTATATCCCATGAAGCATTGAACCTTAACATGGTTAAGTTCAAAACAAAATACTTAACATGGTTAGCAGATAAAGTGAAATAACAAGGGATCATCCCAAACAATACAACATATAAACGGTGTTAAAATGGAAGCACAAAAAGGTATTCCTAGAATATTCAGGTTGCAGTACTAGTCTTTTCTACAAGAATGAGACAAATTTAAACGTATGAGCTTATTAGTGTCCACATGACCTACCGAAACAGGTGCAATGGAATCATGAAGAAAACTTAATCATAACACAACATTTCATTGGGAAGTTGACTATAATTGAGCCATTTAATTTAATGAGTAGTTCTCCAACCGTCCTCTACAAATCAGATGCAGGTTGCAAGTCAACAAAGAGGAAATCCTCCCTCTTTTCATGATCTCATCAGCTACAACATAGGGTAGAAAATAGACAAAATATTGACTATCGAATACTACAACTCATTCGTAGTGAATCCGAGTGGACACCATGATCTGGATTCTAGAAAAAATGATCATGGCAAAAAACAAGAAAGCCAATTTATGTGCACATGCACTTGTCCTATTCTAGAGACAACGGTTCAGTTTGCTCTAATGCATTGACCATGACCGAGGTCTGGTACAGCTGTGAATCTACGAGCTTGCACCAAAGAGCACATAATACTACACATTAAGGCGAAGAGACTTCTTGATCCAGCGGCACAAGTAATGGATAAATTAATCTAGATAAGGCACTTTCTTATATACTGCATTGCATATATGGTGTAGAATCTAACCAGGTAGGCACTCCAAATATTGTCTAGCAAATTTATTTCTTACGCCGAAGAGGCCATGTCAGTAACACCAAACTGAAACTGGGCAGCAAAAGTTCGAGTTCCTTATCAACTAACCTGCAATGGCACACAATACTTGCAGTAAAAAGTTGTGGGAGTGCTTACATATCACAACTGCATGTATTTTTTGGCTTGAGACATGTACGCAATGTGAGACCAGAGCCTAACAATCAGAAACCTTTCCTATGCCTATAGGTATAAGACATGTTTTCCAAGACATATGTTAACATCGATCATCCATGAAGCACTAACCATGAAGAAACAGGGACATATGGCATATAGACAAAATATGTGACCTGAGCCAGACCATGGCAAAATATGTTTCCAAGACATAGGTCAAGCCAATTCTTTAGTGCAAGGAATAGGGATATGTAGCATATAGATTGCGAACAATTGAGTACTAAGAGAAAGACGTAGATAAATAAATAATAAAAAGCAAAGCCAAGTCCTCAACCCAGAAAAATAGAAACATGAGGCAGATTGATTGGCAAATATTTCAAAAAGTAAAGCAAAATGACTAGGTAATTTTAGCATCAACAAGCCACTTCATACCGAAGGTGTATTGGAATAAGCATATATTTACGCAAAAACATAACATTCAGATATTTGATCATAACCTTACAAAAAGAAGAAGCCAGCAGGCTCATACTTGATCCATTTCATACAACAACTAGGCCGTTGAGAAGAAACACCTCATTCAATAGCCATCAGACGAAAGGCAAAGCGTTCACAGCATAACCTTTTAGTGTCGTGAAGAAGGCATGCTGAACAAGAGTTTGCTTGTGCCGAAGTTGAAAACCAAATAACTGTTGGCCATCACGATGGAAGTTGTCAACCAGATTGCCATCAATGTTGACGTAAAACAACCACTCGCCATGACCGACCAGCAAGAGGAGGTCACCGTCCACCGACTCAACGGTGGCATCCCAATCCTCATCCAACCTTCGAAACCTTTCCCTGATTTCAGCGACCGGCAATTCGACCCTGTACTTCCACTTCCAAACCTCGCTTTCATAGTCCTGCAACACCCATATATCAACTGTTTGCATGGCCTTGTCATACCAATAGATGCCAAGCGTGGCATCCATCTCAAAGATACGTGACCTGGCGGGAACATCTGGAGCACGCATCTGCCGGAACGACTCGGATGTCATGTCAAATACTATCACCACTTTGCTTGCAGTAAGATATGGATAATGCCACGGGAACCAATGCATTCTATCATGGAGCAGGGCAGATGTGCTGAGGAGCAACCCTGCCGCTGCTTCTGGCCCCCCGATGTACCTTGGCAGATTGTGGGAGCCCAACGCGAAGACGTAGCAGCCAATTTGATGCATATTGCCGAAATTTCGGCGCAGTAGTAACAGCCGGTACTCGCGTAGGACGGTGCGCATACATGCCCAAAACCTCAAAGTCCGAGAGTTGCCAGAGGTGAGCATGCTGACGCGTGGCCGGATTACAAATAGAGAGGCGGGGGATGTAACCAGTAGTGCCATGTTTGGAGAGGATGAGGAGGCCGTCGCAGGAGGCCTGGAGATAGGAGGAACCTTCAAGCCTGAATACCGACTGGAGCTGGCCCTCGGCGGCCCGGTGATCGAAGGAGAGGTAGTTCTTGTGGTAGGCGCCACCGTATTCGGAGCCGCATACGACAGGGAGGGTGGGCTGGCGGCCGTGGTGGGCGAGGAGGAAGGCGCGGGTGGAGGTGGCGCCGCGCCAGGCGCGGCAGACGGCGCGGCAACGGAGAAGCGATTCCGGGGGGAGGCGGACGAGAATCTCCCAAAAGAGGATCTCATCCGGGAGGCAGCCGCCGGGAGGCGTGGCTCCTGCCCTCGAGGGCTTCGCCATGGCCGCCGTTTGGGAACCAGAGGAGGAGTCGTGGTTTTTTCTTTCAGGAAAAGGGAAGGAGGTGTTGGGGTCGTGGTCTCTGGGAATGGACATGGGCTGGGCCTGGGCTAGTGGGCTATACCCATGTTGTTTTCCTACTTTGGAAAAGCGTAGATACAAAACCCTCAGAAGACCTATTGGCCAGCGCTAGGAGTCAGTCGGCTGCAGGGAGGCCTCCCTACAGCCGTCTTTGGAACCGTCAGATTCACTTAAGTGAAATGATCCCCGCGTCCGATCTATGTAGCAAAAACGGTTCGCGCGTAGCACTTTGTGTTTGTGTTTGTAACATCACATGTAGCAAAGAAAATTCAGAAAATGCTGCATTCGATAAATGTAGCAAAAAAAAAGTCAAACACAATATTTTTTTTGTCGCATGTAGCACCGTGTGTAGCAAAAATTCTCCGATGTGTAAAACTTACGGTCATGTAGCAAAAAATGGTGTAGCACTTTGAGCAATGTCATGTAGTAAAAACCAACAAGTTATGCAACAAATCCCCATCTGTTGTAGCAAAACATCAATAAAGCGTCATTTTCGCAAAAATCATTGTAGCACTTTGCTCGTGCTTACACCGCAAAGGCTATACACACATGTACCAAAAAGCAACAACGTATGCAACATCGACAAAAAATTCCCAAAAACTGACCTTCGCTATCGAACATGGAGGCGCCGCCTGCCCAATTCGAGCTCGTCGGCGATGAATCAGACCAGTCAGGACCTCGTTGTCGCCGGATCCAGTGATCCACGACACATCCCCATCGGAGATTGGTGCGGTGCTCGTGCTTACAGACTCGCACATCAAAATCGTGGTGGTGCAGCAGCCTCTCCTGTCGACTGACGGCAGCAGAAGGCGGCGCTCGACGGTGGCCGGCCGTGGATGATGCTGGCAGGCGCGTGAGGTGCTCCGGGTCGACGGCGGCCGGCGGTCTCCGTGGCGGCATCGACGGCCAGTGCCCGGTGGAATCCACGATGGCGGCAGCAACGGCCGGTGGAATCCACGATGGCGGCGGATGGGCAACGGTGGCCAGAGAGATTGGGGACGGTGGCTCGCCGCCGGCAACCTGAGGATCAAGCGGAAGGGATGAGGGACGAGAAAGAGGAAGAAGGCAGGCGAAGGTCAACGAGTCGCGCGTCTCTAACCGGCTGTAGCTACAGCCGGTTGAGAGATAGCGTTTTCCTTTATTTTTTCTTGAATGAATTTGTTATATTAAGTTTTATTTTATATAAATAAATATTAGCTGAATAATCATGCATTGATATGAAATATGAGATTAAAAATATGTTATATAATTATAAACCTCATGATTGTACATAACACAAAAGCACTTAAAGCCTAAAAAGATTATGAAGAAAATTAGTACAAGGGATTAAAATATAAAGGTATTGAGTAGGTCGAGTTATACTAATGAACGAAAAAAACTCATTGATCAAATGAGTATACAAATTCTTCTTTATGCTCCACTCTAGCTATGCTCTGACGGCCTCCCTGACTCCCTGCCGTCAGCCGTCTCCGGACCCCGCTCCATGTCGCTTTCCGCCGCCTCCCGGCGCGGCTCCGACCAAAGTCGTCCCGGACTCATCCACCTAGACAACCTCTACCCCACCAGCGCTCGGCTTTCGCCAGTACCCATCTCCCTACTCGTCTCTGACTGTCCCTATAGCAGGTGGCCTCCACACGCGAGGCTTCCATCCTTTGTGTGTGCCCATCTATCTAGGGTGTAAGACTGTGAGTCCAACCTTCACTATCCATCAGGTCCACGCGTCACGGGCAAATGATGCTGCCATGGTTGACGATGGAGATCAAACTTTTCAAGATTTCTTCATGTTGCAAAAGATGTTTTGGATTGCGACAAACGAGTATCGATTTTGTTACGGCACGGCTAAAATGCTGAAATGATATCTGCGCTTATGCTATGAAGAGTTTTCTCCAAGGTCGCACATGTGTTTCTATAAGGATTAGCTCTATATCTTTAACTATCAGATGCCTTACCTCAAAAAAAAAAAAAAAAACTATCAGATGCCTATGTCAGAATGTAGGTGTATGTCCAGGCAGAGATATCCTCTCTGATCTATCCGTGAGTCCGTTCACGCTTCTGTCTGTAAAGTGCTGCTGATATTAATAAAATATCTTTGTTAAAAAAAACAATGTGTGCAACGATGGAGTCCAGCTTTTCTATGTACCTGGTATTAGTGCTGCCATATGCTGTAACCAGCAAAATAGTTGCATCTGCAGTTGGCTAACTTTATTTTGTCTTTGCATCAGCCTGTCCCAAACCTGGACTCGTTTGTCCTGAGGCGTTGCCCAACGTTTGCGTTGCTTTTACCATGCAATGGAGGCAGCTTTCTCCACTTCAACCCAGCAGTCTCAAAGCACAGCAACACCTGCGGCTGTCAGCACCAGAAAAGAAGGGCAGATACGGATGTGGATGTTCCGAGCAACAGAAGCACCATGTGCGAGCAACATACACGGTACAAGTAACCGTGCATCACAAGGTTTCTGATACAAACAATATTGCTCACCTAATCTCGCAGACTATAATTTCAGTTTAGGGACTTCCCTCCAATCAGCAGATCATCGATCCTTGCAACGTCTATCTCTCATTTTCAGCCACCTTGTTAGCTTGGATTGTGCTGAACTGCTGATAGCATTAGGGATGTTCCCCTGCAGCAGACCTAAAGAAAAGAATCAGTTTCACGTTTAGTGCACGGGAGTTAAAATATCCATCTGACACTCCTGAAATTCCAAAGAATCATGCTCTCACTGAACTAATTTACAACTGCAAAGAAATAAATCACAAATTCGAAATGAGTAAGCATGCTTCCCTCCACGCTCATAAGTTTCAAAACTACCGTTGGCTTATAATAAGGTTTTCAAGTGTGCACGAGGTGCAAGTTTTTTAGGTGCATTAAACCACATTTATAGTGTGTCAAGATGAAAACTTGATAAACTACTAAACAGTTTCAGAACTACTGTTGGGATATAATTCAAATGCATAATTCTAATTTCTAGCATGCTGCACTGATACACCAATGCAGGGAAAACTAACTCTGAATTCTTATTATCACTTTTTAGATCATGCATATTTTATTTATAATTATTAATCATGGTAAAAAAATCCATCAACATCAATTGAATTTGTCAAACATAATTGAGTTATTCCACACTGGAAAGTATGTGCATAATCTTTTTTTTTTTACGAAAAGGCAATCAGGCCTGCTTTTCTTATTGAATTTAGAAGAATAGTACAAGATGTACACAGACCAAAAGTAAGGACAACGGTAAAAGCTAGCAACAGCAACTGCTAAGTATGTACATAATCTTGTAGTTGGTTGTACAGTACAAATTATCTATCTAGATTACTTCCACTCTAAAAGTACGAAAATAGGAACCGGGGAATATTTGCCAACATGTCAGCTCCTAGAGAGTAACTGAAACATATTGTTAAGCTGGCTATTTCCTAAATGGTTGCAGACGCTCCCAGAAGAAATAAGCAAGCATGGATTAGCAGAACAAACTAAATGAGACTGAGAAGATCCAAGTAGAAGACAAACCAATAGAGGTACACTCTAGATGTGTTTGGCAAGGAGAAAGAAGATAAATTTTGGTGTGCTATTAGCAACAAAATTGCACTCTAATGTCCCCAAGGCCTGAAACGATAGTGCATTGCTTACATGAAGCGAAATGGTTCATTATGAAATATGAGTCAGACTGTCGGTAAATTATAAGCACTGTTTTTCATGTAGCAACATATAACATCATCCACCATTATCTTTATTAGTTAAGGCACGAGCAAGACAATAGTATCTAGATGCACAACGATAAGTACAAGCTACATATGCAATCCCGGCCTATACACAGTTCATGTGAAACAAAAAAAAGTGTATGTAAAGGTGTACATGTGTTTTTAATTTTCTGGTATGGTATGGCTTGATCTAATCTAGTCAACACCTGTATCCTCCAAAGTCCGAACAGCATACAGTGTATGTAAAAAGGAAACCACCTGCCCAGCAAAAACTAGTACTGAATCTACAAAGCCCATCTAGAAACAGCAGCAACATATTGTTTCCAATGATTGTATTATGTCACTGAAATAACATTAATAGCAACAGCTTTTGGCACCTTCTCTGAGCGAACTAATTTACAGTAACAGAAGTAAATCATGCAGGAAAAAAGGTGTTGTCAGCTATTTTCTGTATGAACTGGAACACATTGTGAATTACACTACATCTTTCGTGCACGCGAGTGGTAGCTACTCAGGTTTTGTAAACAGAAAATTGACCTGACCAGCAGCCTTTCTAAATTGGATGGGATAAGCGGGCCGCGTGGGAATTTCAGTGAAACTAACATGGATTTCCATATCCGGTGCAGAAGAGTATGCAAAAGTTTGACTCTTCTGTTCCAACTCCAGCAATGTTGATCTGGTCTTATGATATGCTGAGACTGAAGCTGCTATCGTTGTCCACTTGTTTGTAGACTGTAATGTTTCATATGCGAGGCTTTGATCGAAATCGTCTCTCCAGTTCCCTTGATTGAAACTGAATCAGAGTTATAAAAAATTAATAAGATAGTAACATAAGCACACGGGAATCGTAAATCTTATCTCCAGGCTCGACAAGTTCGCTGAATTGAATTCAGCCGCAAAAACTTTCAGCTGCTACATCGCAATTCACAACTAGGTTTGTGGTTTGTGTACTTGAAAGATGGTAGTTCAAACTTAACTGACTGCCTGACTCTTCTATTTGGTTCATAACCAGATGGATGATAATTCCATCAACAATAACTGAGAAGCTAACTTGCATACGTGTTGTGCATATAATTCCTGCCATGCACATCATTTAGTTGGAGCTTGTCAACTTATGGTTATTTGCATATTTAGCAAGAATAAGATTAAGAAGAGTGAGAGTGAGAAGAATGAAGACTGGGAGTGAGAGTGAAATTGCTCACATTCGAGGAAGCTGCAGAAGTACATATGTAGAGTATAGTGCAGAGTCTGGTGATAATAAGTCCCAGATTTTTCCCCCCCAAAAACTGCTGAGTAAAAAGCAGATACAAAAGCAACAAAGTTTTATATATACCACAAGAAACAAAAGAAGAGGAGGATGTCTTAAATCAGTAGTGGAGGCAACAGGATTTTTAATGTTGATAGTAAGTTCCAGTAAAAAAAAACATCTCCCAAACTGATGAGCAAAGGTAGATAGAAAAGCAACAATGGTTGATATGCCATACAAAAATAAAAGAGGAAGAGGATCTGTCAAACATGCACTGCAGGCAACATGCTACAGGTGAAATTACACTAACAAACTTATGAAGTGGGTGAGCATGAGAAGGTGCATTTTCTGAATTGTACAGCTCTGTGAGGAAGGATAGTTAGAAGATGGCACCAACAAGGAGAATATACAACAACAGGTCTGTGTTGTGGGTACAAAAAAGAGTGCCAGAGTGCAGGATGATGGTATCCCTTTCACGAACAAAGATGCAATGGATTCACGAACAAAGATTAACTATGGTGCAAACATCTAAGTTGGGAGAAGTGCTGCAAGTTCTTCTAAAAATCAGGTACAACTTTCGCCTCAACGAATTCGAAAAATTGCCACATATCATCGTCAGCTAGAACAAAACACAAAAACAGAAAACACATATAGATGGCTAGAAACTGAGGATTGAGAATACCACTAGACAATCGCCAAGAAAGAAGACATAGATAAAGAAGCAAAGTCAATTCTCCAGTTCAAGAAATAGAGATGAGGCAGGTAGATCGGTAAACTAGTAAGTTCAAAGAACACTAGATAAAAAGCAAAGCCACTTCTCCAGTTTAAGAAAATAGATACATGAGGCCGATTAGAGCTTCTTGATCATAACTTCATATGCATAAAAAAAAAGAAACAAGCCAGCTCACTGTGGACCCAGTTCACACACATTGTAAATCATCAGGATACTAACAGTTAAGGCCATTTAGAATCACCATCTCACTAAAAAGTTGTCAGACGAAAGGCGAAGCGTTGACAACATATCCCTCTAGTGTGGGAAAGAAGGTATGTGGAACAAGAGTTTGTTTGAGCCTAAGCTGAGTAGTAGCGAGGCCTCTGCGATGGAAACTGGTAACCAACTTGCCATTGATGTCAACCTGAAATAGCCGGTCGCCAAATCTGACCAGCATGATCACATCACCATCCAAACACTTGACCACAATGGTCCAATGATTGTCAAACTCTTCAAACTGCGCCGCAATCTCCGCAACCGGCAATTCAACCCGGTGCTTGAAGGCCCAGACCTCGCCTTCATAATCCTGCATCGCCCAGATATCCATGATCGCCGCATCATAATCGAGGCTGTACATGCCAAGCATGCCGTCAAACTCAAACAGGTCAGCGTCGCCCGAAACAATCGGAGAGGGCATCTGCCGAAACGACTCAGCTGTGGTGTCAAATACCATATTATTTGGCCTGTGTGCCAATGCAGGCCACCATGGAACAGGACAGGTACGTGGTAGTCTATCAGTCCCCCCATATTGGGGCTCGGTATTTGCCTTGGCCACTGGTTGGAGCCTACTGTATAGACGTAGCAGACATATTCAGGCCTGGTGGCAGTTCATTATACAGCATAATCAAATCTTGGTCTTTGCTCATCAGTAGCCGGTACTCGCCGGTCGGAGGGTGCATGTACATTGCCCCGACGCTGAAGTCAGGAAACAGCGGGAGCGGCGCATACTGACGAGTGGCCGGGTTGCATATGCAAAAGCGCTTGATGTTGACGGAGAGGACGAGGAGGCCGTCGCAGGAGGCCTCCAGCCGGAAGAAGTGGGGCCCAAGTCGCGCGATCGATTGCAGCTGATCGGCGGCGGCGGTGGCGAGCTCCGCCCGGTGGTCGAAGGGGATGATGTTTAGTGAGTCGCCGGTGTAGCCGCGCACGAGGGGGAGGGTGGGCTGGCGGGCGTGGTGGGCAAGGAGGAAGTCGCGGGAGGAGGTGGCGCGGCGCCAGGCCGGGCAGACGGCGCGGCAGCGGAGGACGGCTTTGGGGGGCAGGCGCACGAGGATCTCCCAGATAGCGATCTCATCCGGGAGGCTGCGGAGGTGAGGCGCCGGTGCTGCTGCCTCCGCCATTGTCGCCGGCTGGGAGCTCTCGATCCGTCGCAGGAGAGAGGAGTGGTGGAGTTGAGATGGGGGCGGCGGCTGGGTTGGGATAGGGGCGGCTGGGAGGTCGGCGCTGTAACAATTTCTCCTCTGTTTAATACTCCTAGGTCGGAGACCTCTCGAAAATTCTCTTTTTTTTGTCCTCCTCTGTTTGTTTTTCTCTAAATTTGAAAACCACATTTTTAAATCTAAACAAATTCTGAAAAAAAATCATACTATTATATGTATGGTATGTACGACACAACTTTCGTTGAAATATATTATTATCGTAACCTACACAAAAGGACAAATTTAGGGATGAACAAGTTTTTCCCTTTTAGGACCACAAATGTATTATTTGTGCGTAGCCTAAAATTATTATATTTTTTCCTGTAACTTACAGATCATAGATCATATAAATGGTGGGGTGTTTTTTTTGCAGAAAGGACTCTGCGAACAGTTTCGTGACGGTTGGCTGCCTACGCCGCACTGGAGAGATGGGCTCTTCTCAACATCGACGTTCTGTCATCCCATCACGCTGGCTCCCAGCGATGGAGACGAGACTGAGGCCTCTTGTCACGCTCAGGGAACATGGCGGGGACGATGCGTCGTTCCATCCAAAGCTCGGTCATGGAGGAGGCCCGCGCGGGCGAGCACCTCCAATGATGCCCTTCTGATCAAAGCCCATAATCTTCCCTCTGAAGCCCATGTCGAGGGGAGGCTATACGCGCCGCGACAAGCCCAAATGGTCACCAAACGACCCCTAGAGCGGTGACGCGCGACGACGCTCAAAGGTGGCCGGCCGCAAAGCATGGGGGAGGACGAAGAGAAGTCCTACCAGACAAAGAGCTCACGCTGAGGCCAACGGTGTGCTAGCCAAGCGGAGGAGGGGTGGCGCCACTGGAATCGAGCACGGTGACCTCGGCCACAAGCAGGGAAGAAGACCTCGATTCCAGTCGTCTAGCAAGCGAGTTTCAACGAGGAGGAGGTGCTCACGGCAGAGCTAGTGGTAGGCTAGGTTTGGTGTGGGGCACTATGTGTCAGTCGGTGTGACACGATGGCCAGAGGTAGGGTTTGCACGCACGTCGAAGCATAGAGAGGGAAGAAGCTGGAGGGAGAAAATGGGAGCACGACGTCACCTTTATACCTGGAGAGAGCTGCGGCGACACGGATCTTGACGCAAACGAACAGCGTCGGTGGAGGTGCTGGGGAAGGGGGGCACGGGGACGACGTACAAAGCGGTGCTGAACTACAGGGCAAAGACGGTGGTGACGAAGCAGCTCAAAGATGTATATGTAAATTACAATGATTTATACCCCACTAATACCCGGATGGTCACTCAACTTATCTGGACACTCAACAAGTCCGAGATGAGTGAATTGGTCACCCCCGTTATGCTCTGGGCCCACTGGGACACCGCATGGACAGAAAAACAGGCTCCAGATCCGGTTGGTGACCAAACCACTCATCTCGGACAAGTTGTGAGACGGGTTTTCCCATTTTACAAGATGAGTGACCAATTCACTCATCTCAGATAACACTAGTAAGAAAATGTTCAGTGAAACTGACATGGATTTCCATGTCTGGAGCAGAAGAGTAAGCAAAAGTCTGAGTCTTCTGTTCCAACTCCAGCAATGTTGATCTGGTCTTATGATATTCTGAGACTGAAGCTGCAATTCGTTGTCCACTTGTTTGTAGATTGTACTGGTTCATATTCCAGGCTTTGATCGAATCGTCTCTCCAGATTTTCCCTTGATTGAAACTGAATCAGAGTCATAAAAAATTAAGCGAATAGTAACATAAGCACACAGGAATCATAAATCTTATCTCGAGGCTCGACAAGTTCGCTGAACTGAATTCACCTGCGAAAACTTTCAGCTGCTATATCGCGATTCACAACTAGTGACACAGAACTCGACAACGAGAGAGTTGTTGTACAAGGAGAGAGATTTAAAAGACAGAACAATGAGATGGTGGCGGCGTCGAGGTGGACTCCTGGCTTGCCTACCTGGTGTAATTCTGCTGTTCCGCTCCCTGTAGAATAATCTCTATGTTTATGTTGCACTATAATCTCTGAAATTTTTGTTTTTTTATTGGATACTGCACTGAATAATTTAAGAAGGTTAAAGTAATCTAACTCGAATCAGGTCAAAACAATTTTAGCAGGCCAATATGTCAAAATCAGATGACTCGGAGTGTAGCACAAACAGATAAACCAAATTCGAATCAAAGACCGACACCACCTGAGGCTACGGAGGACCAGCGGTTATATTTGCTGAGGCCACTATTCACTCTATTACATTGATGATGCAGGAAGCTTAGTATGCTAGAACTGCAACCTTGCATCCAAGAGCACACAATGCAGTTCAAGACGACCAAGAGACTTCTCGGTCGCCAATTTCAGATTACAAAAATACTTGAATATATTTAGGATCTGCATGTTGAACTTATATAGTGCAATTCCACAGCATAAAATGTAAGTAAAGTGTAACCAGGCACTCAAAAACCTCACTCCATAATTTGAGCTGCTGAGCAACTTCTATGCAATGGCAAATAAGACATATGACAAAGAATGCTCAATTATCTTGCAGCAGCACATAATACACCTGGTAAGTTGTTAACAAGCGATAAGAGTCAAGTTTCAGCTTTCTTTTCAACTGTATAGACACATAATTTTGCTTCCAGTAATTAGTAGTCGAAAATGAGCATTGCTCATGACTGGCAACCTCAGGACAAAAAAGAGTGGAACCTGAGCATTTGTTACATCTATGCTGCATGGCCATGAAACAATCACTTCGAGCATTCTTAAAATGGTTTGCAACTGAGGTTAAATGATGGATATAATTCTAAACAACGCAACAGTAAGGCATGGCAGCACATAATGGCCCTTCGCGACGGATCCACCAATGTTGCAAGAAGGAAAGTGCTGCAAACTTGGTAGTACACCAGTCTTTTCCTAGAAAATACAGCAACTGCTTGAAAGAACGAAATGTTATGTGATAATAACATATAGTGCTAAATCTGGTCATAATACGTTCCACTATTCCAGTAAAAAAAACTTCTCCGAGAATTGATGAGCAAGAAGTTGATTATAAAGCAAATATGTTTGATATGTTACAAACAAAAACGAAGAGGATGTGCTAAACCTGTACTGCAGGCAACTGGCTGGAACTGAAACTCCACTAACAAACTTATGAAGCGGATGAGCAAGAGAAGGTGCAATTTCCAATTGGTTCAGCACTGACGAGAAAGAGTAGGTAGAGGACGGTGTTAAAAATCACCCTTAGGATCACGAATTCTTCCAAGCAATGGTGCAGTATGTTGTCTAAATTCACGAATTCTACTAGTACTAAGGTGCAGTCAGAGAAGGCAATTGAAAGCAGCACCAGAAACACTAATGCTAGAGAGGTGCCCGAAGGCCCCTGTTGTGGGTAATTGTGAGGAAGTGTAAAATTAACATTATAGAGATCGATAAATATAACAGGGCGCTAATTTTCCTACCTAACCAGTGTCTGCAAGGAGAAAATTAGAACTGCCCAGTACAACATTTTTTTGCGAGGAGATAAATATAAGCATATCTGCATTGTGTGGAGTCTTGCTATAATGGTGAGCCTAATCTCCAAACCAAACCAGATGCAATGGATACATGAAGAAAAATTAACCATGGTCCATCTAGAAATCAGGTACAATTTTCACGTCAACAAATACGACAGTTTGCCATATTTCATCATCAGCTAGAACAAAACACAGAAACAGGTAGCACATGTAGACTGTTATATATTTAGCATAGAGAAGACCACTAGACAATCTCCCAGAAAGAAATAAGACATAGATAAAGAGGCAAGGCAGATAGATTGCTAACTAGTAAGTTCAAAGAACACTAGTTAAAAAGACAAGTCACTTCTACAAAGAAAATAGATACGTGAGATAGATTAGTAGGTACATCCACCAGCACTGACTTGGAAATTAGAGTACTAACACCCACAGTAGACCCTTTAGATCCGAAAGGATTTGTAAATAAGCATATATTCCACGCAACAGTCAAAGCTTCTTGGTCATAACTTGATATGCATCAGCAAAGAAACAAGCCAGCTCATAGTGGACCCAAGTTCACACACACGGTAGATCATGAGGATAGTAACAGTTAGGCCATTTAGAATCACCACCTCACTGAAAAGGCGCAGTGTTGACAACATATCCCTCTAGTGCCGGAAAGAAGGTCTGCGAAACAAGAGTTTGTTTGAGCCGAAATTGAGTAGGAGCAAGGCCTTTGCGATGGAAACTGGCAACCAACTTGCCCGCGGCGTCAATCTGAAGTAGCGAGTCGCCAAATCTGACCAGCACGAGCACATCACCATCCCCAGATGGAACCACCGCACTGCCATTGCAGAACCCTCCAAATTGTGCCGTGAGCTCTGCGACGGGAAATTCAATCCGGTGCTTGAAGGTCCAAAGTTCACCTCCATAATCCCGCATCACCCAGATATCCATGATTGTCGCTCCATCATTAAGTCTGTACACGCCAAGCATGCCATCAATCTCAAACGGGCTAGCGTTGCCATAGACTCCCGCGGGAGACTGCATCTGCCGTAACGACTCAGCAGTGGTGTCGAATACCATTAGCATTTGGCAGTGCAGGTTACCATGGAAGAGGACAGATACGGAAACGGCGACGCACGATGATATTCCCCAATGATCGGGGATCCCCATGTTCCCTATGTGCCTTGGCGGCTCGCGAGAGCCTATTGTGTAGACCTGGTAGGCAAATTCATTAGCAGGTTGCACTTCACCAAACCTCATGTCTTTGTACATCAGTAGCCGGTACTCGCCAGTAGGAGGGTGCAGGTACATTCCGCTGAGGCCGAACAAATCAAGGATCGGGAGGGGAGCATACTGACGAGTGGCCGGGTTGCAGACGCAGAAGCTCGAGAAGTTGACGGAGAAGACGAGGAGGCCGTCGCAGGAGGCCTCCAGATGGAAGTATTCGGGGCCAAGTCGCGCGACAGATTGCAGCTGGTCGGCGGCGAGCTCCGTCCGGTGGTCGAAGGGGATGATTTCTAGCGAATCGCTGGTGTTGCCGCGGAGGAGCGAGAGGGTGGGCTGGCGGGCGTGGTGGGCGAGGAGGAAGTCGCTGGAGGAGGTGGCGCGGCGCCAGGCGGGGCAGACGGCGCGGCAGCGGAGGACAGCTTTCGGGGGCAGTCGCACGAGGATCTCCCAGACGGCGATCTCATCTAGGAGGCCGCGGTGCAAAGGATTGTTTCGTGGTCTTGTGGCCTCCGCCATGGTTGTCGGGAGCAAAGCAAGAAGAGTGGTGTTTTCTTGCTGTTGGAGAGTGAAGACGAAGAGGAGTGGTGTTGTGCCAGTGACGGCGGCGGCGGAGGGTACGTCAACTATTTGAAACAACGGGCTGGGCTTACCGTCTTAGGGCATCTACAGCCGTGCCCCCCCCCCCCCCCACACACACACACCAGTGCCCCGGGCCGAAAATAGCGCCGTTTTGACTTGTTAGCGCTGTTTTTCTTTCAGTCGCCCCCCAGGAGTCCAAATAGCGCCGTTTCGGAGTAAAATAGCACCGGCGCTCCCAGGCCAGACCCAGCCCATTGGGTTCCGCCTGAGGGGGTGAAATAGCGCGAAAACACGGCGGGCCAGCGCGGTCAGCGACCCTGGCGAAAAGGCACGAAACAGAACCGCCCGTGAGCGGCGTTCTCATCTTCTCGGATCCCGCGTCGGTCAAAGGCTGCCGGAGTAATGGCGTGGCCAGCGGCCAGTGAACGGCCGTCGCCGACGCGTCCAATTGCGGGCACGCGGCGCATTAACAGCGCGCCACCGCCCCTCCGTCTGGCCTTCCCCGCCGCTATAAATCCCCCCGTCCTCGCCGTGAACAGCCACACCTCTCTCTCGCCTTCTTTCCTCTCTCTCTCTCTCTCTCTCTCTCTCTCTCTCTCTCTCTCTCTCTCTCTCTCTCTCTCGCCACAGAGCACACCAGCAGCAATGGCGGAAAGGTTCCCCGGTGACGACGCCGCCGCGAATGGCTTCGGCCGCCGCTTCCTCCACCCAGAGGAGGCGCGGATGCTCTACCAGGCGGGCTACCCCGCGCCGCCGGATATGCGCGTCCCTGGTGCCTCCGGCGGCCAAGCCTCGTGGCGGCTAAGCGCGGGCGGCGTCCCCATGCCGCCGCCGCCCGAAGGAGTGGACCACGTCGAGGCGATCCAGGAGGTCCTCACCGGTCTCACGCCGGAACAGGCGGAGGACCCACGGTGGGATCCGGCCGAATACTGCGTTCTAGACGCAGTACTTCGCCCGGCGCTGATGACGTGGGACACACGTTCGTTGGGAGACCCCAAGAGGAAGGTATGAAGCAGTGCAGTAGCAAGTTTCCCTCAGTAAGATACCAAGGTTATCAGATCCAGTAGGAGCAAGAAGCACTTCTGAAGGTTGTCAACGGTGCCAGAAAAGTACTTGCGTGTAGAAGGGAGTTCGGCTGTTGACGTGGAACCTGCACACAACACAATCAAACTATTTTGCCCCAACGAAACAGGAAGGGTGTCAATCTTTCTGGCTTGCTGAAAACAAATGATTAAACGTATGGTGTGGAAAATAGTGTTTAATTGCAGAGAATGAAAAGGAACAATGATTGCAGTTGGTTGTATTATCAGTATAAAAGAATGAATCGGGGTCCACAGTTCACTAGTGGTGTCTCTCCATAAAAGATAACTAACATGCTGGGTGAACAAATTACAGCTGGGCAATTGACAAAATATTGAGCGCATGACAATGCATATATATGACATGATGATTACTATGATATTCATGTAGGCATTACGACAAAATACATAGACCGTTATCCAACAGCGTCTATGACTAATAA
Source organism: Poa pratensis (assembly GCA_947311845.1). Classification (NCBI taxonomy): domain Eukaryota; kingdom Viridiplantae; phylum Streptophyta; class Magnoliopsida; order Poales; family Poaceae; genus Poa; species Poa pratensis. The sequence continues at coordinate 6,128,009 of CAMZMU010000055.1, forward strand.
TCAACCTCCAGGTTGTCATACCGCGTTCCCCGTTGGTATTAAGTTGCAAGCAACGAATAATCGCATTAAGTAATGTGCGTAATGTAAACAAATGCATTAGACCTAATGGCGCACCCTTAAGCTAAGCATTGGTTATTTTATCCCTAGTGGCAACAGCACATCCACAATCTTAGAAGTTACTGTCACTCTCCCAGATTACCGGAGGCATGAACCCACTATCTAGCATAAATACTAACTCTTGGAGTTACAAGCATCTACTTGGCCAAATCATCTACTAGTAACGGAAAGCATGCAAGATCATAAATAACATATAAGATCGATTGATAATCAACTTGACATAGTATTCAATATTCATCGATCCCAGCAAACACAACATGTAGCATTACAATAAGATGATCTTGATCATGATAGGCAGCTCACAAGATCTAAACATGATAGCATAAAGTGGAGAGACAACCATCTAGCTATTGCTATGGACCCGTAGTCCAAAGATGAACTACTCACGCATCACTCCGGAGACAGGCATGGTGATGTAGAGTCCTCCGGTGATGATTCCCCTCTCCGGCAGGGTGCCGGGAAGAGGTTTAGAACCCTCCCGAGATAGGGTTGACGATGGCGGCGGCTACGGTACTTTTTGTGGATGGAGCCTCGGGTGTCTAGGGTTTTTCCGTGAAGAAGAATAAATAGGCGAAAGGGCGGCGGCTGGAGCGACCCGGGGGGCCCTGATGGTGTGAATCACACGCTCGTTGGGAGACCCCAAGAGGAAGGTATGATGCAGTTCAGCAGCAAATTTTCCCTCAGAAAGAAACCAAGGTTATCGAACCAGTAGGAGCAGCAACTCTTCAGAAGGTTGTTGGTGGCTCGCGCAGCGCAACACGATCACCAACGTGGAATCTGCACACAACACAATCAAACTATTTTGCCCCAACGAAACAGTGAGGTTGTCAATCTCACCGGCTTGCTGAAAACAAAGGATTAAACGTATGGTGTGGAAAATGAGTATTAAATTGCAGAGAATGAAAAAGGAACAGTTTGCAGTTTGTGGTGGTTTAATCAGTGCAAAAGATTGGACCAGGGTACACAGTTCACTAGTGGTGTCTCTCCATAAAAGATAACTAACATGTTGGGTGAACAAATTACAGTAGGGCAATTGACAAATGGCGAGCGCATGACAATGCATATATATGACATGATGATTACTATGATATTTAATTGGGCATTACGACATAATACATAGACCGTCATCCAACAGCGTCTATGACTACTAATCCACCGCCGGGTTGTCATCTGAGTCCCCCGTTGGTATTAAGTTGCAAGCAACGGATAATTATATTAAGTAAAGTGCGTAATGTAAACAAATACATATGACCGTGGACATAGCATTGTTAGGTTATCCCTAGTGGCAACAGCACATCCGCAACCTTAGAAGTTGCTGTCACTCTCCCAGATTACCGGAGGCATGAACCCACTATCTAGCATAAATACTCTCTCTTGGAGTTACAAGCATCTACTTGGCCAAAGCATCTACGAGTAACGGAAAGCATGCAAGATCTTAAATAACATAGGGCATAGATTGATAATCAACTTGACATAGTATTCAATATTCATCGGATCCCAGCAGACACAACATGTAGCATTACAATAATATGATCTTGATCATGTAGGGCAGCTCACAAGATCTAAACATGATGGCACAAATTGGAGAGACAACCATCTAGCTACAGCTATGGACCCGTAGTCCAAGGATGAACTACTCACGCATCTCTCCGGAGGCAGGCATGGCGATGTAGAAGCCTCCGGTGACGATTCCCCTCTACGGCAGGGTGCCGGAAAGAGGTTCTGAACCCTCCCGAGCTAGGGTTAACGGCGGCGGAGTCTCTGGAACTTTTCGTGGATATTGGCTCAGGCACTTAGGGTTTTCGCGTCGGGGGGAATAAGTAGGCGAAAGGGCGGCGGCTGACGACCCTCGAGTCACACCAAGCTCCTTGAGTAGTGAGTCTACCCATATAGCTTCTGCAGCGCCATTAGCCAATGATTTATACTCTGCCTCGGTACTCGATCTCGAGACTGTGGGTTGCTTCTTTGAACTCCATGAAATAAGGTTTGAACCAACAAACACTGCGAACCCACTTGTGGAACGTCTATCGTCCACACAACCTGCCCAATCGGCGTCTGTAAAAATGCTGATGACTGCCGATGGTGACTTGTGAATACGCAAGCCAGTCGCCAACGTCCCTTTGACATAGCGTAGAATTCTTTTGACAGACTCCCAATGAACATCAGTGGGTTGTGACAAAAACTGGCAAACTTTGTTTACCACAAATGAGATATCCGGCCGAGTGAGTGTCAAATACTGCAGTCCACCAACAACACTGCGATACCTGTGTGAATCATCTGCACTGAGAAGAGTGCATGAGTCTGTAGCCAAAGTCTCAGATCTGTCAAGAGGAGTGGTGGTTGAATTACAATTATCCAAGTTGACTCGATGAAGGAGATCAAGTGCATACTTCCTTTGAGTCAACGTCATCCCCCCTGAATTGTATGTGGCCTCCAATCCAAGGAAGTATTCCAACCGTCCCAAATCCTTGATAGGAAAGCTAGCTGAGAGTGAACGAACCAAACTATCCACAACCTCCGGAGTAGAGCCAGCAATAACAATGTCGTCCACATAGACCAACATGAAAATCTGCACCTCATCATGCGAGTAAATGAAAAGTGACATATCAGCCTTGGAGGATACAAACCCAAGCTGATGAAAGAGCTGACTCGGGCGTGCATACCAAGCACGTGGGGACTGTTTCAGGCCATAGATCGACCGCTGAAGCTTGCATACATGAGAGGGATACCGGGCATCCTCAAAACCAGGGGGTTGCTGCATATAGACATCCTCAGCCAAGAAACCATGCAAGAAGGCGTTGCTGACATCAACCTGCCGAAGATTCCAGCCACGAGAGACCGCAAGGGATAGTATGAGACGAAATGTGGCTGGCTTCACAACCGGACTAAAAGTATCTCCATAATCGATCTCGTGCTGCTGCGTGAAACCACGGGCTACGAACCTTGCCTTGTGCTTGTCAATAGACCCGTCGGGACGATGCTTCGTCTTGAAAATCCACTTGCTGCCAACAATGTTGACGCCAGGCGGTGGTGGAACCAAGGTCCAAGTGCCGGTCTACTGTAACGCAGCAAACTCATCCGTCATGGCAGAATGCCACGCCGGCTCAAGAAGCGCCTCTCGATGGGACGAAGGAGCAGCAAAGAACGCACGTCGACGTGGATCATACCGAACAGTACCATACGTTTATGTCTTCTCGCGCCGAGTCTGGTCACGATGGCGCGTGATCATCGCATGTTGCGATTCAGCGGTAGCCGACTGATCAGCCGAAGACGTCGTGGCCAACGGGGCGGCAGAAGGCGACGTGGGCTGATCGTGCGGGGGCGTCGCTTGTGGCCCATGGGCCGCCGCGGGAGGAGGCAGGCCGGCAGAGGGCGTCGGCGCCCGCAGCTTGTGCGCACCGCCAGGGACGGCGCGTGCATGGCAGCTCCATGCACGTCGATCGGGACAGCGTCGATCGCCTGCTCCAGGGAGCGTCCAGGGAGGACCACGGGTGCATGCGGAGAAACGACATCACCTTGTACAGGTGGATCAGTAGCCAAATATGACAGGTCATAATTCTGCATAGGTTCACTAGTAACTGGTTCATCAGGAGGAAAACGAATTGCTCGTTCAAGAGTGGACACATCGACCGACACACCGCGAGTAGCAAACGGAAACACAGACTCATCAAAGACAACATCACGCGAGATGTAAATTCTCCCCGTGGATCTATCCAAGCACTTGTACCCCTTATGCATAGGGCTATACCCTAGAAAAACACACATCTTAGAACGGAATTCTAATTTGTGGGAATTATATTTACGAAGACTAGGCCAACAGGCACACCCAAAAATACGAAGAAAGGAATAATTGGGCTGAATATGCATGAGTCTATAAAGAGGTGTTTCCTTGTTGATAACAGGAGTAGGCATAGGGTTAATAAGATAGCACGCCATAAGAAAGGCTTCATCCCAATAACGCAGGGGAAGCTGCGAGTGTGCAAGAAGTGCAAGACCTGTCTCGACCAAATGTCGGTGTTTGCGCTCGGCAATCCCGTTTTGCTGAGAAGTATGTGGGCACGAGACACGATGAACTATGCCAGTGCGCTCAAAATAACGATGAAGACGATGATATTCCCCACCCCAATCGGACTGAACTGCCTTGATCTTGGCGTCCAAGAGACGTTCAACATGAGTCTGGAATGCATAAAAGATTTGTTCTACATCAGACTTGTGTTTAAGGAGATATATCCAGCAAAAACGAGAATAGTCATCCACAAAGCTAACATAGTACTTGTACCCCCCCAGAGGAAATGCTGGCCGGCCCCCAAACATCGGAGTGAATCAATTCAAGAGGTACAGTAGAAACACGAGAAGACAATGAGTATGGCAACTGATGACTTTTAGCACGTTGACAAGCATCACACACTAAAGAATTATTGTTTGACGGAGTACACGAAAGCTCATTGGTTCTAACAATATTTTGAACTACATTATTCGATGGATGACCAAGACGTTGGTGCCACTATTGAGAGATAGCACCGGCCGACACATGACGTGATGAAGACGAAGTTTTTCCAAAGGGATGGGGTACAGGCCACCTTGACTCCTACCGAGAAGAAGGACCCTCCTCGTGGTTTTGTCCTTAACACAGAAAAAATTACGGTGAAACTCAACAAACACGTCATTGTCACACACAAGACGATAAACGGAAAGAAGGCTTAGACGAGCATCAGGCACATGAAGAATATTCTTAAGATGAAGAGATGAACCAGCTAAAAGTGAATGACCAATATGCGAAATTGGCAAACCTGCAACATTGGCCACCTGCACCTGATCTTTTCCACCATAGCGCTTGAAAGCCTGAAGACGTGCCAGCTCGTTCGTCAGGTGGTCGGTCGTCCCTGAGTCCATGATCCAGGGATTGTGGTTGTAGTTCGTCGTAGTAGCATTGCCACCACGCTGCTGCAGTGGCTGGTAGTTGGAGTCGAAGCGGTTGCGGCAGTCCTTGGAAACGTGCCCCCAGTTGTCGCAGAGCTAACAACGTGGTCTCCAGCGGCGTTGGCCGCCGTTCCCGCCGCCATTGCGGCCATTGTTATTGTTGTTGCGGCCGTCGTTCCAGCCCCCATTGCGGCCATAGCCGTCGTTGCCTCCATTGCCGCCACCAGGGCGGCCTCCATCATTGCGGCCGTAGCCACCATCCTGACGACCACCGTCGTTGCGGCCGTAGCCGCCATTTCCGTTGTTGCGGGGCTGCCCCTGCTGGCCATCATTGCCATTGGGACGATAAGAAGATCCACCGCCTTGATAGAAGGGGTTAGAGCACACAGCCACGTTGACAGAGGAGGACCACTCCTCGGCGTGCGCCTGCTGCGCTTGGAGAGACTCGAAGGAGAGGATCTTCGAGTAGAAGGCGGCGTAGGAGAGCGACTCGCTGCTGCCGAGGGTGAGCGGCGCGGTGACGGAGTTGTACGCAGAACCGAGCCCAATGACAATATAGTCAATGAGCTTGTCATCGGTGATGGGAACACCGGCTGCTGACATAGCATCAGCGAGGGACTTCATCTTGTGCATGTACGCAGCGGCGGAGAGATCTTCCTTGCGCGTAGACACCAGCTGTCGGCGGATGTGGCGGACATTGGCGCAACTCTGGGCACCGTACATATCGTGGACGCTCTTCCACATCGCGGCAGCGGTTTTGCAACCGATGAGCTAGTAGGCAATATCGGGCTCCATGGAGCCGAGAAGAAGCTCGATGACACGCTAGTCCTGAGTCCACCAGCGTTCGTACTCAGGGTTGCCCATGGTCACGGCCTTGTCGCCCTCTCCCTGGGTGATGGTCTTCTCGGGCGCCGCGGCAGATGCGTCGAGATGACGATGGAGGCTAGCGCCGGAGAGGTTGGGGAGGATGATGCCCTTCCAGAGGTTGAAGTTTCCTGCCTCCAGGCGGACGGCGGTCGTGGGAACGACCCCGGCGGAGACGGTTGCGGTCGAGGAGGAGGCGATGGCCCCGACGGCCGTGGAGAGCTAGAGGGCGGACGTCGTCATCGCGGCGCGCGGAGGAGAGATCTCTCGGCGGCAGCGATGGATCGAATCTTGCAGCGGCGGCGGACGGGACACGCGGCGGCTACAGGCTCTGATACCAAGATAAAAAGTATTTTAGGGTTTGGTGCGTGGGTCTAAAGCCCCGCCCGTGCTCCACTTATATTGACATGACCAGATACAATTAGGGGAACGATTCCTATCATCCGGGGGATGGAACGTTTCCATCCTCCGGGTCGCTCTCACGCCGCGTGTCCCTGCGGCCCCACTTCCATTCTCCACCGCTTTACCCTATCGATGCATATGCCCCCACCACTCGTTCCTTCCTCCTTTCACAGCTCGGATAAGGTCGCAGCCACCGCACACTACCGTTTGCCTCTTATCCCCTCGCTCATCAACCTCCACATCGCCGGCGGCGCCGCCGCGGGATCCATGGTGGCGTCGGACGAAGACAGGACGGCCCCGCCTCCTCCCGTTCCCCCGTCCATGCCTCCCTCGGCCTCCCCGTCCCGTACCGCTCCCTCTGCCTCAAGCTGCTCGCCTCCGACGACCTCCTCCGCCGCCTCCAGGGCCACGTCTTCGCGCTCGAGGAGGACCTCCACGCCGCCGACCGTTGCATCGACCTCCTCAAGGTCCGCTCCCCTCCCCCCTCCCCCGTCCATCCCGCCCCGGCGGTTACTAGTTCGTCTCTCTCACCGCATCGACCTGTCCCGTTTGGATTGCGTGGGCAGGAGTCTGTGATGAACACCGAGGGGATCCGGCGGCGCGTGGCTAATCAGGCCGTGTGCTACGCGGTGCTTCTGGCGGCGGGGCAGCGTTGCTCCCAGCCTGGGTCGCTGCTGCTACGGACGGGAGCCGGCGATGCTACCAAGGGCACGCGGCGTTGCTACCGATGGCGGTCAGCGTTGCTACAATGGGCGGACAAGGATGCTATGGCGGAGACGGGCCTGATTTTGTTGCATACTCCTTTTCTGATTTGCTACCTACCCTATTTTTATTTCTGCTACATTGTTTTGAATTATAGCTAGGAGAATTGCTGCCAATCTTCTTCTATTCTCCATCATAAGGATAAATTTGCTACGATGCTGCAATTAACAATCAATCGTTTTGTGGGTTGCTACGTGGTCTCTGGCCCATGTCTCGGTTTTGCTACAATAGCACAAATTTTTGCTACAATCGTTCTGTGATTTTTGCTAAAATAGCATAATGTTTTTGCATTACAAGAAGAATTTTTATGCTACCATTTGTCGTGCTGTTTTGCATCATAAGTCTTATCGGAGAACCTCGCCGAAAGAATTTTGCTACGATGCTGCAATATAACAATTTTTTTGCTATTATTGTTTTGTGGTCTTGCTACAATAGAACAAAACATTTGCTACGATGTCTCCGGCGAGGTCTCCGTCGATGTCTCCGGCGAAATCGATTTTGCTACAATAGCATATTTTTTCTGCTACGGGATCTCCGGCGAGGTCTCCGGTGAGGTCTGGCGAGTCTGGTGAGGTCTCCGGCGAAATCGGTCATTTCTTTTCTGATTTCTGGGCGAACCGTTTTTTGCTACATAGGGAGCAAAAGCGGGAATTATTTGCTGCGGCGGCAGCAAAAGCGGGGTTGGTGGGGGTAGCGCGGGATCTGACGGCTCCTATCGATCCGATCCAACGGCTGGTGACCCGGGGGATCCCAAGGAAAGATCTCCAGGGGGACGCCTAGTGGTTTCCAACATATGTATACGATTCGTATACGTGATACATCACAGGTGGGGTTATAGTCTAATTACAATTCTAACATGGTCAAGACCACAACCCCCAAGCGTAGTCTCGTACTTGACCGCGCATCCTCGTTCAGCTTTTGATTTCATCGGGGGCAACCGGGTCTGGGTGACATGGCCCATGGAGATGGAGACGGCGGCGGGATGGGGAGCGGCCGCCGAATAATGAATGTGGTGTTCGACTGTTCGTGTCCCCGGCGGAGACCACTTCACGGACGCGGTGCTTCCGTGCTGATCGCCAGTCGGGAACGACGGCGCGCCATGGTCCGGGGACGCTTCGCTTCGAGAAGCTTGAGCTCATTTGTTAATGCTTGAGCTCATTTGTTAATGCTTGAGCTTGGCCGTAAGACAACAGATCAGAAGTTGCTTTACTCTACGATTCTGATTTTTTAGTTCATTTTAATTACAAGGTTTTGGTTCTTGACGCTTCAGATCAAGCAGGGGATCAGCAATCAAAGGGCTGTGATGGACTGGCGCCCAGAACGCGTTCCACGGAATGCCCAGACCGAAACATATGACAATCTAACAGTCTGCCGGAGAACTCTTTGGTCAGCAAAGCCTGTAGATGAAAGGCCATTAAGTCCACCCCTCCGCCGTATTGGCAATGTACTGGTAATGCACTAGTGTTCCCTTCAATACTTTTTCCTCTTCGTCTTTTCATGGGTTTCTTTGTTTCATCTGTCTCTGAACTTTGTATAAACAAGAACAAGTGGGTCAAATTACTAAACTAGTACGAGCCCCATCATCAACCATACCCTGTATCTTTAACTAGTTTAGGGTATATTCCTGGATACTCAGGGCCACATCAGCTGGAAAAGGATGGTACGGTTGTAAATAGCAATCAAATACAATAACAAGAGACACGAAAATAAACTTTTGACCGTTTTGGTGGTGGATCTTCTGGCAAAAACAAAAGATTCCATTTCAGAACAGGCCAACTGGCCAAAGGTGGTACTTAGTGGGTGGGCTACTGTTAAATAATTGCATTCAGGCTCCCTGTATGGTTGGATGATTAGTTTGGAAATATGCTTACTAAGCAACGCAGGACTTCCGCAGAGTCGTCATTAACCCACTCAAACCCCCACAGCTCATAGGAGCTGTCCACTAACCAAAATATAATCCTTTTGTGATCCTGATAGCATACTCATCGTCTAGCAACTCCATCCTTCAAGCAAAGGTTCACATAGTTCCATCTACGCAACCATGTTAGAGGGTGTAATCTGGTTGCTAATCCTGAAGCTTAGGGAGGCCCTGGCAAATGAAGCAGTTGAGCTAGGGAAGTCATTCCTCGTGTATGAAACATCTGCTCTGCAAGCTCTATTTGGTGAAATTCGGAAAATGAAGGAGGAGTTGGAGAGCATGCAGGCCTTCTTCCGAACTGCCGAGCGGTTCAAGGATGCGGATGAGACAACTGTTGCATTCGTGAAGCAGGTCAGGGGTCTCGCATTTAGTATCGAGGATGTTATTGACGAATTCACCTACAAGTTGGGGGAAGACCGTGAGGGGATGTTTCTGTTGAAAGCAATCAGGAGGGTCAAGCAAATCAAGACATGGTATCGGCTAGCCAACAGCTTGCGTGATATCAAAGACAACCTCAAGCGTGCTGCAGAGAGAAGGCGCAGATATGACCTGAAGGGTGTTGATAGGGATGCAAAACTGACGAGAGTAGGCAGCTCAAATAGAAGATCTTCCGAGTCTGTACATTTTAAAAGGGAAGATGATCTTGTGGGGATTGCGGAGAATAGGAACTTACTGCTGAAATGGATGAAAGATGAGGAGCAGCGACACATGATAATCTCTGTTTGGGGCATGGGAGGTGTTGGTAAGACAACACTTGCTGCTCATGTCTACAACACCATCAAGACTGACTTTGACACTTGTGCTTGGATCACTGTGTCTCATAGCTATGAAGCTGATGATTTGCTAAAACAAGTTGCTGAAGAGTTCCGAAAGAATGACAGGAAGAAGGAATTTCCAAAGGATGTTGATGTCACAGATTACAGAAGTCTCGTGGAGACAATCCGACGTTACCTAGAGAAAAAAAGGTATGTTCTTGTATTAGATGATGTTTGGAGTGTGAATGTTTGGTTTGACAGCAAAGAAGCATTTTTTGGTGGCAAACTTGGTCGGATAATTTTCACATCAAGGATATACGAGGTCGCACTACTTGCTTCCGAAGCCCAAATGATTAACTTGCAACCCTTGCAAAATCACTATGCATGGGATCTTTTTTGCAAAGAGGCATTTTGGAAGAATGAAAATAGCGACTGTCCAGCAGAATTGCACTATTGGGCGCACAAGTTTGTAGAGAAATGCAATGGCTTGCCAATTGCTATAGTGTGCATTGGGCGCCTCTTGTCATTCAAGAACGCGACATTTTTGGAGTGGGAGAATGTATACAAAACTCTTGAGATGCAATTTACAAACAATTTCATCCTGGATATGAACATTATCTTGAAGGTTAGTTTGGAAGACTTGCCACACAACATGAAAAACTGCTTTCTTTACTGCTGCATGTTCCCAGAGAATCATGTCATGCAAAGGAAGTGGCTTGTACGGCTCTGGGTTGCAGAAGGATTTATTGAAGCGAGTGAGCATAAGACACTGGAGGAGGTTGCAGAAGATTACTTGACCGAGCTCATCAATCGATGTCTGTTAGTAGAGGTTAAGAGGAATGAAACAGGGTATGTTGATGTGTTCCAAATGCATGATATCCTTCGTGTATTAGCCCTCTCTAAGGCACGCGAAGAGAATTTTTGCACGGTCCTTGATTACTCAAGGACTCATCTTATTGTGAAAGCACGCCGTTTATCAATTCAAAGAGGGGATATTGCACACGTTGCAGAATCTGTGCCACATCTCCGCTCCTTGCTTGTTTTCCAAAACTCGCTATCTTTTGGTTCACTTCGTTCATTCTCAAGGTCTGTTAAGTTAATGTCTGTCTTGAATCTGCAAGATAGTTCAATTGAGAGTCTGCCAAATGAGGTGTTTGACTTGTTCAATCTGCGTTATCTGGGCCTTAGACGAACTAAAATTACAAACATCTCTCGGTTGATTGGAAGGCTGCAGAATCTTCTTGTATTGGATGCTTGGAAAAGCAAAATTACCAACCTACCAGTAGAAATTACAAGGCTCTGTAAGTTGACACACCTTATTGTCACTGTCAAACCATTGATACCATCTATGCAATATGTTCCTTCTATTGGTGTACCAGCACCTATTGGTGGTATGTGTTCTTTGGCGAGTCTGCAGACATTATTGCTGGTGGAATCTAGTTCTGAAATGGTCAATTACCTTGGTGCTCTAGTTCTACTGAGATCATTCCGCATTAGTAAAGTTCAAGGTCGCCATTGTGAAAAGCTTTTCGGAGCTATTACCAATATGGTTCATCTAACCCGGCTTGGGATCCAGGCAAATGATGACGAGGAAGTTCTGCAACTAGATGCACTCAATCCACCTCCATTACTTCAGAAAATTTTCTTGCTAGGGACATTAGCTACAGAATCATTACCTCGGTTTTTCTTGTCGATTAGTAAACTGAAAAGCCTCTCCATTTGCGGCTCGTCTGGTCAAAACTTCAGGAAGATATGTTTTGTTACCTTGAGGAATTACATCAGTTGGTAAAGCTTCAACTTTATGATGCATTTGATGGCAATAATATGTACTTCCGAGCAACGTCATTTCGGAAGCTTCGAGTACTGAAAATCTGGGGAGCTCCACATCTCAGCCAGATGACGATCGAAAGAGGGGCAATGCCCAGCTTGGTTGATTTGAAGCTCCTGCTCTGCCCAGAGTTGAAGTTGTTGCCAGGTGGCATTGAACATGTGAGCACCCTTGAAGAGCTGACTTTGAATTCTACGGCAGAAGAGCTTGTGGACAGGGTTCGACAGAAGAAAGAGGAGCACATATCCCATGTTCAGAGGGTTTACGTCGGTTTCGTCAGGAACGGCGAGCTGGCTGCAGAGAGGATTCAGTAAATGCATCTCCATCCATAATGTTATTGTTTCTTCTCTATATATAAGTCGTGTGATGTAAACATACAAAACCTTCTATATTTATCATGTTTATGTGTCTCTTTGCTATATTTCCAAGGACCCATGTCAGCTTTATTTTACTTTTAGTAGTCACCAATCTGGTTTGACGTATGTACCATTACTTGTTTTTTATTGTGTGCTTTATCTGTAAAGATTTAAACCTTTTCCACTCTAGTGATGGACACCCATCATTCATAGTATGCCTTTTTTTAGTTCAAATTTGTACTTTTCGTTCAGGTATTCAAGCATTGTTTGTCCTACATGAATTCTGTACTTTTAGCTGGCAAAAAAAACTACCAGTTATTTATATAGTTGTGTTGTCATACATTCGATTGAACCAAACTTGCATTATTTTCAACCTTTGGTTTCTTTATATTCTCTTCCCCTTTCGTATGTCATTCTTGGCGAAGTAATCAATTCTGTTTCAAGTGGGACAAATGGGATAAATCGGCAGGTACACTCCTGGAAAGCAGGGAACCGAACGGTGCATGTTAAAACAGAAGTGCCATTTGTGATCTATTCCCACGGTAGAAGTTCTTATGTGCATTTCAGTTATTTAGATTCAGAACAATAAGCCTGATAACAGCCCCATTTCTTTTTCTTTTTGGGCTAATACCCTACCTGCACCCATGTTGAATGGAAAATCGCATGTTTCCATTTTTTTTCCTGAACATAGAAGCAAATTCTCCATTCCCAAAAAAAATAAGTGGGGATTTTTTTTCTCTTGGTGATATATGTTAAAATAACTAGACGATACCCGCGCGTTGCGGCGGAATTTTTAGCCATCTGTAGAATAAGGATTCATATATAGTTTTATGGAAACTTTTATGTAAAGCAGGGAGTTTATTAGATTATGTTAGTACTGGATGACTGCATTGTGCATTGTTGTTTAGTCTCTAAACTTGTTTGTCATCAGAAAGGATAGTCACACTATAGCATTTGTTCTTCCGAAGGATAATATTCCTAATACTGTAGCTGCGGCTGATGGTCGGTCTTAAGGGACTTGCATAATCTTACTAAAAACAGAATATAATCCTTGGTTACTGAAAGGAGACTGCAGATGAAATATTTATATAGAAACATATGAATCGCTCTTTAGAGGAAAATTGCAAGAATATTGAAAGTACTGGGCAAAAATAATACAGACAAAAGAGAGTCATTCTTGCTGCCCACAGTGTTAAATATCGATAGATAAGTGATTACCAATTCCACATTAAGAAATAAATGAAGGATTTGGAATGAAACAGAAGCAAATTAAAACTGTCGGAAAGAGATACTGCCCAGTATATTCATGCAGACACGCATTTGATCATCCTGAATTATTATGGGTTACAATAGAGGCTAAGCAACCTAGTAATGAGTTACTCTTGCTGGAAGAAAAGTATAGCTAATTTAGGTAGAAGCCCAGTGCAGTCCTTAGTTGTTCCATTCGTTGTTGATGCCCTGCATTTAGGTTAAAAAAAATAGCAGTATTAGAAAGTTCATGCTTGTGAGGTTTGTGATACAAAACTGAAAGTTACAAAAAGAATTGCATATGAAAATTAATACCTCTGTTTTTTATTTTTTTTATCCACTTGAATGACTTAGATGTCTGCTGCAGCGTTGCTGTCGGAAATTGTGTTTGAGGGTAAAAATGAGAATGGCGAATGAGATATTTGGTATTTGGTATGAGGGGACGCACATACTCTTGCTTATGTCGTTTGGCAGTATGAAGTTCAAGTTGTCCCGCTGAAAGATCCACACCTTCTGATATTTAAAAATTGCATTGGGTGAGAAATTAAATGATGTATTCTAAGTTTTGTTGCATTTTTTGTACCTTTTTATATCTGCTGGTTCATGTTCTGTAAATTGAATGCTTCTTTTTGCTGTATGGTAAACTTATAGGAACAGAAAAGAGCTTACGGTTGTGGGTGAATGTCAAATTTGGCGTTTGCAAAACTGGTGTAGAGGATTCTTCATTTAATCGCTGACGGACTGAACGTTCTGTTGTACATACAGTACTGTGATTGGTATGAGCCACATGGTAATTAAATAAGTCGTTATGTATATACCCAAGTATAATAGAAGATTTGAAGTCAATATTTATATCCTGAAGTTCAATAGAAGATTTGAAGGGACATATTGACCAAGGGACATATTGACCGTAACTAACCTCTACTCCTAAGCTGTGCACACCTACGCCGGTTACCAGAAGAAGCATCATGGATTGGTTCAGGGGTTACGACAGGTTGTGACTGACGGCGAGGGCAGCCACAACTGCGTGAGATTGAGTTACTACCGTGATGCCTTGCAGGATTTTCTGAACTTTCAGGGTTATCCATCTTTGTAAACCGAGCACATACAAATTGTCGTACAGTAAGCAGAATGTAATCTTTCACAGTACGAAGGTGAGATTATATTCAGTGTGACATGTGGACGATCTCGCCCTTAACAGTCACTGAGTAACAGATATACAAATGTAACGACACTACCTTGCATTGCTTTTTGAAAAAAGCAAACAGAAACTGAAAACTCTCAAGTTTCAACTCTGTATTCAATGCAAGATTCCAGGTGTGCAAATTCGAATGTAAGAAATAAATTTCAGGGGGCATTTGAACGGAACAAACATGTGCGAACAGTAAGAGTAAGAAGAAGATGCATGTACTGATTCAATGTAAAGTAAAATCATTTGTAAGAGATGATAGATTGCGTACCAATGTAAGCTCGTTGTCTAGCGTGGTCTCCTCCTTGCTTGAGCAACCCAACAGTTGGAATACAATCGTAATTGAATAAATTCAGTCGGGGCCTGAGTGAGTAACACACATAATCCAATGAAAAATCCAACCAAATCGGAGGAGGCAAACTGTCGAGCAGTTCTCGAGCGAGCAGTTCTCCAGCGAACAGCAACCTAACAGATTGACAAAGATGAGTGAGCGGGTAAAAAAAAAGAAAGGAGGGGAGGAGAATCTAGAGCAGACATCTACCAGAGATGGACGCGAGGAGGCGGCGGCGCTGGAAAGCCATTGGAACGGACTGAGCTTTTTAAAGATGGAGGTGGTGGCTGTTCAGTTCAACCTAGCAGTTTCTTCTGCAATCACAGGGCAATCATGGCCGGCGAAGGAGGCAGCGGTTTCTTGAGCATTTGTGGCGAGAAGGGCATAGGTCGTAGTGGCCGGAAATCGTAGGTCGCGGCGGCAGAGAAGAGGAACAGCGGGCAACAGGAAGTCATTTTTTTTCGAGTGCACCAGTACGTAAGGGGAAGAGGCTGAATCTTATATGGGCCTGTCGTCCAGTGGAAAGCCAGGCCATGTTCAAAGATGAGAGAAAGATGCGAGGAAGGAGCCGGTAAATCCGGGAAGGCGACGAAGCGTACGTACGCAAGCGAGGTGTCCCGCGTGGAAGCTTTCCTTCGAATACTTAATTGTGTTGTTCTTCCTCCGCTCCAACATGGTTCACTTATGTCTGAACTTCAGTTACAGATCATGCTAGAATGGCAGAAGGGTGCTTAAACATGACTTCATGTGGACTAATGGGATTATCCATGGGAAGAAATATAGCAACGTAGTTTGGGCTATAGATGGAGATGCTGTGATTTTTATTGATATGCTAATTAAATTTGTTTACAATGATAAACACGACCTGAAGATACACCACAACTTGCATACATAGTTCTTTCATCTTCGAGCCGTAGCAAAATTGTTAGCTTATTGTCTAGACCGAATTCCATGCGTGCCAATGTTGGGTGTATAATCAGAATTCAAGTGTTTGAATCTAAATTTTCTCATGATCTTGGTTTATTTCTTCTATGTTTTTGCAAGAGAAAAAATAAATAAAGAATAGGTCAACAGAGCTTCCTTCAAAGTGGTTTAGGCACACGAAAGAACGCTCCAGAAATCAAATTTGAACTATGAAATGCTTTTCACAGTTTAGAAGTTGTAATGATGTTCTAGTACTTCAGAAATTACCGTAGAATAAGGGGTTAACAAAGCATTGGGTTGTGATGTTACTATCAGATTACCAGGGGAACTGTTGGATTCTGCAAATATTGTGACCACATATATCTTGCATTCTGGAATAATTGTGATGTTTGTGCAGGACCGGTGGAATAATTGGGTTCTACGAATTTCCTGAAGGTGTTAGAGTTGGTTGGTTCTTGGTGGAGCTACATTGCAAAATGACAAACTCATCCTTCCTGTGGAGTTACTTCCTTCGTGAAATAGATGCCTAAAGTACAAAATCTTTTTGGCAGATTTTGTTTTTGTTACGGTCGGCACCAACCTTGTGTCTCCTCATTGAGTCATTAATTGGACGACCATGTATGATAGTAATCCTTCAAAGTTTATGGCGTATACGGCGGCTGATGCGGCGTAGAGGAAGGCCGCTAGGAGCTTGGAGCTTGTCCTCCCAAAATCCGGTGTCAAAGGAAATTCTTGAGCAACTTCCAACATAAATGTTTTCAACCGTTGATTCGGTTTGTGTGATAGATCTGGAACGTCCAAAAGGCTAGAGCCCCCAAATTTTAGCTTAGAGAGCCCTCAACTCTAGGTGCTCTCTGCTAGAGCCCCTATTTGGCAATTGTCTCTGTCTCGGCCACCTATATCTCCTGCTCTGTTTGCACGACCACCATCCACCTCCGCTTTTTCCCGCCTATGCCCATGCTGCCGCCCATCGTCTCCGGCTTCGCACTATCCTCTGAACCCGAGGTTGATGTTCTCATCTGCCCTCTTCTACGGTGCGCCGCCACTCTCCATTCCTCTCTTCATCACCCTTGATCTCAATAACCAAAACAAGGCAGTCTGGACGTGCTTGCACATGTGCTATGTAAGTGGCCGCCTCCTCTCCAGCGTGGTTGCGCCTACCTCTCACCTCCGCCAAAGGCCGACTAAGGAAATAAACTGATGGTGAATCCACGGCCAGTATGTATATAAAAAAATTTGAGCAAAAAAAATCAAATGTGCGCAAAATCGCTAGTAGTAAAATGGTACTAGCCTAATAAAATGGCCTACATTATTGAACAGAGGTAGAAGAAACAAATGGAGGAAGGCGTTTTAGCTCCCGAACTCATATGCTCCTGGTTGAATTTTTTTAAATAGTTAACATTTCAAAAAATCTGAAAAAATTTGGTGACGAACATATAAATATTTTCTAAATAGTGCAAAGTTTCGTGATGAAATGACATGTGTGGTGATCTGTGCAAAAATAACCAAATCAGTGCTCTAAAACACTTAATTTTGAAATCCTATTTTGGCTACTGATTTGTCTTTTTTGTACAGACCAGTTCAGATGTTATTTTACCACGAAACTTGATATGTTCGTGGAACATTTGTATATGTTTGTCTCCAAATTTTGTTTAATTTTTTTGAAATGTTTTACTATTTTCTATAAAAAAAATTGACCAGGAGCATATGAGCTCAGGGCCAATTTAAATTTCCGATACAGATGCTCTTAGTTAAAATGGATAACATTAATATCTTGAGAGAAAACGAAATAAATCCAGTGGTGGACAAAAGTACTACTCGTAGTGAGTAAAATGCTAGGAAACAAAATAACGTTCCAAAATAGGTGCATTCACGAGATAGATAAGTATGACCTGGAGGCAGTACATTTGGCACAACGTTCGTAGATGGGTTGACGTGGAAGGCATCGAAACCAACTCGAACACAGGTGTCGTGTTAGGAGGAGAGTGCGATCTATGACATAAATTCTTCCCACCCCCAGCTCACACGTAATAAAAACCTCTCCACGGCTTGGCCAGTGGCCACTCTCGTTCTTCCGGGCATAGGAGAGGGGAGGAGAGGACCTGCCGGCGACGAAGACATGGGCGCCAATGGAGAGGTCAGTAGCGGTGGGGGCGGCGGCTGCAAGGGCGTTTTTCCGGCGGAGAGCGTGATGCTGCAGGCGAGCATGGTGCTGGTGCAGCTCTTCTCCATCGTGCTGGTGCTCCTCTCCAAGCTCGCGCTCAACACCGGCATGCAGCCCTTCGTCCTCCTCGCCTACCGGAACCTCATCGGTGCTACCGCCGTCGCGCCGCTCGCCTTTGTCTTTGAGAGGTATGTACATTGTGCACGCGATCAATTCTTGGAGGTAAGTGTCCGGCACCCTCAGATACTTGAGCCATAAACCTGTTTTTTTTTCTCCTTTTCTTCGATCTAGTAATTTGGTTTTGAACACAATATTTTCCAATTAATGTTCAGTGCATGAAAAATCAAGACACGATAGCAGGAGAGATTCACTCGATGGAAGATTAATTCGTTTTCTAATAATAATACCTGCTACAATTAATGTCCCAAGATGTTCTGGTTAGCAAATGCTTAACGCGTTAGTCCTTTGAAGACGGGATTTTTTCACAAAATATTTCTAGTGATTGCTTGTTGGCATGCAGTGCTGTTACGAAAATAGATGTACAACTGTTTTGCATTGGCATGGCAAACCTTGCACACTAATTTCTTCCCTTTCAAATTTGTAAGGTTTGGTTAACGTTGCTAATTTGTCATTTCTTGACATGCATCCTCTTTTATCTCACAGGAAAGCAAAGAAAATCCCAAACCTCGTAGAGTGGGGCTGGATTTCCATAAATGCCACTTTTGGGTTAGCACTTATCTTACATCTTCTCACTCCACTACTCCTTGTAAGATCGATGTACTTTTGAGCAGACATCGTGATCATGAGACTAGGCAGGCAAATGACAGTGTTATCCATGCTATATTTGATTTGCCACACGATGCTGACGATGGACACAAATGATCATAACTCACGCGCACAAGCAAAGCAAGAGACAAACCAATGTAGCATGATAATAATTCTTGGATTCTAGTGTTGTTTTGTACATGTGTTTGAAATCTGACTCTTGAATTTTGTTTTCCTAACATTGGTATAGGGTTATCCTGGCAATGGGGATGTACTACTATGGCCTACGCGGCACCACCGCCACCTACTCCGTAGTCTTCCTGAACCTCGTCCCCATCGCCACCTCCCTCGTCGCCATCACACTCAGGTAAGTACTCGCGCTGTCATGAAAAGAAAAAATCGTGCCCTATAGTCAACATTGTTAACAAACTCTGGTTCTTCAGGGCAGAGAGGTTGATATTCACGAATTGGCCTGGCAAGGCGAAGCTCTTCGGCATCATGGCTTGCGTCGGCGGAACAATGGTGGTCACACTCTACAAAGGGCCGATGCTGCACCATCCTTGGCATACCCACCTGCTGAGGCCTCATGCTCAGGCAGCGGCTACTTCGGCAGTTCACCACAATATGGTCGCCGGCACACTGTTCCTGTGCGGCAGTTGCCTTGGATACGCCTTTTGGTTCATCATACAGGTGTCAACCATTACTGACAATACTTTCCGTCAAGAAAATACTGCCACTACTTCTTCACTTCCACATTTGCACGTAGTTGCTTCAGGATGAGTGTTACAATGTCCTAGGTGAAAAGGAGACCATAGCCTTTCTGATTGTTATTGTAGGCCTTACTAACTCATTCTAGCATGTAGTAACATTTTCTGCAATTTGCGTCTACAGGTTAGGCTTGCCAAGGTGTTCCCATCTAGGTACTGGGCGACGACGCTGACGTGTCTATCAGGAAGCCTGCAGGCTTTTGCTATCGGTGTATTGATCGACCACGACATGTCAGCCTGGAGGCTCAAGTGGGACCTGCAGCTCCTTACCGTCGTCTACTCAGTAAGACTTGACAGTGGGTTCATGTCATCATCTCTCACCGATTGACGAAAGATGGAGTTTTTGTTGATGTTCTGTGTTCTGCTTCCAAGGGGATATTCAACACTGGCGTCGCGTTTGTGCTCATGTCGTGGGCGGTGAAGCATCGTGGACCGATTTATCCCTCGATGTTCAACTCTCTGGCGATGGTAGCGACGGTGGTCATGGACTCGGCACTGCTCGGCACCAGCATCTTCTTAGGAAGGTGAGTTTCTCGAGCAGGGTGTCAACCTTATAGACTTTAATTCAGATATGTGTACTTGTGCACTGTAGCAAATACGGCAAATCTCAGTTGCATATACCATGACTGTCTGCAGCATAATGGGGACGCTGCTGGTCATTGTGGGGCTATACGCGTTTCTGTGGGGGAAAGGAAAGGAGCTGCATGAAGCTATGGTGGCGGCGAAGAACGCCGGAGAAAGCGACGAGCATGGTCCGCAAGAGCTGGAGCAGCGTTGTGGCGGCGGTGAAATAGTATAGGGACTGTAGGCGTATTCATGCTGACTGACGGTGGTGATGGAGGTGTAAAGGTGCAGTGAAATTATATGCATAATTTCTGGCGGGACAATGACTGAAGAAATAATTAGAGTGTTCTGAATTTCAAACTGACGAGATTATAGAGTTGGGCAACTTCAGAATTGAGCATCTTGCAATTATTTAATATTCAGCACCTCAACAACATTCAGTTCAGTTCTCTGCCTTATTTTCCCTGGCTGGTGTCAGTCTGTGTCTCTGTGAGCTAGAAGTACAGCACTGATAATTGCATTCAATCACTGAAATAATATGGTACCAGGAAACTATGCATTACTGCATAGAATGATCTCCAGGATAAAATAAGGACATGGTTTTCAATAGTTCATACAGCAGAGGCAAGGTACACACCCACGAATCAAATATGTTGACCTTAGTGGGTTCTTCATGGAATCCTTAGCGCTGGAATTGTTACCCAGCGCTCTGTTTGTCGGGTTGTATGCGGCAGGATGCTATCAAATCCAAACGGGCGGCGGAGGGCCACCCGGGCCTGGGTGTCCGAAGCAATCTTGTAGCAGGCAACTGCAGCAGAGGATGCCATGTAGAAGCAGCACACCAAGCAGTCATTCAGAGTTTCAGATAACTGCGGCGAAAAATATGGCTGATGATTGTAGTGCATCGGTCATTTGTCTGGTAGAATCTAAAGTAGAGCATGTGGATCGTTTTCTAATAATGCAAATGTTGGGGCCGCGGTATGATGGTTTCTTTTTCTTGCCTGCATTGGGCACTGCTGGTGGTATCATAGTGGCCTGGCAATCTAGCCTGGTCACTGTTTCTTATCAGAGGGTTGACACTTTCTCCCTCACGGCTTTCTTTTCCTTTGCGGATGGTGGAGAATGGTGGCACACTACGGTGTATGGCCCCAATAATGATGCAAGGAAAATGGAGTTCCTGGAGGAATTGCGTGAGATTCGTACCTGCTGTAATGGCATGTGGACGGTTGCGGGAGATTTCAACCTGATAGTTGATGCAGCTGATAAGAATCAAGGAATCCTCAACCGTCGGATGATGGGTAGATTCAGAAGGTTGCTGAATGAGGTTGAGCTGTCGGAGGCCCCGCTCACTGGCAGAAGGTTTACCTGGTCAAACGAGCGTGCTTCTCCTACCCTTGTTAGATTGGATAGGTGGTTCCATTTGGCTGACTGGGATGCTTGCTACCCTAACAGCTTACTCCAAGCTCTCTCCACAAACATCTCAGACCACTGTGCTATTCAACTCTCGACCAACGTTTGCTATCAAACGAAACGCAGGTTCCACTTTGAGAGTTTTTGGACCTCTCTGCCTGGTTTTCAGTAGGTTGTGGCAGCTGCTTGGACGCCAAACACTGATGACAGAGATCCTCTGCTGGTTCTTGACACCAAGCTCCGTGCCACGGCGCGTGCACTTACCTCTTGGGGGCAGAAGAAAGTGGGCAACATCAAGAAGCAACTTATGCTTGCAAACGAGCTCATTTTTCAGTTGGACAAGGCGCAGGAACAAAGGCAGCTCACTTGGGAGGAGAGTTGGCTCAGGAAACAGCTGAAGAAGAAAATCCTTGGCCCAGCTTCCTTGCAGCGCACAATGGCTCGTCAGCGATCTCGGCTGGTTTGGTTACAAGAGGGCGACGCTAACACATCGTATTTCCATGTGCACGCAAGTAATCGGAGACGCAAGAATCATCTGTTCAAGCTGAAGAGAGCGGAGGTGGAAGCCACTACGCAAGAGGGGATGAATGAAATTGCAACTAGTTTCTTTCAGCAGCTGATTGGAACACCACAGCCCAGACCTGCCTCTCTAAACTTGAACAACTTGCAGTTCCCGGAGGTTGATCTGTCTGGGTTGGAAAGGGACTTCACAGAGACAGAAATCTGGGAGGCAATTAAGAGTCTTCCACCTGACAAGGCGCCGGGACCGGATGGCTTTTCACTAAGATTCTATCAAAAATGCTGGCCCATCATCAAGGCCGATTTCATGCTAGCTATTGTGCACCTGACAAAGAATGACTGGCGTAGTTTCAGATCTCTGAACAACGCTTTTGTGACGCTACTGCCAAAGAAAGTCGGCGTTGTTGATATCACTGAATTTTGTCCCATCAGTCTTCTGCATAGTGTGGTGAAAATCTTCTCAAAAGCACTCTCCAATCGGCTGGCACCGAAGTTGAATGATCTTATTGCAACAAATCAAAGCGCCTACATCAGAGGCCGCACAATCCAAGACAACTTCATGTTGGTGCACCAATCCATGAAAACTTTTCATCAGAGAAACACTCCTGCCATCTTCCTGAAGCTCGATATTGCTCGCGCCTTTGACTCGCTTTCTTGGCCTTTCCTTTTGGAGGTTCTTCAGAGACGCGGCTTTGGTCCTAATTTTTGCATGTGGGTGGCTGCTATGCTTGCTACTGCGAACACGCGGATTTTGGTCAATGGTTTCCCGGGTGATCAAAATTTTCATGCAAGAGGTGTGCGGCAAGGGGATCCGGCATCGCCTCAATTCTTCATTCTTGTCATGGATGTGCTGACGGCTGTGTTCGGCAAAGCAGAAGATGCTGGTCTCTTTGAGCCTCTCAATAGATGGGGAATCCAACATCGCATCTCCATCTACGCGGATGATGTGGCGATGTTTATTCGCCCTAGAGAGGAAGAGCTAACCGCAACACGTTGGCTGTTACACTGCTTCGGAGAGGCTTCCGGGTTGATAACTAACATGGCTAAAAGTGCTCTCATGACAATTAGATGTGAGGAGGTGGCCACTGAAGAGTTGCGTCCGACCTTTCCTTGCCAGGTTGCTCAGTTCCCATCCACCTATTTGGGTATGCCCCTTTCTCCTAAAGCCCTACGAAAAATTGACTAGCAGCCACTCCTAGATGAGCTGGCAAGACGGCTAGCTACCTGGCGTACTGCAATGCTGACTGAAGGTGGGAGAATAATTCTGGTTTCCTCTGTGTTGATGATGCTGTCAGTCTATCACATGCTGTCTCTTGATCTGCCTCCCTGGGTGATTACAACAATCAATAAAATTTGCCAGCGATTCTTTTGGAAGGGAGCTGAGGAATGCAAAGGGGGTCACTGCAAAGTGGCCTGGATTCAGGTGTGTAAGCCGAAGATGCTTGGAGGCTTAGGTTTTCACAACCTCAAGATGTTGAATGATGCCTTAAGCATCAGGTGGAGATGGCTAGAGAAAGCAGGGCAGCTGAGAGCTTGGACAGGACTGAATTTCAAGCTGTCTAAGGAGGCTGAGGCAATGTGCATCGCAGCCATCGAGTGCACAGTGGGAAATGGCAGGAAAACGATTTTTTGGCGGGATCGCTGGCTCAATGGACAAAGCATCATGAGCTTTGCTCCGGATCTGATTAAGTTCGTAAAACCAAGAAGTGCCCTGCAGATGACAGTCCACGAGGCCCTCAGTGATAACAATTGGATCGCCCACATACAGGGCACACCGTCTGTGCCTGCCATTGTGCAATTTGTTCAGCTCTGGCAGGAGATTCAGCTTGCGCCTAACCTGACGACAGAACCAGATCAGTTCAGATGGCTGCTGTCACAAACGGCTCCTATTCGGCTCACTCAGCATACAATGCTTATTTCCTTGGGACTCCGTACACTGATTATGTAGGTCTTCTTTGGGAGAGTTGGGCTCCCCTCAAGGAGAAATTCTTTATGTGGTTGGCCCTCAGAAACCGATGCTGGACAGGGGAGAGGTTGGCGGCAAGAGGTTTGCAGGGCCGTCCAAGTGCTTGCTGTGTGATCAATGCACAGAAAGTGTTGACCACCTGATGGTGAATTGCCCTACCTCAAGGGCCATCTGGTTTCAGGTTTTATCTGCTGCTGGTTTTGCTCGCTTCACGTCGCAGGGAGATACTACGCTGAGAGCCTGGTGGCAAAGCCTTGCTGAATGTCGACCCAAGAGAAGGCGAAAGGAACTCACCTCGCTCACCATTGCTTGCTGTAGACGGATGTGGCTTGAGCGAAATGACCGCTACTATGAGCGAAAACAAGCCACAGAGGACATTATCATTCGCAGGATTAGAGAGGAGTTTCAGTTCTGGGTTTTAGCTAGGCAGCCTACAGATAGACAGGAGGGATAGGCCTAGTTGTTGTTGTTAGCGGTTAGCGGAAAGCGGGCAGTATATCTGCACTTGTAATTTGTAACTCTCTCTTCTATCTTAATGTCATGACATGCATTCTATGCATGTTCTTGAAAAAAAAAGTATCCCTTCAAAAAAAAAAGAGAGCTTCGTAGTAGAAAACTAAAACGAGTAGTGCATGACTAGAAGTTATACACCCCTGAAGCGCCGATCATCTACTACGTGAACGAATCATTTTGTTTAGCTGTTAACTGAATGAAATACAGTGAATCAATGTGATTTTTTGTAGTGTTGACTGAATGAATCGAATGATGTCACTGGCGAAAACCCAGTTGTTCAAGAGTTCCATCGGTTAGCTAAGAATAACACTTATCAGTACTCAAAGAAGCCCCCAAACACAGGTCTACCAGGTGGAGGTTTGGCACCTCGATGTCGGCTCTTCGCCACCCGGAGCTGTAGGGCCTCCCAACCCGGTCATCCAGGCCCATGCTGGTGCATTCCACCAAGCCTAAAATTGCTCCCAGGTGCTGTAATCAGAGACCTGACGAACCAATCGTTGGTATGAAGAATTTATAGGAGTAGAGTGAGACCAAGCACTAGCAGCTGTGTATATACCTGTTGGTCAATGGCTCACTCACTGGTCCAGGTTCCAATTTTTCTTACTAATGTTCTCGGCTGCTGTTGTGTTACAGAGTAGCTTGCTTGTTTAAAAAAAAACAGAGTAGAAGCTTGAGTTCTTGATATGTTGACTCTAGTCTGCAGTTTGGTGATCACTTCATGATCTTCTGATCAACGTTAAAAAAAAATCGCATAGTTTGTTTCAATCAACACCTGATAACTTCAGAGCAGACAAGGTACATGTGAAGTAAAACACATGTGCGGAAGAAATATGTGGAACACCTTAATCTACATAATATTTTACATGAAAAGCAAATCTTATTTCTTGCGTTATTAGCAGCAATGCTGACCTGCAAAGTACATCTTAAGTTCTTAACAGCCATTGTGGGACACATTGTGTTAGACCATTTTGCAGTAATATCCAGAAATCCAACAACTGCAAGCAGTACAGGTGGTGAAGCGTAGACGCCAGGGAGCGACAAAAAAGTTCTCCCTCCATCCCATAATCTAAGATGTTATTAAAACCCACTAGCGAGGGCATCGTTTTAAGTCGTCTTTAGTTGGCCGAAAGTGCTAAGTATTTCTTTGTATCTTGAGTATATATATCTCGCTTTAATTTAAACCCTTCATTCTAAATTATTTTTAAGGCCTCCGAAACAAATCAAGACTACAACAGTAACAAAATGTTAGACCAACCGGAATAAAATTTGCAAGGACCGTAAAATCAATCACGACAACAACTGAACAAGATTTTACGTGCCACGAGTAAATCACATTTAAAAAATAAACTTAATCGACATGAACACAAATTTACTGCCTCCGAAACAAATCATGACTAGAGGAGAAATAAAATAATTGAACCAAGTGGAACAAAATTTGATTCCCTACTATGCGAAACAAATCACGAATATGACTGGAAGAGGCACAAAAGTTTAATCAGCTGTGGAACCAAATCACAACTACAGAGCGGAACCGCTTTTTAGCTAAATGGAATAAAATTTTAGCGTCATTGCAGGACATACGGGTTAGAAGCCATTAGAAACTTTAAATCTCGTATTAACACCGGTGGAACATATCCCTACTAGAAGAGGAGCAAATAGTTAAGCTAAAATAAAAAATCATCTAGAAACTGTGAACTGAGAAAATAAAAATTCTAGAATGAAAAATGGTGTGAAAGGATCAAATAAATTTTGGCTTTAACGTGAAAACATAAGAAAACTAAATCCAGAAGGAAGTTAAAAAAAATCTTGATGATAGAACTTGAAAAGAAAAAAATTCTTGAATAGCAAGAAGTCAGAAGGAGCCAACAACAAAAGGAAAATTACATGATAAATTATCGATAATAATTAACAAAATTTACACTAACGAGAACAAAAAATGGTAGGGTCCATAAAAAAATCAGAGGAAACAAAATTTAGTCCCAAAGAATAATACTGGCTTGTGAAATCAACTTAAGAAGGTAAAGAAAGTAGATCTTTGGTAATTGCATTTAGTCACTGAAATAACATGTTACCAGGAAACTATGCATCACTGCATATAATGATCTCCCAGAGAAAATAAGGCCATGCACTAGTACAGAACGACACATCGGAAATGGGCCAAAACCATCATCGGAAACGGAGAAGTGGTCCGTGTCCCTATCCCCGTGACTGGTGTGAAGGCACTCATCAGCAACGGAGGCCAAAAACCGTCGCCGATGAGGTTTCTTGTTGGCAACGATAGTTTCCTGACCTCCGTTTCCATAGTGTCGAGCTCATCAGTAACGGAGTCCGCAATTTACCCGTTTGCATTGAGGTTTCTTCATAAGCCTAAAATCAATTTACCGCAATTTATACCATGTTTACATATGTCACTTGACACTTAAAATCTCACAACACAACCACAAAAATGGTAGCAAATTCATTCATAAGGTATAACAAATGTCACTGATACATTGCATCACAAGATAACCAATTACACCTATCTTCATTGACATGTCTAGCTAAATCTATCAATGTGCCTCACTAAACTTATCCTTGCCATTTCTAACTTAATTTATCTTCATGACTTGCTGTTACATTTGCCTTACAACTTTGGCAAGTTCATGAATTCAATCTTCTTCTTGGACGGTGTCGCCGAAATATAATCAACTCGCCACTTTGTCTCCGGCCTTGTATTTAGCTCATTTAAATGAGCTAAATATTCAGATCTGCCCCATGGTCTGCACATAGTGCAATAAGCGAGTGATGATGTACTGAAGGTGCTTCTTTTGTGAAGTGGTCACTGAAATGCAAAGAGAGAATATATGAGTCCATGTTAGCTCACTATACATCTAGCATAAAGGACATACAACATAAAAGGATGCATAAGACATAATAACAAACTTATAAATCCATTGCGTAATTGTTGTATACCAACAATTATGCCGGACGACAAGCGCACCTTGGCTATAGACCCGACTTTTTATGCAGTGTCAGAGAAATGTACATCTGTTTTGCAAAGGAGTTAAGTCAGCCATGAGTTTCTTACTCTACCGATTTGTGCTAGGTCTGTTCTTTTCGAGCGACACTACAAACGGATCGGAGGGAGTCATGTTTTAACTGGTCCAATGGAAAAAACCTACACAGAACAATGACAACAACCCTAGTTCGTCGGCACGACGGCCGGTCACAAATAGATGTATTACCTTTGGATCTGGCGAGAGTACATAGTCGTCCTCGTCGTCCTCCGGCATGGCAGGTTCGGAGGCAGATGCACCGACCGCGGATCGACACGCCTTACGCACTCCACCTAAAGATCTGGCACCCTCCTCCTCCGTCGACGTCCACCTCCTCCTCCTCCAGATCCGCCACCACCTCAAGACCGGCCACCTCCTCCAGATTGGCCACTTCCTCCTCCAGATCGGCTACCTCCTCCTCCAGATGTGGTTCTGCAGGTAGATCCGTCGAATGTGCTGCAACACCACCTCATGAATGAACTCCTCCAGATCGGCCTGGCTGAGAGGAAGCCGGGCATCACCGGAGGAGGAGAGCGCCAGATGGTGGCACTGCTGCATCACCAGCGGACGCATGACCGCCTCTAGATCGACCTTGCCCTCATGAAGGGCTGCCGCTAGGCCCGATCTAGAAGCGCCGGCAGAGAAAGCCATGAGAGAGAGTGAGGAGAGTTAAAAGCTACAGCGTGCAGCGGCTAGGGTTGGAAGAGAGACAGTGAGAGAGTGAAAATGAGACTGGTGACTTGCTTGGGCCGGCATTTATACTCGCGGGTCTGCTCCGCCTAGCTTCCCATCTGCCTCTTCGCTAGCCTCCACGTGTCAACATTTTCAACGATTGGAAAAATCTATCCGTTGCCTTAGAGGCAACTATTGGAAACATGTCATTTAAATGACCGTTGCCAATATAATGAGTAACGGAGAAAGAACAATGTCCGTTGCCAATGTTGGCAGGCCAGCCGCGGCCCAGGTCAGGCTTGTACGCACAGGCCGCGCGGAAAGCGCGATTTTCCGTCGCCTAACTCGTGTCGTTTCCATAGAGGGGTATCCGATGTGCCATTATGTACTAGTGATGGTTTTCAAGTGTTCATACAGAAGCGATAAGGTGCACACCCAAGAATCAAACATGTTGACCCTTGTGGGTTCTTCATGGAATTCTTAGCTCTGGAATTCTCACCCACCGCTCTGTTTGTCGGGTTGTCTGCGGCACATTGGCGGAGCGTCGTTGGGGGCGAAAGAGGGCTGCAACCCCCCCCCCCCCCCCCTTACAAATTGGGAAAAAAAATACTAGGTATTTTGGCCTAGCCCATTAGCAAATCTCTTCCGTGCCCTCTAGCTCCATGGCGACCTCAGCTGATCTCTACCTCGTTCTCCTCCTCCTATTCGATTCCGACCCCAGGTGCCGATCCTCCTCTCCAATCTCCGCCCCGTTCTTCTCCCCTCGGCCCTCCTCCGCAATCCCGTCAAGATCCACGCCCGCACGCCGTCGCCGGAACTTGCCGTGCACCTGCTGCTTCGCCCGACGCTGCAGCGCCCCACTCCCAGTCCCAAAGGCCACCGGCGTCCGGCGACCTCCACCAGACCACTAGTGCCCAGCACACCGGCCAACACCCAAGTTAAGGTAAGATGCCCTATTTCTAAATTCATGTTACTTCAATTTCACTACGAATTGAGAAATTTAGATGTACTGAACTACTGGTAATTTGTATGTCAAATGCATTATACTTGTTTGATTACTTGATCAAAAATTGATTCAGTGAAAAAATCTATTTATGTAGGAATGGGGAAGCAACCGAAGATGCAATCCTTTTTTAAAAGAAAACGAGATGAAGAAGTTGCTGAACATACAACTGGTCCTGATAGTCTTGCATTGGTGGTATTTATAAATCATAGAGATGAAGAAGGATAGGAAAATCATATGCAATATGAAGGAGAGCAAGAAAATCCTATTAGTCAAGATGAAGAAGAAGAAGAGCAGCAAGCAAGCGAACCTTTGATATTTCGTGGAATGGAATTCTTGGAGCGAGATTCCGCACTACATCCACAAGTCTGGCAGTACCCACCGAACCAGAGAGATGATGTTAGAAGAGCATACTTGAGGTTGGGTCATATGCAGCCTAAGCTAAATAAGTATAAAGCTACTGGAATACAAGAACAGAAAAGACGTTTTCAGTATAGTTATTTCAGTCATTTCCCATCATGGCTGGAGTACTCAGTGAGCACAGGTCACGCATATTGTCTGTTTTGCTTCCTTTTCATCAAAAATTTAAAGAAAAGAAGTGGTTTTGATGTCTTCACAACACAAGGTTTTGATAGGTGGAAGAAAGTTCATAATGGAAAGCAGTGTGCATTTTTAACCCATATGGGATCAAATCCTTGCTCGCAGCACAACAATGCAGTGCGAGACTGCCAAGCCTTATTGAATCAGCCAAACCATTTAGCAAATATTTTAGAGGTGAAGAGCAAAGAGGAGAAAGAAAAGGACCGTTTGAGACTGAAAACAACAATTGCATGTGTTAGGTGGCTCAAGTCAAGGCTGCGTAAGATGGAAGATGATTATCTTGCAGATAGCATGTTGGTACAAATAGAACGGGAGATCGCTTTAAAAATTAGTTATGCTGATGTGATTGCTGATTTCAAAGCTATGAAAAACAGAAGAGGATTTCTGTAGGCAGTAAGCTGTAGCTAGTTAGTGGTCATATTTTGTTGTCTTTTGGTCATGGAGCATAAAAATTACATGTCCACTGTCCAGGTTTATCCGAACCATTTTTATTTGTTGTATTTTGTGTGAAGATATCTATAAATTATCATGACATTGCTAATATTTGTTCAGATGTTCTATGACTTGCCTCTTTTTATGCTTATTTCCTGTTTTTCTATGGATTGTGCCCCTCTTGTGATTTGTTCACGCTCCGCCACTGCTGCGGCAGGGTGTTATCAAATTCAAACGGGCGGCGGAGGGCCACCTGGGCCTGGCTGTGCTAAGCAATCTTGTAGCAGGCAACAGCCGCAGAGGATGCCATGTAGAAGCTGCACAACAAGCAGTCATTCAGAGTTTCAGATGTAGTCCCTTTCAAAGAGAAATGGGAGCTTCATAGTAGAAAACTAAAACGAGTAGTGGATGCTCGCCGATCTAGTACTAAAAGTTATACACTCCACCCTGAAGCGCCGAGCGTCTAGTAAGTTCATTTTGTATAGCTGTTAACTGAATGAAACGCAGTGAATTAAAGTGATTTTTGTATAGTTGTTGACTGGATGAATCGAATTATGTCGCTGGCCAAACCCAGGAGTTCAAGAGTTCTATCAGTAGCTAAGGATTACAGTTACCAGTGCCCAAACAAGCCCCCAAATCCGAGCCTACTAGGTGGAGGCTTGGCACCTTGATGTCAAGGCTGTTCGCCACCTGGAGCTGTAGGGCCTCCCCAACCCGGTCCTCCAGGCCCATGCTGCAAGCAGTGACCTGATGCTGTAATCAGGGACCTGATGAACCAATTGTTCCCAGGTGCTTAAAATTTCTCCCAGTTGCTGTAATCACAAACCTGAGGAACAAATTGTTGGTATGAAGAATTTGTAGGAGTAAAGTGAGACCTAGCACTAGCAGCTGTCTGCACACCTCTTGTTCAATGGCTCACCCACTAGTCTAGGTTCCAAATTTTCCAACCAATGATCTCTGCTGCTGTTGCATTACAGAGAGAAGCGTGAGTTTTTTGTTTAGTCCAGTCTCCAGTTTGGTGTTCAGTTCATGCTCTGCTGATCAAAGTTACATTTTTTTTCCCATAGTCTGTTTCAATCAACACCTGATAACTTCAGAACAGGACACTGTATATGTGAATGTAAAACACCTGTCCGGCCGAAACATGTGAAACACCTGAATCTACAAACCCCATCTTAGAGACAGCAACTGTATATCGTGTCATAATATTTTACATGAAAAGCACATCTTATTTCTTGCGTCATTAGCAGCAACGCTGACCCGCAAAGCACATCTTGATTTCTTAACACCCATTCTGGGAGACTGGGACACGTGGTGGTAGACCCATTGTGCAGTAATGCCCAGAAATCCAACAAGGAACAAGTTACAAACGCAAGCAGTACAAGGGGTGAAGCATAGACGCCAGGGAGCAATACAAAAGTGCTCCCTCCATCCCATAATATAAGACGTTATTACAACAATGAAACATTACATTTGTATACTCGTTTTTAAGCCCTCCCTGGCAGCAATGGACAACGGTTTCACAGATAACATTGATAAAGATGTTTCTTCCCTCGAAAAATGTTAAAGAATTAATAAAGCATAGGAAGCAATGAGGGTCAATGTTCAAAGGTTTAATTGGAGTTAATTGCGCCGGAGGTCACACATCTCGTCACGTACGTGCACATTGGTCACACATCTGGAAAACGGGATTTTTTGGTCACACATCTCGACTTTGCGTGCACATTGATCACAAACGGGAAGTGGCATCCCGTTTTGGATGGTAAATTTTCAGAAAACACCTGGAGAAATATTAATTTTACAAAATGGTCCTCCTAATTTTACAAAATGGTCCTCCTAATTTTACAAAACGGTCCTTCTAATTTTACAAAATGGTCCTCCTATTTTTTTAATTTTACAAAATGATCCTCCTAATATTACTCAGGGGTTTTCTGAAAATTTACCATCCAAAACAGGATGACACTTCCCGTTTGTGACCAATGTGCACGCAAAGTCGAGATGTGTGACTAAAAAATCCCGTTTTCCAGATGTGTGACCAATGTGCACGTACGTGACGAGATGTGTGACCTCCAGCGCAATTAACTCGTTTAATTGCGTGAGGTAAATTCAGAAAGTGGCAATTTTTGTCCAACATCTATTGCCGCTGGAAATTAAGCACCAGATAGCATTCTGAATTGATAATGCAAGACGAGAACAAGTGGACACAGACAAATGATAGCATCAAGCACAATAGATCTAGCATTAGGTTCATACCATATCATAATTAAGAGAGCTTACAGCAGTTCCACCACAGGTGATCTAACCTAGACTCCAGTCAACCTGTTTCTAGCCGGGAACAAATCAAAGCAAAACAAAAGCATAGCACTGCCGATGAAAAGCAGGAATAGTTACTCCATCAAACACATAGCAGCAGCGTCTCGAAATCACAACTCCCGTAGATGAAAGAAGACTTCAGCGCCTTATGTGGTCTG
This sequence comes from Poa pratensis, assembly GCA_947311845.1. Taxonomy (NCBI): domain Eukaryota; kingdom Viridiplantae; phylum Streptophyta; class Magnoliopsida; order Poales; family Poaceae; genus Poa; species Poa pratensis. The sequence continues at coordinate 6,160,504 of CAMZMU010000055.1, forward strand.
TCGTCAGGCCAGTTCAGAACCCCTGAGGTTGATGGTGTAGCTGCAGAGAACCTGGATGATCGCGGGCAGAAGGGCACCGACGAAGACAAACTCCTTGTTCTTCTCCATGAAATCGGACTCTGCAGAGACGGACACATCTGTCCCATCACCTATGTTGTGCTTGGCGATGCGAACAAATCACATCACCTGTAGAGTGTAGTAGACACAGTTTGCCTCAACGGACGGGAACTTGCCAGCATCAACAACAATGCACCTGTGATGGCCGATGAAGATGGCATACTTGCCAATGGTCTCCATAGGTACCAGCCTTTGTTCCTCCGGTTCGATCCCGAGAACCCCAACGCGTCCCAGTGCCTTGGTGATGAACATGGGTGCTCCACCAAAGTCCACCATGAAACACCGGATGTCGCTGGCGTGTCTGAATGGATCGCCGGAGAAGAACTAGACAAACTCAACCTGCAGCATCTCCGTCAATTCACAAAAATTGTCTAGCATGCCACTGCACGCCACCGCCCCCCACCCACCGCCGTTGGCGTAGACACCACCCACCACCGCCTTCCTCATGTAGTTGTAAATGAATTCATCGGGGCTGTTGGCGACGAAACGTTTGCTATCAGGCTCGGCCGTGTAGTGCTTGCGAGATGAGTCGCAGAGCAATGTGAGGTTGTGCGGCGAGTCGCCGGAGAAGAAGAAAACGGCGACCCCTGCATCCCGGGGTACCGGCGCCACGAAACGGACCAGTTCGCCCGTGAAAGGATTAAGGACGCGGGAGGCGTGAGGCGGCCTCCTGTCTGCGAGGACAAAGAAGCCGCCGAAAGTGGTGGCGACGACGTAGTAGCGGCGGAGCAGTGGCAGCTTCTTGCGGAGGAAGCGGCCGGTGCCGATGTTCACAAAGACCCGGCTGTCGTCGCTCTGGGCGACCTCGTGGTCGAGGACTATCCACTCGCGCGGGTGGAAGCGGCCGTCGATGGGGTTCTTCCTGGGGTCGTCGGTGGCGGCGCGCCAGCTGTGGCAGACGGCGCGGAGGTCCATGTACCAGTCGACGTCGTTATGGTCGAGTAATCAGTCGGCGACGCGGCGGACGAGGTCGCCGGGGAGCCAGGACCAGCCTGCTGCAGTGACCGGCGGCGGTGGGGTTTCCAGGCAGCTTCCATTGCTTTCCTTCCTTTTGGCCGGCGGAGGAGCAGAGACGGCCAGGGGCGTGGGAACCTCGCCGGGCGCGGCCGCCATTGCCGCAGGCTCCAGTTCTTGCGACATGATCCTAGCTGCAGAAACGCCAATGCCCTGATCCTCACTGTGAGAAAAGATAGAACTTTTTAACAAGCGAGTGGCGCAAATGGAATCTGAGAAGTACACAATCGCTAGGAAGAACTAGAAGAGGATTCCGTTACCAGATCTACAGATGAACACAGACAGAAGGGCAGCAGATGGGGTAAACCAGATGGCGGCGGCGGCGGGGAGCTAGGGATTTCTGGAGGGGGGGTAAAACGGATGGGAGAAGAAGTGAAGTTATTTCAAAAAAAAAAAAAAGTGAAGTGCGTACGTGTCAATTTGTTACCCCGTCTGCCAGTCACGTCCACCTGGACAGAATGGATGACTATCCAATTGTAGTTTCGAGTGAACGTGCGTTTTGAGACCATATGGACTAAACTGCTCTCTCGCACCAAGTTGATTATATACACACACTGTAAATATTTTGAAATAACGTGAATTTGACTCGGGAAGAACTGATACACAATTGTGTTGAATTTTGCAGCTGTATTGTACCGAACGTAAAAAAAATCGAACTTAGAGCAAGTCTACCGACTCTCTAATTTTAAATACTTTTTTAGCATAACTATTTTTTCATGACCATCTAATCTACTCCCTCCGTTCGGAAATAGATGGCTTCCATTTGTCAAAATGTGGATGTATCTATATTTGTAATATGTCTAGATACATCCACATGTGAATAAATGAAAGTCATCTAATTTGGAATGGAGGGAGTAATAAACTAAAATTTCAGTTCATGTGCAACAACAAAAACACGAATTAGCAAATGTTGGTTTCCACAAAATTAGGAAAACGCGTTGTCACAAAATTGCCTATTACTCTTTTCGTGTAAACTCGAGTAGAGTTTTTTTTTTCATATACATAGTTTTCCATATCAAGGACCAGATCTGATTATGGGAATCTGAAGTTGGTGATGGGATCGACTCCAGCTTGTACCTAACTTGATGGTTTCGACCAACAGTCGACCTTATTGACTCATGTGAGCTGAGAGGGGACTCTTGAAAGGTTCTAGAGGTGTCCAAAAGACTTTGAAGCTAAGCAACATTGATCGGAGGGTCAAACATCATCTAGATATATAAAGAGAGGAAACACTAACTTTTGGGGGAGCCACGAATTTACAAGGTGAAGGCTTATCTACAACAGCAAGAAGCCATGGAGGAATAAAGCTACGGGGCGGCGCTCCCCATGTTATGTTTATGTAATTTTTTCTCCTATGATTAATTGGTGTATCTTTATGGTTGATTTGAGTTGTATGTTGTTGTTCTACGGTGCCCATCATATGTTTAGCGCACATAGATCATTGTTCTAGGGTTGACAGTATGATGAGAAAGTATTGCGAGGCGTGAGTGACAAAAACACAGTCATGTTTATAGCAATTGATGCATACGGGAATGAAGGGGGACCACTTATCTTAAGGTTGTGGTTGGGTTGTACCTTAATGAATCTTCTAGTATTTGCGGATGAGTGTTAGAGTTCTACATTTAATCACAATGAGCTGAGCGCGTGTTAGTTGTGTCCTCTCCCACTTAATAAACTGCAATGATAATTTTCGGTCTTGTAACTTGATTAATTAATTATGGACAATTCCACCAGACCTTTCACCATTATTTCACACTGACAATATGTTACTTTATGATTCTTTATTGCTGCAGCACCTAACTTTTATTTTCTTGTTGTTTATTATTTTGCAAGCATATCCTTTTACACATGCAAAGTTCTTCTAGTTTTATTTTCTAGGTAAAACAAACATTCAGTGTGCATAGAGTTGTATCAAGCGTAGAGTTGTATGAGTAGTTGATATAACTTTAGAGAGTACTAATCTTACCTTTACCTCCATGTTGGATTCAACACTTACTTTTCAAAAATGCTAACAATAGATTCCCTACACTTGTGGGTTATTAAGCCCCTCACGGTATCGGTGGCGATTGGTGCTCACATGAGGCTCCCACGCGAGTTCTCAGGAGCGTGGTTCAAATCACAGGCGTCCCGATGGTGTGAAGGTGACGTGGATTTTATCGGCGCTCCGACTAGCGGTTTCCAGGCGGCGGCCCATGACCCCATGTGGTGCTCGTCCAGGTGGTGCCCGACCGCAGCAATGACGATAGGCTCCGGTGAGCTAGATCGTGGTGGTGCCTCCAGGTCGGGCCCATGTGGGCCCTGCCACACCGACGCATCTGGATCGACTCGGTGTGCGTCGAAATCCGGATGTTATGTGGTGAAAGTGTTATATCTGCCACATCGACGACGACGAGTCTCGACAGCGTGGCGCAACATGGTCTTGGTGACGAACGTGCGATGATGGACGCACGCAAGGTGGTGGCGTTATATGGTGCCATGTCGACATCGATGGCGGGCCTCACGAGAGTTTTCGCTTCGACCTACACTCTAGAGATGGGTTAGCGAAAGATGGCGGAGGCGACTTCTGGAGCATGCACATTGTGTGATGTTATTGGATTCAGCCTGGGAGCCGCGGGGCCGTGGCCGGGGCATAATGTCCCATTTGGAGGCGACTTCCACAATATGCGCATGAGAAGCTACATGTGGATTCAGCCGGGGAGCTAGCGATGTGTGTGTGGTGGTGGGGGCGCGCATAAAGTTTCGTTTGATTCCTCTATTGGTGGTGATTTGTCATTTTATTTGGCGGCTTCAGTCTTTATGATTATTATAAAGATTTTTTACAGTCTTTGTTTAATAAATGAAGTAAATTAGAATCCTATGCATCTCGTTGATCCAGAGGGCAGGGGTAATTCTCCTTTTCAAAAACTACAATGCAATTTTTTGAAATATAAGTCATGAAAACAAAAAGTAAAACCTTAGCAAAGGCAAATACAAAACAAAAATAATACTACCTCTTATCCGAATTAATTTTTTTTGCTGGTCTGATCAGAATTAATTGCCATGAGCTGTACACCACGATTGTACCATACTCCACTAGCTATCCTTTTGCAACAGTTAAAAGGGATCGAATGGGTAATAAGAAAAAGCAAAATCCTCTCAATTTACAAAATACAAAACATCTTTAATCTAATTAAACAAGCTCACCGCAGTCAAAGTGCACGAACGCTGAGAAGTCAAGAGTTCATAGGTTCCATAGGTCCACAATAATATACCTCCACAGCAAGATTGGGTGGTCTAGGTCTACATATGGATTGTATTTTTGGAATAGCTAGATATGGATTGTATTTTTGCCAAAAAAAATTGGAATAGCCTTTTTTTTGCGTTTCTTGTACACTTCGTCTCTATGGTGGACATTGTATCTTAAGGTACAACTTGTACAGAGGTGTGCACCGTTTTGGACTCACCGTGGCTGTGCGCGAGTTAGCTGCTTAAGAAAATTTGGCCTTGAAATTTCTTTGCTCAAACTCAAAGCACACATGAACAGCTAGCAACGAGTCGTTGCCAACGACGCTGAGCTGCAATTAGGCTATCAAAAGTTCAAAACCACACATGGCACAACCTCTTGGTGGTTAACGTACGGCCTCCCTAATTTTGCAACGCCGCGCACGGCCGCGCGCATGCAGGATATATATATGGCACCTAGATCCGCCCTCGACTTCTTCTCCCGGCCTCAAATCGATCTCCGGCATTCCCTCCTCGCCGTCGCGCCATGGGTTGCGGCACCTCCAAGGAAGCCGTGGTCAGCAGCGACGGCAGCGGCCGGTGTAGCCGCAGGCTCTTCCGTCGGAAGTCAAGCGTCGCCGCCACCGGCGCCCACCAGCCGGTCCCGCCGCAGCCAAGGACAATGGCGATGGGGTAAAGCGCCACAAGGCGGAAGCGAAGGCCGTCGTCAAGGGCGGCGGCGATGTGGCGTCGACCGTGATCGCCGCGAAGATCGTTGGGGAGAACAAAGATAAGGAGGAGGTCAAGAAGGACGGTAAGGAAGAGGTGGCAGTCGCTGCCGGAGACGCCAAGGGGAAGGAGACGGCGAGCGAGAAGATCACCAGTAAGACTGACGGCGTCAGTGACAATGAAATTGTTGCCGATCAGGAAGGCGATGTCGTCGTCGTCGAGGAGATCAAGAATGGCGAGGCGGCCGTCGAGGAGAGGAGAGACGAACGGCGGGGCGAGGATGACGAAGTGTGGTCGGCCGAGGCGATTGACAACGAGGGGGCGTCGTCGACCGAGAAAGACATCGAGGAGATCGCCATGGAGTTGGACGACGACGGTGGTGTCGCCTTCACGGAGGCCCCCGGTGGGCGTGGCCAACATGGAGGATGACGGTGTCGTCATCTCGGCCTATGCTCCAGCGACCGAGGAGGACGAGATTGTCCCCTACGCGGCCGCGCCCTCCACGGTGACCGGGGGCGACGGTGATGTCGACGTCGACGTCGTGGCCGCGCCGGTGGCCAAAGAGGACGAACTTGTCTCATTTGCGTCCGCTCCGTTGGCCGAGGAGGTGGACGGTATCATCCTACCACCTACTCCGGTCGCCGAGGAGGTTGACGTTGCCACCGCCTCCACGGCTGCCCCGGTGGCCGAGGAAGGCCAAACTGCCGCCTTCGTGGATGCTCCGGTGGCCAAGGCGAATGCAAGTCTCGCCTCCATAGATGCTCCGGTGGCCAAGGAAGATGAAAGCGTCACCGTCGCGGCTGCTCCGGCTGTCACGGAAGATGAAGGCGCCACCACCGTCGACTCGGCTGCCCTGACGATGACGACAGCCACCGAGGACGAAACTGTCACCTCCCCTGCTGCGGTTACAGAGGAGGACGTGGAATACGTGGACGAAAACCTCGCATTCGCGGCGACCGGCGCGCCGGTTACCGAGGAGGATGTGGAAGAGGTGGCAAAGCAACCTACGTTTTCCAGCAATGACGAGGATTTGATAAACGATCAAGAGCCGCCGGAGCCTACCGCCGTCGAGGAGGTGAGAAGCGAGGCCGACGACGAGACGGAGCAAGCTACAGAGGCCGCGGCGGCGCAGGAGGAGGTGGTCACCGGCGAGGAGGTCAATGCCGAGCCTGAAGAGGCCCAGAGCGTCTCTGGGGAGCCAGAGGAGGAGGAGACATCAGCTGCCGCGTTGAGAGAAGATGGTTCGATTTCCTCCTTTGCTAATAACCAACCATACCATTAGTCCATTGCATGTCCAAAATTTGTTTTCTTCCTCACCTCAAGCTATTTGAACATTTCGATTTGGTCTGAGTTTTGCTTGCCACAATTTGCAGGGAAATCTGATGGACAAAAAGCCACTGATTTGGATGGTGCCGGAAACATGGAGGTAGAAGGAGGAGAGGATCAGCTGACCGTGTATACGAAAGAGGACGACGACAACGGAGAAGAACCAGCCGTCCCTCCGATTGAGTCGCCGTCTAGTTGAAACTGAAAAGTGTGGTCGTGCGTCCCAGCTCAGTCTCAGATGTATTGGGAATGTCCAGTTTGCTCTGTTCCTTTTGTTGGCATATAATAGGAGTGTATGGATATTCGCCCAGCTAGTTTCTCCGGTCTAATCTTGTGTATCCATTCTGTTGCCAATGTAATTTTGTTTTGGTTTGTCTCTTCCAGTACCAGTTCTGGACTTTCTCTTCGGTCTAGTTTGTAAAGCTTGTACATAACTTCTGTTATATGTTGTGGTTGGAAAATGGTTCATGCTGGCTTCTTAGCCCTTTGTAAATTCCTCAAAAACAAGAAAAAAACCTTAAAATGGATGCTCTATCTACCTAAACTCCGTAGATAGAAATTATGTGGTGTTTAAGGGCCGTGAAAAAAAAATGTCATGAAAAGCATATCCGTAATGTTTGTTTTAGCCCGAGTAATCTGTTTCGCGCCAACTATCGGTAACATCTCTAAGGATAAAATGACATCGCAATTCTTTTTTGAGATGCATCACTAATTATGTGACGAGGACATATGAGCCGCAACGCAATTAAGTGCTGTGTTAAGTAGTACATTTTTCACTGTACAAAAATCAAGATGGGCATCTCAAGGATCTCGTTGTAATTTTCGTTTTTTTTACGTGTTTTGTACGGTACGGTGTTTCTTTTAATACGAGGGTCCTTTTCGCAAAAAAATATCATGTGGTCCACTTTATTCGGATCAAGTTTTTTGTTTCATTAAGAAATGCAATTCCATGTCAATAAGATATAAATTTCACTAAATTACACTGCAACTATTTATTCATGGGATCCATTTCTTCCATGGCATCCATTGCTCTTATGTTCTAATGGTCGCATGCCGCCTGCGGCATTGGATTGGACTCCGAAAAGACACCGCAGAAGCACATAGTGAATTTTTGGTCTTGGGCTGGGGTCCAACTACGATCTTGGGTCGGGCCCATCTACGGGATTTTTTGTGCTGTGCCATTTTGTCTCAGAAGTTCACTGGTAGGAATTTAACTAGACGGTTCTAAATTTTCTTTAAAAAAACTAGACGGTTCTAAAAAAAGGAATTTAACTAGACACCCATTTATCACTAGTATTAACTGTTATCAGACTTTGGATGCACCGAAATGAATGACTATTATTCATTTGGGTACCACAAAAGGCCTCTACATAAACCATGTGCGCTCATCACACTTTTGATTCTGTTTCGCGCACGCCACAGTTCTTCATGTTATCCTATTATTACAATACGCCCACAATTCGTATTTTAAAATACTGTAATATCTGAAAAGTTGAAGTGCCCCATATATACCCAAAATGAGACCTGCATGCTCTGGTTATTTTCCAGAGATAGAGGATCGAGGGGAGTCCCTTGGGGCTTCTTGCATATATGTGGTGGTCGACGCCGTCGGCAGAGAACCTCTACACTATGAAAATTGTGAATCCCTAATAATTGTTGTTGTATTAGGGTGATTCTCATGGGGTATATAAAGAGGTACAAGGAGGTAGAGATGATTGGAGTACAAGGCAAGTCATACGAAACCGAACATATCTCTAACTCGTGTTGTACAAGTATTCTAACATTCTCCCTCAGTCATAGGGAGTGAAGCGAACGATTGCGACTGAATTTGAAGTCTTGCGCTTTCGTCGTCTTCCCCCCTCCGTCATCATCGACTGCGTCTCTGATGATCTCTCCTCTCTTCCCTCCCGCAGTCACAGCGAGAGTGGCGTGGACGCAAGTGACGACGCAGACGTTGTTGACTGGAGTTGTTTCTAATGTGTTGCTGTAGACGTTGCCGTTGATGTCGATGTCGAGGTAGCCGATCGTGATGTTGCCATGGTCGACGTGTTGTGGTCGATGTAGTACTCGTCGTGGTCGTTGTAACCGCAATGTCGGAGGCGCAAAAAATTGCGTGATGTATATGACGGGGCTGCAGTTGTGTTTTTTTTTGTGACGTTCTGCATCTTGAGAGGTACCGTCGGGGGGCGTCATGCAGATGTCAGAGGACGCGGTCGTATGTCATACGTGAGTCCACCAGTTTTGCCACGGCTGGAGGAAACCCACCGAGCACACAACGGTTTTGCCAGAACCATGTGCACAGTCGTAGGGGCTTTCACAATAGTGATGCCGGGTTGTTGATGTAGTCTTAGCCGTTGGACGCGGTTGATGCTATCACTACTAGGAAAATGACTATAGGTGGAACCACTTTCTGTGGCGCACCAATATTGTCATGCGCCACAATATATATTTAGTGGCGCACCGGAAGTGGTGCGCCACAGAATTCTGCCACTTTTTGTGGCGCATCCTTTGCCAATGCGCCACTGAATGATAGCTTTTTGTGGCGCATGCAGCCACATGCGCCACAGAAATATGGTGGGGCCCGCCACCAATGATTGGCTTTCAACTTTCTGTGACTTTCTGTGGCGCATCTGACCACATGCGCCACAGAAAAAAAAATTAGAACGGCCATAACTTTTACATACGACGTTGAAAAAATATGTTTAATATATCAAAAAAAACTAGAGAAAAACTGGAGCTCGATTTCACCTGGGTTTACTTGGTAAACTTTTCTCAGATACTTAAAATTCCAAAAGAGTAAAAAGTTATGCCCAAAATAAGATTTTTTCCTGCAAAAAAAAAATTTGGGGAAGAAATTCTGTGGCGCATATCTACATATGCGCCACAGAATTGTTGGGCGGGATTCGAATTTTGAATCCCGCCGGCACCCCCTTCTCCCTCTCTTTTCTCCTTCTCTCCTTCTCTCCTCTCATTTACTCATCCTCCTCCTCTCCGCCACTTCTCCTCTCCCCTTCTCCTCCACTTTTCCTCTCCCCTTCTCCTCACTCCTTCTCAACTCAACCCCGACGACCTCCTCCTCCTCCACCACCTCCGGCGACATCCTCCTCCTCCACCACCACCTCCGGCGACCTCCTCCTCCACCACCTCCGGTGACCCCCTCCTCCACCACCTCCGGCGACAACCTCCTCTTCCTCCACCACCACCTCCGGCGACATCCTCCTCTCCACCACCACCTTCCGACGACAACCTCCTCCTCCTCCACCATCTCCGGCGACCCCCATCCTCCACCCACCCACCTCAGGCGACCCCCTCCTCCACCGACCTCCGACCAAGCTACCTACGGCCATGGCCACGGGCACCACGGCCTCCGACGAGCTCCGACGAAATTCCGACGGCGCTAGTTCCAGATCTAGATCTGGCCGCCTTTTTTTTAATTAAAAAAAACAATTCTGTGGCGCAAGTCTGCGGGATGCGCTACTGAAATATTTCTGTGGCGCGTGGTGGTGGGTGCGCCACAGAATCTTGGTCTTTCTGTGGCACATATGGGCGTGCGCCAAAGAATTGCAATTTAGTGGCGACGTATCTGTGGCGCACCCACCATGCGCCACAGAAGACTAAAAGTGGTGCGCCACTAATGAATTTTTCCCTAGTAGTGTGTCGTCGGTGTCGTGTGGCGCCTTGCAGTAGTACTGTCAGAGGGCGCGTGTCCATCCTTGTGGACGAGGTTGTAGCGGCGGCGGCAGCGGCGGTGTGTTGACGAGGTTTGTCGATGAAGACCATGTTGATGTAGACCTTGGCGATGATGTGTCGGTGATGTAGCGGCAGGCGTGAGGTGGTACGTCGATTGGACGCGTCCCTCGTGACAACCATGTTGTTGATGCCTTGCCGCCGGATGTCGGAGAAGTCGATGAAGAATTGAAGATCCACACCGGCCTACGTGTGGTTTGACGTCGCTTCTCGTAGATGTCGTAGCTTGGCGTACTTGTACAGCTAACAGCTCGATGGCGTGGGCGGGCTCGTCAGGCTCGGTGTAGTCACGGTGCAGATTGTCGATGTGTTGGCGCGTGGGAGGTCTGTGCAGATCGCGCTTGGAGGAGATCACCGTATCCGTAGCAGCTCACCAGCTTGAATCATGCATCATGCATGATCGTGCTTTCGGAAGCCGGCCTGCCATAGCTACAGAAGATCTCGCATGCAGTTAGATTTTTTTTATCTCGTGCGTGCAGCGTGGGCGTGGGCGGCTTTGCATGTCTGATGTGGTGACCGGTTCCCCTGCGGCCCTGCCGGTTGCATGTAGGTTAGATGGCTCGGTGCTGCTGCCGCCGTTCCGTGTCGCGGGCGCACCCCCACGAAGCTGCATGGTTCGCTGCGCCGGAGGTCGATGAGATGCGCGTGGCTTTGGTACCTGCAGGGGCCCGAGCCAGCGCCTCTGATTGCACGGACTTCGCTCTGCGCCGCCGACGAGCACCAATAGATCTTGCACTGATTTTTCACCGGGAGAGGATCTGAGTGTTTAGGGTTTATTTTGTGGCTAAATTCGATCTAATCTATGGAATTGGCGAATTTCAAAACTGGATCTAATCTAATCTAAAGAACCGATCCGATCTTTGATCGGAACCGGGTGCCGCGCCCCCGGGGAGAGCAGATTAATCTCCCCGAGGGCGGCGCGATGCGGAAGTGGTGGAGAAACATATGATCGGCATCGTGAGACTAACCGCTCTGATACCATGTGGAAATTGTGAATCCCTAATAATTGTTGTTGTATTACGGTGACCCTCATGGATATATAAAGAGGTACAAGGAGGTAGAGAGGATTGGAGTACAACGCAAGTCATACTAAACCGAACCTATCTCTAAGTTGTGTTGTACAAGTATTCTAACATGCACCACGCAAGGTCACGAGTGACCATGTTGTGTGACCGCCATGACGATGATTTGTTTTCGTAGTGTTGACATTAAGAGTTGGACGGTCAGATTGTTACAAGGTTACACAGATGACACACCGTCGGTACACTGAAGATCGAGAAGAGTGGGTGTGGCCAAACAACGATCAAGCCAACGGTCCTTGCAATTGCAAGTGATTTAGCCATTTAGGTGAAGAGCTCCAGTGGAGTTTTCCAAGATATTCATACCGTTGTATATGTGGAAGAAAAGAACTTACCTGGCTATTGACCAACACTTAATCATACATACTATGAACGGAAAGTGCTTTTGGCACATGGGCACCAGTGAACCCGCCAGCTGGAATTCAGTGTACCGTCCTTTTGCTCCCTCGGCTACAATCGTCCATCCACTTGTTTGTTGGTATGGTCACTGTACAAGGAAACTTACCTTATGGTACACCTCTGTGTATCAGTGTATATCTCCATGGGAGCCGTATTCTGTTTCAATTGCTCATTTAATGCTGTGCTACGTAGCAACTAGTAGCAATGCCGTGCTCCTGTCCCCACTCATACTATGAATAATAAAATCCACTTTATTTGGAAGTTTGTATACCCATTTAGTGAATTGTTTACCGAAATACCCATATAAGATATTTTAAACCATGTTTAACCATATTTAAGAATTTTGACAGTTCTATTAAATAGGACCGGCATGTTAGGTCGAGATGGGGCAAAAAAACTGTAAAATCATAGGGCTTCATCGAGGATCATGGTCTGCCTTATTTTCTCCATCCGTTGCACTCCCCCCGTTGCACTCCCCGTCGTCCTCGTATATTTTAACATCAATTATCATCTCACACCTAGCCCAACCGATGGGCATGCTACAAAATATTTGAAATTGCGTATTCTGCATGAACGTTTACTACATGAGTTAATTGGTGTCATAAACGCACAAATAGGGAGTACAAAGTGAAATTCAGTTGATGGAAATCCCCACCTGAGGTTGCATCTCTGGGAGGTGCTCGAGCGACTCTCCTCCCCCGGCCCTAGCTAGGGTTTCCGCCGCCGCCACCGCGGCGGGCCCCTCCCTCTCCTCGCTCCCTCGGCGCGCGCGGCCGCCGCCGACGCGGCCGGCCCCTCCTTCTCCCTCGTCGCGCGCGACCGGCGCCCCCCATGGCGGCGGCGCACGCAGTCGCGAGCTTTTCATCTCGGCCTCTTCTCCTCGTCCATCCTCATCGCCGCCGCTGGCAGGGGCCGTCGGGCGTGGCCCGGGCGACGCCGGCGGCGGCGGTATGTCCTTCCCCGCGCCGTGGCAGGTGGAGGTGGGGCTCCCCTGCATGGCGGCGGTGCTCCTTGGTGGCATAGGTCCGGCGCGGCGGCGGGGTTCCTCCTGGTGCAGCGTGGGTGACGGATGTGGTGGTGGCGCCGCCGGTGGTGACGCGGGCGGCGGTGGAGCTCTGCCGGCCCTGCAAGCCTAGATCTGGGCCCTTTGGGCCCGATCAGGGTCTGTTTGGGCCTGGGCGGGTTCGACCTTCCTGCCTTCGGCTTGTCTAATGAGCGGCTCGTGATGGGGATGACAGCGATGACGCCACGCCTGCTGCAGCATGGCGACGAGGGCTTCACGGGCCTGTCTGGGTCCGGTTGAGCCTACGGGGCCGATCAAGAGGGTAGCGGCGGTGGTGGCCTACGTGCAGCAGCATGGCGGCGGGGACTTTACGAGCCTCTCGGGGCTCGGTCGGGCCTGCTTGGCCTGGTGTGTCCCTGCTGCCGTGTCCGGTCGGCACCCGCCGATGGCGGTGGAGGACGTCCTCCAGGTGGCTCTATTGCTGCTGCCCTCCAGCTCCAATGGCATGGTGTGCTCTTATCGTTGCGTCCGGTCGGCTACCGTCTCTGATGGTGGAGGTTGTTCCCTCCCGCGTGGTTGTGATACTGTCGGACCTTGTTTACGACTGCTTTGTCTCAGCTAGCCGGCCATGCTACGTTTGCCATAGTGAGACGATGATGGTGACTTCAAGACCGTGGTGGCGTGTGTTGGTGGATGGCAAGCTTGGTGGAGCGCTACAGATTGTCCGGGATGTGGTTTTTTGGGGGTCGGGAGAAATCCCTGCCGTTTGGCACCGACGCGGTGATGCTTGAGAGTGTCACCCTTCCTTCCTGGAGGGCGTCGGGTATACCTCTTCCCCACACCTCAGAGCGTACCGAGGGAAACCCTAGGACCAGTCCGGGAAGCAGCGTCGTAGTCGTCGCCTTCCTTCTTGGAGGTGCTGCTTGGTACGTGGCGATTCGGAGTGCTAGGATTGTGGTGGGAATACTCCGGAGAGGACGTAACTGTTGCGAGTCATTTTCGTTTTCGTTGATCCGCCGATGTCGGCCTTGTTTTCTCTTCTTTTTTCTCCTTTTTTTTATTTTGGTCTTGGCTGTGCTGTTTGGCCCCAGCAATGGACTCAAAGTTGTACCATGTGGTTGCTATATCTATATAGCGGGGCGAAAACCTACTTCTTCAAAGTGAAATTCACTCTTCTATAAATGCTCCGGTAAAATAAAAGGTGATAGTCGTGGAAAACTATTACCACGGAAAAAAGGTGAAACACACACACAAAAAGAAAAGTCAAATGCAGGATCGATTTTAATTTAGGTCGGCATGTACCTTTGCGGTGCAGGACAGCTTCTCCTTTATTCAAACGAATACCAGGAGTTGTGTTGCCATCTTTGCAATGATACTAATAATTGTTTACATTAGGGAAGGTAGGGTAGGAGACCTCACCTAATCGCCGTCCAAGACTCGATGAAGGTCGTACACGTACTTGCAAGCAAGTGGTTCTTGATGAAAGTAGCAATAATTATGCGCGTGCCAGTACTCAAATTGACGTAGAGTAATCGCTACTTGTACGGAGTAGCTTCGATGATGCATCCCTGTTTTCAGTGGGAAGGTCAAGGTGACGATGACAGTTTTTCTTCTCAAGAATGTGACAGTGCCAAGGTGAAGAACACGCATTGACCAGACCCCCTACCGTCAGTTATTAGTTTACTAATCACGCTGCATTCCTACGCACTTACCTGCTACACAAGGCCATAGGCCATAGCAACCTGATCCTGAGCTGTTGGTAGTGGCCTCTGGGTGGGTGAGCGCGCTCGTAGCCGACTGATTGATTGGCCGGCTTGTCTCGTCCCCAACCAGACGGTCCCAGTAAGCAAAAGAAACCCCATGATGGAAGAGGAAGGAGGAACTGGGAAAGGAGGTGGAAGACGTCGAGGGCGACGCGTCAACCACTGCCCACATGGTGCCACAAAGTAGCCAAGCAGAGGAGACTCTTTCGTTCACATCGGAAGCGCCCACAGGGAAACAGAGAAATTCCTCCAGAGACGACTGAGACTGACCCGACACAGAGAGAGTCTTTAAGACACGGCAGAAATCCCACTGCTGCTGCTGCAAGAAGAAGAACCCGTCTCCTCGGCCTTCTTCTGCTGCAAGAAGAGCCCAGGGGTCGGCCATGGGGAAGCTGTGCTGCAGCCAGGAGGACGATGAGGCCTTCAACCTCATGCCGCTGGTGATCGCCGCCGTCGTCATCATGCTGCTCTTCCTCGTCTGCTCGCCCCAACCCCGGCGCAGGCGCTGCGTCGTCGTCCCTTGCTACTGACCGACGGGGGGAGGATTCAGGGTGGTGGGTTCCTAGATCAGCGCTGCAGCGGTCGGTAGGCGTTGGCTTTCTGAATATTTCTGACTGATGCTTTGTTTCGGTTTCGCGGAATAATCGATCGATCGATCTCTGCTGGATTTTAATTGTAAAGTTAAGCTGTTGTTCTTACTCTCGAAAAAAGTTAAATTGTTGTGTGGCAAGTCTTGTTATGTGTGTGCGTGATTCTGGTTTGTCTGCGGCCTGAATTGATGGATTTCTTAGTGCCGCGATTGCTACGATGCATCTGAGTTCTCGAACAGGTTAGAGGGGCCGAGCAGCACAAGAATTAGTTTTCTTTTCGACAACATTCTTTTGGGTAAGACAAGCTTAGCTGCTCTGCCTTTTGGGACAGAATAACGGTAGAATTGCTCTGTTTGTATGCACAAAACAATTATTCCATTCCGTTCATGTCTGATAGAGATGAATGCCGTGCAGAATTATTGTGAATCCCGTTATGTATTTACAATTCAGAATTCGAGTGCCATGTTTAGGATCAGTGAACTGCTCTAGGAGTCCGGTCGACCCCAAAACGCACGCGCTTGCGAGTCCAGTGCACACACATAAGCGCAATGGAATGAAAAAACTTGCTTAAGAGAAGATTAGGCAGACAAATGCATGTGTGGTTGGCATCAGCCTGAAGCTTAGCTTCGCCGTTCAGATTTGGGGGCAGCTGCCAACTGCCGAAGAGTTTGGTACCGCCTTGCATCGCCTACCAAGCGAGTGCGACGGGGCAAAGGAGGGAGGGAGCGCAGATGGCGGAGCAGATCGCCGGCGAATTGGTTTAGTTTTTTTTCGTTAGATGATCGATGATTAGGTGCTCAGTCAGTTTGCTTTGTATTGTACAGTTTGAATGCAGTACCCCCTTCATATGTGAGCATGTTGGAGGATGCCGCGTTCCACATCGGTGGTGCGCCACTAGATTCATTCGATTAGGAATCTGGTGTTCATGCAGAAGATGCGGAGAAAGTGTTTGATGCTCCTCAAACCAAGATTATGACTCTCAAACCAAAGATTATGAAAAATCAAAGAGAACCGTGAATGACACGAAAGTTGATGATATTGCTTTGGTGAGGGCATGGAGAGCGTGACACTTGATGCATTGACCGGCAATGATCAATCCGGCAAGAATATTTGCAACGCATTGCAGACAAGTTTCATCGATTTATACCGGAACCATCACCTCGCTCGGTGAGATCTTTACAAGGCCGACACCATGTCATGAAACAAATATTGTAGCCGGCGGAGTGGTTGTTTGGAGCAAGTCAGGAATGCTCCTCTAGGTAGTTGCATCATAGATGACTATGTGAGTTTTGTATATGTCATTTATCTCATTTTCTGTGAACTTGTTCAAGAATAAGCTCAAATTTGTCTATTAAAAAAAATCAATGTAGGATCTCATTGCACAAAAATACAAGAAAATGTAGGCTGGGGCTTCTCCCCTTTTCTAAAAATAAATAAATAATAATAATAATAAAACCTCCAAAGATAAATCATCTGTGCTCCAACATTGTTAGAAATAGGTTGAGTATAGTGAGAAGTGAAAGTTGAGGGATCAATAAGCTCCTCCACTGAGGAAAGGAACACTGGCCACAAACTTGGACGACGATGATGGTGAAGTTGGTGAAGCAGCACTAGAATCAGGAAAGAAGATGGAAGACCGGATGGAAGGAGAATGTGAAAGGATATTTTGAAGAAGAAGACCGAGAGAAAAACCATGAGAGGGATATCGATGAATTGTTAAACTCGAGTAGCAAAATGATAGATCGGACTTTCTAAATGATGAAGGAGTAGGACGAGAAAAGGCAACAAGATAAAATGACAATGTGTAAACAAATTAGAAAAACTGAGGCAAAGAAAATGGCTGAATAGAAGCTCAAGATGGATTTTGAGGAGTGCCAAATCCTTCTCGAGGTGATCAAGATGAGAAGTTGTTACTGAAAATATTTTTATTTATAAAGGTATATATTTTTTCGGAATACAGAAAAGAAAAACAAATGTGCTAATGGGCAATGAGGAGTGCCAAATCCTTCTCGAGGTGATCAAGATGAGAAGTTGTTACTGAAAATATTTTTATTTATAAAGGTATATATTTTTTTCGGAATACAGAAAAGAAAAACAAATGTGCTAATGGGCACACGAATGGGTGGCCCATTAGCTTTCACTGCACGCATAGCCGGCTTCCGACCCGCAAAAGGCCCAGCGATGCATGTTGTGTTTCTCTTGATACACTGGCGACAAACTTTGACGACGATGATGGTGAAGTTGGTGAAGCAGCATTGGAATCAGGAAAGAAGATGGAAGACCGGATGGAAGGAGAATGGGAAAGGCCATTTTGAAGAAGAAGACCGAGACAAAAATCATGAGAGGGATATCGATGAATTGTTAAAGTCAAGGAGGAAAATGATAGATCAAACTTTGTAAATGATGAAGGAGTAGGACGAGAAAAGGCAACAAGATAAAATGACAATGTGTAAACAAATTAGAAAAACTGAGGCCGAGAAGATGGCTGAATAGAAGCTCGAGATGGATTTTGAGGAGTGCCAAATCCTTCTCGAGGTGACCAAGATGAGAAGTCGCTACTGAAAATATTTTTATTTATAAAGGTATATATTTTTTGGGAATACAGAAAAGAAAAAAATGTGCTAATGGGCACACCAATGGGCGGCCCATTAGCTTTCACTGCACGCGTAGCCGGCTTCCGACCCGCAAAAAGCCCAGCGATGCATGTTGTGTTTCTCTTGATACTCTGTCTTGTTAGTTGTTCCTTTGTCTAAAAAAAATCTCCTTCTAAAATAAAAATCTTGATATATATCTGATCCCGCGGGTACGTAGTTATGCCCTAGATCGATCGTCCCTGGCCGCCGCTCTCTCCAATGCCTTTTCATTTTCATCTGTCGTGGACTGCGCCGCCTCCTGTCAAGCAAGCAGCTCACGCATGGATCATCCAGGACCTCTACATGACACTGATCTCTGCTGCGTTGATATTTTTCTTGGTACAGCTAAGTCACGAGGAGTTGGAGGATCCATGGAGCTACAGCTCCATTGCAGGCTTCTTAAGCGTCTGGTACATGAGTTTGATAGCTGTGCACATCCGTTGGCGTTGGGTGCGCAACTTGGGCGCCATGCCCAAAGCCGCCGCCTGCATCCTCGTGAACAGCCCCATGGCGGTCTGGCACATACTACCCATAACGACTCTGTGGGGACTATACTTCCACGATCTCTACTTCGCCACCTGCCTCTGGTGGGTGTTGGCAGTGACGCTCGTCGTCTTCCTCTGGCGGTGCATCTCCATCGATAGGGCTCTTTCAGAGAACTCACCGGCTCACCCCCAAGGCAAAACTGACGATGTGTTTGATATATTGGCATGTGATTGTAGCGAGATGGCATAGCTCATGCTTTCTTTGATCGCTTATAGTAGATGTTTGTCTCCGATATTAAATTCAGGAGCATTTTATGTGCACATTAGATAGATGCCCCGCCAGAAAAAAAAATGCTTATCAGATGATGTTATCAATCATTGTGCTTTGACCTGATGTGCTTATCACACTAGTAGAAACAGAGGCATTGGTGCGCCCCTTTAGTATCGGTTGCCACAAAAACCGGTACTAAAGGGGGCATTAGCACCGGTTGTGCTTGAGCGCCAGCTAGTGCCCCGCGGCGAGGACCTTTAGTACCGGTTGGTATTAAGGACACCTTTTAGTACCGGTTGTTAATACCAACCGGTACTAAAAGGGTGCAGCCCCGCAGGCCACGGTCAGTGGCCCCACGGGAGGCACCGGTACTAAAGGTCCTGCCTATATCTTCCACCCCGGCCGAGCCAGCTCCATTTTGGAGCAACTCGACCCCAACCCCATTTTTCCTCTCTCCCAAGCCCTCCCAAGCTCTAGGTCACCCATTTTTTCTCCAACATTTGTCAAGATTGGTGGCACCCTATACAAGGGTTAGCAACTTCTTCATCTTCTCTTCCGGCTTTTCAAGTTTAGCTCATTTTCGTGCAAGTTTAGCAAGTTTGATTTTGGTTGTGCTTGCAAGGTGTTTGATGAAATGACTAAATTAGGGATTTCATTTGTTTTATATGCATTTTGAGCTCGAATTGAAATATAATTTATGGTTTTATATAGTGTCGTCCCGTCCCCTGATCCTCACCGCCGTCGATCGCCCGCGCCGCTCCGTCGCCGACACCACCTCGGTGAGCCTCTTTTTTTATCTTTTATTTTAAAAATTGTTAGTTATATGATTTAAATGCATAATTATTTCTTGTATAATTTTCTTATGTTTTTTTATATATGTATAGTGTCATGGTTTTGATATCCGTCCCCTTCGGCCCTCGTCCGGTCTATGATTCGGATGTGGTATATCTTTTTAACTATTTATTTTGTTTCGTGTTTATAACAATCATGCCGACCAACTTGACGTAGATATATTTTTATTTAGGAGGTAGTTGAACCGGAAATTCCGGCCGACCCTATTGTCGAGTATTTTAAAAAAGAAAACGACGATTTGAGAGCAAAATTGAAGATAAGTGAAGATCTTCGTCTCCAATGCCTAGAAGAGAAGATGGAATTGGACTTGAAGATTGCCGACATCGTTGATGCTCACGGGGTCGAGCTTGCCGACGTCGTCACTGCTCACGAGAGGAAGATGATGCAATGCGCGCCAAGCTTAAAAAGATTAGAAAATATGCCATTAGTCAAGAGGCTTGGTATCATTATGCTGTTGGTTCAATAGTTACCTTGGTTGCGATTCTGATCGCATTTGTTGTTGGATTTAAATTCTTTAGATAGTTGTATGTTAGTTTCGATTGATGTATGTTTCGTGAGAACTATGTATTACATTTGGGCACTACTCTACTTTGATTTTAATGTGATGAACTTGTATAAATTAATTTGGTCACGTATCTCTATTCATTATTTAGCTGGTGTAATGGTTTTTGATATATTTATGTAATGTAGATGAGCCGAGAATGGATGTACGGTGATCGACGCTGTCCCGAGTTCATTGATGGCATGCATCGTTTTCTCGATGTGGTTAAGTTAAACAAGCTGAAGAATGGTTTTATGATTTGTCCATGTGATGAATGTCGGAATAACAGGAATTACCCGAGCGTAAGAACCATACACTCCCACTTGTTGCGACAAGGCTTCATGCCCAATTATTTTTGTTGGACCAAGCACGGAGAAAGAGGGGTTATAATGGAAAACCCTGAAGAAGAGGATGATGACAACTATCCCGTGTTCTCTGATGAACACGGTGATACTACAATGGGGGAAGAGCATGAGGTCATTGTTGATCAGTCCGACGATGATGATCTTCGTCAGGTCATTCGTGATGAACAGATGAACTGCGTAACTGAAAACGAGTGGTCGAAGCTGGAGCGCATGTTAGAGGATCACAAAAAACCGTTGTACCCAAATTGTGAAGATGACCAGAAAAAGCTAGGTACCACCCTGGAATTGCTGCAGTGGAAGGCAAAGAATGGAATATCTGACAAGGCATTTCAAGAGTTGCTACAAATATTTAAGAAGAATCTTCCGAGGAATAATGAAATGCCCCACAGCACGTACGAAGCAAAGAAGATTGTCTGCCCTCTAGGATTAGAGGTGCAGAAGATACATGCATGCATCAATGACTGCATCCTCTACCGCGGTGAGAAGTACGAGAATTTGAATGCATGCCCGATATGCGGTGCATTGCGGTATAAGATCGCGCGAGATGACCCAGGTGATATTGAGGGCGAGCCGAGCCCCAGGAAGAGGGTTCCCGCGAAGGTGATGTGGTATGCTCCTATAATACCACGGTTGAAACGTTTGTTCCGAAACAAAGAGCATGCCAAGTTGTTGCGATGGCACAAAGAAGACCGTAAGGAAGACGAGATGCTCAGACACCCCGCTGATGGGTCTCAGTGGAGAAAAATCGACAGTGCGTTTGGGCAGCTGACGCAAGGAACTTAAGGTTTGGTCTAAGTACAGATGGCTTGAATCCGTTTGGGGAGCAGAGCAGCAGTCATAGCACCTGGCCCGTGACTCTATGTATCTATAACCTTCCCCCTTGGTTGTGCATGAAGCAAAAGTATATTATGATGCCAGTGCTTATCCAAGGACCGAAACAACCCGGCAACGACATTGATGTGTATCTGAGGCCATTAGTTGACGAACTTTTACAGTTGTGGTCTGACGAAGGTGTCCGTGTGTGGGATGAGTACAAACAAGAGGAATTTCCCCTACGAGCGTTGCTGTTTGTAACCATCAATGATTGGCCTGCTCTTAGTAACATTTCAGGACAGTCGAACAAGGGATACAATGCATGCACGCACTGTTTAGATAAGACTGACAGTGCATATATAGGTAACAAGATTGTGTACATGGGGCATCGTCAGTTTCTTCCAACCGGGCATCACGTAAGAAACGGAGGCAAGCACTTCAAAGGTTTGGCAGATATCCGGACGAAGCCTACACGCCGTGATGGTGATGTTGTATATGGCATGGTCAAGGATTTGGAAGTAATATTTGGAAAGGGTCCTGGCAGTCTAAATGTTCCGAAAGACGCAAACAAGCGCGTACCCTTGTGGAAAAAGAAATCTATATTTTGGGATTTACCCTATTGGGAAATCCTAGAGGTTCGCTCTGCAATCGACGTGATGCACGTGACGAAAAATCTTTGCGTGAACCTGCTAAACTTCTTAGGCGTGTATGGGAAGACGAAAGATACAGCGGATGCACGGCAGGACCAGCAAAGTACGCACCACGGAAGAGACAACCTGAATTCAGAGAAGTATCAAGGTACTTCCAGCTACTCTCTTACCAAAGAAGAGAAGGAGATCTTTTTTCAAGTCCTGAGCAGTATCAAGGTCCCGTCTGGCTACTCGTCGAATATAAAGGGAATAATAAACATGGCAGAGAAAAAGTTCCAAAACCTGAAGTCTCATGACTGCCACGTGATTATGACACAATTACTTCCTGTTGCATTGAGGGGGCTTCTACCGGAAAACGTTCGAGTACCCATTGTCAAGCTATGTGCATTCCTGAATGCAATTTCTCAGAAGGTAATTGATCCAGCAACTCTACCAAGTTTACAGACGGGTGTGGTCCAATGTCTTGTCAGCTTTGAGTTGGTCTTTCCACCGGCCTTCTTCAATATTATGACGCACCTCATAGTTCACCTAGTCGAAGAGATTTCCATTCTCGGTCCTGTATTTCTACACAACATGTTCCCCTTTGAGAGGTTCATGGGAGTCTTAAAGAAATACGTTCATAACCGTGCTAGGCCAGAAGGAAGCATGTCCAAGGGCTATGGAACAGAGGAGGTCATTGAGTTCTGTGTTGACTTTCTTCCAGATCTTAAGCCCATCGGTATTCCTCAATCACGCCATGAGGGGAGACTGCGTGGAAAAGGCACGCTAGGAAAGAAAGCAACAAGAAGTATGGACGGGCATTCTTTCACTCAAGCACACTACACAGTTCTACAAAATTCCAGATTGGTGGCTCCGTATATCGTGGAACACATGGATATTTTACGCTCAGAATACCCGGAGAAGACTGACTTCTGGATTAAAGAAAAACACGTGGATACTTTCGGCAGTTGGTTGCGTACACATCTCATTAATGACAACACTGTTGGACAAGAGCTATACTTGTTGGCCAAGACACCATCTTCGACTATATTGACTTTCCAAGGGTACGAGATAAATGGGAATACATTTTACACGGAAACCCAAGACAAAAAGAGCACTAACCATAACAGTGGTGTCCGCTTTGATGCAACAAACGATGATGGAACAAAGGACACATATTATGGTTGCATACAGCAGATATGGGAACTTGACTATGGACCTTATTTTAAGATCCCTTTGTTTCAGTGCAAATGGGTTAACCTGTCATGCGGGGTAGAGATAGACAAGCGGTACGGAATGACTACAGTGGATCTCAAAAATCTTGCGTACAAAACCGAGCCATTCGTCCTAGCCAATGATGTGGCTCAGGTTTTCTATGTGAAGGACATGTCTTCCAGACCGAAAAAAAGAAAAGATAAGCAAGCCGGTACATCATACAATGAGCCAAAGCGCCACATAGTTCTTTCAGGAAAAAGAAACATCGTGGGAGTGGAGGACAAGACAGACATGTCAGAAGATTACAATAAGTTTGCTGAAATTCCGCCCTTCAAAGTGAAAACTGACCCAAGCACCGTGTTGAATGATGAAGATTGTCCATGGCTACGACGCAATCAGAAGAAAGGGACACACAAGAAGAAAAAGTGAACACTAGATAGGGATGTTGTTGCTGATGTGTAATAATGTATTAAACCTTTTATGTAACTATGTCCTGAAAACTCAGAAGAGAGATCTAAACGGTTGCAGGACGTAGCTAGGGAACCCGAATATATGAGTGAGTAACCTGGGAAACAAAACACACGGTTTCTCCTAGCTACAGCCCGACACTGATTCACGGTCGAATGTCGTTGCATTCAGTGTCGGGCATAGCTAGGAAACCCGAATGTTTTGTGTTTGAGCGCCACTTCGATCCAAGCAGAGGTAAGACGTCTCTGATGATCTACAACCGTCCGGCAAGACATCTCTGATGATCTGCAACCGTTTGGAACGGTCGCAGGTCATCAGAGACGTCTTGCCGCTGGTTGCCCAAAGATGCCTCTCCGAGTGACGATGGAATGTTTTGTGTGAGTGAGTGAGTGACGCTGGAATTCCGGGAGGTGGGCTATATATAGGGTCATGTGGCTCACGAAGTGGTCGTGATACTGCTGATCCAACAGCTCACAATCCCTCAAAAGAAACACACCTCTGATCCAACGTCTCACGAGCGCTTGAAAGAAACACACGATCCGTGTGCTTCTTTAGTACCGGTTGGTAACACCAACCGGGACTAAAGTCGGGCTCACCCCTGATCCAACGTCTCACAAGCACTTAAAAGAAACACACCTCTGATCCAACGTCTCACGAGCGCTTGAAAGAAACACACGATCCGTGTGCTTCTTTAGTACCGGTTGGTAACACCAACCGGGACTAAAGTCGGGCTCACCCCTGATCCAACGTCTCACAAGCACTTAAAAGAAACACACCGCTTGATCCAACGGCTCCCAAGCGCTGGAAGGAAACACACGATCCGTGTGCTTCTTCCTGATCCAAGGGCTCACAAGCGCTCGAAAGAAACACACCGCTTGATCCAACGGCTCCCAATCGCTGGAAGGAAACACACGATCCGTGTGCTTCTTCCTGATCCACTGGAGAAGGTAGGCAACTTAATTCGATCCCGCCACCGTTTCCCGCCCAAATATTTCCCGCTATCGTTCCCCCCAAATGCCGCCACCGGTAGTTCTATAAAACCCAGTCGAAGGTAGGCATGGTACTCACTTGAGCGCAAGCATGGTGTGTATTGGTCCTTGCGAGAAGTGTGTGTCCGGGTTTCACATTTCCGCATCCGAGCATCTCGCCAGGCTTTCGAGCAATTTGAAGGTAGATGGTAGGGTAGTTCCAATTGAAGAAATTTTGCACACTGAGAGTCATCTCGCTTTGCTCGGGGCGAAGCTATGCCGCGATGGGTTTCCGTATAGGACCCCGCTCCAAATTCGTGCAGAAATGCTCACGCTTGCAGAGAAGTTTGACAGGAAAGTTACGAATAGTCCGTTCTACCGAACTGAAGGTGACCGTGATTCGTACGGTCGTTCCTGTCTCTGGGTAGTTGACAGCGATGATTATGACGATTTCATGCCGTCGTCAAAGGAAAGGAGGGTTGAAGCACTGAGCAAGAAGGCTGAAGCTTCGTCCAAGGGCAAAGGCAAGAAGGCAGAATCTTCGTCAAAGGGCAAGGAAGGCAAGAAGACAGAATCTTCGTCAAAAGGCATTGATGGGAGATAGGTAGATCTTTGTTTTACTTGTGTTGTATCGTAATTTCAAGTTGTACCTTAATTTGTTCTATCCAGTATTTAGAACTAGTGAAGTTGTAACGTAGATGTCTAGTTGTATGTTAAATCGTCTCTGCATAAGACGGTTGACCGCACATCGGAGTTGTATCTTGGTTCACACGGTTGCGAAGATGGCGGCCGGCTTTTGAGATTGTGTCCTCTGTTCCTCTCTTCGTCGCGGTTGGGTTTGCTCTGACCTTTCTGCGGAGGTACTGGAGGTGGTGTGGCCTGCTCCCGGCGGTGGTCGTCGGTTGGCGTGCTCGCCTGAAGAGGATTGAATCGGGGCGTCGCCCCCGCCGATATGGCTTTCCTCCGTCTTCAGATCTCGGCGTCCGCGTCGGGTGACTACTGCGGCGACATCACCTGGTGGCAGTAGAGAAGAAAGTAGAGAAAAAAACAAAATAGAAACCAAATAGATATAAAAAACAGAAAACAAAAGAAAGAAAAAAAACTAGAGAAAAAATTCAAAAAGCCCATTAGTACCGGTTGTAAACTACAACCGGTACTAAAGGGCTGGGCTTCACGCGGGAATTTTCGCCGCGGCCCAAAAGGCACCTTTAGCACCGGTTGTAGTCTACAACCGGTACCAAAGACCCTTTAGTACGGGTTGTAGACTACAACCGGTGTTAAAGGGTGTTGGGCAGTTAAGTGGCAGGGGACGATGCCTCGCTCCCCAAATCGCCAAGTTCTGCCTCTGCTCCTCGATGCCGCCGACGCCTCCTCCTCGACGCGACCCTGCTCCGGCGAAGCCCTGCTCCGGCCGGCGGCCGCGCCAACACCTCCTCCGTCGCCGCGTCGACCTGCGCCTCCCCTGCTCCGCTCCACGACGTGCCGCCCCTGCTCCGCCTCCCTCCTCTGCTCCGGCCGACGCGCCATCGCCGCCCGGCCCTGCTCCGCCATCGCCGCCCGGCCCTGCTCCCTCCTCTCTGCTCCGGCCTCCGCCCCTTCTCCGCCTCCCTCCTCTGCTCCGGCCCTCGACGCCGCGATCGCCCCTGCTTCGGCGCGGCCTCAACCCTGCTCCGGCCGCCGCGCGCGTAGCCCTGCTCCGGCCTCCAATTAAGGTTAGTTTTTTCTTTTTTTTTGTACTGTTCTTTAGATTAATTAGTAGTAAATATTTATGTCATTTAGATAGTTTGAAATTTATCAAAGTTAGAATTTTATGTGAGTAAATATTTATGTCATTTAGATAGTATGAAAAATGTTAAATGACACTTTACAATTATGCAAACTTACAAAATGTAGCAATTTTTAGTGTAGCAATTTTGAAAGTTAGCATTTTTGAAAGTTAGCAATTTTGAAAGTTAGAAATATTGCAAAGTTATTTTATTAGTGTATAATAAATTTCCTATTTTTTCAAATATAGTTTCAAATATAGTGTATTAGAAACATTGTAATATTGCTAAGTTTCAAATATAGTTTAACATTGTAAAGTTTGAAATTTTGCTAAGTTTGAAATATTGCTAAATTTCAAATATTGCTAAGTTTGAAATATTGTAAAGTTAGAAATATTGTAAAGTTTGAAATATTGCTAAGTTTTAAATATTGCTAAGTTTGAAATATTGTTAAGTTTGAAATATTGCTAAGTTTCAAATATTGCTAAGTTAGAAATATTGTTAAGTTCGAAATATTGTTAAGTTAGAAATATTGCTAAGTTTCAAAATTTGCAGTGACATTGAGCTATGGCGGACGATGCCCCCACCTTCGTCCGAGATTTGGAGGAAGAAGACCGTCTCCAACAAATAATATATAACACCGCTGCCGGACCCAATTCCGATGGAGAATATTCCGATGGAGAAGATTCGTCCGACGGAGAAGACGCCGAAGAATTCAGCGTGAAATGTTTGAATGACTCCGGTGAGGGACTTGAGTTAGAAAAATTCAGAGATGACGACGACGACGAAGAAGAACCGTCTGGATCTAAGGCGGACGATGCCCTAGCTCAGAAGAAGGTATATATTAAGTCTTGTTGATCACTATAGCTAGATGCATTAATTGATTCATATGCGCACTTATTAACGAAACATTTTTCTTTCAGCCCTCTGGATCTAAGTCGTCAATCCCCGTACGAGGCCCGACCCAAGGGTTAAAGCTCCCGGAAGGTGCAACGTTGTCGATCGACGAAGTTACCTTCAAAGGCAAAACAGAGAAACCCGATGGAATCTACAATAAATATGTACGGCAGTGCGGAGTTTTTGTAAGGGACATGGTCCCGATCACTGTGACAGAATGGAATGAGCCGAAGAAAGCCAACATAGGCGCAAAATATCTCGAGGAAAGAATTAAAGAGACCCTTTGGGACTCGATGATGTCTAAATTCAACCTACCGGCAGATCTCCCACAGAAGATGGAGGATAAAGTCAAGGAGTGGACTCTTAGCAAGATGGCCCAGCAATTCAACAACTGGAAGAACACATTGTGGAGAAAATATGGGAACAGAGATATAGTTTTCAAAGGACATCTGGAGAAGCTAAAAGATGATTGGGCTGAATTTGCGGCGTATAAGAATTCGGGCGTCTCTGTGGCCCGATCGACACAAAATAAGTTGAATGCCTCGAAGAAGAAATATTTCCATCATTTGGGCTCAGGTGGCTACAAGACTGCCTTGCCTAAGTGGCAAGCCTATGAAGACGAGCTGCGACTAAAAGGGATCACTCCACAGACAGATGACTGGCCCGACAGGAACAAGTTCTGATTGTTCGCGCACGGGTAGTGTTGCACCCAAAAACAGGGCTGATTGTTGCAAAGGGAAAATGGCGGAGAAAAATTAGAAGAGTCGTCAGAAAAATAAAAAATGTCATAGTACTAGTCAAGGAGGGAAAATTTGTTCCCGATAGAGAGGACGACGAGCTTTCACAAGCCCTCGGGAATAAAGAACACTGGGGGCGATGTCGAGCCAGAGGAGGCGGGGTTGGTTTTCTTGAAGGGTTTCCGGAAGACGTTGCAACTTATAGAAAACATTGCAGAAGTAAGAAGAGGGAGGCGGAGAGGGTTACTGCATTAGAACGCACGGTGCAGCATGTGCACAAGCAACTGGCCTCAATGACCCAGACCAGGGAATCTCAACTGCGAGTAGAAGATCCTGCAGGCGATGCCTGCCCATCTCAACGGAAAAGCAGCGTGGGTTCCACGCAACTACAAGATCCTGCAGTTGATGAACCAGTTGCTGAACCATCGGCGGCTCACTACCCCGTGGATGATAACACGGAGAAGACAAATTGTGAGTTACATGCGCCGATGATGAACATTACTTATCCGGTGGCGACTGGCTATGCTTTGCGACATCAACCTGGAGAAACCTTCCATTTTGGTGTGATTCTGCCTGGATTTGCTCGTGTCGGGGTCACGAAAGTTATGCCGGGATTCAACGCAATACGTCTTGAATTTCCTGGAGCTGAAGGCGAGAAGACATTGGGAGAAGTTGAGTTTGGCATCGTTCTATGGAAGAAGAAATACATCAAGTTTCCAGACTCGGAGCCAAGGCCACCGACTCCTCCCGTTAGACATTCACCACATCAAAGTCCACCCGCCTCCCCCCACGAAGTTTGGGATCCCGCCGCGAGTCCATCTCCCGCGCTGTCCCGTCAACCGACTGATGCGCCCACTAGTAACTTGACAAAGCGGAAGCTGTTCCCGTCGTCCACCCCTGTCAAGAAACGTGGAAAAAGTGTGCGGGCTCCTGAGAACCCCAAGGAAGTCAAGGCTCCTGAGAAGTTAACTTCTGAGATGACTCAGCAGGAAATAGCTGAGAGCCTACGTGAAGGGTCGAGAGCCTTTTTTGAGCAGAAAAAGAAGGAAAGAGTGGAGGCAAGACTTGACCCCATAAAGGAACTTCTGAAGACTATACCAAATGAGGTAAAAGATCAAACCGTTGACAACCTATATGACCCTCCACCTCCGCCCATTTCAGACTACGAGCGAGGTATTGACAAGGTACTTTCCTCGCAGAATGAGCAAGAGAAATTGTGCGGGAAAGGAGTTGCCCAGCTCGGAGAACAAGAAGCACAATCGCTCGCCCCGCTCATTGTACCTTCTGAAACTCGGGAAATCGAGCATGGAGAAGTTGTCCTTGGCGACTCAGGTTACCCCATGGCGGAGATTGCCCCACGATTTGATTTTGAACTCGGGCTGCCTATGGTGGAAAATCCGAGCCAGCTAACAACACAGTTATGGAATTTGAATCGCTGGTACATGACCGCCGCAAAAGAAGGGAAATTCTATCTCATGGCGGCGGTTAAGGAACAACACTACTTCCGAGAATATTGTGTGCATGTTGAGTTCCGAGAACTTTTTCAGATGTACAATCAACGTGCTCTCGACAAATCTCTCATCAGCTGCTATTGTCTGTAAGTAATTTATTCGTGTAATTTAATTATCTATAGTTATAAGCTCTCGTTCATTGCTTGTAATTATCGTCACAAAATTCTTTTGTACGCTAATTATGCAGAATGAAGATACGTGAATGCAGACTCGAAGGAATCTGGGACATTGGTTTCATTGACCCGGATAAAGTTCATGTCAAGACCGTGGATGAAAATCCCGTGAACACAGAGGACGTTTTGCTAACGTTCTTTAAGCGACAAAGTACCAAAAAGGAAATACTATTTCCTTACAACTTCGGGTGAGTTTTACCGTCTTCTACACATTCTATTTTGCTTCCCCGATATAAAGTGTAATCGATAAGTTCTGAATACCTGCGTATATAAACGTGCGCAGGTTCCACTACATTCTGCTAATCATTAGACTCGAGGAAGGAGAAGTTGAAGTCTGGGACTCACTAAGGAAAGATCAAAATGAATACAAAAGCGTGCGTCTAATGCTCAAGAGGTAATTTCAATCGCACTATATCAGCCTCTTTCGTTCATTTCCGGATATCAAAAGTATAAGTAATAACTACTCAATTCATTTTCTTTTCCGGACAGGGTTTACAGAAAGTTCAAAGCGGAAGAACGCGGTGTATGGCCAGAAAAGCTGGAGTTCAAGTCTAACAACGTAAGTACTACTACGTGTATCTTTCTAATACCATTATCATTCTCTTGATTATTATTTGATTAAATTATATTCTTGTATATATAGTGGTGTCTGCGACAACCACAGGGGACAGAACTATGTGGATACTACGTTTGCGAGTACATTCACACGAAGGTCAATGAGAGAGTCAAGAGTGTAAGAAATCGAGAGGTACGTGAACATCATACACAACTTTTATTTTGCCACCATGCATCAATTGTGTTTAGTTTCGATCATAGCTGATTTTATTTCCTTCTTTTAAAGATGTCAAACAAGCGGAGCCAGCTCCTACCACGCAACCGCGTAAAAGCTATTGCGGAGGAATTGGCGGGATTCTTACTTACACATGTCATAGATGAACACGGTGAATTCTACTTTGACGAAAGACCACCTCCACCCCCTGCAGTCGATGCTACAAGGGAACCGCCGGCAGTCGATGCTACAAGGGAACCGGCTCCATTGTAATTAATTAGGAGTACTTAAATTTATATGTGACGAGAGTACTTTGTATGTGTATAATGACTACTTTATATGTGTAGTGAGTACTTTATACGCGATCTCCTCCGAAACCCTGAAAAATGAGCGAAAAGGAAAAAAACAGAAACCCTAAACCCCGAAAAATAATCGAAAAGAAAAAAAACCAAAACCCCCCTGAAATAATAAGCAAAAAAAGCAGGAACCTTTAGTACCGGTTTGTATACAAACCGGTACTAAAGGTCCTCAGGGTCGAGCTCGCCTGTGCGCCCACGTGGAGACCCTTTAGTACCGGTTTTATTTAGGTGCCGGTACCGACCCTTTAGTACCGGTTGTGTGGCCGGTACTAAAGATCATCTACAACCGGTACTAGAGGTGGGTTCTCTACTAGTGTCAGATCATTTAATCCTGTCAGTTCATATGTATTGCTTGCTTGCGGCACATCTGCCCCCTATCGCCTATTCGCCTGATACCTAACCTCACTAGTACCAGATTCTCAAAAAAAATAAGTACCAGCGCCGTACCGATATGCCAACCTCACATAGTCAGATATATGTTCCGCTAAGCTAAATCTTAATGGTCCGTTTCAACTTCATGTTTATTAAAAACTAGTGTTAAAAATTATGAGAAACAAAAATGTCTACGAAAAGTACATGAACATATATAGGATTCTCAACATTTTCACCATGAACATTTTTTAACCCAAAGAATATTTATTCGTATACTTAAACATATATTTTTACAAAAACATGAATATTTTTTAAACACGTGAACATATATTATTTGAACGCATGAACAATTTCTGAACCTACTAACATTCATTTGAAACTATGTGAATAATTTTCAAATATCAACGAAACATTTTTTTTGAATCCATGAACCTATATTTTGAACCGAAGAACAATTTTTTAACCTCGTGAACATTTTTTTCAAATTATGTTAACAATTTTCAAATGTGAATGAAACATTTTCTGACTCCAGGAACGCATTATTTTGAATCGAAGTTTTTATATCTCGTAAACATTGTTTTCAAGCTACGTGAACAATTTTCAATATCAGCGGAACATTTTCCGAATACATTAACTTATTTATTTTAAATCCAAGAACATTTTTTAAACCTCGTGAACATTTTTTTTCAAACTACGAGAACAAACTTTAAATATGAACAAAACATTTTCCGAATCCATGAACAACCCAAGAACATATGTTTAGGCCTCCCCGTGAACATTTATTGAATTCGAACAATTTTTAAAACTGAATGATTTTTCAGTTTGAACAATTTTCAAATATGAATGTTTTTTCAAACTGTCCAATTTTAAAATCTGAACAATTTTCAAACTTGAACAATTTCCTAATTTGAACAATCTTTAAATCTAAAGAATTTGCACTTTAAACAATTTTCAAATATGAATGTTTTAAAATTTGAAATTTTCAAATTTGAACAATTTTCAAACATGATTTTTTTCAAATATAAACAATTTCAAATTTGAAAGTTTTTTTAATTTTAACAATTTTCAAATATGAATGTTTTTTAATTTGATTTTTTCAAATCTGTATAATTTTAAATTTTGATTTTATTTAAACTTGAACAAATTTCAAATCTAAATGGTGTTTCAGTTTGAACAATTATCAAAGATGAATGTTTTACAATTTTTATTTTTCAGTCCATTTTTAAATTTAAAAAGTTTCAAACTTGAAAATTTGAAAAATTCAAATCTGAACAACTTTTCGATTTTAAAATATTTCAAAATATTAAAATTGAAATAAAGAGAAAAAGAAAACCAAAAAAAGAAAAAAAAAGATAACATAGATGAAAAAATAAAGAAGAAAATAGAAACAGGAATAAAACCGCTAAATGGGCCAGCACATCCGTGCTTTCCTTCAGATTGCGCGGGCGTTATATAGGATTTCCCCCGGTCGGTCATAAGATATTTTTGTAAATTCCGATGGAATGTCTGCAGAAAATTTTGGGGCCACGAAAAGTTAGGTCCTCCTTTATATCGCTCGGGTGGGTCAGAGAACTCAGGCCCATTTACATCATCATATTCTCGTAAGTTCATAAAGGATGGATTAGTTTAAAATCAGTAAAAATATGCTAAAGATATGGAAAAATTGCAAGACCTCAACTACTCCTTTATTTTTTTAGAGAAAATTACAGCACATAAAAGTGAGCTCTTGGGACTAATTGATAGTACTAAGTACAGAAACATGGTTGGTGCATTGCGATACCTAACTCTCACGGGACCTAACATCTACTGTGCGGTTAATAAAGTTTGTCAATATTTGCATGCCCCTACTACTATGCACTAGACTGCTGGTAATCGCATTATGAGATATACTGAGCACACTCTCGGTATTGGTCTCACATTCACTAAATCCAGTTCAACTTTAGTCAGTGCATTTTCACGTGCTGATTTGGCAGGTTGTTTGGACTTGTTTGGATGACCCTCGATCAACTGGAGATTTGTTGTCTTCTTTGGATCAAACCTTATTTGTTGGAGTGTAAAGAAGTAAGGTACAATTTCTTGGCCCAGTACTAACAGAGTATTAGTCGCTTACAAATGCCACAACTGAAGTGATTTGGCTACAATCCTTAGTTGAAAGAACTTGGGATTAAACTACATCCATGTTTGTGGTGTGACAACCTAGGTGTCACATATATGTCTGCAAATTATGTGTTCGATGCAAAAGTTAAACACATTGAGAAAGAATTTCACTTTCTCACAGAAAGAGTACCGTTGAAGGAAAAAAATCGCCTTTTCTTTAGAGGGTCAAGTTGCTGACGGATTCTCAAAGACTCTTCCCACTCACAACTAACTTTGAAGAGTTAAGCATAATCTCGACGTGACCAAGTTGTGATTATGAGAGGGTGTTATATAGGGCCTATTTGGATTGCAGGAATTTCAAAAGATTTTCATGGGATTCCAATCCTTATGATTTTTTCCTATGGATTGCCTTTGGTTTAAAGGAATAGTGCTACCAAAATCCTATAGATTGCATTCCTATGCCTCAATTTCATAGGAATTTAAACATTCAGTCCAACCTCTTTTTTAGACTCAAGTGCATAGGATCGAGACTCTTTTCCAGTGTTTTGCATGTGTTTTATGCAAACGACAATTCCTACAATTTTCTTGTGTTTTATAATCCTCCGTTTTGCACTTGCAAACCTGTGAAATTCCTGTGTTCTTCGTACTGCGATCCAAAGAGGCCCATAGAGTCCTAGTCGGTATATGTATTCATGTACTGAGTCGAGTGTGTATGCCGACCCAAAATCATGTACGCTATCCCGCATGCAAAAGACCATAAAAACCATCGATCGAGGCCCTCAGGCTCACGTACGCGGAATTTACCGAGCCCGTATCCGTTCAGATGTCAAAGCGACGTGAGTTGGCGACGGCGATGTCTTGTTCTGGTAAGACTCACCCTGACGACGCCAACCTCTCACCATTATCGACCGACGACGCGATCCAAGGCGACCGGCTCCGTTTCTGCAACTGCACGCCTGAATTTCATTCTGATCTTTCGTGTTAGCGTTCTCACCTTCCCCAAGAGGCGGCAAGCAACAACTAACTACGGGCGAAAACGCTTGTTTTTTTTTTTTTTTTGCGTAAAAAAAAATCCGTACGTTTGAACTGCAAACACACGCTAAGTTGACGTCCGACCTTTAGATCGATCGAGCTGGGACGTCGTCGAGACCTGCGACATCAATCCGGCGTTAGAAAACGGTTCCATTCCAGAAAGAGATCGTTGCCGCGCGAGGAAGTTAGCGACGGATTATTCATGCATGCATAGCAAACTCTGATCATTTTCAAGCGTCTTTTTGCGATGGCATGCATGACCTTTCTCTGCATTGGTTTGAGATTGCTTCAGCCGCGCGGTAATAGCATGCATAACCCACCCAACAGGCTGATTGCCAGTCAGGTGATAATATAAAGCTCTAGCTGCCATGTCCCTGGCACCAATGACATAACTCTTTTTTATCTTTGATTGAGAGGAAGGCAAAAAGAAAGGGTAATTTGGTGAAAAGGGAACAACGTTAGAGAGCCGACCAATTTGCCAAAAAAAAAACGCGGATCAATTTGCCGGAATTTCTTCCACGATAATTCTACGGTTGTACAACCTCCATATGTGAGGGGTGTTTTCCCGAGGATAACGCGTTCAACGATTGTAGATTCTCACCTATTAGAGGGATAAACTCAAAGGAAATTCAGGTTAGTCTACCTTGTGTAGGTTGATCCTTCTTCAATTTGGGGTTTAGAGAGACATTCAGATACAACATGTGGAGCTATAGTTGACGACTATAAAAGTCTCAGATGCACCCATTTTTTATGCGAATGGCTCACCTTTTAGTTTTATCAATAAAATTTATCGTTTGTGGCGTTTCATTTTTTTTCCGATGTACTTCAATTTGTTTAACAATAATGTTGGAAATTGGAATACCTTCAACGGGTTTAACAGTAATGTTGAATTCCCTTCGATGGGTTTAATTAGTCATCATGGCGTGTGACTATATATAGTCTTCAACATATTAAACGTTCCAAGAGTTGCACTAAGGTGGGTAAAACCTTTCTTTGATAGGCCATACACGGTATACACACCCAGCAAAGTTGTGAATGTTGACTTTGTCAAATTTGAAGCTTCACAATTCCAGTAGTTGCCATTGTGCGTGTAGTTCTCTAATTTTTGCATTTATGTGCGTGTGTAGCTCATAGGCATTTCTACTAAAAAATTCCGAAAATTGGAAATATCAGCTAAGGTTAGATAAAATTGGAAATGAACTTCAGGCCTCATCTGAAGTTCTGAATACGTATGGCCATGGCCGGACCCGCCATCTTGACCGGAATTGAATTGCAGATAAGCCTCGGGGGCAAACGCGTCTTTCCACGTCAGCCAGCCACCAGCCCATGTATAAATACACTCCGCTAACTAATCACCGCCTTCTGCGTGCGTGATCTCGCTTCGCTCCCGTAATTTAATTTATTAAAAGATCCCTAATTTATTTCCCCTTCCTTTTCTCGGCTATCGTAGCTACTAGCTTCCACGGCTCGAATTGCTAGTAGTTCATTTCCACCAGCACGGCAATAAAATTTCCGCGCGATTTCATCGGTTCGCCGGTCGCCGCACTAGTTTCCAGCTTCCGCCCAACTCACTGGTTCGTCGATCGCGCGGCGCGGGGTTTCGGGAGTGGATTTGGCGCTGATTCGGGCCTCCGGTGAGGCGATTCCGCAGGTATGGCGCCCCAATTTTTGGTAAGCTGAATTTTTGCCAGAGTTTGTTTTGATTTTCAGGATGGGTTCTAATTCCAGGGCGATGGAGCGTCGCGGGTTGCTGAAGGCGGCTCTTCTGGCGTGCCTGCTTGTGGTTTGCTCCGGGAGAGGTAAGTGGCCAGCCCTCTTCTTGTCTCCTGGATCAGATGTAAGATGTTATGTTGGAGTTGATCCTGCTCCTACTTGGAACTTTTAGTTGTTCTTGACTTCAATTCCAAATGGGAAATATATGTGCAAGCACTGATTTTCCATGTCTCATTATCGAAATGTTGATCTCACAGGAAAAAGAGTATCATTATTAGAGGTAGCAAGCTCAGAATAACCATTTTAGCAAAGGATAATGTTTCTAGTTGCCTAAAAAAAATGTTTCTAGTTGATGTATATGGTCACATGGTCAGATTCAGATTTTTTTTTGGGTTCCAACTAAAAGATTTAGCTTAACATTGACAAGTAACAGTAAATTTTCAGATCCCTTCAGACAAAATAAAAGATTGTTACAGAGATAGAATGTACTCTATGTGTATATTCACCTTGTCATGTTTCATGATACTTTTCTCCATTTATCCAGCATTATCCATGTTGCTCTTCATATTGATGCTATCTTTTATGGTTCAGTACCTACTGTTAAACACGTGCCGTCCGATACCGTATACAACTCAACTCTTGCAAAGACATTAGTGGAATATGCTTCTGCTGTAAGTTCATTCATCTTTTCTCTATCTTAATTATTCTGAATATTTGTTCAGCATTCAAGATGGACTAATTTGTCAAATTCATTTTGGTATCTTGGAGAATTTCTACAAAATTATGCATTGTTAGTTAAGTTTCTACCACTCCTTTGTACAAATTTAGAATTTGGTGATGTCCTGCAGATCTACACTGCTGATTTGACACAATTGTTTACCTGGACATGTAATAGATGCGGTGACCTAGTCAAGGTAAGGCTTCACACCACCCGTGCGTTCTGTTTGCTGTGGCATAAAAACGTGAATGAAACTTGTTGGTGATGACACAGGGATTTGAGATGACGGAGATCATTGTAGATGTGGAGAACTGCTTAGAGGTCCTTTCCTACTTGTACTCATACTCTTTTTATCTCTATACCTTTAGCATCTTTTGATTTGATCGTATTTTGATTAACAAGCAGGCATATGTTGGTTTTGCCAGTGATATTAATGCTGTCATTGTTGTGTTTAGAGGAACTCAAGAGAACAGGTAACTAACATACACCTTGTTTTGCTTGGTTATTTGCAAATACAATTCAAGTTTGGATTCAAAATGTTTTATCGCTTATCAGAGGCAGGCCTTATGTATTTAAATTTCATTCTTGCATAGTCAGCAGTAGTAAATTATTGACCTTATATACGTTTGCAATGTAATACTCATGCAATGGAAACCTGCTAACCCCTAACCGTGTGGATCCTCTAATTTATCAGCATCCAGAACTGGATAGAGGACTTGCTATGGAAACAACTTGATCTTGATTACCCCGGCATGCCTGAAGCGAGGGTGAGCATTGCTAAAGCATGTAGTTAAATTAAGTTGTGTTCAACCGAAATTCATAGTACTGCTCCCTTGGTTATAGGTACACCGGGGATTTTACGCTGCTTACCATAACACAACATTACGCGATGGAGTCGTCAATGGTATTCAGAAGACTTGGAAATTGCATGGAGATGTTCCGATCATGATCACCGGGCATTCAATGGGTGCAGCTATGGCTTCATTCTGTGCACTTGATCTTGTTGTGAGTGCTAAACCTTGCCTTGATCTGAAATTTATTTATTTTGAGCATTACTTTATGTTGCATAGAAACTTGTGTTCCATAAATTGATCTGATAACTTTTTGCATTATACTAGTTATATGGACCTTTTACATTCTGAACCTTGTTTTTAGTCTATACAACCTTCTACGTGTCTGAGCAGTCAGTTATTCACCACATATTTGTTTCCTTTTCATTTTAGTTCCACATCTAAACAGAAACGCATGTTCAATTTTAGGTGAACTATGGGCTAGATGGTGTGAAACTAATGACATTTGGGCAACCTCGTATCGGCAATGAGGCATTTGCTTCCTACTTCAAGAGATACCTGCCTCACGCGATCCGAGTTACTAATGCGAATGATATCGTCCCTCACCTGCCACCGTACTTCACGTTCTTCCCGCAGAAGACCTACCATCACTTCCCCAGAGAGGTATGCCCCACTTGTAGCACACTTGCCCTCGTATCTACTGCTTGTGGCAACAACGACAGTGAATTTAGTTCCTGTTCTGGAACCTAGGAGCCAAGGAGAATCCAACTGGCTCCCTGTAAACCCCTTTCAATGAAATTTCACTGCATGATGACATTATGTTCCTTGTTTTCTTAAGGTATGGGTCCACAATGTCGCACTTGGAAGCCTGGTATACCCGGTAGAGCAGATCTGCGATGACTCTGGCGAAGATCCCGCGTGCTGCAGGTCCATCCGTCCCTCCCTTTACAAGCAACACCGCCTGTGGACCATATGCATTGTGCCACTGCCACAGCACATGACATTTGCTCCTAGATAACTTAGTTCTGTCTTCTTCAGGTCTGTAAGCGGCAACAGCATACTAGACCACATAACATACCTCGGCGTGAGCATGCACGCGGAGGCGTGGAGCAGCTGCAGGATCGCCATGGACTACAGCGTGCTCCAGTACAAGATGGATCTCCACGGTAACGTCGTCCTGTCGAAGCAGCCAGATTTACATAGCGCCCAGTGAACTCCCTGTAAAGATGTTCTGTATCTCAATGTTGGTAGCAGTAGCACCACGCAACATGTAGCCTCTCTGTTTCGCCGTTTCTGCTTTCAGAGGGGGGTAACACGATGTACTGAGAGATGCTTGCTGTAAATGTTATCTGGTAATGTGAAGCATTTGTTCAGTTCAGAATATACACTCTCTGCATTCATCTTTGTTTACATGTCACTTGTGACCGAAATTTTCTTCCACAATGCAAAATGCATGACAGACAACTTTTCGAGGAAAAAAGTTGACTGACAAAAATACATACATGTACAAGAAAGTTTCCAGGAATAAAATGGGAGAAAACTGTAGGCTCTGAATAATACTTTGCTCCATCTGCTAAACCATGTTCAGGCTAAGATACACGGAGAGTACATTGAAGCTAATACAAATAAATGACTTATCCGGCAACTCTAACACAAAAGAATAAAAGAGAGAAATAAAACAGCTGTACGAAACACAGGTAATCTATCCTATCCCCAAACCTGAAATCCCATAGTATGACACTTCACCGAAGCCAAACGTGCCTGACACGGTTGTACAATTGGTTCCAAAACAGAGGGCAGCTGAGCATACTCATCGTCATCGTGTGACCAAAGGAAAGGGCTAACAGATACAAGTGGTGACTCAACAATCTTCCCCTTCTCTTTCCACAGTACTGCATCATGTTGGCTCCTCAGCTATAAGGGCATGAGTACATGACACAATCACATTCTCAAAGGAATGGACGCCGGCAGGAGAAGGCGGCCAATGGCGATGACGAAGAGACAAAGCAACCGTGAGGCAGTGCTGGTGGCCAGAGAGGCGCAAGAAAAGCCTTTATTCACATACAACGGAACCGATCTGGAACAGACACCATGTTCCAAAATCTGGCCCATTTGGTGCTGATGAGCAAGCTCATCCTTCCACTAGGGCGACACCTTATATGAGAACTGTCCCGCTTTACTCATTTGTACTATCGAAGCTACCATGACCATCCGGTCGCTTCCTTTCTCTGGAATTCTCCCCCCACATTTTGGCATCCGCAATAGCTCGCTGCCTGTCAGCGCTCCTTCGGGTTTCTCTTCTCCTTCCTGTTTGAGCTGGACTACCTACTGGCGATCCTGCCATGTCCATGTCATCCAGCCCTGATCTCCGACCAGAACCACCAGTAGAACTAGTCCGGCTAACCTCCCCTCCATACTTTGATGTTCTGGCAGCCTCCCTCCTCAAGTCTGGAGAATGATGATTTGGCGAGCGTGTGCTACGGTAATCACCGTTCCACCTGGCCCTAGGGGTCGATGAATTGCTCCGAACTGGGGTATTTGGATCATATGTCTGAGAAGCAAGATATGAGAGAGCAGTGACAACATCTCCTATATGAGGGCGAGTCGTGGCTTGTTCTTGCAAACACATGGCAGCAACAGCCAAAGCCTGATACAGACCCCTCATAGGGAACCGGCCTTGAAGCATTGGGTCAGCCATTTTAGGAAATTTCCTGCGATCCTTGAAGAGTGGACGAGCCTGGAGAACAGAAAGGTTGTATTAATTATCCAGTTAAGATATCACAAAGTTCTATTTCTGGTAAAAGCTAAAGGCTTAGCGATCGGTTCCAGAGAGTTATTTTAGGAAAAGAATAGAAAAGTACATTTTTAATCAA
The DNA here is from genome assembly GCA_947311845.1 of Poa pratensis. Taxonomy (NCBI): domain Eukaryota; kingdom Viridiplantae; phylum Streptophyta; class Magnoliopsida; order Poales; family Poaceae; genus Poa; species Poa pratensis. Next base: position 6,200,517 of record CAMZMU010000055.1, read on the forward strand.
ACATGGAATGTCTTAGCTTAATTAGCAGGATGTCATCACATTAAGAATGCTGAAATGAAACAAGGAGCTACGAGCAAACCCCATCAGAAAGTTATCAAGTATACTATGTCAACTGAATTAAGTAAAGTGTATAATAGCGTACCCATGCCACTAGGTTCTGCTCCCCCTGGGGTTTGGTATTGTCAATTGCTTTGCGCCCTGTAATCAGTTCAAGGAAAACAACGCCAAAGCTGTAGACATCTGATTTCACCGTGAGCTGCCCAGTCATTGCATATTCTGGGGCACAGTAGCCATAAGTTCCCATAACTCGTGTTGAAACATGAGTCTTGTCACCAACCGGACCGAGTTTTGCAAGGCCAAAGTCAGACAGCTTCGGGTGAAATCCTTCACCAAGAAGAATGTTTGACGACTTGAAATCCCGGTAAATAACAGGAGGGCTGGCCTTGTCATGTAGATGTTCTAAGCCCTTAGCTGCACCTGCAGCTATCTTCATCCGTGTGTTCCAATCAAGTGGTTCCTTTTCAGGTGGCACATCTATATATATTAAAAGAGATTACTTTAGCCTTCAATTGCAGATGCCATTGAACACTGAAGGATGCATGCGCAGCAGTCATGCTGAGTACAAAATGTAACAATAAACTACTTTGTATAGTCCGAAAGGAAAAAATCTTGTACAAGTCATTATACTCACTTATGCAATTTCAAAAAGACTAGATGCCAAAGAGAAGATAAACGAACCATGCAAATGATCTTCTAGTGAACCCAGTGGCATAAACTCATAGACAAGAAGGCGTTGGTCACCATCAGCACAGTAGCCAATTAGATTGACAAGGTTAGTGTGATGCAAGAGACTGAGCATGAGGACCTCAACCAGAAATTCTCTATTTCCTTGGAGTCCATTGCGATCAAGTTGCTTCACAGCAACAGCCTGAGAAGTACAATAATCTGTCAGTGTCCAGGACTAATTAGATGAACATTAAGGAACTCTACCAACGTTTTACTTGCAGCTGAACGGCTCAAAACCTAAAACTTGAGTGTATCTTGTAAAATCTCACTTGCATCCAGCCGGTTCAGGAAAGACTAACCTGTCCATTATCCAGGCGACCTTTATATACACGGCCGAAACCTCCCTCACCCAACAGGCTATCTTGCTTGAAGTTCTTAGTGGCAGCAGCAAGTTCACGGAAAGTGAAAATCTGTGCTGCAATGTTTTGGCTGTTCCCATCCCTAGGGATGGTTAGATGATCCTTCTTAGAGTCCAGTCCTCCCTGTGGTCTCAATTTATCTAAGCAGACAATGATCCGGAGTTAGCAGTCAGTTCTAGTACAATGAGTAAATTAAGAAAATTAAAACAGAAAAAGGCGTGTTATGCTTAAGAGACTGTCAGCATTCAAAGAAGTTCACTGGTACGGCGTGAAGGACGTTTTGGTACTCTAGAATGACTTTAATTTGTAAAGCAGAACTTATTTTTAATCACTCGTCTTAAAAATAAACATATTCCTTGTTTGAAGCATGTCAAATGAAGTAATGATACTAGGAGCATTCTCACAATGATGAAAATAGAGGATCCTATATCAAAAAAATTCTACAGCTGTTATATATCCTGTGTTTTATGCTCCTAAAACCCCAAAGTTGCGGCAGACGATCTGCGTATCACGTGCCCAGCTGGGCAAAACACGTTGGCCAGAAGCCACAATATTAACACCCCTATATGTAAAAAGGATTAGCGAAATGACAGCTACTACATTAGGTATATCTATCCTCTCCTATTGTGTGTGTGTGTGTGTGTGTGTGTGTGTGTGTGTGTGTGTGTGTGTGTCTGTAGTTCAATAGCTGGTAAAAGCATATCCATCACCATGCCTGGTCGTGCCCATCTACTACTGCCTATTCTCCGAGTTCCAGTACCCCAAGAAATACATGCTACTACTAACAAAACCTAACAGAGCTTCCACACGCTTTCGGCTAACGCGTACAGACACGGCAAACACGGCAGAGCTAGCTAGCATGCCCAGAAGCAAAGCTAAGCTCGCGGCAAAAAAAATCCAAGATCCAGCCGGGCAGCACCTGATCCGGCGCCCCGGGACGCCCCGCCGTCCTTGGCGGCGTTGGCGGGCACCGGCTTCTTCCCGGCCTCCGGCTCCAGGGCCGGCCCGAAGCACGAGAAGCAGCTCATCCAAGCTGCCCCGCTCCCTGCCTCCCTCCCTCGCTAGCCGGAACCAAGAAACGCGGCGCGCGCAGGGCGGGGCGGCACGACGGGGGATCCCTCCCCGGAGAAGATCCGGTCGCAGGTAGGGAGGGGAGCTCCCAAGACTGGATTTTTAGGTGGGCGGGAAGGGATTAGGGGCCGAATCGGGGCGGGGATTAGGGGGTGGTGGAAGCGGAAGCTACGGGAAGGAGGAGAAGAACATGAGGCTGGAGAGAGAGGGAGAGGGGAAGAGTGAGAAGCAAAAGTCAGCTCTGTCTGTCTCTGGGGACGAGTGATGAAAGAGGGAGGGGGATCTTTCGGGAGCACATCCGTTTCCCTCGACTGCCTGTCGCCGCCACGTCAGCGGTTTGAAATTTCTGTCATCGTCCATTCAAACCACATTCACACTGGCAGGCGGTAAAAAGTATTCTCTTTCACACCGTCTGAAATAATATGGGTCATGGAGTAGCATGCAGCAACGGCCAACGGTGTGTAGCTCAGGGAGGAAATTGCAACTTACACCACTTCCAACTCCATGTGTTGTGGTTCCTCTCGAACGAATCCCGTCTCTCACGTAAACCACAAAAGAGAGTCGGCCTTGTAAGTCTAGCCCTAGCACCCGTCGACTGCCTCCGCCTTCTTTGTCAAATCGATGTCTCCTTTGTTGCCGCTCTCGTGGCAGGGAAGCGGGACCTTGGACCTGCGCTCGGCGTTGTTTCAAGGTCCCTAATGTTAGAATTTGGTTTGGATCTCTCTAACGGCATCAACGAGGTGGTGGTAACAATTGCGCATTGGAGTAAGGTCTCTCTAGGCTCCCCTACCCGTCAATGTTTTTGGCGTAGGCGAAGGGCCTATGAGGGTAGGTGTTGTCAGATCTATTGGTTTTCACTGGATCTTAACATTTCGTGTGTCGCTCAACAGAACTTGTTTCCTCGTCTATGGTGGGACCTCTTCGATATCTTCGTTTGTTTGGGTCTACAGTAAGTTCCGGTTTCTCCAACCCTCTGGATTGGTGGTGGAAAATTGCAAGCATGTGCTGCTGTTTGGGGTGTGTCCCTAGCTGATGTTCCATATGTGTTTATTTGATCTTTTTGTTCGCCGCGAGTGGCTATTTCGGTTTTAAAAGACTTGGTTGGCGAGGGTGTTTGCAGGTGACCCTGTCTTTTGCTTCTTGTTCATTTTATGTTTCAAGCTCCAGCAAGCGTCGATCAATCGAAAGAAAACGACTAGTATGCGTTTCAGTGTATTTTTATTTGGTATAGTCGTAGCCGTGTTATGTCGTGTTATATCTCTTTTGTACCATCTATTTTTCTTGATAAATACGGAGTATAATAAGATATAAGTTGCCTTCGGGTGTGGAAGGTGCTGAGAGTGTGATTTTCCACGTAGTTCAGGGGTCCAAAATATCCATCGCAAATCTTGCAACGTATCCTGGTAATTAATTATCGTGGTAGCGACAGTTGTTGATCGATCGGCTGACCGTGGCGAAGGAACCGGTACCTGGTTGCCACTCCTTCCCATCCCTAGCAACTGACGCAGAGGAGTAGGACTGTAGGAGCAGTGCACTGACGCAGAGTTTAGAACGTGGCACGGCCACGTCCACATATACATGGCCGTCAGGAACTAGCACAGCTGGCTGAAGCTAGCTAGCCCACGCCTTCTCCCGTGACCCAACATCGTCGTCGTCGTGCAGACACACACACACACAGAGGTGGTCTGGTTGGAAAGAAACGTGTACGTACGCGTGCATCCTGTGGACTGTGTATAGAAGCTCCTCTGTGCTGCGTACAAACATGCAACGAGATCTCCCAGAGCATGCATGTTCGTTTGGAGCGAGAGACCGGCCAACCGGTGCACGTCACAACGGAGAAGGACCTGAGCCGGCCGACGCGGTCTGGGTGGATGGATGCGCCCGCGCACCCTGGCTCCGATGGAGACGTGCGTGGGCCGCCCGAGCCTCACACACGCCACAGAGCCACGGTGGTCTCTCGGGCTAGGCCTCATTCAGTCGGGGGAATTACGTGTTGCTCTGGGATCCTCCAGGCAACGAGGATTAGGGCATCTCCAGCCGTTCGGTCCCCAAGGCCGAAAAATGTCACCTTTTTGGACGGCCTGGGGGGACGCCGGCGCTATTTGACGCCTTGGGTTCGGCGTTTACCCAGCCGTGCCCAAATGGGCCGAAAAATTCAAAAAAAACAATTGGGTGAAATTCATCAAACATAAGCGAAATTCGTTAAACTTAGGCGAAATTCATACTATATAGGTGAATTTTGCATTGTTCATTACATAATATAAACTTAAAACTTAAACTAAAACACAGCGATCTACATGCCCAGCTGGCTGTAGAACGCCGTGTAGTCGCCGCCGTCGTCGTCGTCGTCGCTCGGTGGCGCGCCGCCGCCGAAGTGGCTCGGACCGGCCTCGTCGTTGTTGGCGCCGCCGTCGAACTACCCTGGCGCGCCGTCGTCGTCGCTGTCGTCGAGGACGATCACCTCCCCGCTCGCTGACGAGGGGGAGTAGGAGGCCGGCGTGCGGCGGCGCGACGGCGGTTGGCCGCTGCCTCGTCGAGAAGGCGCTGCTGGAGCGCAATCTCCTCCTGGGCGTGCTGGTTGCGCGACCAGGCGAAGATAAACTCGTCCGAGTACTCCTCGGCGGCGACCATGGGCGGCGCGACGTCCTGCATGGAGGCGGTGACGGCGTTCTGCTCGCCGGGGAATTCCTCGTCGTCGTCCGGCGCCTCCGCCTTGATGGCCGCCCGGACGTACTCCGGTGGCGCCGCCCACTCCACCGGCGCCTTCTTCTTCTTGGAGGTGGCGCCGCCGGTGCTAGGTTCCTTCTTGGGCCTGACGAGGCGAAGGTGGCCTCGGGGCGGCGACGGTGCGCGGCGCTCGTTGATGCGAATCCCGCCGCTGGGTCTTCTTGGCGGTGACCGGATGCGGCGCCCGGAGTTGAGGACGACGCCGCGCGGCGTGTCCTCCGGCTCGGGCTTGACCCGAGCGAGCGCCGGCATGTGCGGGGACCCGCTGGAGAGCGGGCCAGAGGAAGAAGACGAAGACGCCATCCCCATCCTCCTGGGCAGCCAGGAGGTGAAGCGGTGTCGAGGCGTCGGCGCCTGGCGCGGCGGCATGGTGAGCCGGGGCTGGTTCCCGGCGTGGATGTGCTCGAGGACGTACGCGAGGGTACGCCCTCGACCGCTCCACCACTGCTTCCGCCCGCCGGCGTTCTTCTGGCCGGCGACGGGGCCGTTGTCGTTGGTGTCCTCCAGCTCACGGCGGTGGCGCTCGAGGAAGTACGCCGTCCAGAAGGCGGCGTTCGCCGGATCCCAGCGCGGGTCCACCGCCTGCTCTTCGGAGAGCCCGGCGAGGACGTCCTGGATCGCGTCGACGCGATCCGCTCCTTCTGGCGGCGGCGGAATGGGGACGCCGGCGGCGCTCAGGCGCCAGTCGCCGGGGACCCGCATATCCGGCGGCGCAGGGTACCCGGCCTCATACAACATGCGGGCCTCCTCCGGGTGCAGGAAACGCCGGCCGAAGCCGTTCGCCGCAGCTTCGTCTCCGGGGTATCGCTCGGCCATTGCTGTTGCTCGGGGAGGGAGAGAGATGGAGAGATGGGGGAATGGTGTGCCTTGCCACGACGAGATGGGGGGAATAAATAGGCGCAGGGGAGGCGAGACGGTGGCGCGTCATTACTCCGGCGCGTGGCAGCCGACTGGACGCGTCGGCCGCCGCTGAACGGCGCGGCAGTCCACGGCCATTACTCCGGCAGGCTTTTGACCAGCGCGGGAGCCAAGGAGATGACGACGCCGCGTTTTTTCACCCGTGATTCCGCGTCATTTCGCCTATCTCGCTGACAGCGCTGGCCCACATTCTTTTTCGCGCCATTTCGCCCCCCAGACCGAACCTGGTGGGCTTGGTTTGGTCTGGGAGCGCCGACGCTATTTTCCACCGATCCGGCGCTATTTGGATTCCTGGGGGGCGACTGGGTGAAAAACGGTGCTCCAGTCTATTTCGGCGTTTTTTTGGGCCTGGGGCGCTGGAGAACTGCTAGAGATGCCCTTAGCTTATCTTTCGCAAAAGTGGGTGCGTCCACCAAGGCTAGACATGTCGACCAGGGGCCAGGGCCAGTGGACATGCATGCAGGGATATCGATGGAGTGGACTCGTACGTACGTGGATTCGCGTCGCATCGCACCCCGTCGGCGCGCCACAGTACGAGTGAAGGAACACGATAGGATGACACGAATATGTTTACTTTTCAACGATGACGACTCTGGCAAACTATTTTCATGTAAACTAAGTTCCCACGGGAAATTGCTTTTTCAAACGCTCGCAAGGGCTCGCTAGCTCGGTTCTCGCGCCGCATCTCATTTCTCTTCCTCATCACCAGCCCACTACAAGAAAGAGGAAATACGCCGACGGCCATACCCTACGCCGACGAGGTCAGCCTGTCGACATGGCCGTCGGCATAGATTTGACACGGGGCAAAGCCGTCGGCATAGGTATGATTTTTTTCTTCTATTTTTCATTAAATATGAAATAATTTATATCTTTAAATCCGTAAATCGAAATTTAACAAATAAAATGTCTAAATCCAAATATGACATCCATATCATCTTTTTCACCATGCATATGACTTTTTGCAACATATTTTTGGTACTTGCTTAATAAAAAAGTCAGTTTTGGCACTTTAAAAATAGAAAATGATATTTATAAAAATATTTTGGAAATTGTTTTTGGCAACAATGTTTGCCATACCAATACACACCTAGTTGAATATGGACACATTATCACAAACTATGGCATGGGAATGGCCATAACTTGGTCATTTGACGCGAAACCTATACATGTATATAGATGATAGACCTTTTTGTCAAGATTTTTTTTGAATTTTTTGTCAAAACTCAAGTTTATCATTTTTGCTAGCAACTAGTACACATAAATGGACTCCATGCCAAAGGATTTCATTTTTTGAGTATTTTCTCACTTTCTTTTATATTTTTGAAAAATGTCAAAATGGCCGCCGTGCCTATTCATTGAAAGGGCCACATTTTTCAAAACTATCGACGTTTCTATGATAAAGTCACTACTTGTGTACCTAAAAATGATTTTTGTAAAAAAATTAGACCAAACTATCACACACTTGTAGTTCAAATTTGGATTACTTTTGAAAAATTGGCATAAAGACATTTAAATAGGCAAAATTAGGTAGAAATCGAGAAAATTCCTAATACTTGGGAATTATCCATCAAATATGTAATACTCTTTGTGACTAAGGTGGGTGCCTTTTTGCAACATATTTTTTGTACTTGCTTCATATAAAAAGTCAATTTTGACACTCATAAAATAGAAAATGATATTTATAAAAATAATTTGGAATTTTTTTATCGATGTTTCTGTGATGCACAAGATGATATGGATGTCGTATTTGAATTCCTCTCATTTTTATAATCTACTTAGTCATTTTATTTGTTAAATTTCGATTTATGGATTTAAAGATATGAATTATTCCATATTAAATGTAAAAAGGAGAAACTAAAGTAAAATAAAATTTATTGTTATTTATTTAAAAAATATAATTACATAATCATTGTTATTTATTCAATAAATTTTTAAAATTTAAACAATAAAAAGTGTAACATCATGACCCAGGGGTTAATATGGTTGATAGGATTATAATATCAGTAAGTTCTAACATCTCATTTGGAAGCTAATTTGGAAGGTACTCAAAAGTTAAACATGCTTGGGCTGAAGCAATGTGAGGATGGGTGACCGAATGGGAAGTTTGACCAGGGTAAGTATTTTAACCTGAGATTAAGTGTGTGGCTAAGTGGGAAATTTTGAATTTTTTTTAAAAAAGTGGTAAATTTCGGAGTAGAATTAAAAAAATATAGAAAAGTTCAATTTTTTTTAAAGATTTTTTTTTAAAAAATAATTTTTTTGGAAAAAAAATACCGACAGCACTGTGCCAACGGCCTTTGCCGTCGGCGTAGTCCTATGCCGACGGCTTTTAGTATGTCGACGGCTTTCTGGGCTATGCCTATATGCATGTATGCCGACGGAGCTACGCCGACGGCTGCCGTCTGCTTAGCCTATGCCGACGGCAAAAAGCCGTCGACGTAGCTCCTCATTCCTGTAGTGGCCCCCAACCTCCCCGAGCCGACGTCGGCGACGCAACTACGATGGAGAAGGCGCCGGCTAGGCGGAGCCGAGCGATGGACTTAACTAGGGGGTTCTAGATACAGTGTGCCTCATCGTCGCTGGTATAGTACTGACCTAACTCAGTCAGTGCGTCCACCAGGTAGATCTACCTGAACATATCAAGCTCTCTGAACAGGTGCGCCACTATCAGAACATACTAATTAAGCTTTCTAAGAGAAAATCTAGCATATCTGCAAAATGTCGTACCGTAAAACGTTTTGCGGTACGAATCAAAACTTGAGCAAGCCAACATAATTTATACACATGACCCACTGGTCAGCAATGTTTTCTTTTAATTTTCATTTTTTCGCCCCCTCTATCCCTCTTGTTCCTCCTTCCCAATTGGCTCTGGCCGCCTCATGTGGCGCCGTGCCACCCCAGCGCACCACGTACCGCTATGACCTCGAGCTAGTACTGTGGGGCGCTTTTTTTGGGGGGGGGGGGGGGGGGGGGGGGGGGGGGGGGGGGGAGGGGACACGGGCACGTGTGTGGGCCCGTGTCGTGTTGAGTCTGGCACTATGTGTGCCCAAGCTGTGTCGAGCGGCTCATATGGTCAATATTAGTTTTAACCGGTTTGCGAGATCTGTTAGAGTTGCTCTAATGCAGTAAATTACAAAGTTAAATAGAAAAGGTCAGGGCCAGCCCTGATGGGTGGTCAGGGTGGGCGGCCGCCCCGGGCCCCCAAAATTTAGGGGCCCCACCCCAGGTATGTATATCAGTATATACGTATGGGTACTGAGTACCGATTAGTATTGGCCACAAAAGCAGAAAAAAAGGCAATGGGCTGTGGCTTGTCGATTTCAATTCTCAAGGCCCCCAATCGCCAGAATATGCCAGACATTTTTGCCTCTTTTCTTTCCTGTATCCGGGCGAGTCGACGGGGTACACGAGTGCGCAAATAACTGATTTCACCGATTGAGGTATATAATTATTATTTCCTAATCACTAATTTCTACCTTCGCATACATGATGCGTAGATACTACAATTTATTTTCAATATTTGATGTGTTTTTTTCCACCATTATTTGTCGACGTCATCCCGATCACTGAATCAACGCGCTTCTCCCATAAATAAACCGCGCACCTTCTTCTTATTTAATGAATAAGACAAAACTTTTGCCTTCATTTTAAAAAAGTTAAAGAGCAAAACGCGTTGGTGACTTCGTATAATCACATGGAGAAGATATTCACAAAATTTCAGAAGTAATACCGATGTTTTGATAAAGCCAAATTGATGAGTTGGCATTGGAGGAAGAGCGAGCAACAAATTAATGAGAATTTTTAATCTGCCTGGCAAGAAGAAAACATATATTTTGATAGGTGACTTTGCATCGAGAAATGTTAGAAGCAAATTTTAAGATAATATGTTAAAATTTACGTACTACTTATATGCATTTAGTGTTACATAGAAAACATACATTTTACATGTATACTAATTATCAGTGCTTTTTTATTAATATTGAGGGCCTAAAATTTTAGTTTCGCCCCGGGCCTCAAAATATCAGGACCGGCCCTGGAAAAGGTGTGCTACTCTAGAGCACTACCGGTACAAACATTAAACCTTGAAGGATGTTTTGGTACTCCAGAAGGATTTCAATTTGTAAGGCAAAACTTATTAGAAGAAGAATTCACGGCCCAAATATCCATTGCAAATCTTTCTACGTATCCTAGTAATTTACTGTGGTAGTGAGTAGTGCCAGTTGTTGATCGGCTGACCGGGGCAAAGGAACCGGTATTTGCCACTCCTCTCCGTGTGATTCGCGTGGGCAACTTGACAAACGGTACTAGTATCAAACTGAAGCTTAACTTTCAGCATCGAAACAAGGGAGCTACTCCTCCTAATAATATAGCTTATCGAGGGTTGCGCTGTGGTGTAGAGCGTGTGCTGACCCACACTGATCGATGATGTCGGCTCAGCCTAGCCACACACGAATGCATCATGCGTCCAGGCGTTTCTTCTATCTGTTGCTGCCGCCAGGATGAAATGTACTGTATGTATCGTGGTGTCAGTCATGGCGACACAGAAGACGATTAATACAGCGACAAGTGTAGGAGCAGTGCACGCAGAGTTAAGAACCTGCCACGGCCATGGCGCACAGTCGGTGTATCGAGACGACGGAGTCGCCGTCGATCACCGTGGACCAACCGAGAACCATCCAACCGGTGCACGTCACAACGGAGAAGGACCTGAGCGGACGTGGTGTATCGAGACGACGGAGTCGCCGTCGATCACCGTGGACCAACCGAGAACCATCCAACCGGTGCACGTCACAACGGAGAAGGACCTGAGCGGACGTGGTCCGAGCCGGCTGGATGCCCACGCGCCAAGTGCTCCCGCCACCATGGACATGGAGTCGCTGTCGCGACGACGGAGACGTCGGCCGGGGCGGGAGCTTGACGTGGCGTCAGGCCGGCCTGTTGCCCGCCGCCGTCAGGGCCACCGGAGCCACAACACGCACGCGACGCCGTCGATCGGCAACCACGGCCGGCGATGCATCGTCCGTTCTCCTCGATCGACACCTGTCCACCGAACAGGCCTGTATCGCCCAGCAGATCTCTCTCCTCAGTCGACCGAACCCCAGGTCGTGCTCGTGCTCCTGCGCATTCACCATCACCCCCAACTCGCGTGCGCGTTCACCATCATATGGAAATAACGAGGATTCGTTTTGCAAAATTGGGTATGCAAATCCAACCTTAGATTCCACCAATGATCGAGGCAAGCCATGTCGACAGTTTTCATGTTAAATCTGTTCCACGTGCGTCAAAAGAGAAAGTACGCACAAAATTAGGGTTGAGATTCGCTGACTTTGCTCCCGCTGACGTTGAGTCACTTACGTGTGGGCCCCACATGTAAGTGACTCAAAGTCAAGCAAAGTCAGCGGGAGCAACGTCAGCGAATCCGAAGGAACTAGCTACTAGTAGCAGCTTCTAGATTTTCCATCATGGCAGTGTGCCTCGTCGGCGCTCGGTTAATCCGCCTGCAAATACTACTGAGAGCTCGCACCGAATTCCGTTTCAACAAAACCCCATGAATGAATGAAATACTACCTCCGATCCATATTAATGGTCTCAACTTTATCTAAATATGGATGTATCTAGTTAAGTGTTTAGACTAGATGCATCCGTATCTAGACAATGTTGAGTCCATTAATATGGATCGGATGGAGTAAATCAATTACATAGTTGTAGGCATGAACGATATCCGGATATGGTATGTTAAACAATACCCGAATATTGATTAACCGAAAATTAGTTCAAATTATCCGATGATTTTAAACCAAATAGTCCAATATTTCAACCCAAATGGCTAAACTAATATTGCACATTTATTACCAATAAGTTACCTAGTTAAAACATCAACTCACTTACGTAGCCATGTACCCACAAGATAAGCATGCGTGGATAGTACTTTAGCCCTTATGTTGGAGTTATTGAATTCATATGGACCTACTATCTGCTCCGGTTAATTTTGTTGCCGCACCGAGTCAGCTCTATTTTCGCTGAAATTCACGGTTTAATATATCCGCATTCCTTTTTTATCCTTCGGTTCAGAATTCAACAAAAAATATGGTAAGGGATAAAACGTAATCTGATCCATTTACATCACTAATACTAAACATATACAAAAATCATCCACTATGTCACACCGGTAAAAAAAAAGGTGGCAGAGGTTTAAATTGCTTCACATTTGCATCAAAAGCCATGTCTCCATTCTTTTCTCACTCGGCTTATTGTTTTGTACTTTTCTATGAATCGTTCTTTCATCAAGCTTTTATGTATGTAATCGATTCAAATGTCTCACTGAACCGCTTTGCTACAACATACTGACTGGTGTAATTTATCTTACTAAGACATTAATCTAAAAATGCTAGCTCTCCAAAAACAGCACATCTCCGAGAAAAATATGGCACAACAAATGTAGTAGTGTAATATCGAGTATATATGCTCTACTAACTAAGCATCATTCACTACATACAGTCATGGGTTCTTTCACGGTCTTATGACAAATTAACAGTTAGGATAAAGCGAGGCAGACATAACCTTTAACTTTTTCGGAACACTCTATCTTTTGACAAAAAGCAGCAACCGAACGCTTACCGGATGGCGAGTGGCGTCCGTGAGGCGGTCTAGGGCTTCCGACCCCTTCTACCGACTGCCACTCGGGCACTAACGTCCAATCAGATGCTCTCTCATGTCGCTACTCCAAGACATCCCTTCCTGGCACTGGCGATGCACCTTGTCCACACTCTGGCGCCAATGCCTGACGACCACACTAATGATGTGGTCATTGGTACTCGCTACATATACTCGCCGGCGAATCGCTCAGTCTTGTATCTAAGTTTGATTTCCCCTGCCACAAGTATCTATTGGTGCATCATATTGGATCCATTGAGTCCCTCCAACAACAATATCGTGGTGCCTCATTTGGCGCCTACTGTGGAACATGGCGTCTCCATCAAGGATGTGTATAATTTGACCAAAATCGGATTAGGTGGTAGTACCGGTTCCCTACTGGTACCAGTGGTGGCTTGATCACTTCAAATTGGAGGGGCTATTGTCTTTCCCTGCCTTGTAGTTTCAGCGACTGCTGTTCTATGTCTAGATTTTACACATTGACAAGTCAGATGAGCTTATGGGGAGCAACAGTAATTACAAGCTCTTAGGCCATGGCCACCTAGCCCAAGAGCGAACAACATGTGTATCATGAAGGCTAGACCAAGAGCAGTTCCATTTTAAGCCTACTTTTTTTACGGCCCGCCCCGTCCAAAATTGATTGTAACTCCGCCACCGCTACATGAGGCTCGATCTTGCCCTTGATCACGCCCTGGTTTTTTTGTTGTCCAATATGCTAATGATACCCTTATCATCATGCATGCATATGCTCATCAACTGCTGCATCTAATAAATATCTTATACAGATTTGCAATTTGGTCTCGTTAAAAAACATGAATAAAAAATGAAATTAATAAAGAAAAAGGAAACAAAATTGATTTAAAAACATAAAAAAATATAGAAAAGAAAAACGTAAAAAGAGGGGGGAAGAGACAAGAAAAAAAAGAAGAATAGAATCACCCTTCGTATCATGATATCTACCTCATGGGCCAGCGTTACTGGGCAGTACGGGCTTTCTGGACCTGGGCTGTGTTAATGGCCGAGAACCAAATTGCAGCGCTGCACCATCTTCCTTCCTCCTTTCTCTCTCAAGTGAATCATCAAATCTAAATTCAAAAAAAAAAAGTGAATCATCAAATCTCAGCGAAAGGTCAACCATCCCTATTTCTCTGACTTCCGATCCCCTGTCGACAGACGATGGCAACGCGTCCGTCCGTCTACATTAAACTCGGCTCTGCACACCTGTTGTTTGCCGACGTGGACTCGTGGTCCGCGTGGTTGGATCCAAGGCATGCAGCCAGAGCCAAGCAATCCTACTGTTTTTTTTTGGAGGGAATCCCACTGTTTTATTAGTATAACTAATCGGAGGGGCTGTCTACCCCGGAGAATCTCCCATTCGTCTCGTCTGTGTAGCTCTCTACTCCGCTGCGATCTCTCTGCCGGCCAAGGTTCCAACTCCGCGATCGCGGAGGTTCCAAGCCTCGGACTAAGGTGAGTGCTCCCACTCTTCTCCTCCGGCGGCGATCAATCACTCCACCACTATTACATCAAAAAATGGATCATCAAGAACTTGCTTGAGTAGCGTAGCTTCCCATTTTTCTGTGTCCTGTGTGATGTTGTTCTCCGTACGTGAGTACGTCTTCTCCAGTGATGATTGTAAGAGGAAAAACTGCTTTTCTTGATGATCCATTTAGCCTGTCGTAGCAGATCATCCACGACTTGGGCAAACCATTCCAAGTGCTGAGTGGCCTCGGTCAACGTTCCCTGGAAGCAAACCGAGGTTTGCTCTGTCCAAACAGAGTACTCTCAGTCTCAGATCCAGTGTCCATAGACGAGCTCTTCATTTCGTTCTGTGCAAATCTGACGCTAATGCTCATATATCTGGTGGTACCAAGTTTGCAGCTCCATTTTTACACTGAAATCCTCTGTGCTAGCTATAGGACTCTGCACTATTTTTATGTGTGATCTACAGATTGGCCCTCCCTCACCATATGCGATCTACAATTTTTCCATGTTTACTTGTATTTCACCATTCATGTTTTTTTTATTGTTGTCGCGAACATGTTACTGCTGTGTACATCTTGGTTATCCAGAAGTCGGATGCAATGAACAAATCTCTTTAATAATAAAGCGCCCTTTATAAAAAAAATGCCGATTTCTTCAATCGCTACTGATTAGTTGCATCGATCCCTGATGAATAAATGTGAATTTCTGCATCTTCAGGCACCATGTCGCTGTTCCCGGGAGTAGATCTTCCGAAGATGGATCGTCCAACTCTTACTCTCCTCGGAGCAGCTTGTTGTGTAATGCTATCTGTGCATTTCACAGCAAAGTTGGTATCGAAACATCTTTTCCACTGGAAAAATCCCAAGGAGCAGAAGGCTATACTCATCATAGTGCTAATGCCTCCGCTGTATGCTATGACTTCCTTTGTTGGTTTTCTAGATATTAAGGGAAGCACAACTTTTTTTACATTCTTGGAGTCTATTAAAGAATGCTATGAGGCTCTGGTGAGTGAATCTTCTTGTGTCAATGCCATTTTTTCACCTGACGGTTGTTCCTTCACTCATTTTTATTTCGATTGTGCAGGTGATCGCTAAGTTTCTGGCGTTGATGTACAGCTACTTAAATATATCTATTAGTAAGAACATTGTACCTGATGAAATCAAAGGGAGGGAGCTTCATCATACTTTCCCAATGACTCTTTTCCTGGTATATATCTTTACTACACCCTTTCATCTTCTTATGTAAATTTTGATGAATGTTGCTATAAGCTGTGGTTAGATTTTGGTAACGCAACCTCCACCATTAATGACAAAACAAAAGGGGTCCTAGGTGCATAACTTAAGATATCCATACTGAACATCACTATATTTGAAGGATGATGTATTTATCAGTAATATACCAAAATGGTTCATGTTCTTAACAAAAAGGTAATATATGCCATTAAGCAAGCACACATTCATATTGTAATATCTTGTTTTACTTAAGCCTGTACCTATATTGAGAGTTATGCTTAATTTTAAATTTGATTGTAACTTAAGTTTCTTCGCATATTGTTCACTATGTTTTCCTTGTATGCGTGTACTTAAGATGATGTTGTGTCTTGAACCTGTTTTTGTATCATATGTCTACTGTGGCATGTCCCACCTATAACCTGCATATTTAGGCTGGAAGCTTTTAGCCATACTGTTAGTTAAAGCTTTTCACCCTGTTCATTTAGTCTTACTTGATGTGTTCTGAAAGTGTGTCTAATATTCTTCTGGCTTTGCGCTTTGGCAGCCCCACAATGTTCGGTTGGAACACAAGACACTGAAACAACTGAAAGTCTGGACCTGGCAATTTGTCGTTATTCGGCCTGTATGCTCCATTCTGATTATTGCACTTGAGCTTATTGGGTTCTACCCAAGCTGGCTCAGCTGGACCTTCACTATCATACTGAACCTTTCAGTCTCCCTGGCACTATATTCCTTGGTCATATTCTATCACTTGTTTGCTAAGGAGCTGGCACCTCACAATCCTCTTGCTAAGTTCTTGTGCATCAAAGGGATTGTCTTCTTCTCTTTCTGGCAGGTAAACTGCGCCACCTCAAGGCTGAACTGAATTAGAATCCTCTTATGAATGTCTGTAGGGTTAGTTTTTTCTGTATATGCCATTGGTGTAACTTTACACTAGTTTCTGTTCATGACTACATCTAAATATTTAATTGAGCGTAGCTGTATTTCTGTGGTAATAATCCTAATACTCCCTCTGGTTCAGAAAAAGTGTCGCTGGTCATACGTAATGATTGTCCATGCTACGTTATATTCTTACGACACTTTATACGGATCGGAGGGAGTAGTTTAGTTGTTTGCCATGATTTTGCATGAAGATTCTTTTCTTACCGACTCTTTAAGTTTAGTTATTACAGTTTATAACTATCAATTTTGCATGAATAATTTAGTTATTACAGTTTATAACTATCAATTTTGCATGAATCACCTTATTTTTATTATTACAGTTTATAACTATCAATTTCATTACTACCTCCGATCCATATTAATAGACTCAACTTTATCTAGATACGGATGTATCTAGTTAAGTGTTTAGACTAGATGCATCCGTATCTACAGGACCGTCTCCAGAAATTAGGGGCCTCGGTGCAAAATGCAAAATGGGGCCTTAAAAATGAAAAATCTATGTACTTGTGTTCCTAAAGAATACTCTTATTTCATTATAAAATCCATTTGTGTTAAATATACCACTGAAGGCTTTTTTTCTAGATGAAATATAGAACTGAAGTTGAAGTAATAAAGTCGTCATATTTGTACTAAAAAGCGCCATCTGTCTAATCCTTTCAAAACAAAATCTTAAATCATATCTTCATATTTCAAAGCTCGTGATTATTCCTGTGATCATGTTTTATAAAACATAATCTGAATGAATTCAAACAGTATGAGAATTACGAATTTTAAACTTATCAGTAAAATTGAAGGAAATTGTACCTAATATACACTTAGGGGCTGTTCGTACGTGAAATCTTGAAAATAAAAATTGACAGCAGCAGGATATCAGTCTTGGAAATATATTGCAAATCTTGGATGTGTAGTTAGATTTACATCAACGGGACGGCACAATAACACAATTCCAACACCTCGACATGGTACCATCTAAAAAAAAATCTTGACAAGCAACGGTGGTAATTATAGAACTACAATGGTTTGATCTATTGGTCATTGGTGAATAGGTTGATTGATTTGATTCGTGTTTCCAAGGAAAAGAGACATGCAGCATCGACTTACCGGTTAGGTAGTCAACAATTAGCAGACTGGAGTTAAGGCTTCAGAGGAGAACGGAACTTCACGGAGACAGGGAACTCAGGCCGGTGCGGCGGGGCGCCGTAGCCAGTCCTTGTGGGGTGGGCGTCCGTGCTCTGTATTTGGCCATCGCAAACTGGACTGGTCCGGAAATCACGATAACAGATGCGGGAAGGAGATGATTAGATCAGAGTCGTACTCCGTAGACGGTCGAGTGAGCTTCGAAATCTAACAGGAAAGGACGTAGGCCGGCATTTTTCTCCGCTGCTTAACACATATAGTTGCGATTTGGGGGCCTTATTTTTTCGTGGGCCCTGTTCCGTCGAGCACCTCGAACATGCTCATCGACGGGCCTGCGTATCTAGACAATGTTGAGACCATTAATATGGATCGGAGGGAGTAGTAGTTTTCATCTGCAGTTTAGGTTTCTGTGCATTTACATGTGTTCTTTTGGCAAATAAATAACTATACATTGTAGTGAAAAAGAAAGCTGGAAATAAGTGAAAAAAATTCTTTTTGCAGGGCTGTGCGTTGGACATTTTGTCATCTGTAGGTGTCATTCGATCTCATCATTTCTGGCTGGACGTGGAGCACATCCAGGAGGCGATCCAGAATGCCCTGATCATCCTGGAGATGGTGGTCTTCTCGGTCCTTCAGCAATACGCGTACAACGTCGATCCGTACAGCGGGGCTGACAAGGCGAAACTCGAGAAGAAGAATGAATGAATGAATGAGCAAATGATCCACGTTTCGCAACATCCTGCGGCTAGTAATTGTTGTGTTTTTTTGGCCCAGGAAAATTGTTTCAATATGTTGTATTTCCTTATGGAACACTTGTTTTAGAGTATGTCGTTATGGCATGACACTCTGAAAAGAAAAACGAGACGGTAAAGATCATATGCGCATGCGGGATTATAGGGTGGCTGATAAAGAGAATTTTGGAGGGCTCCGAAAATTACCCAGAACTAAATAAATTATGGTCCTGTTTATGCTGTGATCGTCGTGTGGATCAGTGGATGTTGTTTTTCTGGAACACACTGAGCTTACAGAACATACTCTGCTCTCTAAGACGGTGCATCTAACTCGGCACAGTGGGCTCTCTGAAACAGTACATCTACCTGATGTCCACATGTCCGAGAGACTGACAGTGAGTCACAGCGGATGTACATGAAAATACTAGCTCCCTGAGACAACAGTGATGTAAAAAGGGGATTCTCTCACGGTCTTAGCAAAAGGACCAGGCAAAGCAATTTCAGTTTTACAAGAACACTCTATCTCTTACAAAGCGTTCTTCCCTCTCCATATATGACAACAGGCGGTACAATTGGAATATCATGTCAGTAGCTGCACGCACTATATGATCAACAGCTTAGCTCAGTTTCGGAGGCTGCGATCACGGTAAGTCGGTAACTGCACGTACGCATCAGCCACTGCTGTCCTTGATTCTTCAGAGTTCAGAGCCAGAGGGGCGCCGGCCTGGCGGGGGAGCGGCACGAAATGGCCGCCGAGGCGCAGCTACATAATCATGCATACCCACACCATGCTTTGCCTAATCTGACGACTTCGAAATATGCTTCACACTTGTTGAACATCTTCAGGAATGTGTGCTTCAAATTTGATGCAATTCACAAAATACACTTGCTGATTTGATCAGGGAAGTTAAAAAGAATTTCTGCGAAGCTGGACGGCTGACAGAGATGCTGAACGGATCAACTAATGGTGGCAATGGCAGCCACGGCCACAACCCGAGCCTGACTTATGGTCCGAAGAAAGAGAGACGGGCACATCCTTGATGTACAGTGACACCGACAGGGTGATGGCCGCCGCGATCGAGATAGCTCCGGAGACATGGACCCGCCGGCAGAACTCTCCGGCCGTCCTGCAGACGCCTCCCGTGGAACTCCGGCCACAGGAGCCGAAGTCGTCCACCGCGAACGACAGCGCCGACGACGTGTAGAGGAGCACCTGCGCGGCCGTGTCGACGAGCTGGGCCAGCGACTCGGCCGCCTTGCTCTCCTGCTCCCTGCGCACCGTCGTCAGGTACACCGGCAGCGCCTGCAGAGCTGCGGATATCAGGTTGGCGGCCAGGGAATACCTCAAGGAGCTGTAGTCGCTGTAGGATACCGTGCTCGCCGGAGCGGGGTGTTTGCCAAACCTGAAACCTAGCTCGAGATGAACACGAACAGAGAGAGTTGGACACTGAATTTTGGTGCTGCGTGCAAACGTGCAGCTTTTCTGTTTTCTCTTTATTTCCTTTATACTGCTAACCAGTTTACTGAAAGCGATTAAAACGCGGACAGTGCAGAGTTATCGGCCGTGCCATCCCACGGTCCTCTGAACATGCCCACTAGCGCCGCTATGATCGTGGCGATCATGCCATCCCATGATCCGGTCATAGCGGCGAGATAAACTAGCTAACAACCTAACAGAAACTTGACCCGGCGAGGGACAGAATCCCATGCTCGGAGCCGTTGTTTTTTTATCTGAAAACAAACACTGAAAGTGTTCTCTGAACCTACACTAAGACAGCAGGATTAACTGAAGTTTGTGACTTCAATTCACCCCCTAATCCTGATGCGATGCTTTTACCTCGATGACGCCGAGACGTTGACGCATCTCGACGAACTTGGTGCGCCCCAGCGCCTTGGTGAGGATGTCGCCCATATGATCATTGGTGCCCACATGAACTATGTCGATCTTCCCTTCTTCCACACACTCGCGTATGTAGTGATAGCGAGTGTCGATGTGCTTACTGCGGTCATGAAAAACAGGGTTCTTGCACAAGGCTATCGCTGATTTGTTGTCGACGCATAGCCGCACCTTGTCAGGCTCTTTTCTGAACACCTCCGCTGTCAGCCTGCTTAGCCAAACAGCCTGACTGGCTGCCGTCGCAGCGGCGATGTACTCAGCTTCACACGACGACTGGGCGACGATCTTCTGCTTCTGCGATGACCAAGTGACCACGTTCTGTCCGAGGAAGAATACAACACCTGAAGTACTCTTCCGATCGTCGATGTCCCCGGCATAGTCACTATCGCTGTACCCCACAAGCTTCAGACTTGAAGCACCTGCAAAGTAGCTGCACCCGTAGCCAATTGTCCCTCTGACATACTTGAGGATCTGCTTGACCAATGCCCAATGGTGCACACCAGGAGCCTCCATGAACCTGCTGGCAAAACCTACGGCATAAGCTATGTCAGGCCGTGAGTTTACCAGGTATCGTAGGCTGCCAATGATGCTGCGGTACTTGGTGGCATCGGTGGGATTACCACCGCTGCTCTTGCCAATCTTCAGACGTGTGTCCATCGGTGTGTGGCTTGGGTTGCAGCCTGACATGCCCGCCGCCTCCAAGATCTTCTCAGCGTAGCTCGCCTGACAGAGGGTGATCACCCCCTTCTTCTGCTCCACCTCAATTCCCAAGTAGTAACTTAGGAGACCGAGATCACTCATCTTGAAGAGTTGGTGCATCTGCTGCTTGAACGCGGAGATGGCCTCGGTGTCCGTCCCGGTAATCACCAGGTCATCCACGTACACGGCGACGAGGAGGTAGGAGTTGTCGTTGCCGCGCCGGTACAGTGCATGCTCCTGGGGGCAGCGCTCAAAACCCAGCGACTGCAGCGAGTCGTCGAGTTTGGCGTTCCACGCTCGTGGAGCTTGTCGCAGCCCGTACAGCGCCTTGCGAAGACGCAGAACTTGCCCACCGTGCTTGTTGTCGATGAACCCGGGTGGCTGCTGTACATATACTTCCTCGAGCAGATCGCCGTTGAGGAAGGCGGATTTTACATCCATGTGATGCACCTGCCACCCAGATTGGGCAGCCACGGCCAGCAGCAGTCGCACCGTCTCCATGCGCGCAACAGGGGCAAAGACTTCATCGAAATCGATCCCCTGGCGCTGCGCGTAGCCTTTCGCCACTAGCCGCGCTTTGTGCTTGATGATCTTGCCGCTCGGGTCCTTTTTCACCTTAAACACCCATTTGAGCCCAATGGCTCGGTGACCTGCAGGCAGCGAGGTTAGCTCCCAGGTCTTGTTGTCGAGGATGGAGTCCATCTCTTCCTGCATCGCTCCACGCCATGCCATGTCCTCCAGAGCATGCTCGACTCGTCGCCGGTATACTTGGGGTTTGGCTTGACGATCCCGTGGCTTGCACGGGTCTGTACCTGCTGCACAGGTGGTGGCGGTGGCGTGGGCTCAGCTGGTGAGGCCGCGGCGGACTCGCCATCGGCGTCCACAGAGCGCGTTGTGGGCGTGCACGGCGTGCTCGCTCCGATGTATCCTTCGAAGCAGTGCCACCGTGATCCACAGCTGTCTCGATGTCGTAGATGACTGTGAATTGCTCCTGCAGATCGACGCCGGCCTCCGTGTTCCATGCCCACGGCCGCTCTTCCTCAAAGACGACGTCGCGCGTGACGCGCAGCTTGCGGGCGGCTGGATCGTAGACGCGATAGGCCTTGGAGCCCTCTTCATTGCCGATGAACACCATCGGGGTCGAGCGATCTGACAGCTTGGTGACGCCAGGTCCGACGTTCTTCACGTGGATGACACATCCGAACGTGCGAAGGTACTGCACGTTCGGCTTGCATTTCTTCCAGGCTTCATACGGCGTGCGCCATTGAAGACTTCTTGTGGGCGCGCGATTGAGGATGTGCACGGCAGTGCGCACGGCCTCACCCCAGAACACGGCTGGCATGCTCATGCTCTTGAGCAAGCTACGAGCCATCTCGATGACCGTCTGGTTCCTCTTTTCTATCACCCCATTTTGCTGCGGTGAGTATGGGGCAGTGGTGAAGTGCTTGATGCCGTGCTCATACAGAATGCCGCGACCTCGTTGGAGTTGAATTCGCCGCCACGGTCTGTCCGGAGCGCGCCCAGCCGCAGGCCGCTGTCGTTCTCGGCAAGCGCCTTGATCCGCTTGATGAAACGGAGTGCATCATCCTTCATGCGGATCGTCTCGACCCACATATACCTGCTATGATCATCAACGATCAACAAAAAGTATTTGTTACCGCCGAGTGTCGCCGGAGAGATGGGGCCACAGAGATCTCGGTGCAGCAACTCCAGTCCCCGCTGCGCGCGGTACGTCGTTGCGTGCGGGAATGGAGAGCGGTGTTGCCTTCCGATGACGCAGCCTTCGCATAATTGCTCCACGCGCTCGATGGCCGGCATGCCCTCCACCATGTTCTTGGCGCCGAGCTCGTACAGTGCACGAAAGTGGAGATGCCCATAGCGGGCATGCCACTTCCACGCCACGTCCCCCGCCTTCGCCAGCATGCAGACGGGCTCCGCCTTCTGCAGAGAGACGGAGTAGAGGCGGTTGCGCATCCGAGGTGCTCTGGCAAGGAGCTGACGGCGCTGATCGTAGACGCACATCGCGCCATCCTCGATCACTGTCTTGTACGCAATCTCGTCCAGCTGACCGAGACTGATGATGTTGGTGCGGAGGCGCGGTATCAGGTACACATCGCTGAGCACGCGGTGCTCGCCGTTCTTGCAGGTGAACATGACCACGCCTCTGCCGGTGATCTCGACACGTGATCCATCGCCGAAACGAACAACTCCTCGTACGGAGCGATCGATTGTCGTCAGCAACTTCTCTGAACCTATCATGTGGTTGCTCGCGCCAGAGTCGAGGTACCAGCGCTCATCGTCCGTTGGCGTTGGGACGACGTGTTCCTCATTGAGAAACACAGTCTGCACCCCCGTGTGATCCACGGTTTGTAGGGGCATGGGCTCGATCACGATCGCGGACGCCAGCATCAGCGCCGGCTTCGCGTCCTCTTCAGGCTCGATCTCCGACAGGTTCAGGCTGTGCAGCTTCTCCCTGTCGCGCTTGGCCTTGCGACACTCCTTGGCGAAGTGCCCGTCGATGCCGCAGTAGTGGCAGGCTCCCTTCTTGCGCTCGCCGGATCCACTGCCGCCGCTGCCGCTGCTGTCGGACGGCGCCTTGTCCCCGTTCTGGGGTTTCTTCTTCCCGCGCGAGTTGCCCTTCTTCTCGCCCGAGGTTTTGCCGCCGCTGCGATCTCGATCGCATTGGCGCTGGCGCTCGGCCCACTCCTCCTCTGTAAGGAGCAAGCGCCCGCTGCTTGGAGCAGGTTCCTCCACCTCCTCCCGTTCCTCGACGACGACGAGGCGCCCGATGAGTTCCTCGAGCGGCATGGTCTTCATGTCGAGCAGGGACTCGATCGACGCCGTCATCTGCTTGTACATGCGGGGTACAACGCGCAGCAGCTTCGTCACCTGCTTGTACTCCGAGACGGGGTCGCCCAGCAGCTCCAGATCGTTGGTGATGGTCATGAGACGCATCCCGAACGCCTCGACGCCCTCGCCGGGCTTGAACGCGAGTTGCTCGAACTCGCCACGGCGCGTCTGCGCCTTTGCCTCCCGGACGCGCTCGACGCCCAGGCGCATGGTCTTCAGCGTGTCCCACGCATCTTTCGCCGTCTCCTTGGCGGCGAGTGTACGCAGGAGCTCCGGGGGCACTCTGCGCAGGATGGCAGAGAGCGCGCGCCGGTTGTCGCGGTGGTTGCCGGTGCCTGCGCTCACCACATCCCACAGGCCTGCAACCTGCAGCTGTACCTTCATCAACAGAGCCCACTCGACGTAGTTCGTGCGCGTCAGGGGCGGGACGTGCCCGCCGCCATCGCTCTCGCGGATGATGCGCTCGATGATCTGCCCGTCACCCCCGTCCGCCGTGAGCCTGGCCACCGGCGGGGAGGCGAGCTTGGACGAAGAGGAATCCTGAATTCCCTTCTTCTTCAGAAGATCTTCATCGGTCTCAGATCCTGACAGAGACATGGCTGGTTCCTTCCAGCCACCAGAGAACAGATCGAACACCTGGTTGCTCTGATACCACTTGTTGTTGCCAAACCTGAAACCTAGCTCGAGATGAACACGAACATAGAGAGTTGGACACTGAATTTTGGTGCTGCGTGCAAACGTGCAGCTTTTCTGTTTTCTTTTTATTTCCTTTATACTGCTAACCAGTATCTTAACTGAAAGCGAGGAAAACGCGGACAGTGCAGAGTTATCGGCCGTGCCATCCCACGGTCCTCTGAACATGCCCACTAGCGCCGCTATGATCGTGGCGATCATGCCATCCCATGATCCGGTCATAGCGGCGAGCTAAACTAGCTAACAACCTAACAGAAACTTGACCCGGCGATGGACAGAATCCCATGCTCGGAGCCGTTGTTTTTTATCTGAAAACAAACACTGAAAGTGTTCTCTGAATAACACTAAGACAGCAGGATTAACTGAAGTTCGTGACTTCACGGGGCTCCCGACGGCGGCTGAGGCCGAGGCTGTGGCCATCGTGACCGTGGACGCCACCGACAGCGCCACCGTGACTATGCGGAGCACGAAGCTGGCGCCGCTGGCCGCATTCGACCTGCCGGACTTGTCACGAGCCATGGGAAGGAAGGAGTAGCTCAGTTCTGACTCGAGACCAAGTACAACCATATGCATGAGCAAGAGTAACTAGACAAACATCCTCTCATTATGAGTATTTTGTTGTTTTCCCGGAAATTCACGTTGGCTCCGGAACTCCTCCTGCCCAATAAAATCGAAGAAATAGTAAAAAGAAAATCAAAATATTATGAAAACAATTATTGATGAACATATACATGGTGTTCTATATACATGCATAATTTCGTGGTGAAATGACACTTGTGCTATTCATTGCAAATAAAGACAAATCTGTGATCAAAATGGTTTTTTTTTTTAAATTTAGAGCATTGATTTTCTTTTTAATAAAGCATCACACATGTCATTTCATCATGAAACTTTATAAGTACTTAGAACAGTTATATACGTTTGTCACCTTTTTTTGTAATGTTTCACTATTTTTTTATTCGGACAGGAGCACATGAGCTCGGGAGCCAAAACTCTTTCCTCTTTTGTTGCAGTGTTTTTGCAATGATTTAGGATGATGGTAGTTAAATACACTACTTTTCTAGTTTAGGATGATGGTAATGCCGCTTGGCCCGTCTTCATCTCCCTTGCTGGATGGGTACTTGGGCAGTTTCAATTGCACTGCGTCGCTGTCCTTTGCCGGATGCACCGATTCTTGTGCAGATTGGAGTGGACTTCACTTGTGCCGGCAGCTGGCATAGTGAATGTCTGGATAAGAAGAACAAAGATTGCAACATCTCAACTGTCAAGCGAGAAGGATGTGCAAGAGAAAATGAAGTCTTACCTATGGATGTACAAGAATCCTATTACGCCGAGGTCGATCCAGACAGTTTGTTAATTACTAGAGGGCGATTTTGAATAATTTTCCATGTGGTTAGGCGCGAGTACTCATCATTTTGCCAGAGTGCTCTTGAGGTGGCGAAGTCTTTCTTGGTTGGGTATGAGGTGTTTCCGATGGTCGTGGGTCTAAGGACCCTTGTATCTGGCTCGGGACGATGTAGCTAATTGCTGGTCGGATATGTGATTTTTGTCGGTTTTCCTTAATTAACCGTGCCTTATTTGGTTTTTGAGTCTGGTTTTCCTTATTAATTGGATCAACTCTCTTCTTCTTAATGCAATGCGGGAGCTCTCCGCCCTCTGACGAGCTCTCGTTAAAAATAAAGGATGCTGGTAGGTATATATTTTTGGTAGTTAGAATACTAGTTAAGAAAATAAACCCTACCCTCCATTCCTCTCTGTTGTCTCCATCTGACATTCGACGAGTCCTCGCCTCCTATATTTGACGCTCCAACGGTGGGAGGGGGTGGGGAACTCAGATTTGCGCTCGACAGTTAGGTCCCAATTTTTTTGGGTCAACTAACAACGACACTATGGTGGCGCTGTGCAGAACAAAACTAAGATCTTCTGTTCTCCCCATCCACCTCGTCAGCGGCGATCTCGCCGGTGGCGCTAAGGAGGACGGGGAACCGGTGGATCACTACTCCCATGGAGCGGTGGATTGTCTACGTGTGTTGTAGGTTTTGGTGTTAGAAAATTCAGACCAATTCAAGAATTCAGTGGCAATGACTTCACCTCTGTGGCTCTGGTCCTTATATTAGGGTCCCATGCATGAATGCTTCCTGTCTGTCATCAAGAAAGTCAGACTGGGTCCGGTCGTGGAGCGGCGATAATGGCATGTCGACGGCTCGCTCTAGCGACCATAGTGTTCGTTAGGTGCTCCAAAAAAAATGGATGTAATTTGTTTTAGAGCTATGACGGGGTGGCCTCCTTGAGTCCAGTTTCTACTAGACACTGTTGCTTTTGCTTGGGTGTGAGTAAGTACGTGCATTTGACTTACATGCCCAATTATATGGAGTGAGTTAGATAGTCGATCCATTGACTTAGTCTCGGTGTTCTATATTGTTCTATATTCCGGTTAGTTGGGCTGACTGATTGATCACCCTTAGCAAACAAAATCACTTGTTATTTGTTAAGCATCTCGTTGTCTTGCTGATTGAGCAGTTGGGTACTACGACTGATTGCTGATCAGTTTGTGTATTTTGTTGTCTCATTTTTTTTTATGGGAAACCGTCGAGCGACTTTTCCATTTCATTAAGAGAAGTAAATGAGTACAAATGACTCTAAAAATAAAAAGAAGGAAGGAGGAGAAAGAATGCTGCACTCCACCTCTACAAGAAGAGGGGAGAGCACTACAACACAACACCAGGAAGAAACAAGAGAAGATCATCCTGCTAACGAGGAGTTCGTCGACCTAGCCAACACGGAGGGGGCGTCCGCTTCCATCATCCTTTGATCAAGCAAGTTAGAGCACTATGAACTTGATCGTGTGGTTGCCACCCAACTAACCCCTAAGAGGGAGGGGTGTCGAAGGGAACGAGGCGATCCGAGGTGGATCGAACTCGCTAACCCGGTTGTCTTATATACACGAATGATTAGCACACGTAGTTCTTATCCCAACGTCAAGACGAATCGATAAGGGTGCTATGTAGGTAGAAAAAAAACCTTCACGTGAGGTGTTCTTGCTTGAATTTAGCAGATTTTGCTCCAGATTCCGCAATCTTCAAATGTTTTTTTTGAAGCGGTCACCGGGGGGAGAGAGTCCCCACCTGAATTTTATTGCGTCAAAACAAGTCTTTTAGGTTACAACTGAAAAAGAAGAGATTACAGACGAGAGGTGGTCTCTCCAATTCTTAATGGAGGCTAGCATTAGAGGGTCTTTTATGCGATGAGCCCAGAGAGTAACATCCTCTCTAATGTTCCGAATAATGATCTCGGTTGACAGGTTTAGCTGTCTGAAAACTAGAGCGTTTCTTGAGTCCCAAATCTTCCACAGCACGGAGGTGAGCGCGAAGGGCCAGCTGTTGTTGGAGAGGCAGTGGTGCTTGTTGTTCTTCCAAAGGTCGATGAAGGCGAAGGAGAGAGGCGGAATCCCCAGCGTTGTCCAGACCTGCGCTGCTGCCGGGCATGTGAAGAACAGGTGCTCTCTGTCCTCGATGACGGTCGGGCATCGGGGCACTTGTCGGAGTCGATGATGTGCTTGTGGAAGAGGTTCTTTCTCGTGTGCAGCCTGTCGAGGTGGAGGAGCCAGGCGAAGACGCGGATCCGCTGCGGGGCGCCAGACCGCCAGATTGGCGTAGTGGCGTCTGAACGGAGGCTGCTGTGCATCTGCCTGTATGCAGCCCGAGTGGAGAATTTTTCTCCAGTGAGCATCAATCTCTGGTCCGGCACTGCTGTCAAGTGGAAGTCCTGCAAAAGATCAGAAAGCGAGGCGAGTTCTAGCTCGGCTGCACGGGTTAGCCTATTACGCAGGTTGCTTTCGATCCCATCATTCAGCACTTCGGAGACAAGGGCTTTTTGTTTGGTGTGGTGGGAGTAGAGGGCTGGGTAAGTAGCTGAAAGTGGCTGGGAGGTAATCCACGTATCATCCCAGAAGAAGGTGGATTGTCCATTGTGGACTTGGCATTGGGTGAGCTGTGAGAGCATAGGTAAATATTTGGTGAGCAGGTTTGTGAGGTAGGATTGGTTTTGGTATGGTGTATGGTGGCATGGGGAGTGTTGCAGGAGCCATGTTTTCCATGGAAGGTCTTCAGCATGCAAGAATTTAAAGCAAAATTTCAACATAAGGCAAATGTTTTGTAAGTGCAAGTTTTTAATTCCTAGGCCTCCACAGTTTTTTGGGGTACAAGCGTTATCCCACGCAACAAGACACTTAGCACCCGAGCAAGAATCATCGTCTGACCAGAAGAAGGTCCTACGTCGCTTATCAATTTTCTGGAGGATCAAGATGGGGATGATGAGGGAGGACATGTAGTAAGTGGGGAGGCTGTCCAGGACGGTGGCAAGTAGGACAAGCTTGCCTCCTTTGGAGAGCAGGCATGCTTTCCATCCTGCGAGGTACCTATCGATGCGATCTAGTAGAGGTTGAAAAGCGGAAGGGGGTAGTTTGATGGGCGAAAGTGGGAGTCCAAGATAGGTTTGGGGGAAGGCGGAAATTGGTGTGCCTAGAATGTTAGCAATTTCTTGGGTTAGGGCTTGGGAGGTGTGGATGGGTACGAAGGTCATTTTGTGGTAGTTAATAGTGAGACCAGTGGCAGCGGCGAAATCATCTAGGATGTTCCTAAGGATGGTGGTGGCGGCAGGGGAGGCTTTGGCGATGATGAGAGTGTCGTCAGCGTATTGGAGGACGGCGGCTGGAAGTGAGGGGTCGATGGGGTGCATGAGGTCCGAGTCGGCGAGAGCTGTAATGATTTGGCGCTGAAGGAGATCAGCCATGGCGCTGAAGAGGTAGGGGGAGAGGGGGTCCCCTTGTCGGAGACCGTTTCTGCATTGAATCCAGGGTCCAGGTACCCCGTTAAGCAAGATAGCAGTTCTACCCGTGGTGAGGATGTCGCGGATCCAGGTGCAGAAACGGCGTGGGAAGCCGCGGTGTTCGAGAAGGGTGAGTAGCGATTCCCAGGAAACGGAGTCGAACGCTTTCCTAAAATCAAGCTTAATGACCATAGTGGGTGTTTTCCGTTTGTGGCAGCATTTTATGAGGTCGGCGGCGTAGGCGAAATTCTCGGAGATACACCGCCCAGAGATGAAGCCGGATTGGTCGCCACTGACGAGCATCGGAATGTATTTTTTGAGGCGGTTAGTTAGAACTTTGGCCACAGCTTTTATAGGGCAGTTTTGAAGCGAGATTGGTCGGAAAGCGTCCGGAGTTCTAGCGGTGTCAGTTTTAGGCAGGAGGATGATATGGGATCGGTTGATACAGGAG
Organism: Poa pratensis; assembly: GCA_947311845.1. Classification (NCBI taxonomy): domain Eukaryota; kingdom Viridiplantae; phylum Streptophyta; class Magnoliopsida; order Poales; family Poaceae; genus Poa; species Poa pratensis. The sequence goes on from CAMZMU010000055.1 coordinate 6,229,976, forward strand.
GTGTCCGTGTAGTGGTGGTAAAAATCATCGAAAAGAGCGCGTACTTTATTTTTTGTGATGTTCCAGAAGTGTTTATAGAAACCAGGTCCGAAACCATCTGGGCCTGGGCTTGCATTGTAATTCATTTGGTGGAAGGCGTCAAAAATTTCCTGGTCCGAGAAAGGTTCGTCCAAGTGTCTAAGTTGAGGCAGCGGTGACGGGTAGAGTTGTTGTAACGATATGTTCCAGATAGGGGTATTGGAAGTACCAATTAGGTTTTTGAAGAAAGAGGTTAGAATTTCCATTTTTTGCTGGGGTGCTGTGAATTCTAGCCCATTGTGTTCGATGAGTGCAATTTTATTTTTTCGGAAGCGGCTGGTGGCACAGGCATGGAAGTACTTGGTGTTTTCGTCACCATCGATGGCATATTTAATTTTTGATCTCTGACGCCAGTGAGCCACACGTTGGCGTATGGTGCGCTGTAGGGAGTGAAGGACAACATGTCTTAAGGTTTTTTCCAGGGAATTTAAGAAACGGTTTTCTTTGATTCTATAAAATCTTCAAATGTAGTTGCAGCAGCGTCGTTCTGGTTTTATCTTTGATTCTATAAAATCTTTGATTCTCTCACTATAAGTCTACTGATTGGAGCTAGGTGTATCATTGACAAAGAGATTGTTTATAACTTGAACTACATGTTCTCCAACAATTATCCCATTATTCAATGGCAATTCATTATAGGCTGCATTGTGTGACTTCTAGCAGAAGTTGATGGGGATATATAATTCGGAGCTCTTTGACCAGAACATTTTATAGTACGATTAGACATGTTTTGATTAATATAGCCAGTACGCTTGTATGCCCATGTCTGAAACACTAATTAAACCAGAACTAGTATTTTTTGACAATATTAAAATGCAGTTGGTATTTTTAGGCCGTGTTTAGTAGGATGTAATAGGAGATTGGGATTAGAGATGATTTGGTGAAACCCTTCTTTTCGCCCAATCCTTTCAAATCATTAAATATAGTCTTTCATCTTAATCCACCGATATGATGGAGTGTTTCTAGTCTACACAAACGATGAGGACTGTGGGGATATTTTGGGATTATTACATCCAAAACTGGCATAGATAACGATCCCGTAAATTACGATATTGTGCGGAGAGAGCTTCTAGAACTTCCCCCAGTTTGTCCATACATTACAATCGCACCCGGCCAACACGATGAACATAGTGACGGGATCGGATAATAATTATCCGCCGACAATACCCAAGATAGAATCCCTGCCTTGGGATTGGTCTAAGAGCTAAAAAAACACTGGATTCATGACTCATTACACTCGACGTAAATCAATTCATATTGCTAGAACTACCCTGTGCATTCAGAAGATAGCTAAAAAGTAATTGTAATATGACAGTTTTTTTATTGCTGAAACTACAAATCCAGCTGACAACCACCACGCATATTAAAGAGGAGAGAAATACACCCAGACACATAATAGACCAGTACGTGGATAGAACACATGGGAGGTGAGTCCGGCAAACCAGGTGCGTCGGAGGCGGCAAGCCTCGTGTTTCGCATCGCGACTATGGGGCTGTCGCTGGCGTCGGCGATCATGACGGCGGCCTCGACGCAGTGCGTCCAGGGCGGCACCACCGTATCGTACACCGACTACAACTCCTTCGAGTAAAGTCACTATCTATTCCTATGCTTCTCCATGGACCGTGCATATGGCATGGTCGAGTCAATGTAGGTTTCTTGATGCAGGTACTCGGCGCTGGCTGACCTGCTCTCTGCGGTGCTGCAGGGCGTGGCGATCTACCTGGAGGTGGTGAAGAAAGAGAAGGCTGCCAAGGCGGTGGAGCTCATCGACAAGCTCCTGCAGGCGCTGACGTCCACGTCGGCGGCGCTGCTCTTCGCCGTCGACGATATCACCTCCTGCGGCGTGGGGCGCCAGCGCAGCAGCAGCCGCCTCTGCGCCAAAGCCGGCAGGTTCTGCGGGCAGATACGAGTGTCGTCGGCCTTCTCCATCGCCGCCGCTGCTTCCGTCTCCGTCTCCGTCTATGCCAGGCACGCCCCCCTAAGTGTTCCGCTTACGCCAAAGGACCCGCGCCCAGTCGTGGAGATTCAAACGCGCGATGAATCGAAACCGAAGCATACGCCAACGGCTCCGCCCCGGCCTACTACTGGAACCCAGTGTAAAGAAAAAGTAGAACTCTGCACACAACGTACAGCGACGGAGCCGCCGCCGGGATGCCGCGGCCATCCTGTGCACACGGCTGCCAGAACCACGCAACGACGGAGCCGCCCCGTGAGATGCCGCGGCCATGCTGTGCACACGGCTGCCAGAACCACGGTGGAGCTGTGAACACGGCAGGGCACGCTGAGCCAGAGCGAGAGCCATGTATACAAGTTCAAGTACATGGAAGCGTTCCTGCTGGGCAAACAACCCAGCCGCATGAAATCCATTCATGTGAGCCGCAAAGGCTAAGTTTTTACAGATCATCTTGATGTGCGAGTAAGGGATATCGAATCTGCTTTATCTCTAGCTGGATGTACGTAGAAGGTCTACTTCAAGGCTATTGTGTATTGGTTGGTTGGCGACAACCTTGTTAGTTGGGGGATCTGGCCACATCAGACGCGGAATACATGAATGCCGGCAGTAGTATGTGAGTTAATTTGCTTGAGGATAATGTTGACGGAACTACACTTGTGAGGGAAGTCACAAGAAAAACAGCAACATGCTGTTAGCTGCTCGGGGGAATAGGATTATCACTAGAACGATTATATACAAGGTATGGTAGCTAAATCCTCAATTACAAGCACATAGTGCCGAATTGGACAGCAAGAAGAGGGGATCAGGGAGAGAGCCAGGTAGGAACGGAGAGCCGCCATGCCGTTGCCGTGATCGATCTTCGATACTCAACATCTTGACTCCCAAGGCATATATCAGCTACTGTCTCCAGTTGTCGCCAACAACCCTGGGTTGGGCCTGCGTGTGCGAAGGCGCGATGGGCCTCTGCTGGTACTGGGCGGGCTTCTCCTGGGTTGGCAGCCCATCAGTAGACGTAGGGATGCTAACACATGCTTATAGGTACTAGGGATATTAGCGCGGCAATGCCGCGCCCCGTTTGATGATTTTCGAAGATTTTTTTTTTGGAAAATTGTTGGCATTTGAATTGGGAAAAGTTGCTTTTGAAGGAAGGCTGAGTCTTGGGAAATTGTCCGGATTGGAATGTATTGGAAACTGCAATTTGAGCTGAAATGATCAAATAGGTTTTTAAAATTGTACAGTTATGAACTTATTCAAGTTTTTAAGAATTGTATAATTTGGAATTTATTCAAATTTGAAATTTCAGTTGGGAAGCTCAAATATGGTCGTTGTGTAGGTTGTGAGTGTTTTCCAGATTCGAGTTATTTGTATGTTTGTAAAATGAGAAGATTCTGAAGATTTTTGAGATTTTGAAATATGTAAATTTCATTTCTGATTATGTGGCACAAATAATTAGCATTTGTTTTTAAGGGTATTTATAGAAATATTTTCATGCTGCAGAAATTATTGTAAGGAGAAAGTGCATTAGGAATTTCTTGAAATGTTCACTGATTGAAGATATTCAAATATATTTGGTTTGTTGGACATAAGTAAGTAGAATTTTGTTTTCTGGAGCTTTTTTATTGAGAGCATTTTTACGTTTGTTTTCTTTTATTTTGTTGACTGTGGTGACGACGATTTTGTTGAGCTTGAAAAAATTTATTGAAATTTGAGAAATACAATTGGGAAAATACGGCACGATTTTGTTGAGCTTTGGAAAAAAAAGTTATTGAAATTTGAGAAATACAATTGGGAAAATATGGCTGGAAATTAGGGGGAAGATGGTTGGAAAACAGTATTGTATCCATGAAGGATGTCGGGACTTCGACATCATAATTACCGTGCAGCATATTTACCCTAGAGGAATACATGTGAGGTAAATGATTTGTTGAATGTTTGAATAATTCAAAGCTTTCAACATTTTTTTTGTAGGGGAAGCAAACATTGTGCTGATTAAACAGAAGTTACAATGCATTTGCAATTTTATTATACATAATTGAAATTTTAAAAGGGGAAAATTGTGTGGACTTTAAAATTATTGGTATGCAAATAAAGTATGCAAATAAAGTTTGCAGTTAAAAATTGTTTATAGTTCCAACTGTTATTTTTTTTTGTGACATTTTTTACATGTTTTTTATCCGCGACATATTAAAAAGGAGAAAATTGTTTGTAGAAATATGCAAATTTGATTTTTAGCTGGAATGGTGAAGTATGTTTTTCCCATAAAATCGTCCAAATATTGGCCAATTTGAATTGTTGAAATATGTTTATTTTAAGATATTCGATATATTTCTTAATTTTCACAAATTGGAAAGTTGTTAAGATTAGTTTTTTCCCCGTTTAGAAATTAATTAGGTTTGGACGAATTTTAGAATTGTAGAAGAGCTAAATCTAAAAATTGGATTTAAATGGCAATGTGGTTAGTTTTTTTCCGTACATAAATCTGTCTGTTTTTTTCCGTACTTACAAATCTGTCTACATATTGACCAATTCGAAAATTCAATTTTTCCCTGTATATTGCATATTTAGAAATTTTGTTTCCCCTTTTTTTTTTAGGGAAAGCAAAAAAAAAAAAAAAAAAACTGGTAGGGCAGGTCCACGCTGGCGTCAGCGTGACGCCAGCAATGGCCGAGCCTGTCACGGCGGCAAGAAGCACGGGGACGGCGCGCGACGGCGAGGCGGGAGGCGCCGCTGGCCGCGTCCGGCGCGCCTCGTGGCGCTCTACCCGGGAGCGGCGGCGCCCGTTTTGGGGCGCCGGAGCGGCGCCGGCGAGTCGCGCACGCGGCGGCGGCCATCAGGCGTGGCGGCATCGATTGTGGCGCCCGCGCGGCGTCCCGGCGGCCTGTTTCCGGCGAGAAGGTGGAGGAAGACACGGCGGAGCGTCATGTGACGTTCGATCTGTCCGGGGAGCGGCGGAGCGGCGGAGCAGCGGGGCGGCACGGCGGCGGCCGGCGGCGACTTTCCGTCGTGCGGGGGAGAGAGAAGGAGAGGAGGAGCGTGCTGTGCTGGCGATTTTGCACGGAGACCCCTGGCGGGTCCGAAAATCACGTTTGAGTCCTTTGCGGGCGTCTATTTGCAAAATGTCACGCTGGAGGCGACGTGGCGCGATCTGGTTGGTAGAAATTCCCTTGCTACAGTTTTACTGTAGCTTGCGCGAATTTTGAAGCCATCTGGGCCGTCGGACGCGTTGATCGGACGGTCTGCGTAATTGGGGTGACGTGGATGGCCTGAGAGGAGCTGAATCTCTCCTACTTTTATATATAGTAGGGATGCTCCGCTCTCGCTTTTAGGCCGGCAAGTGTCGCATCTTCTTCTCCACACGTTATCTCTTGCAAGTGTCCCCTCTTCTGCATGTTCGCTAAGTGTTGCAAGGAGAATAAAAATAGGATAAAAATGAGTGAAACATACACCAGAGTGTCAAGTGTGGGAAATGCAGTTTTTTTCCTTTTTTTCAAAAACCAAATATTAAAAATGAAATGGCTTTTAAACCATTCATCCGACTTACCAACGGTTTTCACTCTTGAGCTTCTTTCGTTTAAACAGACGGAATGTGCCAAGCACCAAGGTACTCTCGGCCTGGGAGCACTGATCGGAGCAGACTGGGGGCATAGTCAAGCCCCGTCCAGATTTTTTTGGATTTCTGTTAGTGCGACAGGTGGGGAGACGGATTTGATTTGGAGATACTTGGGAGCCCTGATCTAAGCAGACCGGGCCACGGTCTAAGCCCTGTCTGGATGTTCTGGTTAGCACAGTAGCTGGCGAGATGGATATGATTCTCAAACGTTGATGATTAAGGATATACCAAAATATGTGACGACCGATCTGATCCTGTTTGGATCACATATGAGAGTTGCACCGCGTTGGTTCACTTGTTTTTCGAGTCACTTATTTCCCTTTCAGATGATCAGATCAGATACAAAAGAATCCATTATCATGTCCCAGAGCAGGTCAGGCTCTATATTTTACAGGGCCCTTGTGCAAGGTTAAAAAATTGGCCCTTATAATTAATATATAGATGTACGCATATGGCGTAAAATGTGAATCCAATCGCACATTTTTATTTCGAGAGGTCTATAAATAATTGATAAAACCGATTAAGCAATGTCATATTACGACAGAAAGTCTAAAAAAGGTTGCAAAATATAACAAATAATATTCCCTTCTAATTTGATTACCTCAAATAAGAACCAGAAATAAAAACCAGATTTCAATGGGTTCATCCATCTAAAAAATAATGTTTAAGTGCTTCACAAAAAATCTTCTTCGGGCATTTCTGGATGGATGCAGATTCTTTACTTTGATTTTCAACATTACTAGTACTACTGCTGGAAAATACATATTTATAACAACATATGTTTCGCCATTTTAACACCTAAAATTGCAATAACCATCAAAACAAATAAATTAGAGCAATATCCAATATGTACTCCAGCGGGAGGTCGGGAGCAGAGAAGGGCATTGCACGTACCTATATGGAGGAGGACGATCGCCGATCAGGGACAGGGAGGAGCTGCAGCTGGGCAGGGCGTTTCCAACTTCCGCGTTTGCGCTTGGTGGCCTGGCCGCCTGGGCGATCCAACCTTTTCTCTCCAACCGGAAGACGGCGAGCGAGAACTCGAACAGACGAGAACAACAGATGGATCTATTGATGGATCGATTGCCTGTAGCATACTGCGTACATGCGTAGCCTTTTGTCTTCCTAGGCTGCTGCCTGCCGGGCACCTGGGCCCTTAACTTTTTAATTTTATTTTTCCCCAATAGCAGCCACATATGTAGAGATTGGACCCCTCAAACATGGGCCCTTGTGCGCCGCACAGGGTCGCCTAGGGCCAGAGCCGGCCCTGTCCGAGAGTTTTTTCTCATAATTTTTTTTTTGCGAAACACAGTACAACGCAAACACTCACATACACACATACACGCATATACACTCACCCCTATGAACGCACACACGCACACCCTACCCCTGTGAGCACCTCCGAGAGACTGAGCTGGCGGTTGGGTCTTGAGATTGACGAAGTCACCACGGGCGCCTCGTTGTCGACGGGAACGTCGCCTCCCAGTGAAGAATATTCCGCCTAAATGAGAAACATCAGCGTCAAACCTGGGGTTTGAACTCTGGTGGGCTGGGGGTACAACCACCCTCCTAACCATCTTGCCACGGGCAAGTTCTCGTTTTTTCTCATAATTTTGACATATCATCACGAACCAACATGACTGATTTCAATTTAATAGTAAAGATTACATTTCAGGCCACGGTTGGAATGGTTTTCAGATTTTCAATCCGGAAATATTTTCGGCCACTTAGCCTAACTGCTCCATAATTTTAGGAGGACCCTTGCACCTTCTGTATTTTGTCCCGATCGTTCCGTTAGAAAACGACCATCCAATCGGGGCCTTAGTGGATTTTTGCCCAGTAAATAATGTAGGGTAGGGTTATCGTGTTGTTTGTTGTACTGCTCTTCTTTCTGTTGTAGACGATGCACCGGGGCGTCAATTGTGAATCTTCAATCTTAAAGTTTGTTAAATCGTGTGAGTATGTTATTGGTGATTTTTTCTATGCTACATGTTGTAATAGATGCTTGAAAAAAAAACGTATATATTAGCGTTGTCATGGTCATGGTTGATTTTTAGCTGGAGGGGAATAATTTGGGTGGGGCCTTTGAGAATGAGTGAGGTGAATCCACTTTGGTATATGCGCTGCCTTTTGTTCAATCTAGATAGCGATCCACCTCCAGCAGAGCAGAGCTGACATCTATGTGTAAGCTAGCTGCTAGTTGCCTGCTGCCGCTTTGTGAAAAAGATGAATAGAAAGGTTGCTTTCCTTCCTTCTTTCTATCTATCCTTCCTAGCTTACGTGATGATTGCAAGAGCTTCCCTGATTTCCCAGCTCAAGTGAAGTGCTTGTCTGATCTTAGAGCATCTCCACTCGCGGCGCCTAAATGGGCGCCCAAAGGCCGTCCGGACAGGCTCTTTGGGCGCCGTCCGGACTACCTTGCCCATTTGGGCGCCCTCGCTCCCCACTCGCGGCGCCCAAATATTATTCAAATATAAAATTTTGATACGAAAATGCATATATTTCATTGAAATTTCATTCAAACTAACATAATTCATTCAAATTTAAATCTAGACCTAGACTAGATCTAGTATGTAGGGTGACACGCCGGGCACCGGCAGTTGGGGCAGGCGCCGGCCCTTGCGGCGGCGAGCACAGGACCCCGGCGGCGGCTCGAGCAGAGGCAGTAGAGGTAGCCGGTGGTGGAGGTGGTGGCGGCGGAGCTGGAGGTGGTGGCGGCGGAGGCGGTGGCGGCGGCAGAGCCTATGTCGGCCTCGATGGCGAGCTGCATGTGGCCGGGATACCACTCCGGCGTCGGCGGCCAGTCCTCCAAGCCGTCATCATCACCGTCAACCTCCTCCGCCTCTTGTTGAGGTTGCGGCGGAGGAGGTTGCACGCGGCCTCCTTCCGATCTTGCGTGACGAGCCTGTTCCACCGCCTCGTAGCGAACCCTCTCCCGTTCCATGCCCGCTGCGAAGTCCTCGTCGGTGGTGTTGGTGAGGCCGTCATCGTCGAAGTCTTCGAGCCAGTCCGCAGGCGGCTTGGGGGCGAAGAAGGAGTGGAGGCGGTAGGCGTGCTCGAGCTCGACCTGCTTGTCCCAGTACGCCGAGTTCGGCTCGAACCTGGGGTCGTCGTGCAGCTCCGGCGCCATCGGCCCCATGCACGAGGCGACGTAGTCGAGCCGCGCCTGGCCGGCCAGCATGGGTGCAACGGGGACGTGCACTGGGTTCGTGGCCCATCCCTCGGGGAGGACGCAGTTCGCCGGCACCGGCGTGTTAGTGCGGACGAGCTCGCGTGCCTCGGCTTCCGTGAGTTGGTTCGCCGGTGGCGGAGGAGGCGGTGGAGGAGGTGGCGGAGCGTTGACGGCCGACGAGCCTGCCTCCTGCGATGGCCAGCCGCGGCGAGCCATGGCGCTCTGCCAAACCTGGCTGTCACGGCGGCGACGACGAGCCTCCCTCTGCGCTCGTCTCTCTTCCTCCGCGGCGCGCCGGGGAGAGGCCATGGCTAGGTGTGGGATGGAGATGGTGGAGACGGCGAGGAACCCGCTCTATATAGCGGCCGGGGAGGCGAACGGATGAGGTCGCCTTAACTCCGGCCGTCCAACGGCTCGCCTGCCACACCATTAACGGCTCGCCTGCATTGACGCCGCCGTGGCGCAGACGCTTCCTCGCCGCAGAGGCGAAGCGACGCGTCGCTGCGCCCGGCTGGGAAATCGAGACGCCGCCCGGCATTAATGCAGCCTCTTGTCTCATTGCCAGGCGTGGCCCGCGCGTCGGGAGCCGACGTGGCGTCGCGTTTCCTTCCGTCCGGGGCCGCCCCAAGCCTCCCCAAGTTGAGGATGTGGGCTGGGCGTGCCGGACACAAAACTGGGCCGCGCCGGACCGAATTCGCGTTTGGTTGCCGCGAGTGGGGGCGATTTTGTGTCCGGCACGCCCCAAAGGCGTTTGGGCGGCCGTTTGGGCGCCGCGAGTGGAGATGCTCTTAGCTGCTAATCGACCAACCATGGATTACACATCTTCCATTGGAATCTTGGGATCACCATCAGGGCATGCAGGCAGGTGCCTTTCTTCTCTTGTCTTGAGAAAAAGAAGAAAGGAGAATGGAAGATGCAGTAGCAAGAAAGCAACCACTCTGCACTCCATTACCATGAAATTAATCGCAAACTCTCAAAGTTTCTCAGTGGTTATATCAACCGACTACTATCACCAGAGAAAATGTGATATATATACATTGATTAACACCACTCACAACCTCATCACACAACCTCTCCCAACTCTGCTCCTATCTTCTCTTCTCCTTGATGGATTTGCCCAAGGAAGAAGACACACACCAGAGGTAGAAGATGAAGAGTACACAGGAGTTTTTGGCACAGCACAAATTGTGCCTTTTCTGACTCGCTTTCTCTTAATGAATTCAACAGGTTACAAGCCTATAAGTAGTGCACGCACGCACACTTGATCAAGCCCACGATTGCTTGATAACCACTAGCCGGTAGATAGCATCTGATAACCACGTTGCCCACTCTCCTCGCAACTAGATTACCAGGTCCATACTAATCCTATCTCCAACAGCTAACTCTATCCATGCATGTAGCGTGTGCATCTCTCCTCCTACTTGCTAGGCATGCAACTAACCTGACACGACTAACTAGCTTTGCTTTGTACACCTGAACACATCTTTACGGTGCACGCTGCCGCAGCTTCGACTAGATGCTAAACTAATAAACACGACGGAAATAAATATGATTAACACCTAAACAACAAGGTTAGCACCAACACTCCTGTGCTCTGCCCGCACCAGCCTCTCAGCTTGCACTCGGTCGATCAGCATGTCGCTCATCACCGACAATCCCGAGGACTCCCCGAGGCACTGCGCCGCCAAGCACAACCACCGGCGCGGGCGGCTGCTGATTGCGGCGTCGTCGGCAGCGACGTCCCTGATAGCTTTGGCAATCATACTGTCGCTCACCCTCCGCCCTTCCGCCCCGCGCTTCACGCTGCTAGCCGCCACCGCCTCCATCGACGACTACTCCAACGCCACCACCACCGGAGGCATCGCGCGGGTGCGGCTCGACGCGGCCTTCATGGCGCACAACCCCAACGCGCGCGCCGCCGCGCTCTACGACCGCCTCCAGGCGCGCGCCTCGTACGGCGCTGGCGTGCAGCTCGCAGCCGGGCCGCTGCAGCCGTTCGAGCAGACGCAGGGCGACGCCGTGCTCACCACTTCACTGGCTTCGTCGTCGTCTGCGGCGCCGGCCGGGGCGGGGGTGGCTACGGAGACGGAAGCAGCGGCGGGCGGGCCGCCGACGACCACGCTGCTGAGGGTGCGCGTGGAAGGGCAGCTCCGGTGGAAGGTGGCTTCGTGGGTGTCTGGCAGGCACGCCCTCGCCGCGGAGTGCGTCGCCGTGGTGGTGCTCCAGTCCAGCAGGGCCGTCGTCGTGCAGGGATCCCAGTGCGCCACCACGCTGCAGTGAATATATACTTCGTTCTGCATGCGCATATCTAGTAGGAGACTAGGAGTACATGTGCATCAATTTGTTACGTGCTGCTTAGTTAAATAGCGTCTGCTTAATAATGCTACAAGTATGTTGTTGCACTTATAATTAGGGCAGAGGCCTGCAACGGCTGCATTTTCTCGTTTATAAATGAATATCATGAGATAGCCCTATAACTGAATTGCACTTACAATGGTTGAAAAAGGCTTTTTCCTTCTCTTGTGAAAAGGCTGATTATGGTGCACGAGCATTCTGTTTGCACTTGCTTCACCAAGAAGAGAAACCAATCTTCTCTCTCCAACACGTCGACAAAAACTCATGTCTACTATGAAGTGAAGGTTGGTGTCACGCCATTTACTGCGAGTGCCTTTGGAATTTCTTTTCCCTTCCACAAAATGTCTGGCCCGATTATTTGTCGTCCCGCGTAGGTGGGTTCATCCATCACAATAAATATCGATTAATTATAACAATTTTGCGTTCAATACATTTGACAGAGTTTGGTGCTAACACGTTATATATCCGTTCTAGGTTGGAGAGAGCATCAAAGAAACCAGCACTTTCACAATTAGATGGAAGAACACAATACATAGCAAACTGGTTTATGAGAAAACTAGGCCAAAAACCGTTCCCATCGCAATTCCTTTTTCTTTTTATTTTTTGATAAAGGACTTTTTACACATCGCAATTCCTTAGAGCACAATTGCACGGCCAACAAGGGAGAGCACCTAGCAATCTATTCCCGGAGTGCCATCCAAACAAGCAAACATGTCACTAACGCAATTTAACTTACTGAGGGAGCCGACATCGTCATCACTAGCCTTACCTAACCTCGTCCACCAAACACGATTGCCACGATCTTTTTTCTGAAATCTCGCTAAGTATGAAATAACATGGTATTCCCGTCTTTTGCTTGAGCATAAATTGCTTCGACGGTCATGGCCATTTGTTTATTTAAGATTTTTATAATGCCACATAGCACGGAAGCCATGGGATATCGGGCACGGGGTACCTTCATGGACCTCGCGCCGTCGGACTCGGAAGAGATGTTGTCCACAGCGGCCTCAATTGATCTCACGCCGACTGAGGCGCAGGAGGAGCTGTCCCCAGCGCACGGAGCTGGGGGTAACTTCGTTGACCTCACGACGGTGGAGAAGCCCGAATACAGCTATTCGGGTCCATCGTCGGACGAGCCTCTGGCCACCCCAGAGGAACTGAAGGAGGCTAAGTTGGTGGAGATGTCCATCGCGTCGGCGAGGTCTGAGGAAGAATTGGTGGATTTGCATGGTCGAGGTGTCTTTCGCCACTCTTCAAAAGTTCCGGGTGCATGCGCTGCTGCGCGCCAGGCAGGAGATCAAGAAGCAGACGCGCTTTGGATGGCGCCGCGGGAAGGCGTTTGGCCAAGTGGAAAGCCGGTCAGTCCGACAACCCACTAGCCGACGTTGCCAAGGCCTCAGGATCTGGCAACCCGCTCGCCGACGATGCAGAGGCGTCAAGCAACGTCTAGGGCCCCGCCGGCGATGATGCAGAGGTCTCAAACAATGGCTAGGGCCTCGCCGGCGATGAAGACGTCGTCCTCCACTCTGACGACGAATATGTTTAGATAGGTATTAGGTGGTTCTTATGTGTTATGTATATGTAATGTGCGATTGGGATGTCCAATCTTTTTGTAGCAGGAAGAGCAAACCATGTGTTTGAATTAATGGATCCCTTCCAGTACCAACTAATATTATCCAAATATTATTAACCAGATTCCATTTTGTCTAGTACTCCTTCTTTCCAGCGGCAAAATTTGGCATTTCTCCAAGTTTTGTTCAATGTTGTTAAATCACAAAATTATCGCACACGGTTTATTCTCATAAGAAACGTGTGCGAAGATTACTTTTTACCACAAACTGATCGCACACGATTTTTCCTAGGTACAACCGTGTGCGATAACTCTTGCTGGACGGCTGCATGCGCCCACGGATTTTGCAGAAGTAATCGTGTGCGATACCTGCTAGGCCTTTAGGGCCCAGTAAGTGAAACCCTTCGATATAAATAAGGACCATACGCGCTTGACCCGTACACAGGCTCCACCCTCCCCTCTCCCAGCCGCCTCATCTCCTCTATAATCGCACACACGCCCTCCCGGCCCTCCCCCGCCACATTTGGCCTCCCCGCGGCCCTACCCCCACTACAAGAATCCCGGTCTTCTACCACGGAAGGAGTTCATGGGTGGAAAGTCAAATATCTATCGTAAACGCCCATCTAAGGCGGATCTCAGGACCGTGGTTGAAAGTGTGTCATAGATGAACTCCATGACGGTTTTCCCGAACCGTCTTGGATCCGTGACGGCCAGACCCAGCCCGAGGCCCGTCCGGCCCAAATGACCGTGACGGACCAAAACGTCACCGCTGGCTGTCCCCTTGCCGGAAAAGTACTGACACTTTTGTCAGACCAATGATTGACCTGTCAGAGCCTGTCGGGGTAAATTCAACTTTGTCGTCTTGCGTGACGTCATCCGTAAAAGGCCGGCCCATAATGCTCTGATGGGTCGGCCGGCCCATTAAACTTAACAGGCCGGCCCGTTATCTGTGGTAGCCCGGCCCATACTGATATAGCTCGACAGGCCCAACTAAACAATCAGCCTGGCCCATATGACCAGGAAAGGTGGCCCACAAGGGCGAGAATGCCGGCCCATTTACCTGGAGGGCCCGCTCACATAACCTAGCAGGCCGACCCATCCAACTAAACGGCCCAGTCCACCAAAGTCAGCATGCCGGCCCATGCTATACAGAAGGTCGGCCCACTCAACCAAACGACCCAGCCCACCAAGGCCAGCAGGCCAATCCATCGCACTGAGCAGGCCGGCCCATCAAGGCAACCGTCTCGGCCCAGCCAATAAACGCAAGAAGACTGGCCCATCGAAATAAAAGCCCAGCCCATCTAGCTTAACCAGCCAGCCCACTATAATGACACAACCAATCAGAGGTGAACGCGTGCCGCAAATCAGAAGACGACGCGTGGCCTGCATGCCAGGTGGCAGGATGCTAGCTATTCGCCTTTTGACGAGTGGCCATATTTTTTAGTACGTGGATGCGTGGCCGATTTATGTGACGACGCGTAGGTTGTTAATATGGCCGGTCAAGCCGGATGAAAAATGGGCCGGTCGTGTGGCCCAATTTTGTCGGGCCGCTTGCTGTACGGCAATCAGGGACCACAAATGAGGGAGTGCTGATGTGGCCCAATATACAAATTGGGCTAAATCGTTATCCAACAATCGATCCCACGCAAATAATAGTTTTTTCCTCAAACAATAGAGTCACAATTACAGGTATATTACAATAAGATCCCACAGATACAACAAGGACTGTATCTCCAATAACACACACAATCGCACCAACAACATAACAGTTTACAATACCACCATTAACATAACAAATTAAACCACCACCAGCCCGCATTGATCTTCCTTTTGTAGTATGATGATGGGTCATCTCATCCATTTGAAGGAGCTGCGGGTTTATAACATCCCAAAGCTTTGAATTTTTCTCTTCTCTTCCATCATTTTTGCAGCAATATCGATCAATATGTCTGGAGAGGTCTGATGAATTATAACTGCATTCTGAAGAAACCTACAAATTGAGTCTACATGTTAAATACTCTGGATCGTTATGCTCTCCCCATACTTATACACGGGCAAAAGCATATTAGTACCCAGATCTGCAAGAAATGTTATCCACAGTTAAACACGTAGCATCACTAAATCAGAATATCAGTGCAACTTGCACAATAGTACAAACTAGACATAAAGCTACCCTATGTGTGCATGATAGGGAGAGCGACATGATGCAGCTTAGAGACGAAATCAACAGTTTGTGGAACCAAATAGCTACGTACCGAAATTGGAATTTAATAACCGTGCCTTCACCCTCATTGCTAGTCTTGATAAGTAGAACAAAACAATATAGATCAATCAAGCGAGCATGACCACAAATAGCACTTGCATTCAAACAAGAGATGTACAATACGGGACGATGATGGAAGAACTAGCACCTTGGCTGTCGAGAGAGTAGTGGTAGTCTGAGGCATCTCGGGATTAAAGACAACATGATCAACATATTCACTTCTTATTCGAAGCAACATTTTTCCACGACAGACACCAAGTCTTCTCCCGGTAGCATCATTAACTAAAAAAACGAGACAATCAGGTTGGTCATCGTAAAAGCCAAGCTAACCTCAATGCTTTTAAGAACAAGATAGAACTGTCAAGCTTCCTGCGCTGACCACAATTACAAAAGACCGACCTGATGGAAAGGGCTAGACAATCCACTTATACACTTAATAAGAACATCTTGCTAAATCCATTCAGTCGTATTTGCATCTGCAGGCATCTGGTAGCAGTTGCTGTTGCTGGCCTGGTAAGTAGAACAAAACAATAGAAATCAATCAAGGGAGCATGACAATAATTAACACCTCAAGCAAAACAACACATGTACATATAAGGCCCGATGATGGAGGAACTAGCACCTTGGCTGTCGAGAGAGCAGGGGTGGTCCGAGGCATCTCGGGATTATAGACAACATGAGCATCATCTTCACATCTTATTCCAAGCAACATCCTTGCACGACGGATCGTAAACCTTCTCCGAGTAGCATAATTAACTTAAAAAAAGAAGGCAGTCAGTGTGTGGCCATCATGAATGCAGATCTAACAACTTGATAGAATATCTTGCTAAATGTAGACCAATCAAGCGAGCATGACACCAGTTACCACTTGCAATCAAACATCAGATATCTAATAAGGCACGATGATGGAGGAACTGGCACCTTTGCTGTCGAGAGAGCAGTGGTGGTCTAAGGCATCTCGGGATTAAAGAATTAAGACAACATGGTCATCATCTTCACCTTTTATTCCAAACAACATCCTTGCATGACAGACACCAAGTCTTCGCCTGGTAGCATCATTAACCAAAAAAGGAGGGAATCAGTGTGTGGTCATCAAGAAAGCAAAAGCTAAACTAAATGCTTGTAAGAACTTGATAGAACATAGTGCTAAATACATTAGCCAGTTGTTAGTAGTGTCGTCTTTCCCAAAAGTCCGAACAGATGGAAAGGGCTAGTACAATATCCACATACACTTCAACAAATAGATCTTGCCGTCGGTTGTGTTTGCATCTGGTAGCAATTGGTGTTGCTGGCCTGGTAAGTAGAACAAAGAAATATATATCAATCAAGCGAGCATGACAACAATAAGCACTTCAAACAAACAACAATGTACAAATAAGGCGCAATGATGGAGGAACTAGCACCTTATTGGTGCTAATCTTCACATCTTATTCCAAGCAAAATCGATCATCCTTGCACGAGAGCTCTGAAATCCATTCAAATACTTTTCTTGTATCGAGGCTAATTAAGATCATAAGCACAATTTTCACACAAAAAAAATCATAAGCACAAATATGAAACATAGATTACAATATGAGTGTGAAGAACAAATAGAAGGAATAAAGGAAATGCACTCTTGTAATGAACCACGAACCAACGAAACCTAGATCCGCGAGGCGTTTGATCCAACAACTAGCTAATCCATAGCACTAAACGGAACAATCCCACAGATCAACAAAAAAAATCAAATTAACTGGGTACGAAAAATACTATACCCAATGCTACCCTGCAAACGACGACGTTGTGCGGGGGTGGGGGTGGGGAGTGGGGCTTGACGGTGGCCGGGCTGCGGGAACGATGTGTCCGGCGAGGGGGAGGGGCAGCACCGGTGGCGGCGATGCGGCCGGAAGCCGATCTAGGATTCTGGTATGAGATTTGGGGATACTTGTGTGAGGCTCGGCTGGTTGCGACTTGGGAGAGCATGTTACTTACTGCATGGGGGATATTTCAATTTCGAAATTTCATCCTCGCGCCGTCCGCGCTGAACGGGCGGGAGATTTTGGGACATTTCAGACTGGTGGGTCTACAATCAATGGGCTTCGAAGGAAAATTAATCTGTAATGGGCCTCGCTGTCTCTGAACTACATAATGGGCTTGCAGTTGGTTTCTACATACAAACATTCTAAAACAATAGTTGAAAACATGCACCCTTCACATATACTCCTACTACCTTCCGTTCCACAATATAAGATGTTTTAGCCTTTTTTCACATTATATGTATCTAGACACGTTTTAATGTAGTACATGTCCACTTTTTTGGTACGAATCTAGACAACATGTATAACACCTAAAACATCTTATATTGTGAAATGGAGGGTACAAACTTCTACAGGCGGATCGTTCAATACATAACATGATCTCAAACTCTGGTCAGAACTGGTTGAACCCCTGGTACGCGCAAGAACAGAACAAGACAGGTACATGCGTGTCTTTTAATTGTCAAGTGATCCAGTACTTAAAAGCAACTATAAAAACAAAAGGATCGGCTTTAGGAAGAGGACAAGATGGAGATGCTCAGCTCATTTAACACATACGTACAGGGGCATCCCATACGTGCGACCAGCCGGTCATACTCCTGATCAAAATGCATCATTACTCTTCACCAGATCACTAACAACTGACATAACACGGTGGAGTTAGCCGTGTTGAGGACACCTATATGCCTGCTCTGTGGAGGTGGTGCTCTTGTAAACTTTCAGCTTGAAACCATTGGCAGTCAACTTGAAGACGACCACGTCGTGTTCCGCCAGGTCATACTTGAACACGAGCTCCGGCCAGTTTCTTCCGAGCACCACCGCACTGCCATGAGTGTTCACCTCCACCCACTCATCGCAGAACTTGCAGGCTGAGACAGCCATGCAACACAGGAGTGGGAGCATGAGCCAGTCCATCAAGACCCCCTGGAATAAACTGGGGACAACGAGCATCTGGAGGTTATCCCTGTCGAGCTGCCTATAGAACCGGTGCGGCACCAGTGCTCTTGGGATGTTGGCAGGTTGCACACGGACGGTAGGTTGCGGGCAATGGACATCGGCAGCCTGCGCCGCGGCCTTCTCTGCCCTCCCGGGCACAACGCGATTCACAGCCCAGCGGAGGTGGTTCACCGGGATGCACTGGAGCACGCAATGGGGAAATGCGGGTATGGCACCACCGGCGACATCCGACCCAGTCTGCGGCACCTTGTCAGTAGGTGAAATGGGTTATTAGTTTGTTACTTTTACAAGCACGAGATCAATACACAATACAAAAGCAGCAATAGAAACACGATGCAATGGAACCACAAAGCAGTCCAATACACACTACACACTTAATGTCAAGTTGGCAACACAGGTTCTTGCAGGTGATCCCTGCAATGCCAACTCAGTTTCTTGGGCTAAGTTAAATGCAATGCAAGATCAATGGCAATGCCCAGTGCATGCAAGATAAATGGCAATGATCAGTGCATGCAAGATCAAAGGCAACGCCCAGTACATGCAAGATAATTGCAATGCAAAGATCAATGGCAACGACGTGTGCATGCTCACGTTGATAACAATAGAATGCACAAGTGCAGGAGTGAGGTGCATAAAAAACTATAATATCAATCCGGCAGTATATACTCCTTCCTTTAATTTTGCAAGACAAATCTAACTGTACCATTTATATATTCTCAATCCAAATAATTTAGTATATATTAATGGTCAAAGTCGAACATCAAGGACCAGCATAAAAATAGCGTGCCTTATATTTTGGGACGGAGGGAGTATCTATTAATCTACTACAGATCTATAAATGTATTTACAAAGCAAACAATACGGGATAATGCACCGCTGTGCCCCTGCGACCGCCGTTCACAAATACTGTAGGAAACAAGGAACACACCCAAACCAGATGCAAAGCGGAGCTTAATCTACATCAACAAGACAACAATTCCGGGACAAAAGGTACTTACAGCGGGAGCTGGAGGTGGAACGGGTTGGGCCGGCGTAAATGAAGAAGGCCATGGGGTCGGCGCCAACGGAAAGGTGGAAAGAAACCCAATGTCCGGCGCCGGCATGGGTTCAATCAAATCCAACGTCACCTCCGTAGGAGCGTCCGAGGAAGTCCCCGCCGACGTTGTCGCCGCTGATGCCGCCGCCGAAGCTCCGGGACGGCGGAAGGAAAAGGGGGAGGGCGACTTGAAAATCCTCGCCAGATAGTCCAAACTTAACTCGCGTCCGACGACCGCGGCCCCCCTTGGGCCATCCTTCCTGACGAAGGCCTTCCATGGGTTGGCCTCCGTGTCGACGGCAACCGATAGGTCGTTCTCCGTGACGGCGGTGGAGAGACGACTCGGGTGGCGCGTTGGTGGAGAAGCACTGGCCATCGGGACCAAAGTGAAGCAGAGAAGGCGAGGACTGGGGTTTTCTGGGAGGTGTTGGGACATGCGAGTGGGAACAGAGATCTAGTGACTTCAAGAAGAGAAGTGGTGGCCGCCGAACTTTAGCTATTTCTGTACCCTCCGATCACGATCCAACGATGATCGTGACTCTTTAGAAAACATTGAAAATATACGCATGCCAGAATGAGGCACGCGGCGGTCGCCACAGCCTGCTCCTCGAGAAACGACCTGTTTGGCCCGCTTGGAATGTCTTAATAAAATTTTCCACTCCGTAGAAATTTCCTGGGATTGCACTGACCTTGCCGCGATTTTAGGAGGGTCTTTCCAGGTCCGTAAATTATATGGATGTATTTGGTTAAATTACCCGGCATCCAAGGCTTTCCCAGCGGGCCAACAATATCGTGATACACATATACGGAGTGCGCCGCGGGCCATTTTTGCAGAGAACACATAAGGATTAATTATATATTTCACCCCCAAATTCCCCACATTGGAGCAAACCCCCTGAACAAAAAATTGGAACTTTTTTAACCCTCAAATCCTAAATACTTTATAAATCACTCCCTAACACTGGTTTTTTTTGTCAATTTGGTCTGTTTTGGGGACATTTTTGGTTGTTTTGAACACTGAAGTGGCGTAGATGTGGCACCCGGTGTTGCTCACTCCTTGTGTGTGGCGAGCCGGCCCCACCTTCGCTCTTCACGGAGCCTCCACAGTCGTTCCGTCGCGCGTGGCTTGCCTGACTGGCCTTCGCAGCCGCTTTCGTCTAGCGCTGCGGAGATGCTATCGTGCGCGGCTGGACGGATCGTCCAGGTTTGCGCACCTCTGTTGAGGTTCGAGAAAATTCGCTCAGCTAATGATCTTATTTTTCCAGCACTAGTGTTGCTACTCATCCACAACTCCACCATCATCGATTTTTCTCATCTCGCAACCCCGCTCCTCGAGTCTTCCGCTCCACCGAAGTTGCACTTGTTGCTGCCCATGTCGTTGTTGTCCGTTGTTTATGTCGCGTGGCACGCTCCGAGCTTAGGGCCAATGATACGTCCAAAACGTATCCACTTTTCCGAACACTTTTGCTATTGTTTTTCCTCTAACTTGTGTGATTTGGATACAACTAACACGGACTAACGCTGTTTTCAGCAGAATTGCCTTGGCGTCTTGTTTTTGTGCAGAAAGTCAAAGTTTCTAGAAAATTCCAGAAAAATTCCAGAAATTTTATTTTTCCAGAAGACCCACGGAGCCAGAAGACGAAGCGAAGAGAGTGCACAGGGGCACCACACGCACCCAGGGCGCGGTTGGGCCTTGGCCATGCCCAGGGGTGGTGTGGCCACCCTGTGTGGCCCCCGACGCTCCCCTTTGGACTACTTAAAGCCTCTGACCTAAAAACTTCGGGGGGATCGACGCTTTTTCCAGAAACCTTCCAGAGCTCCGCCGCCATCGAAAACCCTATTTCGGGGACCAGAAACTCCGTTCAGGCACCCTGCCGGGACGGGGAATTGGAGGAGATCATCGCCATCATCATCACCGCCACCTCTCCATCGACCATCCATGACTCCCCCATCCATGTGTGAGTAATTCCCCGCTGTATGCTGAGGGGATGGTAGGGATTGGATGAGATCATTCATGTAATAGTTGTGAGATTTGTTAAGGCATGGTGCCTAGTATCCATCGGTAGTACTTTATGTCATTGTTGCAACTTGTTATGCCTAATGCTTGACACTTAGGGCCCGAGTGCCATGATCTCAGATCTGAACATGTTATTGACTCATGAGAATAATTATTGTTTTGGATCATATCTATAAGTTGTATACACACGTCACTGTCCGGAACCCGAGGCCCCAAAGTGACAGAAATTGGGATAACCGGAGGGGATGGTTGCGACGTGAGGATCACATGTGTTCACGGAGTGTTAATGCTTTGCTCCGGTGCTTTATTAAAAGGAGCACCTTAATTACTAGTAGTTTGCCTTGAGGCCCCGCTGCAAACGGGCTGGTAGGACAAAATATGTTGTGCAAGTTTCTCATTGCGAGCACGTACGACTAAATACGGAACACGTGCCTATGATTGATTATTACTTGGATACCTTATTATTATTTATCTGCAATTGCCCTATGTATGACTATTTCATGAATTATCTTATCCATGCAACGCCCGTTCATCCATCTCTATGCCTACAGTATTTTAATCCTGCTATCTACTGCAATTATTACTGCTGTCTTTATTTTACTGCTGCTATTATTTCACTACTGCTTCTGTCATAAAACTGTTGCTACTGATAAACTGTATCGAGCAAGTCTACTTCCAGGTGCAGCTAAACTGACAAATCATCTGTCAAGGCTTATAAATATTCTTTGGCTCCTCTTGTGTCGAATCAATAAATTTGGGTTTTACTTCCCTCAAAGACTGTTGCGATCCCCTATACTTGTGGGTCATCAAGACTATTTTCTAGCGCCGTTGCCGGGGAGCATAGCTCTATTTATAAGCTCACCAGGGAGTCATACTGCTCGCTGCATTTCATTGATCATGGGTAAACCTCGTGATGATAAGGTTCGCATATTGCCATCCACTACAAGGAGAGGTACAACTCTGAACACTTCTGCTACTCTTGATTCACCATCTGTTATAAGTCAACTTGTCACACCACCACATACACATGCTTCACGTGCTGCTACTTCTGCTGAATCTAAGAATGTTTCTGATGAATTTGATGATGCTTCTACTGTGCTTGATGAAAGAGGTTAACTAGGTCCTTTTCTAGATGCTACAATTGCTAAATCTAAACAACTTGAAAATACTGAAACACCTAATGAAACTCCTGTTACACCTGCTTATTCACCTGAAACGAGAGAAACACTAGTACAGAACGACACATTGGAAACGGGCCAAAAAACCCTTCGGCAACGGAGAAAGGGTCCGTGTCCCCGACCCTGTCACTGATGTGAAGGCCTTCATCGGTAACGGAGGCAAAAAACCGTCACCGATGAGGCATAAGTTGGCTACGGTTGCGGACCCATCTCCGTTTCCGATGTATCGGTGCATCAGTAATGGAGATTCTATTTTACTCGTTTGCATTGAGATTCTTTCAGAAGCCTACAGGAGCAATTCGGTTGCCAAATTACATTCAAAATCTCACAGGAGAAGCACAAAGTTGCTACCAAATCCATTCATAATGTATATAAGAATTATCATCATTACATAGCATCAAAAGATGAGTTACACATGCCTCGCTAATCCTATCATTCTCATGCCTCCCTAAACTTAACTTTTATGACACTCCACTCTTCTCCAGCTCCACCTTCTTCCTCAGTTCCGAAGCGCCGAAAACGGAATTCGACCTAGCAAAAGACTCGAGTAGCGGTTTCATGCTTCTCCAAATCACATCTGCAGCCAAATTGCTACACACATACACAAAATAGATGGAGAAACTAAAAACAAGAAACCACACCGAGCTCGCAAGTCTCCTTAGCAAATTAATCTTGCCAAATTCTTCGTAGCGAGGCTTGCTCCATCTTGGACGGTGTCGCCGAAATATAATAACGTCACCGCTGTGACATTTCGGCCACACTGTCCAAGACACTCTTAATTAAAAAAGTGTTTTGAACAGTGCAGCGAAACGTCACAACAGCGACGGTTCACGGATATGATCCCACTTTGTATTTAGCTCTTTTAAAGCTTGTTTGGATCTGCATGGCGGTTCTGCATATAAAATACATAGATGTCTAGTTAGAAAAGAGCCAAATATGATGCTACATGACATAAATACAATTTAAGATGAAAACAGTTTACACCTTAAGCGCCTATATCCGTGTGCTTGCTGTCCGATCGAAACGATTTGGAGGCAGAACTTGAAGGTGATGTTACCTTCAATTGCCTCACCATTTTTATGCATTGTCACCGAAATATACTATTACTTCATACACTAGCTACACAAAACCACAACGAGAATTAGCACATTGACAAAGGGTTGAAATTAATCTATTAGACTTCAAATACTAAAAACAAACACAACACAATACTAGACTTCAAATACTAGACAAGTTGAAGATAATGTATTCATCATCGGCAGTACTAAAAACAAACACAACACAATACTAGACTTCAAATACTAGACAAGTTTTATATGCTACTTTAAAAAAATGTAAGATCTAGTGTTGAGGGGTGTATTCATCATCGGCAGTACTACAATACTAGACAGAACACAATACTACAATACTAGACAGTACTACAATACTAGATCGGTAGATGCTACTATAAATAAAATGTAAGATCTAGTGTCGAGGGGTGTATTCATCATCGGCACTAGACAGAACACAATACTAGACTTCAAATACTAGACAAGTTTTCTGTGCTACTTTAAACAAAATGTAAGATCTAGTCGGCTACATACCCGGGGAAGATGCACGGCAATAGACCAGTAGATCCGCGTCAGCGACATACTCGGGGAAGATGCGCGGCGGCTCACCGACGAGCCGCTGGGGGGATGCGCGGCGGCTCACGACGCGCCGCTGGGGGAAGATGCGCGGCGGCGATGCCGGCCGGACGCGCTGCTCAGATCTGCGAGATAAGGGTTAGGTCTGGAGCCGCCGCCACACTATGACTGTGGAGTGAGAGTGAGAGCGAGAGCGTCAGGGTTGCCGCAGTGACACATTTATAGCATATAACATCGCAAACGGAGGCGATAAACAACCGTTTCCTCTAATTTCTTCACTGACACACTGGGCCTACTTACAAAGGATCGATAGAGTAATTGAACTAACTATCTACTCTACTTGTTCTGCTTACGCCCTGCCTCCGCGCCATTGAAATCCGCGGCGCGGCGTCGCTTCTTGTCGGTTGCCTTTTCCTCAGGCGCGTGCTCCTCCTCCTCCAGCTCGTGCTCCTCCTTCTCCGGCCGTGCGTCCTTCTCCGGCGAATCCTCCTCTCACGCCTCCTTCCCCGGAGCGTGATCCACCTTCTCCGGCGCGTCCTCCTCCGGCGCCTCCTCCTCCGGTGCCTCCTCCGATGCCTCCTCCTCCGGCGCCTCTTCCGACGGCTCCTCCTCCTCGTCGTCGTCGTCGGCGTCGTATTCTTCCTAGCTAGAATAATATGGCTCCGGCGGGTCCTCCAGCTCCTCTTCCTCCGGCGACTCGTCCTCTTCGGAGTCGTCTTCTCCTTCGCGTGAAGATGGCGGGTCCGAGTCGTCGGAGTAGTCTTCTACAGAGCGTGAAGATGGCGGGTCCGAGTCGTCGGGGTCCGAGTCTGGCGGCCCGTCTTGATCCCACCATGGAACTTCACCGCGGTCTTCCGTGCTCGCGTCGTCGCTCGGGACTTCCTCGTTCTGCCACCAGGGTTCCTCCATGGCGGTTGTGCTAGTGTGGTAGATAATGTGGGAGAGAACGAAGGGGAGAATGCGGGACCTGCCTGGCTTCGCGCGGTTCCAGTCACATTTTATTAGCGTCGATTAGGCGGTTCCAACCCCTCGTGAATTAAGCCGCATTGAACAGGCGCGCTTCCAGATTGCAACTGCAATTTCCCAAGCACATCGCAAACGGATATACATAAACAACCGTAGCCATAGAAATACATATTGGAAACGGAGACAAATTTATGACCGTTGCTAATACTTTTGGTAACGGAGATATAAAATTCTCCGTAACCAATGTTGACGGAGCAGCCTCTGCCAGGCCTCGTCCGCAACGCTAAAATCGCGATTCTCTGTCGCCTAACTCCTGCCGTTGCCATAGAGGGGTATCCGATGTGTCGTTCTGTACTAGTGAAACTACTAGTGATGATCTTGAGGAAACTTATGTTGAAGTTGATGATGACTTTATTGATGAATGCATGAATTGTGATACCTCTAAAGAAGTTAATGCTATTAAAAATCTTCTTCAAAGACGTGCTGTCAATTATAAACTTTCTCCTGATGCTAAATTCGCTACATATCCCATAAATATAAAAGATAAAGATTATGATTTCTCTGTGGACTTGTCTTTTATAACTATTGCTGAGAAAGAACCTTTTCAAGGAACTGAAACTGAAAGTGTTGTAGAACATCTGAACACTCTCTCTACTCTGAGTAGTTTGTTTTCTGATGATATTAAGAAACGCAGTTACTTTGTTACTAAAATTTTCCCTTTCTCATTGAAAGATGAAGCTAAAACTTGGTTTAATGATTTATCTCCTGGATCTATTGAGAGCCCGATGGGTTTAGTCAATGCTTTCTTTCAGAAATATTTTCCTGCTAGTGCTCAACATGCTGCTTTACAGAAAATCTTTAACTTTAAGCAAAATGAGGGAGAGAAAATGCCTGAATCTTGGGCAAGGTTTTGTTCTTTACTTAGAGCTCGGCCTGGACATCAACTAGCTAAAAATGAACTTCTTGATATATTTTATAATGGACTAACTGTTGAATCTAGGACATACCTGGATAGTTGTGATGGTTGTGTTTTTAGGAAAAGAACTCCAGATGAAGCCGAGGAATTATTGGCTAAGATAAGCCAAAATCATGATGATTGGACCCTGCCTGAACCAACTCCGGTACCTACGCCGAGGAAAAGAGGAGTAATTGAATTGAATGATGAAGAAATGAGAGAAGCCAAGAAATCTCTTAAGGAGAAAGGTATTAAATCTGAAGATGTGAAAAATCTTCCACCTATAGAAGAATTGTGTAAGCCAATTCCTCACCCATCTACAGTTGAGGTACACTCTCTCCAACGCTTTGATGATAGAGATATCCCTTATTCTAAACCTCCTGATCAATGCTTAGATGAGTTTGATAATTTCGTTGTTAACCAAAACAATTTCAATAGGAGAATATAAAATAGCTTCATAAATAATTCTCATGTCATTAATCATTTGCATGATGTTTTGGAAAGAACTTCTAATGATGTTAAAATACTCATTAAACATTTTCGTATGGTTCAAACTCAAATTGAGCAATTGACTAAAGTGCAAAAAGATTTGCTAGATAATGCTTCTAGAGAAAATGATAAACATGCTTTTGGTATAGCAACTAGAGGTGGTGCTTCCACTCAGGATCCTTTGTATCCTGAGGGACATCCTAAAAGAATTGAGCAAGATTCTCAACTAGTTAATGAAACTACTACTCCTTCTAAGAAAAAGAAGAAGAATAAACGTAAACATGTTGAGGAATCTCCTGAACCTATCAAAGACAATGAGCATGTTAATAATCCAAATAGTATATCTATCTCTGATGCTGAAACTGAGAGTGGTAATGAACATGATAATGATAAAGATAAGAATGATGCTTCTGATAAAGAGGAAAGTGAAGAGGAACCTGAAAAGCATTCTAAAAACAAAAAGTACACTAAAGAAGATTTTCTTGCTAAGAAACATGGTAATGAAAGAGAACCTTGGGTGCAAAAACAAATGCCTTTTCCTACTAAGAAACTCAAATCTAAGGAAGAAGAACATTATAACAAATTTTGTGAATGGATGAAACCTTTGTTTTTGCAAATTCCTTTGACTGATGCTATTAAGTTACCTCCCTATTCAAAGTACATGAAAGATATTGTCTCTAACAAGAGAAAGATTCCTAATGAAGAGATTTCCACCATGCTTGCTAATTATTCTTTCAATGGTAAGGTTCCAAAGAAGCTTGGAGATCCAGGTATACCAACTATTCCTTGCTCAATCAAAAATAACTATGTTAGAACTACCTTATGTGATTTAGGTGCAGGGGTGAGTGTTATGCCTTTTTCTCTTTACAAGAGACTTTACTTGGAAAAATTGATACTGAAATTTTCCTTCTCCCTTGTTTGTTTTACCTACTATTTTGCTACTGAAATTTGCAAAGATAAGAAATGTTTAGTATTTACATAAATTCATTCTTGCCAAGTTTTCATTGTTTAAAACACCCAGAAAATGTCAGAAATAAAAGTTTTCAAAAAATTCTAAAAAAAATTCTACAAGTCCTAGTTTTTAAAGAGGAACGTGGGAGCACCAGAGGATGACCAGAGGGGCCCACCAGGCCATGACACGCCACCACGGCGCGGTGGAAGGCAGGCCGCGCCCTGCCCTGGTGTGGGGTTCACTTGGCCCTCCACTTACTCATCTCTCTCCTACTCCTTTCTCTCTCCCGACCATACACACCACCATTGCTCAAACTCGTGTTCTTGCTGCTCTTGCTCGAGATTTTTCGATCTACTTGCTCAACCCATCTTTGCTACTGAAATTTGGATCAATTGCGCTCCGGTATGTGACTCCTCCGATTATCCAAGTAGAATTTTGTTTAGTTGAGTATATCTAAAGCATTTTGGTACTGTAGGTGACATGTTATGGGAGTTTGCATGCTTGTTCTTGTTTAGATTAATTAGTCTTGATGCATGTTTAGTCCTCTAGCAAGTCTCCCTAGTGTTTCCCTTGAATTAATCACTCTTAAATCATTTTTATGAGGTTTGTTTAAAGTTTCAGAAAAGGAAGATGGATAAACACACTTATGGAGAAATCTTTGAGAGGCAAACACCATCCTCCTCAAGGGAAACAAGGGCCTCAAGATCAAGAGGTGCACCTAGGCCATCATACAATGAGGATCTTTTGGCACCAAGAATCGGTGAAGAGGAAGATGATGGTGTTCCTCATCCATCTATTTTTCCATGCTTTAACTTTATGAGAGATGCAGGGATTTATGATGACTTCATGAGATTAATTAACAATGTTGGCTTGATGGAATTCATGCAGGATGAGAGGCCACAATATGCTAGCCTCACTAAGATTTTTGTTGAAAGTTTTATGTTTAATAACTCCACTTTTAACCCCACTGTTGAGTTTAAGATTTATGATCGTGCATGCAACATGGACTTGAAAAGATTTTGCAGGGTCATAGGTGTTGCTCCATCTGGGACAGCAAGGAAGATCAAATCACAGCCGCTCGAGTTGCTGGATCTTTACCATGAGCTGAGTTATGATGATATCCGTAGAGTGCAGCGTGGTAAGATAAGGAACATTCAATTTCCAGCCATCAGGTACTTCACATATTATCTTGCCACGAGTGTGCTTGCTAGAGAGAACACTAGTAATATTTCTATCTATCATCTAGCTTTTCTTGCTACTGCACTTAAAAATGATAAAACCTACAACCCTGGTGCCTTGATTGCTCGCCGCCTTGCCACCAAAGGTCCCATCTTTGGAGGTATCATTGCTGCACGTGTTTTAGCTGACCTTGGTCTTTCTGTTGATCCTTCTGATGAATCATTGATTCCGGAAAGACTTGATCTTGCTGCCATGAAACTTCATGATTTTGTTACTACTAATTCATATAATGGACATTTGATGTATAGAGTTGTTTTTGCTAATGGACCTGAGCTAGAGTCTGGCTTCCACAGCCTAGTTTGTTCAGTGTTTTCAGGGGTCCTCTATCATATTCGAGGGAGGATTTGGACAACCACCTCGGTGCACCGGATTTCCATTTACAGCACTACCCTGAGGACCGACAGGAGACCTTCGTGGTGCCCCCTGAGGACTACACCGTGTACCACGGTGGTGCATCCTCGAGCTTTTACCCGGACGAGGAACCCTCCTCGTCACACACTGAGGGCGCGCCTAGCTGGCGGCCATGGGGATGATTGGTCTCCCACTTAGGCCAAAAGCCTAAGCTTGGGGGGAGGTATGCCGACAAGTTCACTCATTTTATCATATTCATATCATATCGGTACTTTGTATATCCATGTTTTAGTTTGTTTCTTTTCTTTTTCGCTTTTGTTTCTTTTATCCATTTTATTTTCGCAAAACACCAAAAGACCAAAAATATTTCCCTTATTTCTCTTGCTTTTGAATTTGTAGTGCTAGTTTACTTTATTTTTCATTTCGGTTTGTTATTCAAAAATCCAAAAAGATTTTGCTTTGTTTGCTTGTTTCTTTCTATGCTTGCTTTAATTCGAAAACCCAAAAATATTTGTTGTTCTTCTGCTGTTTTGTATAGTTGTTTCAGAGTTTGAAATTTCCGTGGTTCCACTTGGGCTTGGTTATCATTTCACATCATTCAAGCCACACAAGTGAAAGCAATAATGACGATTACGACAATCCGGATGTGGTAAAAGGCTGATATGAACTCTATTTGTTTTTCATTTTTGTAAATATACCTACTCATGTGAACATGCTTAGCTATCATGGTAGTGGTTATGTTATTTAATGATTGCTTAGTAGTTCATGTCTTCTTATGGTCAGTACCAAATTGCTAATAGTGAATAACATGTCATATAGATAATTACATGCATTGTTCTATTCGTAAAACGGTATGGTAGGATGGTATCCTCCTCTGAATAATTCACTTGATTCGACTTGGCACATGCTCACACATGTTATGACTGAAAAATAAAAGTCAATTAAGCCTTGATGATCTATTTTGCCTCAGAGTTTTAGTATCATCTTTATGCCTCCGTTAATTTTATTTTGTCGCAAGCATGATTATGACCGTTATCGCTCTCGTGGTTGTCGCTTCCCAGTCTATTGCTAGCCTTCACTTGTACTGAGCGGGAATGCTGCTCGTGCATCCAAATCCTTTAAACCAAGTTATCCCAAAGAGTCCACCAAAAATTCCTATGCATGGTATTTCAGCCATTCCAAGTAAATTTGCATGTGCTACCTTTAAAACTTTCAAAATATTTCCTTTTTGTGTCAATGTTTACCAGCTCATGAGGAAGTAGTGGGTTATCCTTTATTCAACTTGTCAAACAGACTTTTACACCTGGACTAGCGGCATATACATCCGCTTATCCAATAATTTTGCAAAAAGAGCTGGCAACGGGGTGCCCAGTCCCAATTAATTTCAACTTTAACCGCTTAATTCTCTTCACACTTTTTCCCTGATTATCAGTAAGCAATGACAAATAGTGAAATACCTGCGTGTGTAAACCAAAGAGAAGAGGGATGATCTGCCTTGTGGTAGAAATAACGTCCTTCATGGAGCCGCTCTTAAAAGTCTGTTTGACAAGGGAATACTGTTTTCATCTGCTACCATTCGTAGACAATTAACAAACACCTCTCAAAACAATTTTTTTACCTCTGTTTTAAAATAAAAAGCTCTAGCACGTGTTAATCCCTGCTTCCCTCTGCGAAGGGCCAATCTTTTATTTTTATGTTGAGTCACCATCCTTTCTTTGAGCACTTCTTCGAGAGCATAACTGTCGTTCTTAGTCTAATGTGCTTGTCCCAGAATACGATTAATTGATATCTTTATATCTAGTCTTTACTTGAACTTCAGAGGTGCCTTGACATTTATGTTTTGCCCTTCAAATAAAGGCAAGCGAGATACCACTTTGTCATATCTTATTACGAACATTGCAATTCTTGTGGATAGATGTATGCTATGTTATTCATTCTTAGTACTTTGGTATCTTTTCATGATTTGCATAACTACTAAGGTGTCATTATTTGCATGGTTCCTATTATGAATTGCCTAAGCTTTTGATCATATAGTCGGTATGTATACATCATATGAAGCAAATGTGTTCGTAAAAGTTTCTTTTATCGCACTCAGTTGTTAACTGAATTGCTTGAGGACAAGCAATAAGCTAAGCTTGGGGGGAGTTGATACGTCCAAAACGTATCCACTTTTCCGAACACTTTTGCTATTGTTTTTCCTCTAATTTGTGTGATTTGAATGCAACTAACACGGACTAACGCTGTTTTCAGCAGAATTGCCTTGGTGTCTTGTTTTTGTGCAGAAAGTCAAAGTTTCTGGAAAATTCCAGAAAAATTCCAGAAATTCTATTTTTCCAGAAGACCCACGGAGCCAGAAGACGAAGCGAGAGGTGCACAGGGGCACCACACGCACCCAGGGCGCGGTTGGGCCCTTGGCCGCGCCCAGGGGTGGTGTGGCCACCTGTGTGGCCCCCGAGCTCCCCTTTGGACTACTTAAAGCCTCTGACCTAAAAACTTCGGGGGATCGACGCTTTTTCCAGAAACCTTCCAGAGCTCCGCCGCCATCGAAAACCCTATTTCGGGGATCAGAAACTCCGTTCTGGCACCCTGCCGGGACGGGGAATTGGAGGAGATCATCGCCATCATCATCACCGCCACCTCTCCATCGACCATCCATGACTCCCCCATCCATGTGTGAGTAATTCCCCGCTGTAGGCTGAGGGGATGGTAGGGATTGGATGAGATCATTCATGTAATAGTTGTGAGATTTGTTAGGGCATGGTGCCTAGTATCCATCGGTAGTACTTTATGTCATTGTTGCAACTTATTATGCTTAATGCTTGTCACTTAGGGCCCGAGTGCCATGATCTCAGATCTGAACATGTTATTGAATCATGAGAATAATTATTGTTTTGGATCATATCTATAAGTTGTATACACACGTCACTGTCCGGAACCCGAGGCCCCAAAGTGACAGAAATTGGGATAACCGGAGGGGATGGTTGCGACGTGAGGATCACATGTGTTCACGGAGTGTTAATGCTTTGCTCCGGTGCTTTATTAAAAGGAGCACCTTAATTACCAGTAGTTTCCCTTGAGGCCCCGCTGCAAACGGGCTGGTAGGACAAAAGATGTTGTGCAAGTTTCTCATTGCGAGCACGTACGACTAAATACGGAACACATGCCTATGATTGATTATTACTTGGATACCTTATTATTATTTATCTGCAATTGCCCTATGTATGACTATTTCATGAATTATCTTATCCATGCAACGCCCGTTCATCCATCCCTATGCCTACAGTATTTTAATCCTGCTGTCTACTGCAATTATTACTGCTGTCTTTATTTTACTGCTGCTATTATTTCACTACTGCTACTGTCATAAAACTGTTGCTACTGATAAACTGTGTCGAGCAAGTCTACTTCCAGGTGCAGCTGAACTGACAAATCATCTGTCAAGGCTTATAAATATTCTTTGGCTCCCCTTGTGTCGAATCAATAAATTTGGGTTTTACTTCCCTCGAAGACTGTTGCGATCCCCTATACTTGTGGGTCATCAAGACTATTTTCTGGCGCCGTTGCCGGGGAGCATAGCTCTATTTATAAGCTCACCAGGGAGTCATACTGCTCGCTGCAATTCATTCATCATGGGTAAACCTCGTGATGATAAGGTTCGCATATTGCCATCCACTACAAGGAGAGGTACAACTCTGAACACTTCTGCTGCTCTTGATTCACCGTCTGTTATAAGTCAACTTGTCACACCACCACATGCACATGCTTCACGTGCTGCTACTTCTGCTGAATCTGAGAATGTTTCTGATGAATTTGATGATGCTTCTACTGTGCTTGATGAAAGAGGTTCACTAGGTCCTTTTCTAGATGCTACAATTGCTAAATCTAAACAACTTGAAAATACTGAAACACCTAATGAAACTCCTGTTACACCTGCTTATTCACCTGAAACGAGAGAAACTACTAGTGATGATCTTGAGGAAACTTATGTTGAACTTGATGATGACTTTATTGATGAATGCATGAATTGTGATACCTCTAAAGATGTTAATGCTATTAAAAATCTTCTTCAAAGACGTGCTGTCAACTATAAACTTTCTCCTGATGCTAAATTCGCTACATCTCCCATAAATATAAAAGATAAAGATTATGATTTCTCTGTGGACTTGTCTTTTATAACTATTGCTGAGAAAGAACCTTTTCGAGGAACTGAAAATGAAAGTGCTGTAGAACATATGAACACTCTCTCTACTCTGAGTAGTTTGTTTTCTGATGATATTAAGAAACGCAGTTACTTTGTTACTAAAATTTTCCCTTTCTCATTGAAAGATGAAGCTAAAACTTGGTTTAATGATTTATCTCCTGGATCTATTGAGAGCCCGATGGGTTTAGTCAATGCTTTCTTTCAGAAATATTTTCCTGCTAGTGCTCAACATGCTGCTTTACAGAAAATCTTTAACTTTAAGCAAAATGAGGGAGAGAAAATGCCTGAATCTTGGGCAAGGTTTTGTTCTTTACTTAGAGCTCGGCCTGGACATCAACTAGCTAAAAATGAACTTCTTGATATATTTTATAATGGACTAACTGTTGAATCTAGGACATACCTGGATAGTTGTGCTGGTTGTGTTTTCAGGAAAAGAACTCCAGATGAAGCCGAGGAATTATTGGCTAAGATAAGCCAAAATCATGATGATTGGACCCTGCCTGAACCAACTCCGGTACCTACGCCGAGGAAAAGAGGAGTAATTGAATTGAATGATGAAGAAATGAGAGAAGCCAAGAAATCTCTTAAGGAGAAAGGTATTAAATCTGAAGATGTGAAAAATCTTCCACCTATAGAAGAATTGTGTAAGCCAATTCCTCACTCATCTACAGTTGAGGTACACTCTCTCCAACGCTTTGATGATAGAGATATCCCTTATTCTAAACCTCCTGATCAATGCTTAGATGAGTTTGATAATTTCATTGTTAAGCAAAACAATTTCAATAGGAGAATAGAAAATAGCTTCATAAAGAATTCTCATGTCATTAATCATTTGCATGATGTTTTGGAAAGAACTTCTAATGATGTTAAAATACTCATTAAACATTTTCGTATGGTTCAAACTCAAATTGAGCAATTGACTAAAGTGCAAAAAGATTTGCTAGTAATGCTTCTAGAGAAAATGATAAACATGCTTTTGGTATAGCAACTAGAGGTGGTGCTTCCACTCAGGATCCTTTGTATCCTGAGGGACATCCTAAAAGAATTGAGCAAGATTCTCAACTAGTTAATGAAACTACTACTCCTTCTAAGAAAAAGAAGAAGAAGAAACATAAACATGTTGAGGAATCTCCTGAACCTATTAAAGACAATGAGCATGTTAATAATCCAAATAGTATATCTATCTCTGATGCTGAAACTGAGAGTGGTAATGAACATGCTAATGATAAAGATAAGAATGATGCTTCTGATAAAGAGGAAAGTGAAGAGGAACCTGAAAAGCATTCTAAAAACAAAAAGTACACTAAAGAAGATTTTCTTGCTAAGAAACATGGTAATGAAAGAGAACCTTGGGTGCAAAAACAAATGCCTTTTCCTACTAAGAAACTCAAATCTAAGGAAGAAGAACATTATAACAAATTTTGTGAATGGATGAAACCTTTGTTTTTGCAAATTCCTTTGACTGATGCTATTAAGTTACCTCCCTATTCAAAGTACATGAAAGATATTGTCTCTAACAAGAGAAAGATTCCTAATGAAGAGATTTCTACCATGCTTGCTAATTATTCTTTCAATGGTAAGGTTCCAAAGAAGCTTGGAGATCCAGGTATACCAACTATTCCTTGCTCAATCAAAAATAACTATGTTAGAACTGCCTTATGTGATTTAGGTGCAGGGGTGAGTGTTATGCCTTTTTCTCTTTACAAGAGACTTTACTTGGAAAAATTGATACCAACTGATATATCTTTGCAAATGGCTGATAAATCTACTGCTGTTCCTGTTGGTATATGTGAAGATGTTCCTGTTCAAGTGGCTAATAATTGCTTGATATTAACTGATTTTGTTGTGCTTGAAATGCCTGAAGATGATAATATGTCTATTATTCTTGGAAGACCTTTTCTTAACACTGCAGGGGCTGTTATTGATTGCAACAAAGGAAAAGTAACTTTCCATGTTAATGACAAAGAGCATACTGTTTATTTTCCCAAGAAGCTGGACAAGATATTTGGAGTTAATACAATTACCAATATTAAAAGTATCAAAGTGGGAAGTATTGATTGCCCTATATATGAACCTCATGAAGAACTTCAATATCTTATGATTGGATCTATAGCTATACCATTTAAGGTAACATGATTGTTCAATGTGGTTTAATTCTTTTATGTCATATAAAATGTATTTGGTGGCAAGACTTGATCAACCTTGTTAACAAATATGTTTTACATGCATAAAATTGCTAAACAACATTTTCTTTCTCCTTTTGTTTTACCTACTGTTTTGCTACTGTAATTTGCAAAGTTAAGTAATGCTTGGTCTTTACATAAATTCATTTTGTCTAGTTTTCATTGTTTAAAACACCCAGAAAATGTCAGAAATAAAAGTTTTCAAAAAATTCTGAAAAAATTCTACAAGTCCTAGTTTTTAAAGGGAACGTGGGAGTACCAGAGGATGACCAGGGGGACCCACCAGGCCACCACACGCCACCACGGCGCGGTGGAGGGCAGGCCGCGCCCTGCCCTGGTGTGGGGTCCACCTGGCCCTCCACTCACTCATCTCTCTCCCACTCCTTTCTCTCTCCCGACCATACACACCACCATTGCTCAAACTCGTGTTCTTGCTGCTCTTGCTCGAGATTTTTCGATCTACTTGCTCAGCCCATCTTTGCTGCTGAAATTTGGATCAATTGCTCTCCGGTATGTGACTCCTCCGATTATCCAAATAGAATTTTGTTTAGTTGAGTATATCTTTAGCATTTTGGTACTGTAGGTGACATGTTATTAGAGCTTGCATGCTTGTTCTTGTTTAGATTAACTAGTTTGATGCATGTTTAGTCCTCTAGCAAGTCTCCCTAGTGTTTCCCTTGAATTAATCACTCTAAAATCATTTTTTATGAGGTTTGTTTAAAATTTCAGAAAAGGAAGATGGATAAACACACTTATGGAGAAATCTTTGAGAGGCAAACACCATCCTCCTCAAGGGAAACAAGGGCTCAAGATCAAGAGGTGCACCTAGGCCATCATACAATGAGGATCTTTTGGCACCAAGAATCGGTGAAGAGGAAGATGATGGTGTTCCTCATCCATCTATTTTTCCATGCTTTAACTTTATGAGAGATGCAGGGATTTATGATGACTTCATGAGATAATTAACAATGTTGGCTTGATGGAATTTATGCAGGATGAGAGGCCACAATATGCTAACCTCACTAAGATTTTTGTTGAAAGCTTTAAGTTTAATAACTCTACTTTTAACCCCACTATTGAGTTTAAGATTTATGATCGTGCATGCAACATGGACTTGAAAAGATTTTGTAGGGTCATAGGTGTTGCTCCATCTAGGACAGCAAGGAAGATCAAATCACAGCCGCCCGAGTTGCTGGATCTTTACCATGAGCTGAGTTATGATGATCTCCGTAGGGTGCAGCGTGGTAAGATAAGGAACATTCAATTTCGCATATTGGTCGCTCCTTACTTCCTGGCTCAAATTATAATCTTGCTCTAAACAATGTTCTGCACGTACCACAAATCAGCAAAAATTTATTATCTGTTCATCGCCTTGTTTCCGATAATTCTGTCTTTGTTGAATTTCACCGTCACTATTTTCTTGTTAAGGACAAGGCCACGAGGAAAGTTTTGCTCCACGGTAGAAGTCGTGACGGACTCTACCCCATCCCGCTTGGTCGTGCGTCATCTTCATCCTTCCACCAAGCCTGCGCAAGTTCGCGAGTCTCCTCCAACCAATGGCATCAACGTTTAGGGCATCCCTCCAATAATATTGTCGAGTCAGTCGTTCGGTCAAATAAACTTCCGTGTGATGTTAGTTCTGAGTCTTTTGTGTGCGATGCATGTCAACGTGCCAAGAGTCATCAATTACCTTATACATTGTCATCTCGAATTACTACCTATCCTCTTGAACTTATTCATACCGATGTTTGGGGTCCTGCAATTGCCTCATCTGGTGGCTACAAATATTATGTTTCATTTATTGATGATTTTAGCCGTTTTACCTGGATTTATCTTATCAAACACAAATCTGATGTTGAACAGGTGTTTTATCGTTTTCAAGCTCATGTAGAGCGTCTCCTCGACTCTAAAGTTCGATCTGTGCAATCGGATTGGGGTGGAGAGTATCATCGTCTTCATGCTTATTTTCAACGTACAGGCATCTCTCATCGAGTGTCATGTCCTCACACATCCCAGCAAAACGGTGTTGCCGAACGCAAACATCGCCATCTAGTTGAGACCGGTTTGGCTCTTTTGGCACATTCGTCGCTTCCCCTTCGCTATTGGGATGAGGCGTTTCTCACTGCTTGCTACCTCATAAATCGCATGCCTAGTCGTGTCATTGCCAACCACACACCTCTTTTTCGCCTCTTGAAAATTCAGCCCGACTATTCGTTTTTACGTATTTTCGGATGTGCATGTTGGCCTAGTCTGCGCAAGTACAATGCCAGCAAGCTCGAGTATCAATCAAAGTTGTGTGTTTTCCTCGGCTATAGCCCCTTCCACAAAGGGTACAAGTGTCTCGAGCGTTCTACCGGTCGCATTTATATATCCCATGATGTCGTGTTTGATGAAAAAGTTTTTCCTTTTGCTTCTGGACCTCGCCCTAATATTGATCTCTTAATTAATCCCTCAATTTTTCCTTCATCTGAGCCAGTAGTCTAGGATGCACCTTTGCGAAATTACAACTTGTCTCTGTTAGCACCTGATGCTTTGGATGCAGGAACCAGCACAGCTCCGCTGGACGTAACGCCCTCGCTTCCGATCGATGCACATGGGGGTGCATGGCCTCGCACCCCGTGCCACCATGCACGAGCCGGCCTCCCCGCGTGGCTCGCCTGGTCTGGCCCGCGAGCCGGCCTCTCCGCGTGGCTCGCCTGGTCCGGCCCATGAGCCGACATCCCCACCTGAACCAGCAGCCAGCCTGGGCCGTGTGTCGGCCCCCGAGCGTGCTCTGCTCGACGACCAGCATCAGTCTAACGCTGCTGCGCCTGACGGTGATGCCTCTACGACTGCTCCTCCTACTGCACCATCTCGTGGCGTCACCACTCGCCTTACAGCAGGAATTCGACGCCCGCGGAAGTACACTGATGGCACGGTTCGCTACGACCCCAAGCGTCGTGCGTTCTGTGCTCTCCCGGCCTCTCACCGCGACGCTGTCGCTGATCCGTCTTGGCGTGCTGCAATGGAGGTTGAGTTCCAAGCTTTACAAGCAAACGAGACATGGATTCTTGTCCCTCGGCCAGCCAACACAAATATTGTGTCTTGCAAGTGGATTTTCAAGGTAAAGCAACATCCTGATGGGACTTTGGATAAATACAAAGCACGTTTAGTTGCTCGGGGCTTCACACAGCAATCTGGTATTGATTTTCATGAGACTTTTAGCCCTGTTGTCAAAGCTGCCACTGTTCGGATTGTTCTCTCTTTGGCCATTTCTCGTGGATGGACGCTTCGACAAATTGATGTTAGCAATGCTTTCTTGCACGGTTTCTTGGATGAAAATGTTTTCATGCAGCAGCCACCCGGTTTTGAAGATCCTCAGCATCCTCGTTTTGTTTGCAAACTTCGGAAGTCACTCTATGGCCTTAAACAATCTCCTCGAGCGTGGTACTCTCGTCTCAGCGACAAACTCCAGCAATTGGGATTTATTCCGTCTATTGCCGACACCTCCCTGTTTGTGTATCATCATGGTGGCATCACTGTTCTTATGTTGGTTTATGTGGATGACATCGTTGTCGCTGGTTCATGCTCTCGTATGGTTGAGGCTATTCTGAAGGATTTGGCTCACACATTTCCCATCAAGGATCTTGGCACATTGCGTTATTTTCTTGGTCTTGAAGCTGCATACACTTCAGGGGGAATGACACTGTCTCAGCACAAGTATGCTGAAGATTTACTTCACCGAGCACACATGGAGAAGTGCAAAGCAGTTTCTACGCCCATGTCCGTCACCGACAAGCTCTCTAGTTCCTTGGGGACGCCGTTGAATGGTGACGATGCTTTTCGATATCGCAGTATTGTTGGGGGACTGTAGTATCTCACTCTTACTCGACCGGATATCTCCTTTGCAGTAAATAAGGTGTGCCAGTTCTTGTCCAAGCCCACTAATATGCATTGGGAAGCTGTCAAACGCATCTTGCGTTATATTCGAGGAACCATCACTACTGGACTTAGCATCCGAAAATCAGCATCCACATTGTTGAGCGTGTTCACAGATGCCGATTGGGCAGTTAGCCCTGATGATCGACGATCGACAGGTGGCTTCGCAGTTTTCTTTGGCCCTACACTTGTATCATGGAGTTCCAGAAAACAGCCAACTGTCTCAAGCTCGATCACCGAAGCTGAGTACAAGGCATTGGCAAATGGTGCCGCTGAGGTTAGCTGGATCCAGTCTTTACTGAGGGAAATTCATGTTCCACAACCAAGAGCGCCAGTATTGTGGTGTGACAATCTTGGTGCCACCTACCTCACCGCAAATCCAGTATTCCATGCACGAACTAAACATATTGAGGTAGACTTTCACTTTGTCTGAGAGAAGGTTGCTTTGGGGTCTCTCGATGTCAGGTTCGTGTCATCTGGTGATCAAGTGGCTGACGGCTTCACGAAACCAGCTACGCGCCAGATGCTTGGAAGGCTGTCTCACAATCTGAACCTTGTTTGTACCGGTTAAGATTGAGGGGGAATGTAAATGTGTATACGTAGCTGTAGCGTATATGACTTGAGTCCCACGTAGCTATAGACTTGATTCCCAAGTTAGCTAGCTAACATATCCCACGATCTTAGGATCTGATTGATTGTAATCATTTGTATGTTGATCATTAATATAAATAGAGATGGATGGCCTGCCGAGAGGGCACGGCAAAACCTAAATTCACTCATATGTTGAATATGCCTTTTCCATGTCGCGGTGGGAAGCAATTAAATATATTTTTCCCTCCATTATCTGCTGGCCACACATTTATCCAGTTGCTTCCTTGGGTTTCGGTTCACCCTTCGATTGGAGGAGGTCGCTTTTCTTGCCGTTCGTTGATAATAAATGGACGGTCTGGATTACCTTTATGGAAGCGATGAGACGGTTGCCTAGTATACTAATAATGGACCAAGACTTTGACCACCCCGCTGTACTGCTCATTCTCTCCCTCTGGTCACTTCCGCGCAGAGAGCTAGTGCAAGGGTTATCTTCATTCCCGCCCACTAGCTCCCCCCTCCTCCTTGCTCGTCATGGTTTCTACGAGGAGGCTCCGGCATAGGAATCGTGCTTCCAATGCGGAATCTTCACTTCCTACCGCCACTCTGGCCTTGCCGGGGCCAAGCAGGCCTTCGGTAGACGCCATGTCCTCCTTAAATCTGAGGGAGTCCCTGCCGCGCATCGAAGGCTGGTGCTCGCCGGCCGCGTCAGCCCGGAAACGTGACCGCCGTGGCAACGTGATGTCTGCAGGGCAAGTCTAATTCCTTCTATTTGTTCCCCTTTTCTTGCCCAGACTTTGATTCTGGCGCCATATGTTCCCCTGTTTCAGAGGGTCGAGCGAGGAATGCCCCAATTCATCAATTGCAGCTGAGATAGAGGCAGGAGATTTACCGCCGGCCAAGGAGATCTCCGGCGAGCCAATTGGGAACGATGTCAATATCTCTGTTGCCTGTTTTTTTATGTATCCCCTGGCTCTTATTTTTGGTGTTTATTGTAGGTCAAAACCGACGCCTGCAGGCAGACAGAGAAGCATCCATCTTTGACCCAGAAGAAGGCGAATATGGTGACCGATCTACGTGTGGAATGCGACAGGCTGCGTCAGGAGTGCATCCAGTGGTCGAAGCTCTATGATGAAACCCTTGAGTCAATGGAGAACCACAGGATGGTTGTGAGGGAGGTGATGTCTGAGAATTCGAACCTTCGGTCTGAGTGCTACCACCTTCGCAAAGAGAAGTTGGAAGCAGATGCTTTTAGTAGCAAGGTCTGCACGGAGCTGGGGGAGTCCAACAAAAACCTAAGAACAGTCTTGGACATTGTCAACACCCTACGCAAGAAGGGCAAAGAGGTCATTGTGGAGACTGTTTAGTACTAGTAGATGGGTTGACATTCTCATATACACCCACTGTTTCCCATCATCATATGTGAGGAAGGGCTCGCCTAATGTAGTTGTCCTGCTCTTATGTGAACCAAGTTTAGTTGTCAAGCATTTTGAGTACTATTGGGCATTACTGTCATCATCCTTTTGATGTATCCTATTTTGATTGTTGGAACTCGCATCTCTTGGTCAGTCGTTGGAATATTTTTAGACAAGTTTCATTTGTTGAGACGGAATTTTTTCTTAGCATTTAAGTGAAATTTTGTATTAGTGTCGATGATGAAACCTCATGCTAGAGCACTGCAACTGCTAATGTACCTAGACGACATGTTGAGTTACATTCAGGACATCTGCGAGAGTTGTACACAGATGTAACAAATGATATCAACGACACGATGTGTGGGGAGGAATTTTGCAGTTGCGGCTTATCGTGAATCCATTCAAGATGAAATTCAATGAAGAAACAAATAATTGTTCAGCTGGCACATCATTACCCATAATATTGACAAATAAGACAAAGCCAACTCCAAGCCCATAAAGTTCTCTTGCTGAATCTGGCCCAAATATGCTTATTTAACGGCGTCTCACTCTAAGGACTGACAAATAGGACAAAGCCAACTCCAAGCCCATAAAGTTCCCTTCTTGAATCAGGCCCAATATGCTTATTAAACAGCTTTAGCCGTCGTAGCACCAATTACTTGTGAAATTTGTTAGAAATAAAAGAAAGAGTCATTCGAAGTAGGCCAACCTTAGTCTAAGTTGGACGGCCAGAAAAGAGGTAGCTATCCTTTAGAAGGCCTGCGAATATGGCCGATTCTCACCACTCACACGTAGAATAAGGCCCATTCTCTCCACCCCACGTAGAATCTGGCCCAAACACGCGAGACCGCACGTGATTCATGTGATCTTAACAAACAGGTACATAATATGGGCCACATCTGCTTATTTTACAGCTTCAGCCCACGTATACCCAGTGATCCGGCCCAAACTCTGCCTATGTTGGACACTTGGAGGCGCACCTGCGCGAATATGATGGGCCTAATGCTGACATGCGGGTCCCAGATTAGGTGAAATATTTCATTTTTAAATTCGTAATATTTTAGATATTGTTTTACAATTTATATATATCTTGAAAAAATGTTAGGTCCCGTCTGAAATAATTATTATTTCTGTTACATTTGTCATAAATAAAATTATTTTTCTGTTATTTAAATATATATACTGAATAAATTAATATGTGGGTGCCATACTGACACGCGGGTCCCCCAGCTGCGCAACGTGATGGCCGGTAGACACGTGTAAGGACACGTGCGCAAAATATTGGTTTCCCTGCTGACAGGTGGTTCCCACTGGTACTGTTCCACTACACGTGCGGCACAGAGGCTGTGTCGGCCTGACATGTGGGTCCGTCTGCAACATCTATTGGACTGGTTTGGGAAAAGTGTGGTCCAGGTCTGACATCGAGGCGTCGGACAGATATGTGGGTGCGCAGTGGGTGGGGTCCATGTGTGTCGGCTGCCGAAGCCCAGTGGCCTGTGACGGTTTGTGTGCGGGTTCGTCCTGTTCAGCCCGCAAAATAGCTTGTGACGGAAGGCCCCTTGAGATCCATGACGGTTAAGTCCATTTCGTCTGACTTTTTCTGGGCCGGGCGGGCCGCCCATGGATTCGTGACGAGAAATACCGAGGGCGTCAAAAATAGTTGAGATCAGCCACGTATAGCATAACCGTGGCGACAAATCCGTCACAGAGTAGAGGGATTCTTGTAGTGCCCGCCGGCTAGGGATGTTGGCGGACAGTCCAACAGGACGTGGCGGACAGTCCGCCGGACCGACTTTATGCTAATCTTGTTCAGCGAATCTTGCTTAGCTCAACGGATTATCAGCGGATGGGCAGGCCTGACGGACAGAAAATTCGTTTGAGCGGACGTCCGCCTTCATGCATACCGCCGGCCGACCGGCTGATGACCTTGCGGGATGCCTGTCCAAGGCCGCAGACCCCCTCCTCCATGGCGAAATGGTCGTCTTCTCGTCAACATCCCGAAGGTTAGCGCTCGTTTAGCAAGGCCATCCTCATATTTAATATGTCGTATCTTACCTTAAAGGTCACATCAGTTAGTATATTGATCGCTTAGATGTCGGATCTGTTAGAATATCTTGTTTATGCACTAGCAAGGCCAGATCTGTTAGAATATCTCGTTTATTGGTGTGGTACTGTTAGATCTTGGTATGTTCGATCTGTTAGAATATCTTGTTTATTATTTGTTGGTGTGATACTGTTAGTACTTTTTAATGCTTTATCTTGTCAATATGAATTTTTTTACCAAAAGGGATTTGATAGAACACATTTCATTTTGTACTTCTGTAATAAGGATCTTATTTCGGTGGCACTGTACAAAAGAGGCTTTGTTTCCCTCTCTTGGCCAATCTATAGTTGCTGGTAAGTGACTAACCAGTTCAGTGTGAATGTTTTTTTTTCACCTTCTTGCATGAATGGATATTTTGAACACATCATGCAGAGCTTGTATGGTGGATGACGACTTGACCCTGTTCATTCATAGCAAGGATTATTTCACACAGAACAAATATGCAGCAACAGATGGTCGCTCATCGAATATCTTTGCCTTTACACTAGTAAGTGAATAATCATTTAAATTTGCTTTTGCTTTTTGTGTTCATCTTGCATTGATGGGTTTCTGGCTAACCTTTTTACTCTTGTCATTCACAGTACACGTTATCTGCTCTCTCTTAGAGCAATACCTGCAGAGCGGCTGGTGATCCAGCTCGATTGTCAGAACGACAATTTTGTAATGGATTTGTAAGTTTGTTTTTCTGTGTTATTCGTCCATTATGTCACCTGTCATTTATATTATATGTACACCGAGCTAACATAAGTCATTTTTCTATTTCTGTTTCAGACCACTTCACCCTTTGGTCGGAGGCATAAGTCCGGATATTCTGTGAAAGAAATGACAGAGGGTTGGATAAGTTGGAAATTTTATAAAATTCGTAGATCCCCAACCCTCTGAACCTAGATTTCGTTGCCGCGGAGACAAAGACGTAACCAAGAAAAGTTCTTTCTTTTGTGTACATGTCGCATTTGTATAGCTAGGTGTTGGTACTTTGTCGCAATGTATGAATATGAAATGTGAAATGAATGAAATAAGGATATTTGCTAATGGATGATGCTTATTTTTTATTTTCGCATGTGTCGCAATGTATGAATCTGAAATGAAAGCCTACATGCATGGTCCTGAAAATTATAAAAGTCTGCAATGGATCTTCAGACACACACGACTAACACTAGGACAAACGTGTGCAATAAGTTCTTAAACACACACGAAGATCT
The DNA here is from genome assembly GCA_947311845.1 of Poa pratensis. Classification (NCBI taxonomy): domain Eukaryota; kingdom Viridiplantae; phylum Streptophyta; class Magnoliopsida; order Poales; family Poaceae; genus Poa; species Poa pratensis. Next base: position 6,274,369 of record CAMZMU010000055.1, read on the forward strand.
TAATAAAGCGTGTGCAATTACAAGTAAACCCAGACGGCTGAATATTGATAACCGTGTGTAATAACCTGAAACATCGCACACGATTTAGTGTATACAACCGTCTGTGATACTTGAGCTATCGCACACGGTTTATTTTGACCGTGTGCGATCTTCGGCCGTATCGCCCACCCATGGATAGTGACGGAGCCTTAAATCGTATGCGATGGCTAAAGTCGGCTGTGCGTGTTTGCCCGATCTGTAGTAGTGTAGCCAGATCAAAGATTTCTTAACAAAAAAACTCAAACAAAGGAGAAGATTGTGGAGATGAAGCTAGATCGGAAAGCATAAATCCTCAACATAGTTTTTCAGCTAACAAAGTGCATCTATTGGAACAATAGTATAATATCATCCGAACAACATTTGGATTGCTATAAGTGGAACACTGACTTCGTTGTGGAAAATTGCCGTATTGATCCTAGCTTGGTAGGCATCTAAAATGTTTTCATGGGCCACACGGCGGACGCACACACCCATTTCCAGGATCTGTCCCAGGGCAATCTATTGGAGCGCCATTGGGATCATAAGTGCCTGCAAGATCAGAAAAACCAAAAGAGAGAAGTCACTTACTGGTACATAAATTCGTCTCTGCGATCTCCACCTGCACGGTCACAGCAAATTTGAAATTTCCGTCATCTCAAATTTGAAGTATAAGTTTGCGTGCGTTTAGGAAAAATATACGGACATGTTGGGCCTGGACAGCTGGTCATGATTTTTTGCCGTAATACAGGTCCACCAACTCAAGATACGAACACATCCGGCTGGTCATTTATCTTTACGAAATCTGTCGGCTGTGCTTTATCGATTAAAGTGGGTCCACTAGATTAACGATTAGATGTTTTACTTTTTTGTGAGATTTTCTACCACATTTATCTTTTTTCCGGTTAAACCGTCATATACCTCAGTATATAAATAGACCGATTTGTTATGTTTCCAAAGGTACAGTTTTTATGTTGCATACTTAGAGAACCAACCATAAAAGAAGAGAAACAATGTTGCAACCTTCATAATGTTACATTACTTCCCTACATGGGTAAAGTTGCCAAACCTGAGCCAGCTGCTAGTTATTTTTCCTTTTGTTTCCAGTTTGTAGCAAAGTAGATTTCGTTAATGAAAACATGGATTGGATGCCCTTTTATCTAACGCAAAAATTATAGTATTGAATTCAAGAGCGAAAAAGAAAAGGATTATAAACTTACAACCACGAGGAACGAGGTTTCCGGAAGTGAGAATCAGGATCAAATGGATCACCAGCAATATGGTTGGGAGAAAGTAGAGTCTTTTCATTGTCGCCACCTGAGTACTTCGTTGTGCCTTGAGGAGAAGAAATACTTGTGCCACTTATATAGATACGCAGCGGGTTCGAAGACTACACATTGAACTTGCAAGTTTAGCTGGCCCCATCCGAGGAAATTCACAATAGAGAGAACGTAAAGGAGAGGGAATATGTGGTGAAAATAATTAAATGCATGTGTTTGAATGACGATGGAAGCAAAGTGTTTGAGACGACGCCTCAAGTTTAGGTGTAGTACTGTAGTTCTAAAAAACTAAACTGGAAACAAAACATTGGACCATTCATGTAAACATTACATTTTTTAAGGCCTTATCCAGGAAATTTACCAATATAATTTTGAACTACTTTTCCCTTCCTAGATATTTCTTTCACGAAAAAAAAGCCAAAAATGGGCTCTGACCACGTACAAAGTTTATTCTGAGTGTGTCCGTGCACACTCTCTCTTTCTCTCCTTTTCTATTCTCTAACAATATAATGAGGCATATTCCAAAAATGTATTTTTTTCGCACAAAACAGTTAACATTGAGACATCTCATTTGAGCATTTTTCCCCCCATTTTCCAGTTAACACCAGGTCGGCAAGAATATTCTAAACTTGATTTGAGGCCATCCGGGATAAGGGAAAACTTGAGAAGTTCATGTAACTCCGTAGAATTGGCCAGATTTTGCAAGAAAAGTCCTTGCCCTCAATAAGATCTTGGCCCCAGTGGACTGACCACTTCGAGTCTTGCAACCTCCATGTGCGGCTGTGCTCTGCAACAGGAGCATTTCCAAACGGAGTCATTATCACGACCGGTGACTTTTTAAAACGTCCGGGTGCATCTTCGAAAACTACAAAGGAGTAGTTCTTAGTACATGGACGTATAAGACTAAAAGGAGACTAAGCGTTTAATTACTTGGCTGGTCGTCTGGTGGGCGTGTCTCGTGGGGCAGCGGTGGGCGACCAGTAGCCAAGATCAGTCCAAGCTTTGCATGTCCAAACCACGATAAGTCAGGAGCAGGACGTTGCAGGTCGCTCTTGTCCCCGTCGCGCTGTAGTGGTTCCAGACTTCCAGCACCACTAGGCTGAGGACGCCCTTCCTGGAAGGGCGCTGAGCATGGAGCGATGCGCAGGAAAATTACCGTATTGGCAGCACGCTGCTGTTTTCTCTTTTTCTTCTCCCCGCGCGTGTGGGATTCTTTCTCCTTTTCTTCTATGTTCAACCTACCACTGTGCAGTGCAGTACAGCACGGCCGTGTACGGTGCACTCGAAGTTGACGTTTACTGCCCCCTCCGTTCTAAATTAGTTGTCAGAAATTTGTCCGCTCGATGATGATGTAGGCGGTGGCAGATTTGACGTCTCAACAAATGTCCGATGCGTGGCTTTCATCCTTATCCGCGGTTCCGGTGCCGATCGAGGCATTGCAGCAAGACTTCTTCTTAGTTAGTTGGTGGAAGTAACACAGGGGACTTCGTTTTTTGTTGTGCTCTTCGAGAACCGGGTCTCGAGTTTTGCGCTGAAAATCTTAGATCTGATCTTCATTGGTTGTAGCTGACAGTGGCGGTCTACGCTTTCTTGTTAAAGACATTGTGTGGAGTTTGTTCGGACTTTTCCTCGTGAGTGAAAACCCATGGCCTAGCCTATCTGGTTGGATCCAGCGACAACGGCACTCGCGCACATTTCCCTTCATGTAGGCATTGCTATTGGGAAACATTCGTAGTCTGCGACAGTTTTAGTTGATGATGTTTTTCTACAGCGGGTCGTTCGCGTCGCCTTGACCCGTGCCGGGTCTTTTTTTTTCAATTATTAGGGTGTGTGCATCCTCGATGTCTCAGATTCTGATATTGTGTTGCTACCGAGTCTGGGTATACTTGATATCAGCTTGACATTAATATATTACCCTTTATTAAGAAAGTTGTACTCCCTCCGTCCGGAAATACTCGTCATGGCTTTATCTAAATATGGATACTTGTTTTAGTGTGTACATATATCCGAATTTAGACAAATCTAAGTGAAGTATTTTGGGACGGAGAAAGTACTTTGTAAGGACAATTTAGACTCCAAAGTGACAGTTGACTGAGACTGAGACAACCGATGACTAATACTGCGCCGACTTCATGTACTGGATTTAAGCAGATGTCCTGCCTTACATATGGCAAACGATATAAGTAGATGGTGACAGGCTTCAGTCACACTGTTCATTAAAATAAATTGTAACTAAGAGCCCACAAAGATGTTGACTGCATGACCCCTATGATGTTTCGGAGACATGTCAAAAACTTCAGTACCCCTGCTTGGTGGCATGCATGGTGCCTAACTGCCTATATAAGCTCGATGCAACCAAGTTTTGGTGGACAAAGATCATACATGCCCAAAGCAGCTATCTCAGCAAGTGTTCATCTATCTGTGCAGAGAAGCAAGATGTCTCATGTAGCAATATGCAAACCCTACCTATTGCCCCTACTTGTTTTAATCTTCTTTCTTTTCATGACCCACTTTCCATGTGTAAATTCCTCTTACGCATCAACTCCAGCCCATAATGAATCAGATGCTGATCAGCATGCCCTCCTCTGCCTCAAGTCTCAACTCCATGACCCGTCGAGAGTATTAGCCTCATGGCGAAATATGTCTTCCACACACTGCGATTGGCATGGGGTGACATGCAATGGATCTCGTGTCATAGCATTAAATCTTGAATCAGTAAATATTAGTGGGCAAATATTTCCTTGTATTGCTGACCTCACTTTCCTCACTAGGATCCACATGCCGAACAATCAACTTAGTGGCCACATTTCTCCGATGATTGGCCACTTAACCAGGCTAAGATACCTCAATCTCAGCACAAATTCACTTAGTGGTGAGCTACCAAAGACAATATCTTCATGTTCCCGCCTCGAGATCATCGACCTATATAGCAACTCCATCGAAGGTGAGATCCCTCCAAGTCTTGCTCAGTGTTCATTTCTTGAGCAAATTATTCTCAGCAATAACAATATTCAAGGAAGCATCCCGACCGAGTTTAGTTTGCTTGCCAATCTTTCTGCACTATTCATTCCTAGCAATAAGATCACTGGCACCATTCCTCAACTTTTGGGGAGTACCAACCGTCTCACATCGGTGAGTCTCCGAAATAATAGCCTCTCTGGAGGATTACCCCCAGCTCTATTCCATAGCACATCCCTGTCTTACATAGACCTCTCATACAATGATCTTTCTGGGTCTCTTCCTCCTTTATCACAGATATCCTCACCACTGAAATACCTTATGTTAACAAAAAATAATCTTTCAGGAGAGATTCCTACTTCAATTGGTTACTTATCTTCCCTATTTGTGCTCTTGATTGCTCAGAACAAGTTACAAGGAAGAATCCCAGAGAGTATAAGTAAAATTGCTAGTTTGCAAAAAATAGACCTGAGTTATAATAACTTGTCGGGCGTTGTTCCACCAGCACTTTATGAAATCTCGTCTCTTACTTATCTCGGTCTAGGTGCTAACCAATTTGGTGGGAGAGTTCCTACCAACATTGGCAACACCCTTCCAAGCATCATGAAATTGATACTGGAAGGGAACCAATTCGCAGGACCAATTCCTGCTTCTCTAGCGAATGCCTCAAACCTCCAGGCTCTAAATCTTCGTAGCAACTCATTCAGCGGTGTCATCCCTTTGCTAGGGTCCCTGTCTATGTTGACATATCTAGATCTCGGTGCAAACAAGCTTGAGGCTGGAGATTGGAGTTTCGTATCTTCTCTAACAAACTGCACCCAATTAAAGAAATTATGGTTGGACAGAAACAACCTCCAAGGAATAATGCCAACTTCTATTACCAATCTTTCAAAATCCTTAGAGGTATTGATCCTCGTTGCAAACCAGTTGAGTGGTAGTATACCGTTGGAGATCGAAAAACTAACAAGCCTCACTGTCCTTGAAATGGACATGAATTTCCTTTCAGGCCATATTCCACCCACATTAGGAAATCTTCAGAACTTGTCCATCCTAGGTTTATCCCGCAATAAACTTTCTGGAGAAATCCCAACATCTATTGGAAAACTAGAGTATCTCACTAAACTTTATTTCGAGGAGAATGATTTGAGTGGGAACATACCTACAAGCTTAGCAAGTTGCAAAACCTTAGTGAGACTGAACCTTTCTAGCAATAACTTAAATGGAAGCATTCCATCTGAGCTCTTTTCTATTTCAACGCTTTCTGAAGCCTTAGACTTATCCTATAACCACATCACTGGACACATACCAATGGAGATTGGGAGATTGAATAATCTAAATTCACTTAGTATTTCCAACAACAAATTATCAGGTGAGATTCCCTCCTCACTTGGACAATGTCTTGTTCTAGAGTTCCTCCACCTGGAAGGAAATTTTCTACAAGGAAGCATCCCAGGATCTCTCATCAGCTTAAGAGGCATCAATGTGATGGATCTTTCCAGAAACAACATCTCTGGTAAAATCCCAGAATTTTTCAAGTTTTCTAGCTCTTTACAGATTCTCAATCTATCCTTCAATGACCTAGAAGGACGGGTCCCTGAAGGTGGAGTGTTTTCTAATTCAAGTATTGTGTTCATCCAAGGAAACATGCTGTGTGCAAGTTCTCCTATGCTACACATACCACTTTGCACCACACAGGCTTCCAAAAGGAAGAGGATAATCTACATTGTGACAATAGTGGTCCCACTTACCACTATTGTTCTTGTTACCTTGGCATGTGTTGCTGCCATTCTTCTAAGGAAGATAAGTCAACCTGAAAGACCCATCAACATACCACTGAAGCAGTTCAAGAACTTCTCATATGATGATTTATTTAAAGCAGCAGATGGTTTCTCTTCAGCCAATCTTGTTGGTTCAGGGGGACTTGGATTAGTATACAAGGGTCAAATCATGTCTGAAGTACAAACAATTGCCATTAAAGTGTTCAGACTTGACCAATTTGGAGCACCAAAGAACTTCCTTGCTGAATGTGAGGCATTGCGAAACATTCGTCACCGGAATCTTATCAAGGTGATTAGTTTATGCTCAACCTTTGATCCGAAAGGAAATGAATTCAAAGCACTTATTCTCGAGTACATGGAGAATGGAAACCTTGACAGCTGGCTCCATCCAAAGGCGTACAACAAAAGCCCAAAAAGGCAATTATGTTTAGGCTCAAGAATAACAATAGCTGTGGACATAGCTGCTGCGTTAGATTATCTTCATAATCGATGCACTCCTCCTTTGGTTCATTGTGATATGAAACCAAGCAATGTCCTTTTGGATGATCAAATGGTTGCATGTGTTAGTGACTTCGGGCTTGCAAAGTTTCTTCATAATGACTCTTCAACAAGGCTTGATAATTCATCAAGCATTGCTGGACCGAGAGGATCAGTTGGATACATTGCACCAGGTGAGCACATGTCTCATTCTTATGTTCTTCATAACTGGCGTATCGTATTATTTTGTGACATAAATAATGTGCATCTATATGCTCTAGAATTTATCATGTTTCAACCAAGTATAAAGAAAATAGTTCTAATGAAATTTGGTTAATATTGCAGAGTATGGCACAGGCTTCAAAGTCTCAATTGAGGCTGATGTCTACAGCTATGGAGTTATTCTGCTGGAAATGGTCACAGGAAAGCGTCCGACTGATGAGATGTTTCAGGATAGTATGAACATTCACAACTTCGTGGAAGCAGCATTTCCAGAGAGAATTGTTGAGATGTTTGATTCCAATCTCATCATACATGATGAAGGTGAAGGAGAAAATTTTGCAGCGGTCGAGAAACAATGGTGTGTCATACAACTAGCTAAACTTGGCCTGAAGTGCTCCCAGACATCACCCAAGAATCGACCAACAATGGAGGATGTTTATGCTGAAATTATCACTATCAAAGAAAAGTTTCAGCTTTGCACATATCAGGAAAAATAGATGAACAGTATGGCAGCTCACTTCTACTACAGTAATGCTTACATGATGCACCGTGTATTACATGTCCTTGTTTTAGAAGCAGAGAATATCCTATTTCACTTCCAATAAGCATGAGGATTTTACAACAGTACTTTTATACTTGATAGGAAACATATATTGTGTAAATTGCTCATAAAGAGGTTGCACACCAAACTATGAGAAAAAGGGTAACCCTGTTAAACATCACAATACCTTTTCCTTGCAGCAGGGGAGGCAAGTAGTATAAGTTGATCCAATGGTCCCCCTGTTAAACATATATGTTAATAGTATAAGTTGATCCAAAAAAATTGTTGCTAGTGTGGAGCACAGTGCTGGCAGCCATGCTGATAGTCTTCCTATTGTCCAAATCGGTCATTTAGCTGCAGAACAAAAAAGATTAATCGAACAACCGCATCACAAGTTGAACGACATAACATTGCGCTTAATTAAAACTGAGCTATAAACAATTGGAAGTTCCCCTCCCACATAGCTACAGAGGTTCAAACTAAAGGTCTAGATTAAAGAAATCAAATTAAGAGGCACTCTGAACCAAATTAGCTTGAATTAGTACATTGACATGTTTATCATATAGCCACATAAGAAGCAGAAACCACAAACAGCTCCCGAGCTACATGGAGCTTGTTATTTTTCAAAATTCGAAATCAATTTTTTGAAGTTCAAGAAAATTCCGAAAAAAATCCTGCATGTAAATAATGATGTATTCTACAAACTTGCTAAATGTTAACTCAAAATAAGTCATATTCTAGGCTACACAAAAAGACAAAATCTGGTAGATTTTCGAGGCTTAAAATTTTGCACTGTTCACTATTTCAAATGTCAGATTTTCTCACTTTTTGTGCAGTAAAAAATACAAAATATTTCGAGTTAAGATTTTACACATTTATAGAACACAACATTGTCTGCATCTAGGAATGTTCTCAGATTTTTTTCAAACTCTAAAGTGTTGTTTTCAAAAATTTCAAATTAAGGGCTACATGGAGCCCGAGCTCCATTTGTCCACACTCCATAAGAATCTACTGACATATTTGATTGGTACAAATGTATGCAGATGAGGGAGATTCCGAAAGATAATAACACTGTTAACGTAACATTATGGATGCATGAACTTCAGAGATCTCTTCTTATAATATCTTCTAGTCTATATAAGCTACGATCAAATGGTCACTCAGTGGAAGTACTGTATACATTATCAAGTCTACAAGCAAAGACTCATAGTTGGATTTGAAAAATTCAATGATGATTTTACTTAGAAATGTAGAATCTGTATTGTCCTACTCTACAAGAATAGTGCTCCTACCAACAAATTTGTGTTATAATTGTCGCCATAATCTCCTACCAACAAGCGACGTTAATTTCATTTTCCTATTGATCATGCCAAAAAGTACAATGAGACCAAAGGGAGCCCAAATAATCGGCTCCTAGTGATCATAACAAAAAGTGCAATGAGACCAAAGGGAGCCCAAATAATCTGCTACCAAGGAGCGATGTTAATTTCGTTTTCCTATTGATCATAACAAGTAGTACATTAAGACCAAGGGAGCCTCAAATATGTGAGGGGGGCAGGACATATGAACGTGATTAGACCTTGATTTGATTGAATCCCCACTGGCATCTGGCTGCTCAATCCCTCCATGACTCCAGTGCATCGCCATTGATCACCTAGGTGGCTAGCTAGATGCTTGCGCTCATGGCACCTCCTACCGTGCTCCTATCCTCCTTGCTCCTCCTCACTTGCAACCGCGCGAGCGCCGACTGCGAGCTGGTGACATGCGGGAATCTGACCGTCAAGCACCCGTTCTGGCTCGGCGTGCCCAGCCAGTCCCCGCCAGAACCCAACTGCGGCCATCCAGCGTTCGAGCTCTAGTGCGCCGGCAACGGCAGCTCCGCATCAAGGCCAGCAACTTCGTGGCCTCCAACACCAGGCTTGCCACGGGGGACGAGAGTGTGTGGCACACCGACCTCAACATGTCATCCAGCCTTGCCTTCAGCCAGTTCAGGACCGAGCCCCGTGGGCGCGAGTACATGAACGTCACCAATGTGCCCAGCTGTCGTAGGTCCATCTTCCCACACCTCGGCGGGGCATACGACCGAGACACGCCTCCTGCGAACCCCATAGGGAATGCTCATACGCATACTGCCGGTGCTCGGGTCAGGCGGCGACCATGATGGCAGCAAACTACAGTCAACAGGCACCGCCATCCGGGACTGCTCCGTTTGCAGCACAAGCAGCGGGCAGTGGCAGTACAGCAGCGAGTCCGGTGCGTTCGCGTGCCTCTGCCCCGGTAGCAACAAGAACGGGTCGCGAATTCAGACTTGTAAAACACAAAATGGGACACCTAGTTGAACACTTGATATAATAGACCCAAAACGAGTGGTGTTCGACCTAAGAAAAATCGACAAACAAAATTACACACGTAGACGTAGTGGTAAACTCACTCATCAAACTGTCTTTCTTTCCAACAAACTTATTTATGGATTAAGAAGAGCATGTTCAGTGGGCAACTTCTATAAGGCACTCCTTACTTCCTTAGCTTAAGAAATCAGTCATCTTCTTTCTCTCCTCCTCATCCCTTCTCTTTGCTTTCGGTTGCTAAAATAATTTTTGACGGTAATAGCTCAACAACGACTATGGGTACTCATGGTTTGTAATACTTCAATAATTTATCATGTAAAGAAACTCGAAATACTGATTAAAAAAGGTAAAATGTTGAGAGAGATAAAATTAGACAGGAACACACCCATAGTGCTGCAGTTGTGGAGCACACTCAGTGAATAGCATCTCACTTGTCAGTACTTGTCCCTTGGGTTCTGCTGAACTTTTTATTTTATTTTGAAAAATCATTGCTCAACCAGTTATTGCTCAACTAGTCGGTTGAACTATTTGTCTTTGTATACATCGTCCACACGTAGTTCATCACCATATTACCGGCCCTCCGAAAAACAAAAGCAACTGAGATGCAGCGGTAGGGCACCTGACCCAGACGACAGGCTGACCAGATTGACACATGCCGGCGAGATCCCGATTTCGCAGACTTTTAAGGCTCAAGCAAGCAGGATTATCAATTGAAATCTTGAAATACATCTAATGCAGTAGACCCGGAGCATCTAAAATGATAAGTGAGATATGTGACACCTGTTATCGTCGGTCGATGCTACAAATGACACTTCGTTAAATCTCTGCAGTCCACACAAAAATATGACCAGTCAAGATTTTGAAGGCATCAGAAAATTTAAAAAATCAACAATCATAAAATTGTAGCGGTGGATGGGTGCAACATTTGTTAATGTGTGACATTAGTGTCCTTACATTTTTCCATTACTTCATCCTCACACTAGTCTGAAATCAGAAGGAGTGTTCATCACAATGAATATGATATACAATGTGGGAAAATCTAAGAGAGTACTTCTCCCATAATAATCTGGAAATGAAACACACACGGGCCTATAAGTCATACTATCCGTATCAGACCTGCACTTAAGCGACATAGTTCAATAAAAACAAATACAGACATGTAGTCCAAGGTCTTCACTATCTTGCGACCTATCTTGTCCTTTTGTATATATTATTGGAAAATATTCGACAGTCAAATATGGTATGTGTGTTCCTTTCTACTGAAAAAACAACCAATATTGGATTACTGCACGGTATTTGTTTTTGAGCTAAATACAATGCGATATTTCAGGTAACAAGAAGACTGGCAGGAAGATAATACTAATAGGTATGCACCAAAACTTTTCATATATAGTACTAATAATTTAAGGCTCAGGAATTTCTAACATAATCCTAGTAGTAGAAAATTGTAGTCTATAATCATTGGGCTTCGAGCAAAAAACTAAAATTTGGAACAAGCAAACTCTCACATGTGCATAATACAAGGCTCGTCACTATGGAGCAAATATTTATGGACTTTAGCTAGTTACCACTTATGTTGGGTTGTACTCTTTCAGAGAGAAAAATTTAAACTATTGATGGCACAGAGATCAAAATGGCCATATTATAACTTCTGATTTATACAAGGAAATAACATCTTCTTCAATCTCAGATTCTCAGGTTTGACTTCAGCAGCTGCAGCCTTGCTCTTTCCATGTATTTATGTGTTGATATGGCGTAAGAAGGGATTGTTCATTTTTATATCAAGCCTCAAAATATCCTTCTAGACAAGGACTTTAGCCCAAAGATTGCTGATTTTGGTCTAGCTAAACTGTGTCATACAAAGGAGAGCAAGCTTTCAATGAATGGTGCTAGAGGAACGATTGGATTCATTGCTCTGGAAGTTCACTCTCGAACCTTTGGAGTGGCTTCAACTAAGTCAGATGATTATAGTTATGGAATGATGCTGTTGGAGATGGTTGGAGATATAAGAAACGTAGAATCAGTTGTTGAAAATCCAGCGAGAAGTATTTTCCAGTTGGATTTACGACCACCTTGCGCAAGATGATGGACTACAAGCATGTGAAGTCACAGGCGAAATTGAGGAAACCGCGAGAAAGATGATCTTAATTGGCTTGTGGTGCATACAGATATTACCCGTGTATCGCCCAACCATAACAAAAGTTCTAGAAATGTTCGAGAGAAGCTTACATGATCTGGACATGCCACCGAAGCAGAACTTCTGTGAGCTACTGTAAGATATTCCTCCCATATGTTCCGTCCCTTTATTTTTCTGTGAAGAAATTTATTTTGCAATAACTTGATCGATGTGCTTATCTCTCATTCCAGTGAAAGTTCAGCCCACAATATGGATGTACAAAGTGCAAGTTCTACCAGTCCTGAGGAGATAAGCCTTGTGGATTAAAAAAATCCTACAACCGCTAACTCTTGAGATGATAAGTCCTAGTGAATCCAAGAAACATACAATGATCTCGAAGGTGACCTGCACTACAGTACATTCAGAAAGCACAACGAAATTCGGGCATTGTATCATAGAACATATCCCATTCCATGTATGCATGAGCATGATCTCCCTAGAGTTAACGGCATCCGTATTTCAGCGTCCATATATTACCGACCATAAAAGGAATAATTCGGGTGCCTGGTAAGTTTTGTGTTCCAACTTCCAACTGGCAAAAGTAAGTGGATCTAATGCCAGAGGCAGTCAGCTACATTAATACCAAGACCTTGAAGACTAGTAGAGATTTCCTCTAATGATAGAGGAGATTTAGGCTCTAATTAAGACAATAAGATTTCACAAGCTGGGTGCACAAAGTGTATCCATGTAAACATTGTTAGATGTATATGCAAATCCTAGTGGGCAAAGTAATCGTGGAAGCTGAAGGTACAGACTTACTTGGCCCTCATCTGAACCTCCTCTTCGCCACTACCCAAGCAAGCAGCACTCCCCCCAACAACCACCGGCGAACATCCGCGCCGGCGACCTCCGCCGTGCTCAACGAGGGTTCCCACCACTCCGTAGGAAACAATCACTCCCGGGACCCCGCACTAGCCACCCTAGCCGCCGCCGACGAGCGAGGCCGCGGGGCTGGATGGTAGCGATTGCTCGGCGATTCCCCCCGTGGGCCGTGGCGGGAGACTGCAGCGGCGCCAGCAGGGAGACGAGCACGGACTGGGCGTGAGATGGCGCGGGGAATCAAGCAGGGGCATTACCGGCCGGCAAGCGGCGGCGTGACTCCCCGCCGATCAACGTCCGCAGGCTTGGCCTAAAGGCCTTCCCGGAGGGCCGAGTCCCTGAAAGCCCAAACAGTCTATAGAGATGCCTGTGTGGGGAGCACCTACTCCACGACCTGTGCGGAGTAGAAAAGCCTCCGCATACCCCTGCGCGTATTGGGCCGGCGATTCTGGCATCCTTTCCCCATTTTTTTTTCAAGGTAATATGTTTCTCATTTATAAATAAAGACCAAATTACAAAGCACGTACACATCAATCATACAGATCTGAAAAGATAGGATAAACCTATGGGACAAACCAACGTCCACCTCTCTCCTTCGGCACCACCGTAGCAGCCACCAAAGAGAGGCGAGACAGATCACCTCTTTGCCTGAGCTCGACGTGGCTCCATCGCTGATCAGCAGCTTTTCGGACCTCCAAATTAGTTTGCCATAGGACAAACCATTACCGTTGAAAGAATCAGAACGGGGCAGCACGACCCCAGACACGCCATCGAACTTCAGAACCGGCACCCCCGCACGACGACATCGGAGTAGGGAACCAGAACCGTCAACCTCCAGCCACGAACCCAGCACAAGGTACACCATTTTCCATCTGTCACCAGCACAGACAACCGTCTGCACGTACTCCAGGATAAATCCTCTCTGCTCCACCATGGCACCGGAGACAACGCTGCAGTAACGGGGACAGAGCAGGAGGAACGACCAATCTGATGAAGTCGCCGCCGCCGCCTCGCCGACACCATCCAAGAAACTGAAAACCACCGACCTAAGAGATCGGCAAGTACACGATGCCACCAACTCCGAGACACCGCCATGAAGGACAACGCCAGTGTGGCAATAGAGTTGAGGCAGATTTATTCGTCCGGGCGCCGCTCCCACCACCCAACGGCGCACCACGACCTACAAAATCAAACCCTAACTACATAGCGAAGGAACCGGATCCCCCCTCCCTCCCACCGCCGGAGCAGCAGGCGGGGACCAGCGGGACTGTTTGTTTCTGTTGCTGCAATGCCTGGACTATTTCGTGTTTCTTTTTTCTTTCTATAAATACAAGTAAGATCCTACTACCTTTATAATAGTATGAACACTTGAACTATTTTTAAAAATGTGTACACAAAAATTATGCGCGTCCACGGGTAGGTTCCATTCCTATACTCAGTTTCGAGTTTCGTCACTTGAACTTTTTATATATGAACAATTTTCAAATCTGAACATTTTTAAAATTTGAACATTTTTCAAAAAATGAAAATTCAGAAAAAAGAAAATAATATCTAATAGGAAAACTGAAAAGAAAAAAGAAACAGCCAAAAAAGAAAAACGAAAAAGAAAAAGAAACAAGAAAAACGAAAAAGAAGAAAGAAGAAAGAAACAGCAAAAAAACGAAAAAAAGAAGAAGCAGGTGTACCTGGGCCGGCTCATAAGGAGAAGGGGGTGTGCGGAGCGCATTAGTTGACGACCAGGTCGTCAACTAGGAATTGCCGGCTGTGTGCCTGTCATCCAGGCGACCAGGCAGCAACCACTGGGCCCAGTTTGTTCTAACAGCCCAATCCTACCCATCACTTTCCTTTTCCTTTCTTTATTTAAAAAAAATACCCTTAGATACTAGTACTACTAGTCTACTAGTACCACTGGTTTCGGAATTAAATGTCGCAGGAAAGCTACTAGGCTACTACAAATTCTATACAACCTGGCGACAAACAATTCGGATCGGAGGGAGTATCACTATCAGCAGGCCGGCCGGTCCGATTGTTCTGTATATGAGCGATGGACGCATCAATCCTATGGACGCATACGCGGGTGGGCACACGCGAGAAAGAGATGTCGGAAGCAGCTTATGATCCGTCTCCTTTTTGCTTTTGCGAATCTTACCGAAAGCCGATCGATCCATTAATTGTTTGCAAAAATGAAGAATTGAAATCGACCTTCGAATCCATCCATGCATGCCGACTAGACTCAATGAACATACGTAAGAATCCACGTGGATTTCCGTCCAGACGGCTGATCTCGCATCGCTTTCGCATCCCACTCCGTCCACGCGGCACAGTGCGTATGCGGTATGTATGTATTCTCTCCGTTTCAAAATATAAGATGTTTTAGTTCTATTAGATTCACATGTATCTACATTTATCTTGATATATTTTATTGTGTATGTTCATTTTTATAGTGCTCATCTAGTCAACATATACAATAGTTGACCACCTCGCCGGAGGCGCTTTGGACCGTTCCCCTCTCCCTGCGTTGACCACCTCGCCGGCGTCGATCCGTCCGATTCCTCGCCTCCGGCGGCGGGAGGTCGGGGAATCGGCGGATCACGCCGTGTACATAGTGTAGGGCAACGTAGGATGCCAGCCGGAGGCGCTTTGGAGCTGGAGGCGTCGACGGATTGGCTTTTGCAGGTGGCGGTCCTCTCCTCTGCGGCGGATGCTCCCGTTGCGTCTTGGCGCAGATCTGCTGCCTCCAGCGTGGTCCTGGCTCGGCGGAGCTGCCGACCTCGCTTTCCCTCTCCCGGTGGCCGTGTAGCAGCGGCGACGGGATCTGTTGATCTTCGTGAAGATGGCGTCGTCCATGTTGGTGCCGGTCGCTGCGCGGGGCGGAGGTGCTCTCAGGGCGCCGAGGACCGTCGACTTCCCAGCTGCTCGAGGGATCCTCCCAGTCCAAGGTTTTGCGGAGGAGTTGGTGGCGGGTTTCGCCGGCGGAGCGTGCTGCGCGGCGAAGAAGGTACCGGAGCTCAGAAGGACCTGACTGTAATTTCTCTTTTTTTCTGGGCTTATCTGTAAGATGCATGGACGGTGTATTTTCACTCGCAAAAAAAAACATATACAATAGTTAAAACATCTTATATTTAGCAACGGATGGAGTAATTCTGAAGAAGAAAAAAAAGTAGGATGGTACTAGTATATTTTGCTACCCCTAGCTATCCCAAAAACAAAACAATATTTTCTCAGATGAAAAGAAAACAATATTCTACGCACTATAAATAATAAACGCACCAACCAAGCGTGTGCGTACGTTATAAAGAAAGCCTTAATTTTTCTCAAAAACTCTTTATTATGGCTAACAAACAAATGGACTGTAAAAAACCCAATGCCCTAAAGCAAATACTCCCTCCGTTTCACAATATAATATGTTTTAGGTGTTTCACATGTTGCTTATGGTTTGGACTAAAAAGAGTGTGTATATACACTAAAACATGTCTAGATACATATGTATATGTCTACATGTGAATGTAGAAAAAGTCTAAAACATATTATATTGTGGAACGGAGTAGATTGTAAACAGTTATGGCCTAGAAAATCAAAGGCCCATATGTTGTTCTCGCCCATATAGACCACTGAGCTCGACCGGGCTCATTTTGATTACAACCATTTGGTTTGGTCACAAAGCCGCACGTTGGATTGGCCTGATCGGCAGTGAAAAAACAATTGGTCATAAAATTTATTACATCAGTTCTCATCTTTTGACCATTTCGTTTTGGTCTCAAAAAGTTTACAAATGAAAAATATGACCATTTAGTGACGAATATGGAGGATCAGAAATCAACACATCTCTTGTAGGGTAAAATGGTTAGAAAGATTAGTAAAAATGTAGATAAGAGTTGTAGTTGCATATACATTTTAGTTGCATTACTCTGAGATGACAGAGATGCAACGGCTTCTACTTAATTTTTTCCTTAAATCGTGCTACAGGACAAGACAATTTCATACAATATCATAGAATACACGTATGATATAAATGAATACAAGTCAAATAAAAAGACGCGGCTAAACTGCTAGAAATACTCTCATACATGGTTTTCATTCTTCACAAGAATAAAGATAAAGGGAACTGCAGTGTGGAGTTAAGCAATGGTGAAAAGACATCTGCTTCTTGTGGTGGAAGTGTGGACTGTTGTCGCATCAGTCATCTGCGTGAGGTCTAGGAGCTCCGTGACGTCCGCACCATGTACTCCCGCGGTGCCGCCCTCCTTGTCAGAAATGCTTCCACTGGGCGCAATCAAAATATCGCCACCACCACAAGCCCCGCGATGCTGCTGATGGCGAATGGGGATCTCCTTCGTCTCCACCAATGGCAACGCCACCACGGGACTCCCTCATTCTGCCGCGGTAGTTGAAACTAATTATATAATTATACTAATCTTTTATACCTTTTTACATTTTATCGTACTGCAATAGTGCTGAATATATTTTGTATATTATTTACTTGACCTTATTAAGTGTTTTATTCTTTGTGGTATAGTTAATGTATATGACTGTGAGACTATAAGTGAGTTGTGCTCAACATTGTTTTTTTCTTTTCCCGGACATTGCCCTCAACAAGATAGTGAAATACAACACCTTAGATGTGAGAAAAAGAGAGAAGATGACGTCTCTTTGAATTAATCTTTATTTAAAATTGAATAATTATATAGTGTACAATGCATATATATGCTGTGTGAATATTCTCCTCTGTTTGAATATTATTAAATATAGTGATTTCAGAGCATACTCTTGACAAATATCTTAATAGAAGTTTTAGTACCATCAGAAGAAACACAAAACCATCGTACCGCAACTGGCGTACTATAGCACAATAACTAATCTGACCTGCAACATCGCCGCGCGCTACGACGATCGATGACATTGTTGTCGGTCGACGACCGATGGTGACACGATCGAGCTTGCGAGCGAGGTCGATCGATCGGTTGCTGGAACCTGCGTGCGGCTAAACGGAAAGGTGGCGAAATCCCATGGGCTCCTTCCAGTAGGTGATGAAGCACGTACGCAAATATGTGTTGCTCGCATCCTTCGCCTTTCGGCCCGGCCGGCCGGCGAGCACTTCCGGCGGATCTCCGTCGATCGACCCCACGCGTTGCAGCCGCCACGAGCTCCACAGTATCGTATCTACTACCAGGCCGGCCGGTACGGTTGTTCTGTCTAGTCAGGAACTGACGAAACTGATCGATCTAGCTATGTTGATTTTGCGAATCTGATAAGTCGATCGTTTGCAAAAATGAAGAACTGAAAACGACCTTCGATTCCATCCATGCATGCCGACTAGACTTGGGAAACATGCATGCATAAGTATCCACGTGGATTTCCATCCAGACTACAGCTGAGCTGATTGCATCGCATTCGCATCCCACTCCCTCGACGCGCCACAGTTTGGGTTCGCGTAATTCCGAAAAAATAAGTAGGATCACACGAGTATGTTCTACTATCCCTAGTTATCCTTGAAAAAAATGATAATATTTTTTTGAGAAGTAAAAAATGATGATATTATACGCACTAAAAAAACCCAGTGTATCAAACCAATAAAGGGAACATATTAATATCAAAAGCTATTTTTTTTTTTGCTTATTCACCTTTCTTAGGTGAAAAGGCTATTTTTTCTTAAAGGGAATATATTAGTATCAAGACGATACCAATTACGTCACATTCTGCACTAATTAACACGGTAACATTAGTTAGTCAACACATAAAAGATGCAGAGATCCAAATTTTACAAAAAAAAAGAGAAGAAAAAAAGATCAACAAAACAACTATAGTGAACATTAGCATCAAGCAAAAATAAATGAACGCAACAGTTTTTATAAATCCTTATCTTTCGGCTAAAAAAAGATATGCCATTACAAAAACAACTCATGACAGTCAACTTTCCTACAAGGATTTCACGACCTGAATACAAATAAGCCAGAAATTGTAGAAGAGTAGGATCCGAAGCGGTGGCTGCCACAAGATTGGAATATCCCAAAGCATTCGCTTCTGTAAGAATTTGAACTAATTGTGCCACAGTTGAAACTTTATTTCCAATCCCAAAAGATAGCAACTCGAGAGTAACATGAGAGGTCCTAACAATCTACCAACGACCTCTTCAAGAAAGGAACAACACACGACACCGATCGATGGTACATCAAATTTTCCCAGGTTCTCCTGTTTTCCCTGCTCGATCTAGCTCTTCCCTGCACATTTTACTTTGAATTATCTTATATGATGGTTAGGCCAGGGTTTATGTAGTTAACCACTTAAGCAGACATTCCGACTGCGTGGATGATGTGCATAGATAACATCGACCAATGTAACGTGTGGGCAATCTCCACAAAACTCTATGGTCTAAATAATAGGATCATGTGCACTGGGGTGCAATATTGAATTCCCGCTTAAGAAAACACTAATTTTTGGTAAAGCCTATTGACGACATTCTTTTTCGGAATATCTTGAGTTCAACATCAGCTTGTTTTTGCTGAAAAATACATTCCCATTCCTGATAGTTTTTATAATTTGACGACTTAGATTTTGCATGAGTGGACTAGTTATATAATTTGATTAGTTGTGGGTGGATTTCACAATGTAGTTGTGCAATATCAAAATGTTCATGAGTCAATGTAGAAGTCAGGGATTTAACCTATTGTTTAAGAATAAATTAATCAAAAAGTTGTGAAAATAAATATTTTTTCATGAATATACATACATGCATAACATGTGATCTTGTAAATTTTGGTGCCAAAGTATGAATACAAGTGGCGTGTACAAAAAAACAAATACAAATATGTTCATCTTGAATAATATATATGTTCAGAATGCACAAATTTTTACTTTTTTGTACATATTGTGTATAATGATATTTTGGGATCAAATAACAAGGTTACTTCTTATAACAAGACTAGGACATGTCGCGCGGCGACACACCGCGCCCGTTGTGATACAAAATTGTGAAATCCGCTGGAATTTGTTTTTTTTTTGTTTCAGCAAAGAATACAAAAATTGTTTGGAAAACTAATCCAAAAAATCTGCAACAAAACGAACATTTCTTAGTTTATGTGAAAAGTTTAAAATTTTCTTAACTTTAAGAATTTCTTAGTTTCAGTTTTGTACACAATAGATATTTGGTGCAACATTTATGTGTAAAGTTTGAAAATTTCTTAAATTTGAAATTTTCTTCGAGGTAGAGGAGACGACGGCGGAGCTTCCTGTGTGCTTCGATTTGTCGGGGGAGGAGCTCGGCGCCGGTGGCGCCTCCGTTCGAGCGGAGGAAGAAAGAGGAGAGGAGGAGGGCAAGGAGGACCCGTTCACAAATTTCACAACACGCAGGGGCCCTTGCGCAAAGATGCCACGTGTACCGTCGGATGACGAAGCGGCGGCGCTTCTACAGTGCCCGGACGACGTGGCCACCTCGAGTTTCAAAATTCTGAAATACGTAAGAATTTGTCTTTTTTTTGCGCAGCCAAAAATACAACGAATTTGAAGATTGGAGAGAAATATGTTTATGTCCGTCAAAACCAAAAGGTTAAAACATGAAAGTTGTTCGGAAGAAAGTTATTCGGAAGGTTGATATTCATCTACTCGTGAAAGGAAAATTTAAACGGATGAGTGAGTGCGACGAATTTGACAAAATTCGTCAGATGTTTTTGCGAGTTTGGATCTAAAATTAAGGTGTTAGAGTCAAATTCGTCAGATGTTTTTGCGAGTTTGGATCTAAAATTAAGACAAAAATACAACGAATTTGAAGATTGGAGAGAAATATGTTTATGTCCGTCAAAACCAAAAGGTTAAAACATGAAAATTGTTCGGAAGGTTGATATTAATCTACTCGTGAAAGGAAAATTTAAACGGATGACTGAGTGCGACGAATTTGACAAAATTCGTCAGATGTTTTTGCGAGTTTGGATCTAAAATTAAGGTGTTAGAGTCGACCAAACTCGAAACCGATCACGAGAATGGAACCTGCTCGTCGGCGCGCATATATTTCATGTACATATTATCGCGAAAAAAAGGCACTGTAGAAGTGGTACCGTAGAAGTTCGTAGTGTAGCACCCTCTACAGTACCAGCGACGTGGGCAGCTCCATAGGCCGCTGAAGCGGTTGTCTTTTTTATATATACTAGGGAAATGGGCGCGGCAATGCCGCGCTTGTGAAGCAAATGAATTTTAAATTTGGTAACATGCATATTTAGAAATTATGTAGGTTTGTAAATTAGTGAAGTTTGGGAAAATTTGCGTGTGGAAATTGTTGAGTTTTAAAAATTTGTGCAAGTTGGGGTGTTTTTACGATTCGAGTTATTTTTTAGTTTGCAAAATCAGTAGATTTCGAAGATATTTTCAATTTTCAAGTACGTAAATTTGAAATTTGATTTTATGGTACGTATAATAAGTTTTTTTTGTGTCGGTACGTATAGAAATACTTTTATGTTATAGAAATTGTTGTAAAGAGGAAGTGCTTTGGGATTTTCTTCAAATATTTACTATTTCGAAATATTTGAACGTATTTGTTTTTTTTTACGTAAATAATTAGTATTTTTTTTCTTGGGAGCATTTTTGTTGTCTTTTTTTTGGGGAACATTTTTACATTTGTTTTCTTTTATCTTTTGACAGTGTTGGCGACGATTTCGTTGGGCTCTAAAAAAATTGAAAGTTGAGAAATACAGTTGGGAAAATATGGCTGTAAATTAAGGGGAAATAGTTAAAATAATATTGTCGTATACGTGAAGGATGTCGGGACAGCGACATCATATTTACCGTACGACATATAAACCCTAGAGAAATACAGTTGCAAAAATGAGGCGGGAATGGTAAGGTTTTCTATCAAATTAAAGAGTTTCATCATCCACGATTTTTATGGCAGGAGCTTTGTGGTAACAAATATGTTGATGGTATTTCTCGATATAATTGCAGATAGCACGAAGTTATTTTGCTGGATAACTTATGTCATCTCGAGTTGTATGCAATGTTGGATCGCAAAATGATATGTTCTCCGTGAAATTTAGCAGCATTTTGTTGCTAATTTTTGAAGATGATGGATGGAAGCCAGCATTGTATAATTGCTCAAGTGTAAAACTTGAAAGCTATTTGAAGCCCTGTGAATGATTTGTAGTTGTTTGAATATTTTGAATTTTGCAGTAAAATTATTGGAGTTGGAAAAAGGTTACGTTTAAAAAGTGTTCAGTATTTAAAAAAAAAATCATATTGGAAAGTAATTCGAGCTTGAATAAATGAGATGTGTTGTAGCAATTTATTTTGTTGGGTTTATCGTATTGAATGACATTGTAGATTTTATTTGAGTCTAAAAGAAAATTGTGGATTATATATTTTTTGAAATGATGTGAAGTGCCCATTACTTTTTTTGAGCATTAATTTAATTCTGGAAATGTGCGCGTTCGAAAATATTTTTAGGTTTAGAAATTATTGGAATTGGGAAAAAGGTTACGTTTAAAAAGTGGTCAGTTTAAAAAAAAAATTCATATTGGTAAGTAATTCGAGTTTGAATTGTTTGCACTGTATGAATTGGCTAGATTTGGAAGTTGTTTTAAATTTGAAAGTATTCAAATTCGACCACATAATATAAATAGTGTGTATTTTTTGTGTGTTTTTTTCGATTTTTTTATTTTCTTTCCATTGACTACACCTAAAGTTATTTAAGTTGTAACATTATTTAGTTTGTGAAATTCCAACAATTTGGTGGGACCCACCTGGCAGTAAATTATTGTTTTCTGGAAATGTTTGCAAAAAAAAACGAAAACGCTGACGGAGGGTCCCACGCTGACGTCAAGTGACGTCAGCAATGGCGTTGAACGGCACTGCCGCGGCGGCCTAGGCGACGTCGGCGTCGCGCGAGGGCGAAATAGGGCAGGCGCATGGGCGCGTTCGACGCGGCTGGAGGCGGGCAACCCTGAAGTGGTGGCGCCGCCTCCTCTGGTTCGCCGGAACGTCGTCGGAAAACTGCGAACGCGGCGGCCGAGGCGAAGTCACGGCGGCGGCGATTCCGCGACGCTCGCGGCGTTCCGGCGCGCGGCTGTCGGCGAGGATGAGGAGGACGCAGCGGCGGAGGTCGGCGTAGCCTTCGATCTGAAGGGGGAGCAGCTACACGGCGGCACGCCGCGTCGGCGTCGCCGGCGGCTTTCCGCCGTGGGGAAGAGAAGAAGGAGGAAGGGGAGCTCTGAGGACGTTTTTGCTCAGAGGACCCTGGGATTTGCGGAATTTGCAAGTCGGTCCTTGGCGGGGGTGTTTGTGTAAAGTTGCGGGGGGGTCTTCCGCAAAGTTGCGCGCCAAAAATCGTGCAGGGCGACGTGTCAGCATGCGATTGGTAGAAATTACTGTGCTACAGTAGCTACAATATTCCGCGGGTTTGTGCACGATCTGAGACGTCCGTCTGCGAGATCAGACGGCTGGTGTGATGGGGCGACGTGGAGGCTAGTTTGGGGGGTGAATCAAACCTAATTTTATATATAGAGGCATAACAAGATGTATCTAAAAAAAGAGAATCTAAAAATTGATGAAATATTTTTGTACCCAAAATATCAATTTTGAATATCTGGTGGGCATGAACCTAAAGGTGTTGGAAATCCATGTCCACTAGATTCAAATAGCTCGTCGCAAGAAAAACTTATCCAAGGTATCTGAATGCCCAATGTAATTGCGTTTGGCTCCCGGGCTCCATTGATTGATCTAGAATATATGGTAAATTAAGACGCAGTTTACAGTTTCAACTTTCAAGCTCATTGCCTTCTCGGTTAAGCTTTACATGCTTATTATTCTACCGACATTCACAAGGTACCAAGGGTCCCTTTATTCTTCGAGTGCCTACACTGCCTAGTCGGCGTTGAAGTTCGCTGCCTATATATTCCTGGCTTCCTGCCAATTTATTCCAATCTCTACGTGGAAATTCCTGATGATGTTGTGGTGACACGTCGGGAATACAAAGTAGGCAAAATTAAAAAAGATAGCCACAAAAGAAAAATAATGTTACGCACGATGTCCACGATCCAAGGGTATGTATTCTTTGTCAACTGAAATGGCAAAAGGGCGGCAAACTGGAGCGGAACCAAACCTAGCACCTCTTGGCAGAGAAGTATATTCTGCACCGACCACCTCCACCACTTCGATGTGCCCCATCGATCATCTATAAATAGACACCGTTCGCTCATCACCACCATAAAACACCAAGAACAACAGCCTAGCTAGTTATAGCTCTCACTGATCAGCTGAGATCATCCATCGATCAATCTGATCCAGAGAAATAGAGAGAGCTAGCTGTCCCCCAAAAAATCCGATCAGCAATGGCGGCGGAGAGGGTGAAGAGGCTGGCGTCGGAGCGGGCGGTGGTAATCTTCGGGGCTAGCAACTGCTGCATGTGCCACGCGGTGCAGACGCTGTTCACGGAGATGGGCGTCAGCTGGGCGAAGCACGAGCTGGACAAGGATCCCCGGGGCAAGGACGTCGAGAGGGCCCTCGCCGGCATGGTCGGCCGGAGCCCACCAGTGCCTACGGTCTTCATCGGCGACGCGCTCGTCGGCCCCACCGACCGGGTCATGTCACTGCACCTCGGCGGCCAGCTCGTGCCGCTCCTACGCCAGGCCGGCGCACTCTGGCTCTGAGGAATCAAGGACGACAGCAATAGCTGATGCTACGTGCACTCGTGCAGAACTGCAGATTACGTGTGATCGCAACCTCGAAACTGAGATAGGGCTAAGCTACCACTCATCTCATAAAGTGAGTGCAGCTACTTAATTTTTGAAAGGTCGCCAGATATATTGATGGCCGTGTGACCTTTCAGTTGTGTACTTCCTGTGAGAGATGAAAGCTTTGAGCTTAATTACTCCATATCTTATCTTCTCGTCCCAATTTTGATGCATTACCTGGATATGTGTGCCAAGAATGTTTGCCTATGAGGGAAATCCGCAATATATTAATGCCGCTCAGTTCATGGAGTATATTTGTTAGAAGGAGATTCGGGAGGAATCGAGAGAGGAACAAATGATTCGAAGTGTGTCTTTCATTGATCATCAACTGGATATTTATACAGGGGTTCCCGTCCGTTCGGGATGACGGTTACAAGTAAAAGCGTCTCTACGATATATGTCGGTGCATGAGGAGGCGTCTCTTCGGGTGAAGAGACGGTTGCGCTTTGGGCATATTTGGCAATCGTATAAGACGGTTGACTCTATTTCTAACACTCCCCCTTGCACAAAGCTACGTCTTGTATTTCTTGTATCCCTTGTATAATCTTGAGAATATTCCATGTAGTCTTGATGATCTTTGAATTTGATGATATCTCCCCCAAAAACCCTGTGGGAAAAATATGAGGAGAGGAGAGTATTGTATGATATGTTGCTAAAACTCCTTTAACCCTGTGGGAAATAAGGAGAAAATGATGCAACATATAATGGTTATTGTCTCTTTATAACTCATATGGGAAAACCTTAAAAGGGAAAAACCATAGCGAGTTTAGAGAACAATAAATATGTCTTGTATACTTCCTTTAAAAACCCCGGTGGGGAAAACTGAAAGTATGACATATGATGTTTGAAATTCTCCCCCAAAAACCCTTTGGGAAAAATGTGAGGAGAATTGTATTTGATATGTTGTTAAAACTCCTTTAAAACCCAGTGGGAAAAGTAAGGAGAAAATGATACAACATATAATGATTATTGTCTCTGTTAACTCAATATGAATGAAATCCATAGAGTTTAGAGGACAATAAATATGTCGTGTATACTTTCCTAAAAACCCCGGTGGGGAAAACAGAAAGTATGACATATGATCTCATGTTGATACTACCTCATTAAAAACCTTGATGAGAACCTGAAAAGTAAACTCATAAAGGGAAAAAGAGTGTAATATGATGCTTTGAACAGGAATAGTTCAGGAAGATACTCCCCTGACTCTTGCAAATCCCGAAGCCGTCGCATACCAATCCCATGAATCATTTCTGGAATGTTATAGTTGGTAGAGACTTGGTGAATAGATCAGCGAGGATATCGCATGATTTTAATTGCAAGATGTTTATTCCCGACTCGTCATGAGTTTATGGGGATAAAACAATTTAGCAATATGCTTAATGATATTGCTCTTTATGTAACCTGTTTTGCATCTATGCAACATAAGCAACATTATCTGTGTAGATAATGATAGGTGATTCGAGAGAACCAACACCACATGACTAATGTATGTGGTTTATCATTCCGTGAAGCCACACGTGTTAACATGAAGCATTGCATTTAGAACGATCGTGGTAGTATAGTCACCAGAGTCTATTTGAAGACATCAATGGAGTGACAATCTACCATGTATGTACACATTGTAGGATCATGTAAGTAGCCAATACCAGTGTCTAAATTGGAGTTCAGATTTCTCCGAAATTGAACATGTCAAGATATTTGGTGCCTTGGAGATATCGAAAGATATTCTTGATCCTAACCAATTATGTTGGTAGGTCCAATGGCATTGAGATATGGAAACTTTGCCAACATCTCTTCTCCATCTTCCCATGGATCTTTCTCTACGTCTAGAGATCGAACAATCCCTAGGAGATGGACATGACTTGTCTATATCAAGTTTCTCCAATTTTCTGGATATAGGCATCTTGTGTACCATAATACTTGAGTGAAGGTGCTCGAGTTGTAGTCCCAAGCAACATTTGGGTTTATCCAAATTCTTCATCTCAAATCCGTCTTTTAGATGATCACGTGTTGTCGTTGTAGGAGTTATCCTTATGTATGACAAACACACATGGGTGATCATCATGTAGGAGTAATCCTTTTGTATAAGGAACTCACTACGTCGGTTGTACCAAAATGTACCGACAACAATAAGCATGTGGCGACTTATTGATTTTACACAATACATGTTGCATTTGTGTTTCGATTCGGACAGAGATTCCATCGGGAACCATACATGTCGAATCTAGTGATCCACATGGATATGTTGTCACTACACCTATCAACTGCAGATAGATGATTTTGTACTGCCAATGATTATGTATCGGAACGAGATTTCACTCATGTCTGGAGAGTAGGTCTCGGATCTCTGCGGAAACCCGACCTTATGCTACAAGCCTTGCTTTCTCACCACCTTGTATTTCTCATTCCGTTTCCGGAAGAAAACACATTGAATAATCCCATAGGGAATTCATTTGGAAGAGCGAGGCTAATCTGCTTGGATTGCATCCTTTGATGAGTTCAGTCCTAGCAAGTGTGTTCACACTCTGCCATGGCCATGGTCTTTGGATCTGAATCATTGTGAAGGTTGTTTGCAATCATACAAGAGATGTTTGTCGACAGTTGTAGGCTTTGGTTATATGATTCTCCAGAATCGATATAGTTGGAGCAAATATCATGCACCCATGATGACTCTTCGTGATTTCCCAATACGCGTGAGTCTGGGTGTTCCGATGTCCCAGCCAGTGTGTGCAAGCTGGAGCTGGGGTTGTGGAGGTTTCCCTTCCACTGGGTGTATACTACCCATTAGGTGTTCATCAACGCAAGGTCGACTTGCATTTACTGATTTAGAGGATTTATCCTCGATTTCCTTTGTTGCTTTGCGAAAAGCTGGATCCTGGTCAGAGGCCGTACTACTCCCCCTCTTTTTATAAAACAGGGAGTTGAGTGGTTTTTATTGGTACCTCCACTCTTTCGGGCGCATTTCTAACCGGATTGAAGGATTTTGTAACACCTTTGAGATCAGTAAATGAATCTGGCAGGTTATTTGCATGTGTTGCAAATTTGTGAATCGAACGTAGAGTCCGATTCTTGAGTACGTGGGTATGAGGAGGAACGTGAAGTCCCAATTGATTTCCTGGCATTCGATGTGGTACTTGAAATCTCCCCCTAATGCCTGGAAATAATCCTCCTTAAATATAAGCAATCAGCGTACTAGGCTATGAATACATCCCTTATGAGGGGTTTCAAGGTACTGGGTTATCGACGGATATCTGTACCCCACATAGATCCCTCATATGTGGGCCCATGATGTACGCTGCGGTGGTGAGATCGGTACGCGTGAAGCGCTTCCGAACTTACGCAGATGGGAAATGCTCGGAGGATTTCCACGTATCAATTGCAGAGGGGAAGTACTGCTATATGCAGTTAGTCAGTAGCAGCGTGTAAAACTGCATGACTCCAATGTAAAGTTGGTAAATTGCAATTCATTAACATGGGTCGTGCAATGAGAAAATCCTTTTGATCAGAGACGACACCAAAAACAATTGTGTATGGACACATAGGACATTGTGCTGAACTTCGATCCTCGGAGCCATGCACTAAATAGTGGAGGCATGTGAAGAGAATTCTGCAACAATATTTGTCCATTCGAATTGCTTTAATTCGATCTTTAGTCCAAACAATGGTTGGTTGGGACCACAAATATCACCTTGAATGTGTTCAAGGGACTGAAGTGATCCACTGGCACAATATGTGCAACTAAATCTCATGACTAGGAAAGTTTAGCTCATGCAAAACATGACCGATGGAATTGCATTATATGCAACATGTGCTACGAGTTGGATGTACGTGTAGTACAATCCAGACAATGAGTGGGTACATTTTCATATACTTGTTCCACATCCATCGGATTGACACTCGTAGAAATCTATATATGAATTGAAGAAGTTCCAATATGGAAATCTTTATCAGATATATAGAATGTATACAATCTTATTTATATCAGAGTGCTGATACAATATATATGTTCTACTACAACAACACAAATGGACATTAATAAAGCGACCACCAAGGAGATAGTGGGACTAGACGAAGTCTCCAAACATGTAGGTTGAGGCGTACTCAACCATCATGTCCTCCATTCTGTAGGGTCCTCTGACGGCTAGAGAGTTACGGTGTTGCGAGGTCCAGAAGGAACGTCTCGCGAACTACCAGCTCCATCAGTGCCATCTGGATGAAGGTTGAAGTTGGCTTCAAACCTTTTCCCTCGAGGTGTTTGCGTCCATGGGATTGCTGGTAGATAATGGCCAGATGCTTTGGGGTTGCACTTGTCAGTGGGGTGCGTGTAGCATCCACACTTGTCGCAAAGCTTAGTTTTGTCAAACTTCGGCTTTGCGGTGCCTTTCCCACGGTCTGAGTTTCTGGGCTTCCTGTTCCGGTTGCCTTTCGCTTACCATTGAAGTTCGAGGGCTTGCCTTTGAAGGCAGCATCAAACTTTTGCCCGTTCGTGACATTCATATGAACTTCAGGTAAAGGTTGAGAACCAACCGGGCGTTGAGAGCCATTCTTAGCGAGCAGCTCATCATGCTTTTCAATCTAAGTAGGATATGAATAACGTCGCAATAGACTTGGTAGTCGCGAGCATGGTACTGTTGCTGGAGGATCCTGACAGATGGGAGCATAGTGGGTAGAGTTTTCTCTATCTTATCTGCATCAGTAGGTTCCTTCCCACAAAAGCGCAGTTTGGAACTGATCTTATAAACCTCGTATTGTACTCCCCGACAGACTTGAAGTCCTGAATCGGAGATGTGTACGTCCAATCATGGAGTGCTTCAGGCATGACAACTGCCTTCTGCGGTCCATACCGTTTTAAGGGCCTGAAACAAGGTATTGGGGAGTTCTTTCTCCAAGTAATCAGACTTGAGATCTGGATGAGCATGGTTCCTTATGATGTACAAAGCATCATATTTTTGCTCATCTGTCATCGGCGTGACTCCAGCCGGGAGTGAAACATCCGGAGCTTGGATTGCACGCACTAACCACGGGACGCAAGGGCGATCTTTATGTCCATGACCCATTTAGGATAGTTGTGGTTGTTGAGAGCAAGTGCATAAAACTCTCGAGCCATCGTTTATCTATATGGGTAAACCAGAAAATATTAATTTCCATTTGGTAAATTAAAATCCATCATGGTTATGTTGTAATGAACGATGCAAAATATAGAAGTTTCAAGAAGTGGACTTGAACTCATTAGTGTGAATCTCAAATTGTTAAGTATGACACGTTGTAGGCTTAAACAGTAGTGGTAGATAAATCTACACACCACATCATGATCCCAAAACATCAATTTGAAGAAATCACTTTGGATTTGCATCTATATTTGCAAGAAATTTAAAATCTCAATTGCAAATAGACGTATTTAATCTCGACATGTGGCGAACATGGAAATATATACATCTTTAGAAAATTCCGGAATACATCGTACTCGACAGAGAAACAGTACTATAGAGGTACTGAATTTTATATTTACAAGAAATTAAAAATCTCAATTGCAAATAGACATAATTAATCTCAACACGTGACAAACTTGGAAATATATTACATCAAATTAGGATCTGGAATACATCGATACTCGACAGATTTACAGTACTAAAAATTAAAAATTTAGGTACTGCAATTTAAACCGAGTCTAAAACAGGAATTAAGTCACAGCTGGTACTACTCGAAACAGGCTTTCGCCCCGCTTTATAAATAAAGCAACATGCCAAACAAGTCCATACACAGTTACAAACATATGAGCGGAAAGGCCGCTTGCTGGGGGCGCAGCACAGGTAAGCCCACATGAAAAGGCAAGAAAGAAATGGTGGGGGGGGGGGGGGGGGTGGGGGAGATACATCAAGATAGACAGAAGAGAGCGAACAAAAGAACTAAGCCCCTCGGCGCTAGCTGGAAGAAGACGAGGAGATGCGCCGGGCAGTCCCCACAAGTCTAGCGATCATGTCGTCCAGCTGCCCCCTGTCCCGCTGCCTATACAACGGGAGCCACTGCTGCAAGAAAGCCAGAAATTTAAACATCGAGTCAGAAGCACGTCGGAGAAAAATCCGCTCGATCACCATCTTATTGCGAATTGTCCATAGGGTCCACATCATCTGGTACTACTGCTAAATGACTAATATGTTCTAAAATGTTGAACTAATACAGTGCTACGGTAAATAGTTACTGTAAATAACAAACAGCAAACATCAAGTGTGCTGGCGTTTGATTCCTCAAAACGCATGCACATGGGCACAAGGCAGCCATCGTCTAGTAGTACGAAACTACTAATTGCTCTGGTCAACGAACGAGGAGATAAGGAGAGCACGAGGAAAGAAAATCCCAGTTCGTTCGTTCCCCATTCTCCCGTCAGGACCGAGGAAGCAGAGCACGACGACCGCGCCTCCACGCACTCGCGGCCGCAGCAGTTCACCGGCGGCGAGAGCTGCTCCCGCTGCGCTCATTCTCGGAGGAGGAACCGCCGGAAAGATGGGTGCCGGGCGTGACGCCGTTGGGGACGCCATTGTCTTGCTCGGCACAACGGCCTGCAACGGCAAGGCCGAGGGGCCAACGCCGTTCGGCTGGTGGCGGCGAGGGCTGCGGAAGCCGCCTGGGCCGTGGCGGCGACCAAGGTAGCCTCCGGCACTGTGGCGCCGATGGAGGGCCTCCGCCTCGGGCTGGTGCCGACTGCCGCTGCGGGCGTCGTCGCACGGCGCTGCGCCATGGCTGGACGAGGATGCTCCAGGGCTCTTGATATTGTACATGAATCCATGAACAAGAATTAGGTAAATATCACCTGATTGTTTCTTGTAGTAGTAGTTAGCCAAGAAGTTCAATCTGAATGCATTGATTTTAGGTCTTGCTACTCGTTTTCCCTTTCATCTCAAGGGAATTGCTCTTTCTTTCTTTTCTTGGCCGTACTCAGAGATCCGAGGTGCTCTGTTTTCATGGCCTGTGTGAATTGCTCGGCGGGAGCGAAACAGCGTCGGGGCCGTTGCACGCCGACGGGAGCCGAGGGCTCGCCGCCGCCGCTCCGCGGTGAGGCCGTAGTCCACGGCACAGCATCCTCTCCGGCACGCTTTGGGTTTCCGCGCTCCGTTTTTCTCTTCTCGATCTGGCTCTTGGCTGAGTCTATGCGCTGATAACGTGTTAGAAGGAGATTCGGGAGGAATCGAGAGAGGAACAAATGATTCGAAGTGTGTCTTTCATTGATCATCAACTGGATATTTATACAGGGGTTCCCGTCCGTTCGGGATGACGGTTACAAGTAAAAGCGTCTCTACAATATATGTCGGTGCACGAGGAGGCGTCTCTTCGGGTGAAGAGACGGTTGCGCTTTGGGCATATTTGGCAACCGTATAAGACGGTTGACTCTATTTCTAACAATATTCACCCTACATTACTACCTATATTAAGGCGCGTCAAAATCTCGCGCGGAGAGGCCTCCAGCCACTGTAGATAGCACAGTAAGTACTGTTGTACACTGTACATGTCTACAGTGAATCGATCCGAGCCGTCGAACGGCGATCGAACGGTCCACAAGACCTGTTCGTGACTGTTTTACAAAAAAAATCCCTCACAAACCAACAAATAGAACCCGCAGTCCACACTTCATCCAAGAGAAGGATCAGCACGCAATTTTGAAAAAACTCGAGGTGTTCGCTGGAAAACCGACGCCCACATCCCCTTTCTCTTCTTCTTCCTCTCCAGCGACGCCGAGGTCGCTGCCGGCTGCCGCGCTCGATGCCGCCGTCTCCGGCCTCCTCGACACAAACTGAAGACGTCACGAGCTCCACAACATCTCCCTCTTCCTCTCCGTGGAGTACCACTTGCTGGAACAGCACGAGTCGCTCGAATCGAACGATTCTTCTCCAGCTCCGGCCGCCGCGTTTCGAGGACGTTTCCGACGCCGCCAGACCTTCGCTGACCTCTCTGTCCTCTCCATCGAATTCCTGGTTAGCTCACGATGCTGCAGCACTCTTTTCGTTCGATTTGTTGCATCCTGTAACGTCGTTCCGCCGTTGCACGCCGTCGGCCGACGCTCCGCCGTATTCAACCTACTGCTCCGGCGACCATTTAGCAGCGGCGCCGCCTTCTTTCCGTAGTCCGCATCCGTGCGCGTGCAACGCGAACAGCGCAACGCGCACAACGGCGCCAGCCCGTTCCCTCCTCCGGCGAACCTCGCCGTGGCCGCGCCGCCGCCGACCCCCCCTGTCACAATGACATGTGAGCCCCACCGTCAGATTTCTTTCTGAAGGAAAAAAAAAAGTGGGCCCCACCAGTCAGTGTTTTATTCTTTTCTGCATCTATTTCACGTAAATAGTACATAACCCGACAAGTGGGTCCCTTTGTCAGAATTTTGATAATTTTAGAAAAGTAGACAATTTTTTTTGTAAAATTCATAACTTTTAATCCATAATTCACAAAAATACAAATAATATACCAAAATTTGCACAAAAAAAACTTGACAACTAACATATTTCCATGCATACTTAAACAACTAAAAAAACTAATATTATTTTCCAATATTAATTGTGTATCTTATAGAAAACAACACATTATAATTCAAAACTAATATAATTTTCCATTTTCAAATATTAATTGTGTATCATATAGAAAACAACCCATTATAATTCAAAACTAATATAATTTTCCAATATTAATTGTGTATATATAAAAACATTTTAAAATGCTATATATTCAGACATACTCGAAACAACACATTACAATTCAATATAAGTATATTCTTCCATGTTTTTCCAAATGTAGCATTCAAATCTTTCCCAGATATAATTTACGTTGAACCTGTAAAATATTATTTCGATTTAAAACTTAATCAAAACAAAAATTTCTCAGAAGGATACGACGACATTTCTTCTTCCAACGACAGTTTAATCATTACACTTTAACACTGCCGAACAAAGCTAACAACCACACAGACGCGTCATCAGACAACAAGTTACAACAAATTTTAACATTTTGAATCATAACATCTACGGTTAACTTTATTAGGTAATGGAAAATACCAGCTAATTTAATTTAAATACAATGTTTTCCTTTATGAACATAAAAAATAATATACAAACACTATAAAATATTCCGAATATTGTTCAAGCAAAAGAAAGAGATAAAAAAGAAAGTACTGTTTAAGCAGTGTTCCAAATCTTTGGGAAAAATGATAATGAAGTGTTCAAGCAGAAGAAAAGGATATATTTTTTAATTTAAGCAATGTTCCAATTCCTTAAAAAATGGTAATGGAGGGCATTTTTCTCTACAATACTCCAAGCATTTCACATCTCCCTCAATAATGAAGTAATTTGTTATATTCCAATTTGCAATAACGACAAAAAAAATATAGACAATATATTGAACAATCTTTAAATTTAACAAATTCCCAAGCTTATGACACAGAAGTTGTACCAGTATATAAATTATGCATAATATAATGCAAATAACACGTAGGCACAAAATTATAAATATGAGCTGAAAATCATTTTCACTTTATGTTATTCTAGCAGATGATATGCATTTCATACCGGTATACAAATTCAGTAGCGACATATTCAATCCGACCAGGCCGTGCTATGTCAGGTTCCATCTACAGGAACTGAAGAACATGAATGCTACTACTGTCAAGACAATAACTATTCCATATACTTTTTCTAGCATAACCATTTGCAATATTAAAACATCCCTTGCTCTGCTTCTACAAACAAAACAATCTCAGCCTGCTAAAGAACTTAGAAACCAACCTAACAGCCACCCAATTTAAACCAATTATGAGTACCCAGCCCTTCTCTAAATTTTCCCTCCAATATGAAAGTACGATTAATAAGTACTGAATTACTGAGATCACATACAGTCGCTATGGCGAAATATATCTACATGTTCACAACAATAGATGATACTTATTAATGCCAACATACAAACCTATTTAAACAATTTAAAATTATAAAAAAATTACAAACTAACACAAGCGCAGCCTACATATTTTACAAACATAGAAACAAAAAATAATTCAAACCTGCATAAGTTCACAAATGAACAACTTTTTAAAACTTAACCATTTCCCAACGTAAACTATCTATGAATTCCAACAATTTTGAAACCTAAAAAATATTTCTGAGTACATACATTTCCAAATTTAAATTAATGCTCAAATAACTTTCTATGAATTCCAACAATTTTGAAACCTTAAAAAAAAACTGAATACATACATTTCCAAATATAAATTAATTCTCAAATTGGTTAATATTTACACATAACCATAATATAACTGATTAAGCTGCTTCATAGGAAAATTATAGCCAAATGGAACCAGACTTGATCATTTAAATTTATCGAACATATTTGCAAGCAACATAACTTAAATCTTTCTAATTACATAGTTGCATTTAAAAAAATGCTTGATACGATGAATATTTTCAAAAAATACAAACTCATTTACTCTAATAATAGATTGCTTTCAAATTGAATTTCAGCTGAGCACAAATTATCACAAGATATTCTTAACAAGGGTGCGGCGTGTCGCCGCACCAAATTTAACTAGTATATCACATAGCAGGTCATATAGCTTGACGTGGACTCACTGAGCTGATCAGTATGGCGTGAGCTAGTTGATGTGACACAATCAGTGGCGAATGACCAAAAAACCTAAGTTAGGGTGAACTAAAAAGATGATGTAAATATAGAAATAATGCCAAGTCATTAAGACTATATATCTGATTCATAATTAATTAGCAAACTATATAAATAAAACCTTAAAAATGCAGATACCAAATCTCTAATTTTTTTGAAAATCCTCCATAAATTGGTCGATCAAATCTTTTAATTATGTGCATGTCAGTAATGAATAGCTCAAGATTATCTCGTATATGCCTATACTGATAGTAAGAATACTTTCCATGATAAATCTAGAGCATATTTATTCAAATTGAAGCTAAAAATGAGTTGCTTGAGTCAAGGCAAGACAATTCCTAAAAAACAAATCTGAAGAGAGATGGTCAAAATCAATGGTAATAAATTCTATAGCAATAAAAAAAGGTGTCCACACTGTAAAAATAATGAAAAGTGACATGATGTCATGACTTTTTTCTTGATTTCCTTATTTTATTACAATTTCATCCATATTTCGGATTGTGATGTCATTTTCTGCACGAATTGACATCTTGTAAGAGGGGGCTATAAACCATCATTTCTCTAGTTCAGCAAGCATGTCAGCACATAATTAACAAAGATATTGACTGAGCTAATACAATTAGATTTTTTTGTCAATAAAATGTATAAGGTCAAAGTGCAACCATGAATGTAATATATCGCATACCTATAGTTGGTTTGTACCACCCTCATAAGTTGGTCAAAATAGGCTTAGGGGCCCTTCTTAAAACTCACACCTAGGATATTGTTTAGAATAGGATTTTCTAAGATTGAGAATTGGTTTCCCACTAGCCCAGATCTAGTTCTTGTTTTTTGTTTGGAACCGGTTTTGCGCAGTGTTTACTAAAGTGTACATAACATTGTTATACGGAGTCCCATTTTTACGTATGACCACACAAATTGTTCAGAAAAAACACGTGCATATAATACAAGGTAGAGCATACGACTTATCTTGCCGTAAAGGGAGCTCCACGTGTGGACATGATATATTTAACTTTTTTGCACATTCTATTTTTTGCCCACGCACTTTTGTGTCTTACAGTGTGGGCACCTTTCTCTGGAGTCTAATTGAATCCTGCGCATAAAACGAGACTGAAATATGTGTAAGGAAGCAGAACACCACTCAAGAAAGAGCTAGGGCCGCCACCGTGCTCATCAGTGAAGTCCGTGAAAAGCTCCCGCCATCGTCATGAAGCTGAAATGGTGGTTTTGGATTTGCGCGGTGGCTATACATAGGCGGCCGAATTATGCGTGCGCTGAGCGAATTTCTTATGGTGCAATTTCGAGCTCGCCCATCTCATAGCTGCAGAAGCTCGTACATGGTATTTTTGAGGTCGCACGTCCGGAGAGTGGCTCCACGGAATTGGCCGTTTAGTTGCGGGTCTGCCTGGGAGTGTTTTAGGAATGGTGCTGCAGATACCCAATCATCTCGATTTTAGCTCCCTAGATTCCGATCTTTTTTCTGACAAATTAAATGACCTCTAGTCTCATGCGGGATAGCAGTTACTAAGTAAATGACCTCTCAATGATAAAAGGAACTGTCCGTTCCGTCTTCACGGGTATTTTTGCGCTTGCTTGGTGTTTCCCTCTGCTCGACGCCGACATGGTTGCCGGTCGGCGACCCATGGTGACACGAGCGCATAGATCGTGGCAGGCGCATGCAGAGTTGGTAGGCTTTGTGTTGGAGGTGAAAGAAACACCTACGCAGTAGCCAGGTCGATCCGGCCGCACGAAC
This sequence comes from Poa pratensis, assembly GCA_947311845.1. Classification (NCBI taxonomy): domain Eukaryota; kingdom Viridiplantae; phylum Streptophyta; class Magnoliopsida; order Poales; family Poaceae; genus Poa; species Poa pratensis. The sequence goes on from CAMZMU010000055.1 coordinate 6,311,097, forward strand.
CTACCTACGTCCGGGCAAACGGAAAGGTGTAAAAGTGCGTGAGATCGATATCCTGTGGGCGCTTCGTCGATTGACTGTAGCTGTACCTTTTACATTCTAGTTTTTACTTTGGCCTAGTCCGTGTTGTGTTTGTTTCTCCTATATCTATATTACTATTAAAAGAGCAAATATGTTGGGATACTTTAAATCTTGTCCGTTCAATTTTCAATCAACGATCCAGATTATCCCGATGTCGAGCAGCAAACACTTTAAATCTTGTCCGTTCAATTTCCAATCAACGATCCAGATAGTACAGGGAGGAAAGAAAATAAATGCGCAATCGCCGGGTCGCGAAAAAAAGAGAGTCCCGATCGGACGTGCTATGCATGGGATTTTTGGCCTTTCTGAACGCACGGGCAGAGGCGGAGCTGAACCCCAGGCAACCTGGGCCGTGGCCGGGTCGCAGCGCAAATTTCTTCTTATCATCTACGGAAAAAAAAAGTGGCCCGGGGCGCAGCCCAGGCCTGGCCCAGTGGCCCTGGTCTCCATCTCGAAGCAGAGGCTCGCTCGTTCCTCTCTACTCTCGCAGACAGGTCGAGTTGCTCGTTCCCTAGCTCCAGAAGCAGACCAGAAGCGCGCCGCCACACTCTAGCTCCGCCCCGGCGCGGCGCCCCCTGACGAGTGACGGCTGCCGCCGACGCCGGAGGCTGTCCCGCATCTGAGGCATCTCCCCTCTGCCCCGTCCCCAGGCCGAGGCTGCCCCGCTGCAGGGAGGGGTCGTCTCCTTGGAGGAGGGGACGCCGGCGTTCGGCCTTCTCTGTCCGGGCCGTCGATCCTGGCCGCCGCTGCTCGCCGGCGTCGTCGCCCGACCTCAAGGCCGTCTGTCTTCCCCGACCACGTCCACGATCTGCGACCTGCTCCTCCTCCCTCCGGCCGTCCTCAACTTCCGCTCGTCACAGGTGAGGCAAATTTCTTCGATCTGGGTCCCTATGTGCTGCTGGTACGGCTGCCTGCATCTATTCTCTTGGAAATATTTCGTCTTTATTCGTAGCTGTACACTGCTATCTTGATTGTTTGTGGGAGCTGAATTGCAACTTCTCGCTGTACACTGAGATCTTGATTGCAACATCCTGTGTAGAAGGTTCACCTAGTGCTGTAAAATCTGCTGTTCTAGTTGCTCACGTAGAATTATTGCTGCTGGTAGGACCGCCTGCATCGATTCTTCTGGTACAATGCATGAGATCTTGATTGTTTTTGGGAGCAGAATTTCAACTGTTTTAGTTTTGTTGTGCACTGAGATATTGGTTGCATAATATCCTATATATAGCGTTCAGCTAGTGCTATAAAATCTGCTGCTGTATTCTAGTTGCTCACTTAGCATTATAGCTGGTTTCATCGTTTCAGATACAATTACACGCTGAATGGCTGAGTATAAGATCAGCAACGCCTATACTCCTTGACCATACCGAATTTTACCTCTTTTGGTAAGTTCTTCTATTTGTATTCTGTTTGTACGCATGATTAAATATTTTACCTATGCTTCTGCTTTTTCTTATGACACAATTCTTGTCTTTTAAGGTATTGGTCCTTCTTCTACAGTCCTCTGTTCTTCTACCATTGATGAGGCAATAGGAGGCTCGGATGAAGTAAACAATTGATTTCGTACTATCTTGTGTACGTTTGTACTACTTACTTTACAATTTTGTCATCTTTTATGTACTTTCAGTAATTCGGTGTACCTTTTTGTCATCTTTTATGTACTTTCGGTGGACCATTAAGAATCGTAGTTGAAAACATGAGTTTGTATTTGCAATATGCCAAATTTCTATGCCATTACTAGAGTTTTTTCTGCAAGTTTTTTCGAGCCAAAATTTTAGCCCGGGTCTTACTCAATTCCTGGCTCCGCCACTGCGCACGGGCATATCTCTAGATGGTTTTTTTGTCTGTTCTTTATTCATCCCAGTACAACACGATCGATTCCAATTTTTTCCCGGCCATGGTAAAGTATGCTTACGTTTAATTATGTGCTCGTGGAAGAAAACAACTCCACGTTGATTAGGTTTAGGCTTTCGTAGCGCCCTTCAAATATGGGAGCGATATTGCCTTGATCAAATCGATCGGGTTTACTACGAGACACGAGAGCTAGGGACTCGACGAGAGATCGAGCAAGAACCATGGCGGCGACCACGCTGGTCAGCTCTGACGGCGACCACGGCGACCACTTCGAGATCACACAGGAGGCGGCGGCGTCGAGAACAGCAGCTCGCTACCAATTGTCAACACGCCATCGTCGCCAAGGTCGTCGAGTAGAGCAAGATGCATGTCGTCACGGGACGAACCAGCTCCGCCAAGACCACCACGTCGACATCATCCCCTGCCATCTTGAATTGTTCGGCCGCGGGTAAATTTGGCTGCTGAAGAGGGGGAAGGAGTCTTGCGCGCCGCTGGCTGTCTCCCACCTGACGGCATGAGCGACGATCATGATCCGCGGAGCCGTCCTAGCCTCCCTCGGCAAGGGCACCCCGCGCCGGCCGCAGATCTCGGGCGTCTACGTGTTGCCGCTGCTGGACGAGGACAACAAGAGCGTGGACTTCGAGCGCCACTGGGCGTCTTCGACTACGACGCCGCTCACCCTAGCCAACGGCAGGGCCATCGTGCCAGCCAAGGGCGTCAAGTACCTGTCTAAGCAGTGGTGCGTGCTCCGCCTCCGATCGGACGCCAAGCTCCATGGACTCTGCCGTCGTCGGCGCCGTTGGGTACGTGTGCCACGGTGCAAGTACGCCGACTGCACAAGCCTCAGCCCCGGGTCGTCGTGCGGACGCCTCAACGCGCGCGGCAACATCTCCTACGCCTTCAACCAGTTCTTCCAGTCGGCTAGCCAACATCTCCCTCGAGCCTGTCTCCTCCGCGTGCGCGCCTCGCTCCGCACAGCAGCAGCAGCAGCAGCGCGCATCGATCAGCAGCAGCTGCTCACCTACCACATCCAGTCCCCTCCAATCACCTACCACCACGTTGCCTTTTTCTTGTTTCTTGTGCCAACGGGATGGAATTCAGTATTGTGGCTGCCTGCTAAGCTCAATCCATGTTAATGTGTCTATACTAGATGGATGCATGTGCAGGAGTTGAAGCCTTGGCCACTGATGTTTTGATGTTTTCTTGTGTGCCGATAGATCGTGGGCCGGCACGTCGCTCGATGGCGTCCTTGGCTTCTCTTTGGCTAAAGACACTACTAATTCGATTAGACTCTTTTATTTATTCAGACCCTTTTGTTAACGTTGTTAAAGTATATTCTAAAATTTTAATTATTCAAATGTGATGTAAAAAATGTCACATGTTATACATTACTGTTATGAACACAAAAATTATGTTTTTAATAATGTACACAATAGTGCTAGGAAAAGTTGACAATCAGCCTTTCTAGATGAAAACATTGTGCAAATAATTGATTTTTTTTACTTAAGAATTACTTTGTACATCAATATCGTTTAAAACTAGACTAACTAAAATTTCCCACTTTAATTGTGAAACGTGTGTTGCACGTACATGCCAACTAGTCAATATAAAAGACAATGTTTTTGCCCCGCTTCAAAAAAAAAAAAGTGGGCGCTCGCGTCTGGTTTGATCCCTCCAACGGACAGAAGATCAAATAGGAGAATATGTGTTGTTTACATCCTTCTTCACCTTTCGGCCCGGCCGGCGAGCACTTCCGGCGGCGGATCTCCGTCGTGTTAGACTTTATTGTATCCCACTACTTCGGTAGTGCTTCATCTCCTTGTATTCCACTAAGTGTCATATGAATAGGCATGGAGTAGTACTCCTCCCTCTTCATATTCCTGTGTAATTGCCACCGCATGGGGGCTTTTCCCTTGCTATTTAACAGGTAACCGAGCCCCCCATCAGGGGCATCGTTTCGCTCATTACCTTCCACCAACATGGTATCAGAGCATTCCTCTTCCTGCGTTAAGTTGTCGCTCCCGTTCCACAAAACAACCAGAAAAATTGATCGATCTCCGATCGATCCAGGAAGAATCCCTCCCTCCCATGGCGTCTTCGTCATCCTCCGCGCCGCCCCTGGCAGGGGCCCTTGGTTCCCCTCCCACGGAGAAACTCAACCGCGACAACTTCCTGTTCTGGAGGTCGCAGGTCATGCCGGCGTTTCGAGGTGCTCAGGTTATGGACCTCCTAGAAGGATCCGATCTTGCACCTGCAAAAACAGTGGAGGTCACTGAAGGGGAGAGTACAAGAACAATTCCAAATCCAGCATATGCCGACTGGATTGCTCGAGACCAAATTGTGCTCAGTTTTCTGGTGCGTTCTCTATCTAGGGAGATTCATTCTCATGTGCTCGGGCTTGAGCACACCTCTGAAGTTTGGGCAATGCTGGAAGATCTCTTCTCCTCGCAGTCAAGGTCTCGCATCTCTTTCCTTCGCGGTGCTCTGGCCAATACGAAGAAACTTGATAAAACAGCCGAACAGTATATTGCAATGAAGAAGGGGTTTGCTGCTGAACTTGTTGCCACGGGCAAACAAGTAGATGATGATGAAGTACGGGATTATATTCTAGCCGGTCTTGATGGTGAATACAACTCCCTGGTTGTCTCTATCAATGCAAATCCAAGTACCACACTCAATGATATGTGTGCCCAACTCACTGCCTATGACTTCCGCAACAAGATGCTCTCTGAATCCGGGCAGAACACTGGTACTTTTTCCTCTTCGGCTAATGTTGCTGGTCGTAGCTCTAATAATGGTTATCACCCCCACAATGGTGGTGGTCAAGGTCGTCAACGTGGAGGCCATGGCTATCAACCTCGCCGTAATAATGGACAGAATCGTGGTCACGGACGTCGTGGTCGTGGGCGTGGTCGTGGTCGTGGGCGCGTTACTTCCCCACCCCAAGATGTCACTTGTCAAATTTGCAAGAAATTTGGTCACCCTGCAAGTGACTGTTGGTGGCGCTATTCTGACAACAATGATGATGATGATTCCTATACTGAAGAAAAAGGTGCATATGGAGTGGACACAAATTGGTATATGGACAGTGGAGCCACGGATCACATCACAGGAGAGCTTCATAAAATGACCATCCGAGACACTTACAAGGGGCACGATCAAGTCCACAACGCCAGTGGTGCAGGTATGCCAATTACGCATATTGGTCATTCAATATTTCATACCCCCCATAGTTCCATTCGGCTAAATAATATGTTACATGTTCCTAGTGCCTCTAAAAATTTGTTATATGTTCATCGTCTTGCTTTAGACAACAATGCCTTCATTGAATTTCATCCTTCTTTTTTTGTGATTAAGAATCTGGCAACGAAGCAAATCATCTTTAGAGGTCCCTGTCGTGATGGTCTCTATCCTCTTGTGCCTATCTCAGCGGGACCGCACAAGCATGCCTTCGTCACAATAAAGCCTTCGTCATCCACCTGGCATTGTCGTCTAGGACATCCATCATCGTTCATCGTTCAACAAGTGATTAGAAATAATAAATTGTCGTACTCTTCAGAAATAAATCCTTACATATGTGATCCATGTCAACAAGCTAAGAGCCATCAGCTCCCTTATCATGTTTCTACCAGTGTATCAACTGCTCCCTTGGAGCAAATATTTTCTGATGTTTGGGGGCCTGCCCCTGCTTCTGTTGGTAAACATCTTTATTATGTGAGCTTCATCGATGACTATAGCAAATTCACGTGGATTTATTTGCTTAAAAACCGCTCGGATGTTTACCAAGTTTTTCTCAATTTTCAGCAACTTGTTGAACGAAAATTCGGTCGCAAAATTATCACCATGCAAACCAATTGGGGAGGAGAATATGAAAAACTCCACGGTTTCTTTCAAAAAATTGGCATCACACATCATGTCTCTTGTCCTCATGCACACCAACAAAATGGTTTGGCTGAGCGCAAACACCGTCATATTGTTGAAGTTGGTCTTGCCTTGTTGGCAAATGCATCTATGCCGCTAAATTTTTGGGACGAAGCTTTTCTCACTGCGACATTTCTTATAAACATGCTTCCCACTAAAGTGCTGAATTTCGAAACCCCCACCGAAAAACTACTCAAAATCAAACCCAATTATGATTCACTTCGAGTTTTTGGATGTGCTTGTTGGCCAAACCTTCGTCCCTACAACAAACGTAAACTTGCGTTTCGCTCTAAACGGTGTGTCTTTTTAGGCTATAGTCCTCTTCACGAAGGTGTAAAGTGTCTCGATGTCTCGACAGGGCGTGTCTATATTTCCCGAGATGTTTTTGACGAAGGTGTTTTTCCCTTTGCCTCTCTTCATCCTAATGCTGGTTCTCGCCTTCGTCAAGAACTCCTTTTACTCCCTTCAAATTTGGTCTCTCCACCATCTAATCATGGGGGTGTAGAAAATATTGATGACAATATGCCTATTGTGCCTGTTACTAATCATCCACAGGTCATGCCCGAGACAGCAAATATGGATTATTCTCAAAATTTTGGTGAAAACAGTACATCAAATGAAGAAACAGAGGCTGAACAAGAAGCAACAGAAAGTTCTAGAGCAGGCACTGATTTTCACGCAGATTCCCCTGCCAAATCTGGGGATGAATCATCCTCGGATCGTGCAGAAGAAAGCGGCGAACCAGGCTCCGCCACGTCCCGGCTGTCTCCCCATGTGCAGCGGTCTGGCGCGGGCCACGAGTCTGACTCGTCCGACATCAATCTCTCAGGATCTGCCGAGCGCACGGGGGGGTCCTCTCCAGCGCGCCAATCATGCATCGACACGCCCAGCAGCATCTCTGCTGACCCGACAGGAGGACAGCGATCTCCGGGATCTTCTGTGGCTCGCTCCGTATCATCTCCTGCCACCGGATCTCCTGCGCATATGCCCCACTCACCTACAACTACTGGATCTCCTACGGCAGATAATTCTGCTAGCTTCGGTGCTGCTCCTCCTCCACATCAGCACAGTACTCGGCTGCAAAAAGGTATACGACAACCAAAAAAATATACTGATGGCACCATTAGATATGTTATGTTAACCTCTACAGGAGAACCAAGAAATTTTAAAGAAGCAATGGTTGACAAAAATTGGAGACAAGCTATGGAAGAAGAGTATACTGCCTTGATGAAAAATAAAACATGGCATCTAGTCCCTTCAAGCTCCAGCAAAAATCTTATTGATTGTAAATGGTTATATCGCATCAAGAAAAATGCTGATGGCACCATCGATAGATACAAAGCTAGACTGGTTGCAAAGGGCTTCAAACAACGCTATGGTATAGATTATGAAGATACCTTTAGTCCTGTTGTCAAAGCAGCTACCATTAGACTTGTTCTCGCTATTTCAGTCTCCAAAGGTTGGAGTTTGCGACAGCTTGATGTCAAGAACGCGTTCTTACATGGTGTTCTGGAAGAGGAGGTTTACATGAAACAACCTCCTGGGTTTGAAATTCCCACTGCTCCAAATCTGGTTTGCAAGCTTGACAAAGCTCTCTATGGTTTGAAACAAGCCCCTAGAGCATGGTTTTCCCGTCTTAGCTCAAAATTACATGATCTTGGTTTTTCTTCTTCCAAGGCAGACACGTCACTTTTTATTTACAATAAGGGAGCCATCATCATATTCATCTTAATTTATGTTGATGACATAATTATGACTAGCTCTTCAGACTCAGCTATTTCTGCCTTACTCCGCGATCTTAGTAACAACTTTGCTTTCAAGGATCTTGGTGAGCTGAATTTTTTCTTGGGCATTGAAGTCAAGAAAACATTGAATGGACTAATCTTGACTCAAGAAAAATATGCTACTGATTTACTCACCCGTGTTGGCATGAGAAATTGTACTCCTTGCCCTACTCCCTTGTCCACAAATGAAAAGTTGGCGATAAATGAAGGAACACCTCTTGGTCCTGAAGATAGTACACAATACAGAAGCATAATTGGTGCTCTTCAATACTTGACATTAACTCGGCCTGATTTGTCTTTCTCTGTCAACAAAGTATGTCAATATCTTCATGCACCAACAACCTCTCACTGGACAGCTGCAACAAGAATTTTGAGATATATCAAGGGCACTATTCGAGTTGGACTCACTTTTCAAAAGTCCTCCTCTCTCTTCTTAGTGCCTTTTCTGATGCAGATTGGGCTGGTTGTCCAGATGACAGACGTTCCACAGGAGGATTTGCTATATTCTTTGGTCCCAACTTGATATCATGGAGTGCTAGAAAACAAGCTACGGTATCCCGCTCCAGTACTGAAGCTGAATACAAAGCCTTAGCCAACGCTACAGCTGAATTGATATGGGTTGAAGCACTTCTTAAAGAACTTGGCATCGGTCTAAAGGGAAAACCATGTTTTTGGTGTGACAATTTGGGAGCCACATATCTCTCAGCAAATCCAGTTTTTCATGCTCGGACAAAGCACATTGAGATTGATTTTCACTTTGTTCGAGAAAGAGTTGCCAATAAACTACTGGACATCAAATTCATATCCAGCAAGGATCAAATAGCCGATGGCTTTACAAAAACATTGCATGTCCAGAAGTTACATGAGTTTAGACGTAATCTAAATCTGTCTCAGGTTTAGATTATGGGGGGTGTTAGACTTTATTGTATCCCACTACTTCGGTAGTGCTTCATCTCCTTGTATTCCACTAAGTGTCATATGAATAGGCATGGAGTAGTACTGCTCCCTCTTCATATTCCTGTGTAATTGCCACCGCATGGGCTTTTCCCTTGCTATTTAACAGGTAACCGAGCCCCCATCAGGGCATCGTTTCGCTCATTACCTTCCACCAACACGTCGATCGTCCCAACGCCACGCGCTCGTGCTACTAGATCGATCACATCATAATCGCATCAGGATCGACAGGTAATCATTCATGCCGGTGCGGTTGTTCCGTCTAGTCAAGAGAATTTATCGATCGAAATCAGGAGTACTACACTTATTATACTGTGTGGCATGCGGGCGGGCACACGTGCAAGAGATATCGGAAGTAGTACTACAGTAGCTTCGATCTCCTTTCATTTATTTTTAGTTTTATTTTACGAGAACTTCGCATCGATCGATCGTTTGGGAAAAAAAAGGAAAAAGGAAAACGACATTATTCGATTCCATCCATGCAGTGCATACATGTCGAGTTGTCTGACTCGTCATGGGGGACGATCGAACATGCATATGTATCATCCACGTGGATTTCCATCGAGACGTACGGCTCATCGCATTCGCGTCCCACTCCGTCGACCCGCCTCAGTGCGTAGTCCTACATGTAATTCTGAAAAAAGAGAGAGTATTTTCTAGTTCTGATTTACTCCCTCCGTTTCTAAATATTCCCTCCCTTACTAAATGTAAAATATTTTAGCATTTTTTGGTCCACACGTATCTAGACATGTTTTAATGCAAGATTCATATAAATTTTGCACTAAAATATATCTAGATACACGTGGACAAAATAAATTACTACCTCCAGTCCGGATTAACTGTCGCGGTAGTACTACTGCGGAAGTACAAAGTTCTAATACATCTCGCGAAAATTATTTCGGATCCGAGGAGTATAAAACATCTTACATTTAGAAACGGAGGGAATATAATAGACTTTCTAGCCTTTTTAAATTAGTCCCGATTTGTGACTAAATGAGTTAATCAACGCATTAAAACATGTCTATATGGGTAGGAACTAGAAAAAATCATAAAGACTAGAAAGTCTTATATTTTCAAACGGAGGAAGTAGTCTACACTTTGGAAAAGTCAGACAATCAGTTAGGCATCTACTATTAGTACTCGTACTATTTAGGCTTAATTTATCACAGACAACCATGCGTCTCCATTTTATCAGAAAAAGAAGTAAATGAGATGCATGCAATTTGATTAGCTGGTATTTTGGACTTGTGCTAAAACCAATGTGTCTCCACTTTACCCTAGGTTAGGATGTAGACTAAATTGCAACAAATTTTATGGCTAAAATGTACACTATAGCGGAACGGAGGGAGTAGGGTCACGCTTATGTGTTCTAACTAGCAACCACTGAAACAAAAACGATGTGCGCACATAAGTTCTAAGGCCATGTACAATGGGTGCTTATACACATAGGCGCTTGGGGTTAAACCCGGCCGTTTTGCATAGATCCCTGTTAGTTTTAAGCATCGATGAATAAATAGACGTCAAAGGATTGAATAATCAGTGTAAATTACAGCTCCCAAGCGATCAACGCTTGCTACACGTAATAACCGAATAATTAAGCGCCCCAAGGTAAGTACATGCCCTAAAAGGTTTTAATAAGCCGTTTGTCTTTTTTTGTCTTCTAAAGAGACTAACCATACTTCACCTTGCATAGATGAAAGATCTTCGGTACGTCGAATTTTCTTAGCTTCTCCGTTTTTTAACCTTCTTGATCTAGCTCCTCCCTGCATATTTGACTTGAATTATTTTTCATGATGGCAAGGGTTTTATTTTATTAAGCCTTTACTAAATTTTGGTATTGCCTATGCCCTATAGACAACATTTACTCTTTGAAACATCATGGTTCAACATCATCTTGTTTTTGAAAAAATACACTCCAATGCATGGCATTTTTTATTTGATGATTTTTAGTTTGCTTGAGTGTACACTTTATCAATTGGGTGGATTTCAATCTGATACTTAAAATGTAATTTTTATAACTAATTGTTCATTAGTCGATAAAGAAGCCAAGGTTCAACCCTCTTTATTAAAAGAAGGGATATTTTCTATAAACATACACACATATATATGTGATCTTGCAAAATTTGCTGCAAAGTAAGTCTACATGCGGGGTCCACAAAAAGAGAAATACAAACCGGTGCATCTTGGATACTATACATGTCCGTAATGCGGAATTTTTGGCATCAAATTTACATGGTATAGTATATTTTTATATATTTCTCCACAATAAATCTAAAAAAAAGATGAAAACTTTTTGCAGGAAAAAGTTACATTTTGAATATGCTTGGAGATGCATCCAAGGCCTAATCGAAAAATTCATTTTGACAATAGGATCAACAAGCTCGAGCTCTTTGCAAGAAAGGATATACAAGATATACTAATGTGTAGTGTCACGGGCACACGATAGGGCTTTCAAATATATTTGTAGTTTTGTTTCGCTCCCTAGTTCTAATTCTTATATTTTTTTAAATTTCAACAAAGACTTTTTTAACTAAAATGTTGTATCAAGTCGATAAAACCAATAGAGTTTACATTCAGCCTCTGCATAATAAAGATGCACACAACCCTAAAGAAAGTAAATAAAAATCCATTGTGATTATTATTTGTGCGACAAAACTGTAATACTTGATTTATAAAATATTTGAACATACGCATTTACAAGTTTGAACCTTGGTTCCTTCTTAATTAAGTAAGCATTACTACAAGCATATTCTACAGATATTCACAGGGTACAAAGGGACCCTTTATTCTTGGTGTGCCTACTGCCTAGTCGGCGTTGAAATTCATCCCTGCTTATTCCTGCGATTTATTCCTGCCTTACGTGGAAATTACTGATGACGTCGCGATGCCACGTCGAGAATAAAAAGTAGGCTAATGAAGGAGTGCTTGCCAAATTGCATCCGAAAGAAAACGTGATGCACGATGTCCACTCCAAAGGACATGTTCTTTGTTAATTGTAGTGGCAAAACTGAGGCAATTAGAATGGATGCAAACCTGCTTATCAGGAACCTGACTGACGAATCGTTAGCTAAAGCATCGAATTCTGTCGATATCTCCATCCGTTTCAATGCTGTAGTTTAGCTATTATCTCGAATATCGGTTCAGCTCCATTTTTACTTATTCGAAACATCATCATACACAGTTTACTGAATCGCATATCATAGATAACTGTATGATTTTGGCCCCTACCAAAAGTAAAGACCACAAAAGTAGTTCTCGTAGACGAGAACACTCTCGGCAGACAAAATATATTCTGCACCGACCACCTCCACCCCTTCGATTTGCCCCGTCATATCGATCATCTATAAATAACCGCTCAGTCATCCCCATCATATAACTCCATCTCAAACGACAGCCTACACAGCTAGTAGCTCTGAAGAACTGAGGTGAGAGCATCCATCGACTGATCGAGAAAGAGGCTAGCCACCAGTCCAATCCAGCAATGGCGGAGAGGGTGAGGACGCTGGCATCGCAGCGGGCAGTGGTGATCTTCGGGGCGAGCAACTGCTGCATGTGCCACGCCGTCCAGACGCTCTTCACGCAGATGGGCGTCAGCTGGGCGATGCACGAGCTGGACAAGGACCCCCGGGGCAAGGACGTCGAGCGGGTCCTCGCCGGCATGGTCGGTCCGGCCCGGAGCACTCCCGTGCCGGCCGTCTTCATCGGCGGCGCGCTTGTCGGCCCCATTGACCGGGTCATGTCGCTGCACCTCAGCGGCCAGCTCGTGCCACTCCTCCGCCAGGCCGGCGCACTCTGGCTCTGAGGAATCAAGGACATCAATGCAATTTTAATGGCCATCAATATACATAGTGCGTGTGGAGCTACTGAATTTTGGAAAGGTCACAGACATATTTACGGCCGTGATCTTTCAGTTGTGTAGTTTCTGTGAGAGACGACTAGACGAGTGTTCTAAAGAAGAATAACGTTTATCTTTTCGTTGCAATTTTGATGCTGTACCTCGCTGCAGTGTTCCAGAATGGAATACACTTAGAGATATCCACATTCACCGAGGCGGTCAGTACGCTATGAACTTAGCTGATGTGACACTATGTTTTTCTTTTGGAAGAGCCTGTTTTGCCAAAATATCTGAATTTAGTTAAGTATGGAATACAGTCACAGATATCCAGATTTTTTTTTTTTTGCGGGGAAACCTGGTTACATCAAATCCGAACAATTACAGAAAGGACCTCCTTGAAAGTAAAAATTACACATAAGACCTTCTGCAACCCTAGGTCGTCGCCGACGATGAGGACGTGCCGATGGCGTGGCCGCCGCCGCTTCTCCACGAAAGCTTGGATACGGAGAAGACCCCAGGCGCGCGGGTTGTCGTCGAGCCTCGAAATCCGAAGATCCTCCATCCGCCGCCGCCAGCAACCACCCAGCCCAGATCTGACACCAGATCTCCGAAGAACTCGAACCGGCTCCGCCGCACCGGACGCCGGGTGGGGTAGCTCGCACACAGAAGCCCCGAGGCTTCGAGCACGAGAGAAGAGATGCTCCACCATGGATCTCCACCGAGCTCCACCGTCGACGAGGACGAGCATCTCCAGCAAAACCAACTCCGGCCGCGCCTCCATCGCCAAAGCGCCGCCGTCTTGGACCCTGCAAGCTCCTACGCTATATACACACTGGGGATCGGGGTTCCCCCCACCTCCCGCCGCCGGAGCGGCCGGCGGAGGAGAGGGGAACCAGCGATACGCCGGCGATGAGGTGGGGAAGCGGGGTGGTTCCAGAAATCGCCTCTGCTTTGCGGGGAGAGGAGACGTGTCCAAGCTCAGTCGTTGTCTTATGGTTACAGGGCACAGATATCCAGATTTACCCAGTTGTCACAATAGTACAGAAAAGCACCTGACAAACAAAAGAATCGACTGAAGCCCTAGGAAATTTCTCACCGGACCAGAGCCAGTTGTCGCACGCGCCGGAACTTAGGACAAAGACTGAGACGGACACAGTTTCACAGACACTGATTGCTGAGTCATGCAAACAAACCTTTAAAGGAAATCTTCTGGTTGAAATCATCACATTACCGCCACGACGGGGTGTGGCTGGGGAGAAGCCACACTGCAGGGACACATCCTACCCAGTGTCGACTCTTAGGTCAACTTCGTTGACCGAAACTGAAACCAACCCGTATAAGACCACCTGTGGGAAGTTAAAAACATCCTACATTAAACACATCTCAATCGGTGACAAAAGCAACAAACAAATTGTTAAAACAACAATAGAGACCCCAAGCACACTCGATGCTTAACAGTGTCGATCATGCTAACGAAAAGGGATTCAAGTCAAGGAACCCTTACTTCACACTATGTCGCCACCACCAGCACCACAACAACACCGCCCACGACATGAGAAACTGAAAACATGGAGGCTCCTGACTGCCATTAGGGCAAACCGTCACTAGGGGAGCGCAACCGCCTACTAATCGACATGAGTGGAATGCACTGAGGACGTGTTTGGTTCGTAAACTTTAGACCGGTATAAAGTTACGCTGCGATGTGATAGCATTAAACATGTTTGGATCACCTGGTCTGTAAATAAATTACCGTGTAATCGAAATTCTGAATCCACACTCACCCACCATACACAAATTATTACCTGGTTCTAGTGACATTGCCACTAGATTTTTTAAACCGTTTACAGTAACTTAATCCTAAGAGAAAATTTTGAAATAGAAATGATTATGAAATAAAAATTTCATATTTTTTTAGAATTATTGTGAATCCATTCCAAAAGGGGATGGTACATCGTGTTGTCATTACCCTAAATTAAATTTTGTTACTTATTTTCTAGGAGTAGCTCTTTTCGTGCAATTACAAATCATGAAAGCAAAAGTATACATGAGAATGAAATTTTCATAAAAAATAGTTTATGAACTCAAGGTACGTGTTCCAATGTTTTCAATTGTTTTTACTAAATATTTAGTCAGGGCCCCGCAAAAAAAGTAAATCTTGAGTCAGTGATAGCTTTTTTTTTTGAGAGAATTGAGTCAGTGATAGCTGACCAGACCTCGAAGGAAAACGAGAGAGAGTCAAACAACAAAAACAGTAAATTCGTGGCAAAAAAATCGTGTAAAAAAAAGTAAATCTGGGCCTCTGCTTGCCACGTCATCGGTGAAAAATAGCATCACGTTCTGGTTTATGCTTATTCGTGGCAAAAAAATCGTGTAAAATAACATGGACGGCGATGGACGACCGTCGGCGGCCGCATCGGTGGCAGCAGTGCTCCGCGACGACGACCTCCTCCGCGAGATCTTACTCTGCCTCGGCTTCCCCAACCACCTCGTCCGCGCCGCCCTCGTCGCCAAGCGGTGGCTCCTCCACGCCTCCGACCCGGCCTTCCTCCGCCGCTTCCGCGACCGCCACCCGCCCCGCCTCCTCGGCTTCTCCGCCGGCTACCCCGGCACGTACCGCTTCGTGCCGCTCCCCCAGCCCCCGGAGCTCGCCGCCGTCTCACGGCGTGCGGCCTCCTCCTGCAACGGCGCCTTCGCCGCCCGCAGAGGCCAGTCCGTCAAGCACTGCCTGAACGGCCGCCTCATCACCTCCTTCTTCCACGAGGGGAGACTAAGGTACCTTGTCCTGTTGCCGCTGCTCGCGGGGGAGCCCGCAGCCGTCCTCCCGCCGACCCCCGTGTCCCGCCGTGACTGGGAGGATCGCCCCGACGACGCGTTCACTGAGATTTTCCTACCAGAGGATGGGGGCAGCGATGGCATCACGTTGGTGAATCTCTGGAGGGCCGGGGGAAAGTATATGCCGAAGTGTATGTCCTCGGATCCGGGGAATGGGGTGTCCCTGCCACTGCGGCGATAGAGCTAGAGCTCCCCAACGAGCTGGGC
Organism: Poa pratensis; assembly: GCA_947311845.1. Taxonomy (NCBI): domain Eukaryota; kingdom Viridiplantae; phylum Streptophyta; class Magnoliopsida; order Poales; family Poaceae; genus Poa; species Poa pratensis. The sequence goes on from CAMZMU010000055.1 coordinate 6,326,562, forward strand.
ACAACGTTCCTCAAGATAGTGCTACCACCAGTCCATGGCAAGGTCTTCTTGGTGACCACTTCTGGGTACACACTCGGTCTAGATTTGGCGTCGGCTAGCTTCTTCACCCTCGAGCTCCCGGTTGGAGTGGGGCATAATTACAAGCTCTCATCTGCAGCAGATTCTTCTGGACTCTATCTTGTCACTGCGGACGGGTTTCAGCTCAGTGTGTGGCTCCATCGGATGACAACGGGCGGCAACAACGATGTTGATGCAGGTGGCTGGCTGTTGGAGGACACGTTCTGTGTGCGTGAGACATGCGAACGTCTCGCTGGTCACAACTGGGTCTCTAGGTCTGGAGATTTCGTTGGTGTTGTTGCGCTAGTCGGGGACAACGCGGAGTCTGTGTTCTTGGATCATGTCGCAAGTGGTGTTCTCATTTATGTTCATCTGAGGAGCAGGCTGGTTCAGAAGGTCCATCAGAGGGCGCCAGATAAAGACAGCGTTGCTTACTCTTTGCTTGGCCACATACGTTGCTCTCCCTTCATGATGACCTGGCCGCCTATTTTCCCGGCTCTCAACGGTGGACATGATCAACAGGGATGATCCCGCTGTGTTTGATCTGTATTATATCTTCAATGGGTATGTTTTCTATAACAGAAAGCTGTGTATGCTTCCATGATGAGATGATTGAAATTGATGAGGAATCAAATTGGTTCGGAAGGGTCAATTGCATTTCGTCTGACTAATTAATGTATGCAACTTTACTGTGTTGAATTCCTCTATTAGCCTTAGCAATGTTAGTGTGCAGAGTATCTGTCAGTACTGAATCAGTAGGCGTAATTAGATCTGGTATTTGTCTCTCTTCATGTACTTGCTACCAAGTTGGTTGACAAATAGTAAACTTAGGAATGCAAATGTGTAGAATCTGGTGTCGTGCTGGCATGCTGCAGTCATGTAACTTGGATCTTAAGAACCTCTGTTCATTTTAATAAAAAGATTGAAGTTTCCCTAAGAGTATAACAAGAGACTCCGGAGAATTGCACCGAGTCTTGTAAAGTTGACCGCAGTGTTTATGAAATATTGCATTATATGAAGATTTATCAGTATTGAAGATTCTTTTTTGGTAATTATCAATTCATCAGTAGTGCAAAAACCTTTGAAAAAGACAGCAAAATGAAACTGACTGACAGCTAGTCCAAGTTAAATCAGAGAAAGTACTTCTTGTGGCAAGGCAGTTTCTTTTATGTTCTGAACAGGAACATAAAAGACTAACTCGTCTCCTAACCCTTCTCACCCTCTTCTACAGCCATGTCTGTCTCTGTATATCTTTCCCCAGTCCAGTGTCGTCGAGTATCAACTCCCAAACACCCACCCTTTAAGGTTTTTTCAAGGACTGGAGTTTTGCGTTTAAACAAATAAGTTAGCACTGCTTTACAAGTCTTATAACCTTTTGTCTGATTGAGGCCAAGTTATGAAACAAATCTACTGGAGCTGAAAAAAAAGTTCAAAATAATGGTAAAAGTGCAGAGCTGCAAAGTTACAACTGTCTCCAAAGTACAAACCAACTACACATGCGTGGGTTAAACTTCCAGCGATGCAAAAGGTAGAACAGAATATTTATATTCCACTCCATAGCAAACCGGTCGTCTTTCCCACTTCAAACCAGGTTAAGTTGTACATGGGAGGATCTGAATGGAAGCATATATTTGTTTATACAGGGGAGAGTTGTAGAATAATTTCGATAACAGAATCGAGATATGCCCAGGTAGCCCACAGCTTATAATTATGGCCACTGACTATGTTTTGTACTTCAGTTATGATTTTTACAACCTTTTGGTATATGTTGTTCTATCCGGTGTTCTAGATTTTTTACCGCTAATATGCACAAAACTGTTAAGAATCATCTACACAATAAATGTAGAGTTTACCCAGAATTTGCTATGACAAGTGCTTGAGAATTATTTATAATCTAACTATAACTTTAGTCAGCACACAAAGATCAGCGCAGCTAGCTCTTACTCTGTTGTGCAATTTGTAAGCTTGTACTGTGATCGTTAATGTTAATATATCTTTTATGTTAAAAAAAAGTACTGTTCCTCTATGTAAATCAGCTCAAGATATGCGAATCAAGTATCTGTGACAGATTATGTTCCATGTAGGAAAATAAAACTATCTATTAACAAATCGGTCGTATCTCAGTTGTTCTTGAGCATCTGCAGAAAAAAATTCATTTTGACATTTCAGTTCGCAATTTCAAAGGTATACATATTTACTAAGTGAAGATGATGATATATGAAACCCAGCTTTCAAGCTGAGCATTCTTTTTTCATGTTAGGTTTTGTTATATGGATCTTGATCTTATTCGTATTTGGAATTTCTAGATCAAAGGGATGACGGCGAGCAAGATGGCATGTTTGCTCGGTGGAGGCAGTGGTGGAGTGTGCGGTGATTTGGAGGACAAGCTCCATGGAGCTCGTTTTTTTGAAAAATTCAAAAAGGATATTTCTAAGTTTCGCTACCAGTGTGCAAAATTCAATGCGAAATATTCCGTATTTTGGTCCGTGTAAAAATGACAAATTTTCGGATCTGAGATGGACAGTTCAAAATTCGAAAAAATTCAGGTTTGCCAGGATTTGTCATTTTAGTGTAGAGCGGAATACAAACTATTTCGGGTTGAAAATTTACAGAATCGTAAAATACGTCATTGTCAACATATAGGAATTTGTTCAGAATTTTTTGATACGTCAAAATGTCGATTTAAAAAAAATTCAAAAAATGTGCTCCATGGAGCCCCAAAAGCACTTTCCGCAGTGGTGACTCTATACACAAGTTGCAATGCAAAAAAAAGTTCTATCTATATTCATAAAAAATCTCATACAGCTAACAAGGAAGTGTGAGTGGATTGACATAAAATTTCCCGTACAGTTGTTTAAATTGGTTGACCCTGATAAATTTCTTTGACCACCCTGTGTTGCTGATGAACTGACGTGATGCAGGGCTTTAGTATTGCTCCTCATTATTTGATCACTACTCTCCCTTTGTACTGTACTGCTGATCACATGCGTGGTCCTGGACATCAGCTGGTCCATTGCCATCCTCATCACGATTCTAAGGTAACCAACTAAGTGACTTTTATTGTCAAGATAAATTTGTTTGGCCACTTTAGAAATCCCTGGCCACTTGCTCCAAGTATGCCTGGCCATGGGAAACCCGGCCCGGCCCGAAATTTCCGGGCTTGGGTGGGACTGGGCCTGGGCCTCAGATTTCGGCCCGATGGACGGGACGGGCCTGGGCTTTGCATATTGGTGTTTTCAGAAGAGGCCCGACCCGAGCCCGACGGGATTTTGCCGTCACGGGCCGGGCCTGGGCCTGAAATATAGGCCCGATGGTTGAGTCGGGCCGGGCCTGGGCTGGGATTTTGACCACGGGCTTTTTTAGGCCCGGCCCATGGCCAGGTATAGCTCCAAGTGAGTACACGGTATTGTGACCAAATTATGGTCCTGGGGTTGCTATAATGCCGACCAAATGCGAGGCAATCAACTATAGGAAGCCGGGATGATCATGTGCGCCACCATGACACGGGATGCTTAGCTCCTGTGATGCTCGTTTAGCAGAACAATGACCAGACACCACGCCCTGGCAGCTGCATTATTGGTTACCTGGGACCTCTGCATCTAGCAGAGAATATGTAGAAAACAAGCTGCTTCCTCTTTTGTTGGATGAAAGCTGTCCTTCTGTCCTGATTTTTGAAGAACATCTGTAGATATCACGGTACAAGCGCTCTTTATCACACATGCAGTTTCCTTTATCTTTGCTTGCGTTTTCATATTTGGTATTGTTCCAGAATAGATTGTAAGCTACAAAAGATCCACCTGACAGCTCGTTGTGCAAAACCTGCAAATTCCTTGTATATATATACGTTAACATTATTGTTGTGGTGGTTGCAAGCTGCTGATCACCCAAGGTAGAAACCATGGACTCTTCTGGTGCTCGTGAGGAGGAGGCAGTGACCTCCTTGCCAGAAGAAAGGCTCAACCTCGCTATTGTCTGCACGGCCTTAGTTTCCAAGGCTATGAACGGCCTGGGGACGCTGGCGACCATATGGGCGACCGTCGTCCTGCTCGGTGGATTTTCAGTTCTGATAAAACAGCAGGATTTTTGGTATGTTACCATCGTCGCCTTCGTCGAATCAATCGGGTATGTATACACATGTTGTCTGGCTTTCTTTTCGTAAGTTTTAGATCTGCAATTTAAATAAATTGATTGCTATCTAGTTTCTCAAAATCACAAATTTAGTCTGGCAGGAGGTACATAGGTTGAAAATTTGTTAGCAGAATTTTCATGTTAATTTATGCTTTGATTTTTTCTTATTTTCAGGAGTTAATTTGGTATTTCTGGCACATTTTCTTAGATTTGACAATAATCTTAACTACAGTATTCCAACACGTGTAAGATATATTTTGCATTATGCATAATAAGTATGTATTCTTGAATTCTTTAGTGCTGCTTTTGGCATTCTCTGGATCCCGTATTCGAAGCCCACCAACCCATCCATCTGATCCCTCGATACACAACCAAAAAGGGCTTCATTTTGTTTATTCTCCTTTTCCTTTTCCTATTCTTTCTTGTTCTTCGGCTTTCCTTTCTCTTGAAACTTAGATTAGTTCCTCTTTCAGTCTAACTCTCCATCCTCACTCCGAGGCTAAAAATGTGTTGCTTGTGCAAAAATATCTTGACCACCATTATAATTTGGTCCCATAAAAGATGGACATACTTTTTCTTTTTCTTTTTATCTGATTAACGTGGTAATTTCTAGAGAGCATGTAGTTAGTAAAGTAATAGATACATATATATGCACCACTTCAACTTCCCTCCTTCCCTTCCACCCCATGCTCCATCGCCGTGGTGTCGTAAGAGGCATCGTTGTTTGTTAATCGACCTGACAGTTATCAACGGCTGGCAATAGCCAATGGTTATTACTTATAACTAAGGATCTTCATTGATTTACTTTAGGAAAGAATGATGATAGTAAGATTATGGCATACAATATAGTTCTCGACCCTGATGCTTACATCGAAGCAGGGCAATATTTTGCAGACACACATAGGTACAGAAGTTGCACGAAAAATATCATATGTGTTGATGGCGTAGATCCTTGACCTCTACGGTACCGTCCTTTTTTGGCAGAAGAGAAACGTGGGCCTTATTCACTGCTAATAGTCCACGTTATCATTCCTAAAGAAGTGATTGAATGCATGCATGAAACCCGCCTTCACCACATCCCACCAAGTCATGAAGAATCGACTAGTGAAGCTGTCGGGCCCTGGCGCCTTATCCAGTAACATTGATTTCACCACCCTTCATAGTTCCTCCTTGGAAAAGGAAGATCAAGCCCCGAGAGATCCACATATTAAAGACAGGGGAAGCCAAGATCCAACGAAGATGGTTCATCGGGTGCCGAACAGTGGAATTTGGAGTAGAGTAGAAATCGTCAATTCCACATCTGCTCCTTCATCGAGGCACCATGTCGTCGACCTAAAGAAGGAAGACCTTATTTTGTGTTGTAAAAGATGGCTATACTGAATATCGCCATTTGCAAAGTTAAGAACCGATGACTTTATTGTCGCCATCGATTATGAACGGTGACAAAAAGGAATCGGATATACTTTTCCGTCACATTCCTTCAAAATGTATATGGATTCTTTTAAAACGGATTCGAAAGCAAATCCGATGTGGAAATTATCCTATCCATTTACATCCCTACATGATGTAGGGCAAATCATGACGTATGTGGACACCAACTCTTTCGGTTACATCTATCCATCACTACCACAGAACCCTCCATCGCTATCGGGTTCTGAGCTTTGGTCCATTACCCAAATAGCACCCATATATGGATTTTCTAAAAATGAACTAGTATTATCTGATCGTTTTAAACCAAATAATCCGATTTTTGACTGAAACATCTAAGGTAACATAGCATAGTTAGTAGTTAGTGAGTTGCCGAGTTCATCTGTTAAACAACAATTCACTTATAGTCATTGTATCCAATATAGTCTAGCCTTGTCAAGTTAGTGAGCTATTGAAGCATGCATGGATGGCATCTCAGCCCTTGTGTTTGAGTTATTGTATCCATATGGATCTATTTTGTTTATGTGGTCATGTTATGTTTATTTTGTCGTGCTACAATTATTTATTCTATGAATGTTTTGTTAAACTTGTTTTATCAATTATTTGTGTTGTATGGTTTGCCGATCTGTTTATGCGTGTATCAGTCTGATTACAGTGAGTTATAATGGATTGACAGGATCCTGGGCGGCTATGAGGATCCCACACAGCAACTTTTCTTGCGCGCTCCGGAAGTGCTGATAAAGAGCAAAAAAGCTGTGGAGTGGGAGCGACATATCAGTTGGTGGAGACGTAGGAGAATGAATCAAGAACACCACCAATCCGGAGGAGAAAGGAAAGCTAGGCTGCAGGTCGGAAAACCAGACGATGAGCAGAAGAGGAGGTTCGACGGTCAAACCTGCCTCGGGGCGGCCAGATTGCCGCCGTCGCCACATGCATTGTCCTGTCCTTTTGGCGTCTCAAGAAGCAGGATTACGTGGACCCCCAGCACAAAGGCGCAGAAGACCACCGGAACATCAGGTGGTCCCTGAACATCTTCTACGGGCTGGTGTTCACCCAGGGCATCATCTTCATCACGTTACGGAACCCGGTGATCTGGGCACTCTTGGTCAGCACAATACACAAGTACAGACTATATGTGCCTTCCGGCAAGAAAATAGTCCACCGCTATTGGAGCGACAACTACCTGGAGTTCATCACTGGGAACTGACGCGCCACCCTCAACATGAACCTCATCACCTTTGCCAAGAAGCTGGCGGTTTCCGACACCGCGGTGGACGACCAATTGGTTGGAATCCGAGCCATGGACCGTATCCTTAGATCAGTGGAGTACAGCAGCCTGGCTCTCACGAGGCTTCGAGCTTCCCTCGATGCCGACACACTAGGGAAGCTTATCGAGATGCTGGGCTTGGGTGGGACACCAGATGAGGAGGACATGAGAGGGCACGCTTCGAGAGTACTTCTCAAGCTCGCTCCAGACATTCTGGTCGACACTTTTCCTCAAGCTGTGTATCTCATATCTTCTCTCTGCTTGAGAAGACGACGGGCAAAATGGATATGGACCTCATCTGGTTTGGCTTGCGGATCCTTGACAGGCTCACAGACATCCAGCAAAACTGCCGACAGACCAAGAGCCTCATTGATCTACTGCCCAAGATCATAGACCTCACCAACCTTAACCTCTGGTGTTGTCACGGAAGCAGAAGAATAATCTCTGACTCTTGGATTGAACAAGAGATCATTCCTCTGCTTCAAAGAGAAGAGGACATCCCTCCTACTTCAATACGGAAGATCGATCAAGAAATTATTGTTGGCATGTCGCTTAAAATCCTGAGCAAGCTGGTCGCCACACCTGGTGATGCTGGGAAGAAGCTGAGGGAAGAAGCCTCAGCAAATATCCACTTCCTGGCCGATACTGGGATAATCTTGGAGCATGTGGAGCAGCAAGAGTCATAGGATGTTTAGCACTGGATGAAAAGGAAAAGAAAGAGATTGGAGATCACCAGAGGTCGTAAAGAAGCTCAAGGAATGTCTACTCTCCAAGGTGGCACACGTAGACATCACCAAAGTGCAGCCAAGCTACTACTTCTGGAGTACACCAACAGCGAGCAGCTAGCCAGATTAAGTCGTCCATCGAAGAGAAGAATATTATTCTGCGCGAGGATCAAATACCAACGACGGCCTTCATCGAAGCACTTGACCTGGATCAACTTCTGCCACCATGGATGCAGAAGCAGCAGACCGCCGTGCGAAATCTTGATCTAGAGGATCTACTTTCAGCGAAACGGGTGAATCACTGCAAGGAAGCTGCCAAGGCACTGGTTGTGCTAACAAGTGGATGTGAAGAAAATGCCGCAGCCATCCTACAAGAGACCACCGTGCAAGAGATGGAGGTGATGGTGAAGATGCTCTTCCCTGAGGACCGAGAGGAGAGCAGGAGGAGGATGCACGCCCGCTTACAACCAGAAACATTCCAGGTAGTGAAGAAAATAATCTATGCCGAGGAGGAGGATAGAGAGCGCACAACAAGTGTGACTGCAAAGCTTCTACAGAACTTACGTGCCCACGGAGGGACAGAAAATTTTATTGATCACATGCAAATCATAGACCAAGCACTGCCACGGGTAACTTTGTTTAATTGATTTTCTTTTGCACTCCCTAAATTCCTTTACATGTTCTGTTTGCATTGAAAAATTCAGGGCAGCTATTAAACACGCATAATTTTTGTGTGTGTAAATTGATTAGGTGCTCAAAGCTGTCGTTGATCAGGTGGCCAAGTTTGAGCAGCCAGGAACCAATGAAAATTTAGCTATTGTAAGAAATTACTTGTTTTCCCTTGCTCCTTTCTGCTTCACCTGTACGTAGCTGGATTAAATGATTGAATTTTTTTCCTACAAAATTGACTTTTATTTTTTGCATATATATGTCAATGAAGGATGATGGCCTGTGGGTTGAATCAGGAAAGGTGTTTGAGAGTTTTATAGGCCTCACTGTGCAGATTTGCTACTGCCTGGATGCAAGTGGTTTTGCCAAAGCACTGGTGGATGCCAATCTAACTGTGGACACGTTGGTCCTGAAGCTTAAGAAGATACTAGCATTGTACAAGTATCCAACTGCCGATTTTCCCAGCATAAGGCGAGCTAACTTGATCTCATGACCTGGATGGTAGGAACAACATCAAGTACAGAGAAACAGTCCTGCAGTGTGGAGTGTATGAGCAACTAAAAGAAGTGTCAAAGACCACTGGAAAACTTGAGAGCTTCCAACTGTTTCACTGTGATGTTGGGTTGGTAACGACGACCATGTATCATCCATCTCTTCTCTTGTGAGTAATTTACGGACACAGCTTGAGCTCTGCCCCGATTTCCAGGAAAGGTACTTAATCATCCCTTTTTTCATCACAACATTGTTCGTTATTATTTATAATTTCCATGCTATTTTGCTGACATGTCTAAGATGATTTAGTTACTGTTAATTCTTTGCAGATCCCGCTACTACAGGGAAGATGCACGCACCATTACGGTTTTACTTGCTTAACTGATACCTTTTGTTGGTTTTGGCATGAAGCATCGACTGTGCCTTTGTATACCAATCGATCTTGTCTACGGTTGTGCTTTTTTATTTCAAGCAAAAGTATTTGAATCTATTTGTCTACCAATTTTTGTTCATGTCTAAGTGGTTGTACTTTTGGTTGATACCGTCGATTGGTGCGCAATGTATTTATTTCAGTTTCTCTTTTCACACTGGTTCTTTAATGTGGGAAACATAGCCTATGTTATATACAATACTGTGTTTAAAGTTTCTAGTAATATAAGCCGAACGTTTGCACAATGTCATGAACATAATTCCTAAAATATCAATTATTACTGAACATACTTTTGACCCTCATCCTTTCTTCTACAAAAATCTCACAGTTATATTCTAGCTGATCCCCACAAAATAGGACGTTTAGAAAATGTCTTCATGTTCACTGGAATCTACTCTAGCGTATGGGTTGGGTGATGTCATCTGGCTGCATGGGCGGAGACAGCACCCGGCGACCCGGGGCAGCTGCCCGGGCTAGCTTGCGAGCTGGTGTAGACTCGCATCGATTAGCTTGTCAAGTTTTCAGCTGGTAAGGACGTTATTTGCCCGGGCAATTTATTTTTGGTCCTCACGTGCTTCTTGGTCAGTAGCCCAGCCCAACTACTAAACTTGTTCAGTTTGTACGTGAGTTTGTGGGCTGCAGCCTGCTTCGTAATGTGAATAAGTCTTTACAACTCTATAAATTACTCCTCCAGTCCATAAAAACTGTCGCTCATTGTACTAGTAACTTACTAACTTGTACGTGATCAGTTGTTTCGGGGGACATTTATTCCATTTATTCCGGACCAGAGGGAGTATTAATTTTACTTTCTTTTTTAATCTCATAGGTTCTATTTTGGGAGTTTGATGGACATTCGGATATCTCGGTTTTCGGTTCGTGAATCATAGTCTAGTGAGCTATTTTTCAGTTATGTATTACGTTTTTCCAAACTATGTTTTTCAGTTCGGTAATGATATTCGCATATATATATATATATATATATATATATCAAATATCAGGGAGGGGACACAGACTTTTTGCTCCTTGGTACCAGCACACCTGATATGTGATTTTTCTTTAGAATTTTTTAAAAAGTTCAATTTTTTGAATCTATTTTGCGCTAAAAAGATGACCGAGTAGTGTTACAAAAATTGGTCAGGAAATGGTCCTCATTAACTTCTGGGACAAAAGACAAATTTATGACAAATATAGCATGTATGTTGTGTTTTTTTAGGGAAGTCTTTAATCAAGGGTGCAATATAATTTATTCTTTGGCGAATTTTATTGCACGGGTGCTCAAATGTCAATTTCGGAATTTCGAACCTTTTTGGATTTCTATTTTTTTTACATATCTGGTACAATGGTACCCAGGTTCCAATATATTTTGGAGGAGTATTAGGTTACGATTATCGATTTTTTTTACTTAGCTTACGGCCCGCCCAGGCTCCTATTTCTTCCTGGCTCCGCCACTGATGGCTGAGAATTAGTCTCTCCCATACAATAAATTTTTAGAAGTAAAAAAGCAAGATGCAAAGACATGGATGTATCCCGGAGTTTAACTTTTTGTCAAGAACTCTACGTCTTCGTTGGAGAGGCTAGGCACAAAAGAGACTTTACTTTCTTCTCCTTGAGCTCAAGTTCAATCAGTCATGTTGGATTTCGAAGTGACCCCCAAATCATGACAAACTTGTTGAGGTGGATCCCTACATCAGAAGCTCTCGGACGACATACTTGGACATACTTGACATGTACGTACACTGGTAAGATAGTTCATATTGTACAAGTCTTCGATATAAAGAGAAAAAAAACATATAAAACTATAGTACTAGGAAGCAAAAATAATAAAGTTCTATGCTGGGTGAGGACTATGCATGTCCATCGCCGGGGCTACTGGGCAATTTGCAATCCATTTCCAATGCACCACCGTCGCCGACCCGTCTAGGCCCGCACGTCCAAGACGCATCCTTTCCCAGCCATGGAGGTCGACGTCGAACACCTGCGCTCCATTATGCATGTCCGCCGCGAGGCTATCGAGCACGGAGCCCGGCACCACCACCCCGGCTCCCCTCGCGACAACATGCCGATCCACCGCCATCATGGGTACGGCGCATATCGCCTCCGTTGTCGCCGCGCTAGAAGCGAGGGAGACGCCATGGTAGGACACCTCGGCGCGCATGCCAGCCCCGGCGCACTCGCGGTCCCAAAACCCCTGCGACGCGACGCGGAGGGTGAGGTTGAGCTCCAGGTCGAGCGCAGGCTGGCCACCGGCGTTGAAAACCGGGTCGAGGTGGGAGACGGAGTCGATGGCGACGGAGTAATGGGGCTCCTGGCCGAAGTTCTGATCCATGACGAAGTATAGACCTCCCATGATGAACATGGACGGCAACATGAAGGACCACATCACGCACCAGCTGAGGAAGCAGATACCAATTCCTTCTCGTAGCCGCCGATGGGGCGGCTGGTGTTGAGCGGCGGCGTCCATCGTCCTCGAGGATCCAAGTGATTTGTGCGTCCCTTTGCGTGGGATTTATTGGTGCTTATATCGATGTTATGGTATGTTTCTGGCAGTACGCACAAGGAAGATCATCATGGTATGTGAGGAGTCAATCTCAGGCGGAGATTTTGCTGAGATAGGAAATCAATAGATAGGCTAGGCATATGCACTATTTTCCGGCGGTCGGAGCAGGAGAAGGAATCCGGAACGCTCCCAGCCTTTCAGGTCAGGAATTGGATGGCTCGATTCAATTGCACTCTCGGTATCGTTCGTTCGTCGGAACCATGGTTCTCACGCGACCGATCCAATTCCTAACCTGAAAAGCTGGAACCGTTCCGGATTGCTCCGACGGCAGGAAAATCATGCATATGCCTATCTATTGATTTCCTATCTCGGCAAAATCTCCGTCTGAGATATACTGCCAAACACGTACCGTGATCTTCCTTCTACGTAGTACTGCCAAAACATACCATAACACGCCTATCTATCCATCATATAAGCCCCAATAAATCCCTAGCAAAGGGACACACAAACCTCGATCGATGACGATGGACGCCGCCGCTCAAAACCAGTTGCCCCGGCATCGGTCACGGGTAGAAAAATGAATTGAAATCGGCTGCATCATCTGGTGCTTGACGTGGTCCATGCTCGTGCCGGCCTTTATCTTCTTTTACGGCATATTCTTCGTCTTCGATCAGAGCTTCGGCCATACGCCGTCGCCATCGACTCCGTCTCTGGCCTCGACCCGCTTCTCGCCGGCGGCTGGTCCGCCCCCGCCGCGCACCTCACCGTCCGCGTCGCGTCCCAGGGGTTTTGGGTCCGCGAGTGCGTCGGGGCTGGCATACACGCCGAGGTGTCGTACCACGGCGTCTGGCTCGCTTCTACCGCGGCCACAACGGAGAAGACGATATGCGCGGGGCCGAGGACGGCGGTGGATCGGCCTCTTGTCGCGAGGGAGCCGGGGTGGTCGTGCCGGGTTCCGTGCTCGATAACCTCGCGGCGGACATGCGTAAAGGAGTGCAGGTGTTCGACGTCGAGCTCCATGGCTCGGGGAAGGATGCGTCTTGGATGTGCGGGCCTAGGCTGGTCGGCGCCGGTTGTGCATTGGAAATGTACTGCCCCTAGTAGCCCCGGCTGTCGATCGACATGCATAGTCGTGATTTTCCGGCGCTCAACTTTATTGTTTTACTTCCTACTGTAGTTTTTAATCTACAGGCTTGTCACGCGCGGTGAATTTGTTTTTGTCAACTGGTCATTAGTTACCTAGGTCATGTACTCTCTCTCTTTTTATGTTTTTTCTTGTTATTATCAAAGACTAGTACAATACCAACTATTTATGTCCGCTCAAATACGTCCACTCTCATACATCTGGTCTTTGTTTTGTGGCTGTGTACATCAGTTTGATGCAGAGGCCGGAGATCCGCACCCTAATTTCTAAAAAAAATCTGGTCTTTGTTTTGCGGATTAACACGTGGGTGCCTTATTTAACGCTGTCTAAGTATGACAACGAGTGCACTCTCGGTTACGTGATTCAGGTGCTTCTTCGAAACATAGAGACAGAAAATTAAAGCAAATTTACTCTTACCATACTTGACTCAAACTCGATTTATTTTTTACTGGAATTAAACACTAACCGCTTAATTTTGTGTAATGTATATAAATTTGTATGTAGCTCAAATGGTTGAGCGTCATAATAGGCAGGGCAATGTATACCTCCATATCTCCATTATTTTGTATCGATGCTCTTTTTCTCAAGGTGAGTCATAGTTTATAGAGAAGAAGGCCAAGATGTCCGGTACAACGCCAAGTAGGTAAAAAAGCGATACAAGCAGTCCCTTCGGGGACATCTGACAAAAAAAGCGAAACAAGCACAACGTCACGCGGCACAACCCATAACAACCAAACAACAGGTCTCTCCTAGCACCGTCTCTCACAACAATGTTTGTTGACTTTGGCCTTTGTAGGCGCGTGTTAAGGATTTTGGATTTGCTGTTCTATTCATCGCTAATTATTTTTAAGAAAATCCAGTTGAAAAGCAAGCAGGAAGGCGATGGAGAAATCCAAACCCAAGTTAAAATCGACGGAGCAGGCACAATCTGCCCTGCATATACATTTTACAAATGAATTCCAACACTCAAATTTCATGGAAGAGCCACCTATATATGGTCCATTCCGTTTCATGTTGTGTGCTGCTCACCTTCAGCTATGTGTTCTACGTATAATCTTATTCAGCAACCGAATCTATGAACTACTCCTATTGGTCAAACAAATCTACGTGGTGCTCATCTACTTCGGCTACATCATAATATCTGCGAACGGTTCATCTTCAGATTCCTCATCAAACATTTCGTCGTCTTCAGATTCCTCCTCAAACAATAGGTCATCTTCAGATTCGTCCTCGACATCTTCAGCTCCGATATGCATGAACGGTTCATGTTCAGATTTGTCATCAAATAATTCTTCGTCGTCTTCAGATTTGTCATCAGACACTTGGCCATCTTCAGATTCGTCCTCAAACAACACGTCGTCTTCAGCTCCGATTTGCATGAACTCTTCTTCTGGAGTAGCCGATCTGACGAAGCTGAAGGGATCCACGATTCCAAGCCGGCAAGTCGGGCACGTCGACGCCCGGTGGAACCACGGGGCGACGCACCTGGTCTGGTGTGGAAGACATGGGAGCATGGCAGCGTGACGATACCCTGGCCTTGAGTGTCCGAGTCCAACCAGCAGATGGCGCACTTGTAAATCAAGGTCACCCGTAGCTCGGGCAGGTGGATGTCGAACTCGAGGCCCGGGACAGGGACCCCCATGTCGTCGTCGAACTCGTCGCGGATGTACCTAGCGATCGCCGGCTATGTCGCGGGGAGTATGGATCGATTCCACCCAGTTGTCGGCGGCGAGGTCGTACTCCCTGGTCGCAGGCGCCATGGTGAGCATGTCGTGGATGAGCTCGCTGCAGACCTCGACGCACGTGAAGGCGGTGACTTCGGGGTCCTCGACCCGGAGGTCGAGCTGCCTAACGGCGACCGCCCTGCGTGAACCGTGCGATAGGGTCAGGTCGCCGTAGAGGCGTATGGAGCATGGGTGGTCGCGCGCCTTCCGGTGGATGTACATGGTCGCTTTCCCGAGGACATGGACGCGGGTCTCAGTCGCCGCCGCCGCGTGCAGCGCCTGTGGCGGTGCTGCTGCCAGTGCCATGGCGACCGCCGTATCTGTGGTCTGTGACGGCTGAGCGAAGAACACGCGCGTGGACTGGTGGCGATCGAGGCGTCTACCTTTATGGAAGCGCGGGCACTCCGGGTCATCCACGACATGCTCGGCGAGGCATGTGAGTGCCGCACTCGGACTATGGATCTGACTAGGAGCCGGGTTGTGAAACTTTTTCCAATTGACGGCCATCGTTGCAGATTCCAATTGAAAGGCGGTCCTATTTTTTCCTGCAATTGTGTACGTATTTTGTGCACGATTTTTTTTTTTTTTGCGACTTTGCACGAATTGTTTTTTGTAAGAAGAAATAGCACTGTACAAGATTTTACATGAATATAAGTGTGAAACCAAGAACTGCAAAACACGATAGATGTACAGAAACCCTCGTTTGGTTAGATGTTACAACGCATGAAGAGTGTCCCAACCAAAGGTGAAGATGGTAAGAGGAAATCAGCTAGAGTGGGTAATGAAATTCCTTTATGCTGCGTTTGGATGCAGTGAATTGAGCCCCGAATTGAATTGGCAATGGAAAACCAAATCAACCAATTCAATGGAATACCACAAAGAGTGTTTGGATGCGCGTGGTATTCAGCTATAGAATTCAGATTTCAATGGAATACCAAATCCTGTTTGGATGTCACATGTGTGGAAATGAGAGTATTTTTGACTTTGAACAATATAACCTCTGTAATATGAATGAAAATATACCAGTATATTTCAGATGTTTCTCAATATTATTTTTCACACAATAATATGTTAATAATCCAGAAAATATAAGACACATGACAAAAATAGCACAAAATGGATACATAATGTCTCACAAATAGCACAAAGTGGATAATTATGTCTTACAAATAGTAGAATGTGGATACATTATGTCTCACAAATAGCACAAAGTGGATACATTATGTCTCAAACAATCCATAAACATGAAAGTAAATAATATGGTAGCAATCATCAAGGCAAGGTCATGAGCCATGCCTTTCTCATTTCCATGGGTAGTGCCATGAGTGATTCGAAGGTGCGCTCGTTGGCGGTGACCTTCGCATAAGCTATCAATAGATCATTACCCACCAAATCTGGTATTTTCTTCAGTTCAACCAGGATTTCAGATGGAGTAACCTTCGGTGCCGGTGGTGGTGGTGGTGGTGGTGGTAGTGGGACGGTTGAGTTCAAAGCCTCCTCAAACGTCATTCTCAGCTCTCCCACCATGCTCATGATAGCATCAGCAGTGTGTTGCTTCTTCTTCTTAGGCCGCTTAGGAGTTTCTTCATCATCCTCCACAACCATCTGAGGAACGGATGAGGATCCAACTTGAGCACACTCACCTCCTGTCCTTGCACCTGCACCTGTGGCATGGTCTTTTGAATATATAGTAGAGATAGCTTGCCAATTCTTCACTTCCTTGTGCCTATATGGAGCTGCATCCTTGTTTGCCTACATAATATGCACATATATTAGAGATGATGTTCAAGTTGCAAAAGAATGCATAGTCAAGTTGCAAAAGAATTAGTATGTTACATACCTCCACATATCTAGCCCACACTTCATCACTGTCAACACTCACCATGTTGTTATCCCAATCCCATCCAAAGCCACTCTGGGAAAGCATCTTGTTGATGACTTCATAATGCTTGTCAAATGTCTTAATTCTTGTTACTATCTTGTCCTTGTTGATGACAACGTTACATGTCTCCTTCACATGCTTTATGCAAGCATTGTACACATGTGGCTTCCAACCATTTTGTGCATGGTCACCTCTGTTGTGATGATCAACAAGAATGGACAATAATGCAGTGTCCATCTCATTAGTTCACACAAGGTAAGTCCTACTGCCCTTCTTATTTTTTGTTTCAGCCATGCTTCTACAAGTGACATATGTAATACAAGTAAGGAGAAAGAGCAATATGTAGATAGTTAAAACATATATATATTCAGCCAAAGGTTCCATGATAGAAATATCACACAAATGGCAAAAGCATCATCTTCTAGCTAGCACAAAATGGGGACGATCAGCTAGATTTATACTAGAACACTACTCCATTGCTAGTTCGTCATGTGTCACAAGGTACTCAGCAAACATCTCATCAGCTAAATCCTGCCTAAAATCGGTCCATGAGTCGCTTAGTTGGACACTTGTAATTAGTGCGACATCTGCAGGTGCATGGGTCATAGCTGCTAGTTCAGCGTCGATCTCCTGCAGCAATAGATCATCTCTCAGATGTTGTCTATCCCTTGCATAGTTGTGTAACACACAACAAGCATTAATAGTTCGAATCTGCAAATATTTATGTCATAGTTAGCATTTGTTCTTCAACAGCCCAAAACAATCTACAATCCATATCGACATTTATTACCTGGTCTTCTATGGAAAAGAAAGAACAAGAACGCAGGATGGCCCATTTTTTCTTCAACAGCCCAAAACATCTCTCCACTACATTTCTAGCACGAGAATGCCTCAAGTTGTACAACTCCTTTTCAGTTTGGGGCCCTAGTACACTAGCAGCCCACTCCTTCAAGTCGTACCTAGTGGATCGAAATGGAGATAGAAATCCAGGTCCATTTGTATAGCCCGCATCAACTAGGTAGTACTTTCCTATATGGCAAATGCAAGTTATTTACGAATTAAACATGAGAAAAAGAAAGCCAAGAGCAAAGAGAGGTACCCTGTGGTACAACAAATGCATCTTTGCGGTCAATTCTCATGGCATCTTTCAACACTTTTGAGTCCGATGCCGAGCCCTCCCAACCAGGTAGAACATAGAGAAACTTCATGTTCCAATCAACCACACCCAACATATTAGTGGTGATGTCTTGTTTTCTATTCCTGTACCTCCCTTTGTCAGCCACCCTAACAAACACATCAATATGACACCCGTCTAGAGCTCCAAGTGCATTGGGAAACCACTTCCATTTGTAATCATCGGGAGGGGTGGCAGTAGGCTCAGGAAGTTTGATGAACTCCCCAGTTAGAGATAAGATGGCAGTTAACACATTACCGAAGTGCCTACTGGTTGTCTCTAAAGACCGCTCATAGCCAATCATCCTCATTTTAGTTCCATGGCCAACTACTTGTAAGAACATAGCAACATTTTCTTCTACCGTGACATAGGTTGTATCTTTGAGACCACCCTTCTCACGCAGCATAGCACAAAGATTATGGAAATTTATTTTGGTTAAACGTAGCTCATCATAGCATCGTGTCTCCGTCCCATTGTATGTTCTTCCCAATACATACTTTCTATATGCAACCTTCTTCTCAAAGTCATCGAAGGCACCTAGGTCCCTCGGTGACCTCTGAGTACTAGCATATGCTAATGCAACCATAGACACCTCAAAATACAACTTTGTGAGCATTATCCTTTTTCTTTTTCTTCTTTTGTTCTCTTCACAAATGTAATGAACCAATTCTTGGTGAGACATGATGATTCTACAATGCACAAACAAAGTTTGAAATTTAACCAATATGCATAGCCCAAATTCATATTAACATGGAAGCATTAACATTATGAACAACAAGAATGCATAGCCCAAAAATCGCAAGGCAGAACGACGTCGCTCAGCAGAGGACAGGGGAGGTCGTCAATCGGCAGCCGTCGCTCGTCCGCCGCCCGTCGCTGACCACTTCCCGCCGCCTCTCTACCACCTGCCGCCGCCGTCCAACTAGCTAGGGTTCGGGTCGCACGGGGAGTGGGCAGCCAGGGGGAAGGGGACCAAGGGGGAGAGGGATGCGAGGGGCGGAGGAGGGCGGCCGGAGTGGGAACGGAGGGGGAGAGGGTGGGCGGCGAGGTACCTGGCGGCCGGACGACGGGAACGGAGCAGGGGCAGGAGAAGCTCGTACTTTTGGACGAGAAGTTTTGGGAGAGAGAAGATGGTAGCGACCCGTTCGCTCGATTCAGAGCGAATACGGAGGTCAGGAGGTCTGAATCGGGCCACGGGTTAATTTGCCCCGCGCGGGCCTGCGCTCAGAATTGGGCAACAATTTCAGACACCAATATCTAGGACATCCAAACACCAGAATTGAGGCCCCAATTCTAGATTCTCCAATACCAAGCCCAATTCAGTGCATCCAAACACAGCCTTTAAGTATTTGGTTACTGGCTTCACACTTCACCAGACCACTGATAATGGTTAGTTGCAGACTTAAGGTGCTAATGGTTGGTTGTATTGAGCTGCATATTCTTGTAACTGCCATTTTTTTACCTAGGTCTCTTCTCTTTTTCTATATCTAATGATCGAAAGCTAAATTCACGTATCTTACACTAAGGTTGCAGTCAGCTTCAGAACTCCAATGCACATTAAATACTTGGTTGTTGGCTTCACACTTTTGCACCAGACCAGAGATCTCACTATTATGCATCTTAGTTCCATCACTAATTGTCGCAAGTTCTTGTAATCGACATTCTTTTACCTGGTATCGTCTGTTAATTGTATCTTTTGATCTTAGTGGCGAAAGTTAAAATCACGTATATTACACTGCAGCCATATAAACTGTCGGATTTTACTACATAGACTTTCTGGCTCTTATTCTAGATGTACTATTTATATCTTTGCAAAATTTGTATGTTTGATCCCTTTCTTTGTTAGATTGGCATATTATAGCATGCTGTTGTGCAATAAAACATCTACCATGCATCTTGATTTACGCAAGTGCATATCAACCTAGCTATACTGTTGACTCGTAACACTCCATATGCTTCTGTTGGCTCTCCCTCCCTTCGTGCTGATGAAGGTAGAGATTTGATTTTACATTTCTAATGTTTCTCCCATTATTGTGCATTCAGGATATTTGGTGTCATATACATTCCCTACTGACGCTGCGAGATGCTGCCCGTACTGCGTGCGTTTCTCATGCCTTTCTACGTTCCTGGAGATGTTATCCCAACCTCATATTTGATAGTGAAACACTATGGTTGTGGGATGACCTGGATTTCAGTAGCAAGAGTTGATCACGTATTGAAAAAACACTCAGGCATCGGTGTGAAGACATTCGAGCTTGATTTCTCCTCTTATTACCAGCCCAAGGCCTATAAATATCTTGATAGGTAGCTTCAGATAGCGGTTACACGCGGCATTGAAAAACTAACCCTTGTGATGCCTAAGAGAGAGGCGGCATGCAACTTCCCATGCCCAGTTCTATCTGATGGGAAAGGAAGCTCGATCTGGCATCTTCACCTTGTTGACTGTGCCTTCCATCCTACACCCAGCCTTGTTTGCTTGAGAAGCCTGACAGTGCTTCACCTCGATTGTGTACAAATTACAGGGGACGAGTTAGGGTGAATTTTTTCCAGCTCTGTCACTTTGGAGCGGTTGAAACTCAGGAGATGCTCCGAGATAACTTGCCTGATGATACCTGTCTGGCTGAAGCGGCTCAGCTACCTGCAGGTGTTGGATTGCGATAGACTGCGTATAATAAAGATCGAAGCTCCTAATATTTGTAGTTTTCACTTTACTACATCTGACCAAGTAGCGGTCTCACTTGGAGAGTCCTTGCGTTTGAAGAACCTAGATATGCTATGCTGCCGCCGCCTCTGTTATGCACGTGAAGAGTTGCCATCCATTGTGCCGAATCTTGAAACTCTTAGCATATTTTCACGTCGTGAGGTATATTATAAAACTTGTTTTGATTAGTCAGTGGCATTATTATGCATAGAACAGGAGTGGTACCTTGGGGCTTTAATTAACAGGTGGCATCTTTATTATGTAGGTGGTAAATATACCGGTGCCGTTGGCTCTTAGCAAGTTCCTCCAGCTGAAGCACTTGAGTATTCGTATGATTGAGGCCTACGATTATTTTTCTCTGGTTTCATTTCTAGTTGCCGCTCCATCCTTGGAGACATTCACACTGAAAGTAGGCCACTGTTCATCCTGCAAGTATCTATAATATGGTCGAACCATTAACTCAAGTAATTAAACTGTTTTTGTATCTTCAGGTACTGGTATGGCCAGAATGTATCGATGAATTGCTTTCTGAAGACCCCCCACATCTTCGGCAGATGCCAGGATACCGGAATGACAAGCTCCGGATAGTAAAGATCTCTAGGTTCTACTCTTCAGAGCTTGGTGGAGCTGACATCCCATATTCTCGAGAATTCATCGTCGATGGAGTGCCTTACACTGGACACAACTGATGGTGTTTTTAGGTGTCGTGATGGCAAACCAGCCAAATGCTTCTCCCTGGGTAGACCAATGGAAGCCCAGAAAGCAGGCTTGGTTATCGGAAAATACATAGAGGGAATAATTCCCCCGACAGCTAAGCTAAATGTTGTGGAGCCTTGCAGCCGGTGTCATGCCGTTGAACTCTAGTGCATTGTAATAATCTGGATGGTTTCATTTGTGCTTTGTTTCTTGATGTACCATCGTGTTGCACCGTGCAGTGTTTATCTCTGTAATAAAATATAATAATAGCATTATGAAAAGAATAATTACAGAAATAGGTTTGGAACAAGGACCTCCAAATAGTGCTCTTTAGAAGCCTAATCCGTGCTTGAAACTCCTTCGCTAGGATCCAAAAACCTATGCTTCTGCTCTTCCTCACCAGGCAATGCTTACTCTTCTCGATCAAGATTTTGGAGACTTTGAAGCTCAAGCACACGACAGCGCTTGAAACAAATGCTAAGAAATAAGCGTTGTAAAAGAATCCTGTTATTGAAATGCATAATATAGTATTTTTATTGATAGAAATACACATTTGCATGCTTATGGACAGTAAAGTTGGTGATGATACCCACCTCTTGGACGTCTCCAGCTGAGAAACAGAGTACGAGCTGCACCGGAAAGTCATTTTTGGCTCCGAGCTTCAGTGCTTCTGTACCGGTTATTTTGCCATTTATGTTCTTATCCACATAAGTAAAGACTTTAGGGCTGTCCTTATCCACATAACCAAAGATTTATGGCGCATTCGGTAACCTGCAGCTCCTCTTGCGCCCCGTCAGACTAGGCCGTGGAGGGACTGGTCTGGCTAATGCAGCCTCTGAATCATGTTACGCATGTCGTTTGGTTGCTCGATGGTTCATTTCTTACACGAGGAGAAAAACGAGATCAAGATGTTTGGTTGCCTGCAAAGTTCCATTTCGGCTTAGGTAGGTACAAATACTCGGTTTTTGGTTTCATGCTATGGTCTGGTGTGGAACATAGAATAGACAGAGTGATACAAACTAAACATAACAAAGACCGATTCAGAATATCATAGTGCAGCAGTTCTAGTTCATCACGATCATAGCATAGTGGGCAGTACGAGTTAACCATCAACTCGTCGTGCTCCATCTCAAATTCATCAGTGGAGGAGTTAATATATACCACCTCTCAAAATATTACAAACCATGAATGAAACCTAATCAAGTTCTACATATGGGTTATGGCGTTCTGCTGTTGGCAGTAGGCACGCAACTAGGACCTTCTCTCTGTGTCTGTCTTGTCCGCATAGACGCAATGCTCATCTTCGTGATCCACAAGGTAGTTCATAGCCTGGATCACCACCGCTGGAGTGTAGATAGTAGGAGCTGTCATGTTCGTCATTGAGTAGATAGTCTTATCAGAGCATAGTTGATGATGGGCTTATTCAGCAGCTTCTCGTCCTTGGGATGCACCTAAGATTCAGAACACATAATGTTAGTTGTGCGTCATGTTGAACAAGCGAAAAGAAAGATTGTGAGTTGATCTATCTAACCATGATGTGCGTAATCAACTTATCTTCATCCATCTTCAAGGTCGAGGTATGCTCACACCAAATCACCCCCTCAACTTTCTGCACACGGGTGATCCTAATCCACCTCTGTCTCCACTTCTGCAGATGGTTGTAAATCTGCGCAGTGCTCACAGTAATCCCAGTGAAGTCAAGAACATCATTAACCATGTTAATATAATGTTCTTTGAAACCTCTATCAAATGGATCCCCTTGTGTAAGAGCTCACAAACCCTATTCAGAACAAACAGGAACAGAGGAGCTGACCACTGCATTTGAGGTTGTCGAGCAAAACGAAGAGAAACTTCATTGTCCTATGAGTCAGGCATTGGATTGTCAGACTCATTAGCCGACAGAGCAAAACCAAGAGGGACTGCGTTCATGTTAGGTAGTGCATGGCGTAGTGAAGGAGCATACAGATCAAGATCCAGAGAGCTAGGCCCAATGATGTCCTACAATGCTGATGAACACAACGGAATCATAAAGCTAGCAACGATGTCCAAGAAGAAGATGATAGTAAGCAGGTCAAAGGCACACAAATTACGAAGATAGAGTATAAGCATTCAATCTACCACAATGTGCATTCAGTCCATTACAAGAACAGAGTTCTAAGCATTCAAGCTACCGCTGATCTAATACAAGAACATGGGGTAGAGGTTCTTACAGCCTGTCGTACGAGGAGAGGTGCCGCCGACGAGATCCACCACCGCCTTGTTGACGGCCGACTTGTTGCGGACGAGATCCACCACCGCCTTGCTATGAGCAGCCTTGCCGCCATCGACCTCCACCGCCGCCGTGCAAGGAGAAGACTTGCGGAGGACGAGCTCCAACGGCAGGATTTCTCCCGCCTTCGCCAACACCATGGAGCTCGGAAGGGGGAAAATGGTGATTTGGGTTTCGTTCATCGGCGGGAGGCACTAAATAGAGAGGTGAAATAGCGTGGCTCTGGCCGAATTCTCCCGCCGCAATTTTTGTGCTCGCGCCATCTCTGCCTCTCCGGTGCCTGCAACAGTTTGCACGCCAGGTTTCTCGAGGTCGCACGTCGGGAGCCTGGCTCCACGAGCACGCTCGATCTGAGCGTGCATGTCGGGCCTGTCCCGACGCTGCTTTGATAAGCATGCTGGCTGACCCGGGAGCTCGCGCAGGCAACCAAACACGGGATGCTCGCAGTTGGCGGATCTGGCCTGGATACCAAACGCGCCCTTACTGTGTTTGGTTGCATGGAATTGGAGCATGGAGTTGAATTGGACTAAGATTCCAAATCCGAGATGGAAATGAATTGACTTCTAATTCAATTCGGTTGTTTGGATGTGTTTGGAAACTGCTGTTGAAGGGAGATGGGGAGCTGCGCCGCCGCCGTCGTTTGGCTGCGGTGGAGGGGCCAGAGTCGGCCGGAGAGAAGGGAGATGGGGAGCTACGCCGCCGCCGTCGTTTGGCGGCAGTCGGCGGCACAGGCGCGCACGAGGCACGCGACGGTCTCGGCGTCGCCTGGGAAGGCAGGGGAGGAGGAGAAGGTGGAGAAGAGGCGGAAGACGAGGTCGGGGCGCGCGGCGCTGAGGGCGGCGCGGGACGCCGCGTTGACCGCGGGGAGGGAGGGGTGGAGGTAGGAGGCGAGCAGGGCGGCGGCATCGGCGGCGAGAGGTGGGGAGAGGCTGAGGAGGAAGGTGTCGACGGCGGGGAGCTGAGGCGAAGGGGCAGGGGCCTCGTCCGGGGCGGGGAGGTGGGAGGAGAGGAAGAGGAGGAAGCGGAGCGCGGGCGCCTGGAGGGGAGGAAGAAGGGCGCGGAGCACGGCGGCTGCCGCGCGGGATGCGGCGTCGGTGACGGCGGCCGACACTGGAGCAGATGGCCACGCGGTGGCGCCGACGGGAAGGAGGCGGGGAGGGTCACGGGAGGGAGGCGGGAGGAAGAAGGGCGAAGAGGTCGATTCCGAGCGTTTCCGAGGTAGCTACCTCGGAATCTTTGGCCAGCTCTTTACACAGGAGGATTCCGAGGGGGGAATTTGATCCAGTTTCCATGCAAAGATTCCCAGCGCACACCAAACGGTGGAATTGACGAAATCGGCCCCAATTCCATGCAACCAAACGCAGTGTTAGAAGTTACTCCCTCCATTCCTATGAATAAAGCGCACACACATTTTGAGACAAATTTTGGTCGAAAGAATTGACCAACAAGCCAACAATATCTTGATTATTTAGTACATAATTCATATTGTTAGATTTGTATAGAAAAAACTTTCTAATGATACCAAGTTCATGTAATATAGTCCTTATATATAGATTAATTCTTTGTCAAAAACAAATCTTGAAAAGTGTGTGTGGCTTATTCATTGGAATGGAGGTAGTAACACACATGAAAAGCAAGCCGTACGAATTTGAGAAACGTTTGAGATAAGTCGACCTATGGCGTCCCTCTTTAAAGTACACGGGGAACCAGTGGCGGAGCCAGGAATTAAACTGAGCCGGGTCGGACAAATAAGCTCTAAAAAGCAGTGTAGTCAACACAAAAAAGGTCCAAACAGATTTAGTTTCATGATTCATCAAGCACAAGTATAAACTGACTACAAAGAACAAGAAAAATACATACAAAATAGTGCCACGCTTTGCTTTTTATTTCTAAAATCTTCACAACTATTTTTACATTGTTGTGAATGCTATTTGGTATATTTGGTATACCATGCATCTACCAAAGCTGTGAACTGGACGTGACCTTACTCAGTATCCTGTACACGGGGAGAGGAGCCTGTGCTCAGCTCGCCTGCAGCCATGGCGGACAGAGTGGAACACGATGGTGACCACGGAACCGAGCGCAGAACTGAGGGAAAATAAGGTAAGATACGACACTCCTCACAGAGAAGTGCTTGGTG
Source organism: Poa pratensis (assembly GCA_947311845.1). Classification (NCBI taxonomy): domain Eukaryota; kingdom Viridiplantae; phylum Streptophyta; class Magnoliopsida; order Poales; family Poaceae; genus Poa; species Poa pratensis. The sequence continues at coordinate 6,351,985 of CAMZMU010000055.1, forward strand.
GAGTCGCCTGTGCTCGGAGAAGACCCATGGCGCCGGAATTTGAAGATCCTCGCGGGCGGCCGAAGAGGACGTCGAGGAAGTAGGCGTTGGCTGCAGGCGTCCTCGCCCCAATTTCTTCGGCGAACTTGACGCAGATGAAGCCCCTGTTCCATTCCCAATCCCAGGCGACCCTGGAGACGACCACCGCGACGACATGTCAGAGCTCTAGCGGCTCATGGCGGAGGTGGGTACTCGGTGGATAAGGTAGGAGGTCGACCAGCAGAAGGCGGTCGCAGCGCATCTCCACGCCTTGTATGCCTCCCCGCGCGCAGCTTGGTGTCCCGGCCTGTGAAGGCCAACGCAGACTTGGCGACAGCGAGGCCCTTGGCGGTGCGCCCGAGAGCCTACTCCGCGTGCTGGAGGATCCTGGTCTGCCTTCCGCAATGTGGACGAGCAGAGGCGAAGGAGGGATGGGGATTGGTGGGACAGCGGCGACGGAGGGACCGGAGATGGGGAGGGGATTGGCGGTCATGGGTAGGCTGGCTCGTTCGTGCGTTCTTTCTTTTCTTTTTCCCTAGCACCTGATTTTTTTTCGCCCGATCTGAGCTGGGTCGGCCGACCCTCCTCGACCCCCTACTGGAGTCGGCCCTGCGGGGAACCCTCGACCTCCACCGAAATCGGCCCCTTCCTCCACCTTCCCTCACCCATGTCGTCGCTTGTGGAGGCCAGTCGACGGCGACAACGCGAGTCCTCACTTTCCCCAATGACGGGGATGTACCCTTCGGGTCCCCTACCATTGTCATACCTGGTGCGGCCCAGCTGAAGGCGCACACAGAGGCCCACCTGGCGGCCCAACAATTACTTGAAGTACAAGACAAGTACTCTAAGACGTAGTCTATTAGGACTCATGTAAACCCTAACTGTCTCCCTTTATAAAGCCAGGCAGGGGCACCCCCAGAGGCAGAGGAATACGGCACAACTAGACAATACACAACCGATAGGCATAGCCCTAGCGAGATTGCATCTCACCACCACCATTGCCATCGCGGCCACCATGTAACATCATCATCAATACAGATCAGACAAGCAGGAGTAGGTCTTTACCTCACAATGAGGGGCCGAACCTGGGTAAATCCCTGCTTGTCAGCCGACGGAACTACCAGCGCGCCAACTTCTCCCTCTATACGAAACCCTAGGTATCTCACCATGGGATTTGCCGTGGCCTCCCTACGTCACCCAATAAGATCATGCCCTAGCATCTCGTTGTCTTCCTCAGTCAGCTATGATCTAATTCACCTGACGATACTGGTGTTTCTGGCTATGATCTAGCCGCCGCGTTTTGGCATGGCCTACGAAGCACGGCAGTACCACCCAGTGTGGCACGCCATCCTTATTGTCGTGGTCTTCCAAAATTCAGATCGCCACAGTCAAGTTGCGGCAGTAGCGACCAATGGCATGCAGTGCATTGGGCGCCCGCATCTTCGCCCTAGGATATGTTGCTCGGCGTTCAGCCGATTCGTTCGACTCCCCTTGCGCAAGATCCTCCAATGTCCTAGGGGTGGCTCCGTCACTGCCGGTGTTGGTTAGGGCCATTGGCGTCACCGAGATTCACTTTCGTCGGGACTTTAGGTTACGTGATTACGACTATCAAGCGTGATTACCATAATACTGGCGGAAGTGGGTATATCAAGTTGGTCTGAAGGTCAAAGGATATTGGCGAGGAAAGGATCAAGAAGGGTAGGCAGTTGACGTGTTTGTGCTTGGTGTTCAGCGCTTCACGACATTTCCAACAGTTCTCGCCACGCGGTGGTGACAATGACTTTCCCATATTTTGTGGTGCTCTTTGAGATATGTGTCTCAGTTTTTGGGGTGAAAAACCTAGCTACGACTTTTGATTGTTGTACCTGGCAATGGTAACTCGCTAGTCATTTCCTTGTTGGAGATATTGTATGGTGATTGGACCTTCTCTAGGGTGAAAACCCAGGTTATGACCATACTGATTATAACAAACGTCGAAGATGTTGCGCACAGTTACCTGGTTGGAGGCTTCATTTTGGAGTACCTAATTCGTAGTCGAGATATCGTGACCACTAGCGGGTGGTGCTATTACTGTTGCGAGGCTCGCGGGGCCTTTCTCCTTTTTCTTATTTTTGTTTTTCGGCTGTATGCGCTGCTATCTACTCTTTCTACGGCCCAAAGTGAGTTACCTATTTTTTATGTGCAAAAGCATGCCAACAACCTAGTTTATCTAGCTAGTCATGTTAACTATGTTTTTTTTTTTTTTTTTTTGGTATTGCATACGTGTGTTAGATTTGTAAGAAAACATGTACATGTTTTGCTACAAGTTTCTACTTCCTGCGGCCCAAAATAAGTGTCGCAGGTTTGAGCTGGGGATAGTTCAACACCGCGACACTTATTATTATATGGATCAGAGCGAGTAGATTATTGTGAAGGCACATTCTAGTTTTTTCAATCTTTTTGGGCAGTTTGCTATAAGTTTGTTTTCTCTCAATTTTTTGATATTTGTACTTTTTTTCCAAATTATAACGTACACATATGTTTTTTATTGCAAAATCACATGTCACATGTTGCAATGTTTTCAATCGTTTTTTTGCAATTTTATCTGTTTTCCTTATTTCAATGATGTTTTTATGTGCTTTTCCAAATGTTGCAAACACATAATTTTTTGTTGTAACTGTTTGCGATTTTTGTTAAAAATGTTAGTGATTTTGGTTGTAAAGCAATTCTGCAGTAATTTTTGTTGTTATTTAACCAATTTGCTTTAACCCCTAAGGAACGCCGTATTTTGATGGGCTAGAAGAATATTGGGGCCCAAATAAGTCAGCCCAAATCCACCTTACCACCAGGCCTCAAAAGTGTGGGCCGGGTCGCAGGGCCAGCCCATTTCTGCTTACGTCTGATCGCTCGTCTCTTACCACCACTTCCCTTCCTATTTTCCCCTTCCCGGAGGCGAGAAGAGCAGAGAGAATGGCGTCGCGACTCCTGACCCGATCCAAAGCCCTAGCGCTCGCCGCCTCCCGCTTCGACTCGCCGCTCGCCGGCGCCCGGGGGCTCCACGCCCTCTCCACCCTCCCCCGCGATCCGGCCTCATCCCCCGCCCCGTCGCCGCGGCAACCGGCGGTGGTCTCCCCGCTCGGCCTCTCCAAGGTCCGCCTCCCTCACCCCCTCTCTATGCCTAGTAGCTTATGCCGACCGTACTGTATTATGTTGTCTCGATGACGAGGTTGTGAGCGAGAGGCGCCGCTCGTCCGCGCTCGATCTGATCGATCGCGTTGTGCGATCGCCTGAATCCGTTAGGGCTGTGTTTGTTTGTTGCGTTATGGTAGGCGGCTGTGCTGTGCCAAGCGTAGTTTCGAGGTTGTTTTTCAGATTTACCAGCTTGTGATTGTATGGAGTAGTTGGGAATTCCAATTATGCCTGTGGCTTCTATAGTGTTGTGTTGTGGTGTGGCTTCTATAGTGAGGAAATATTTGTGTAGCCAGCAGTTCTAGCTGTGCGGTCCTGCCTCATCAAGTTTATTGCGGGTTAGCTGGGGGTGTTAAAGTCACATGCAATTTCCTTTGCGCCTTTGTATTGGCTTGTCGCGTCTCTAAAGTCATTGAGTTTCAGGATGAAAATTGAAGAAAATAGTGAGACACTCACCGAGATTAGAATTCTATGTGGCTCAGTAGTGAATACACATGACACGGAGTTACGATGTACTACACACAGCCAAGCTTAAAGTGTTATGTTTACTTTACATAAAAAACAAGTTTCACTTCCATTCTCTTGTTTGTATTCCGAATGTGTTGCACGTACTTTTCAACCCAAGCCAGTGCCTTTCTGGAGACGTGCTCAGTACCTTCATAGATACCATCATGCAAACATGGTTCAACAGGGGCGATTCTTCCTAATATTCTGTATCGCTGATTATATGCAAATACAATCTTTCTGTATTGGAGTCAATACTTTTTATTGGTGCCATCCGATTGCTGCTTATTGTATTTTATCTTGCATATGAAGAATGTAAGAGTTATATATGATTGCTCGCCATATATGTAGTGTTCTATAGGTTCTTATGCATTGTTTGTGCTGTCAACATGACTGCCTAGTGGTGTAAGACTATAGATAGGTACTTTGTGTGAAATATATTGATGTTGCTTTGCACAAACTTCATATGCATTGGTCAAGGGCAGTTATTCTTTCCTAGTGTGTGCAGAACTGAGATATAAAGGAGGAATTGGAATTTTTTGTCTTCCGTGGGAAATAAGGAATGTTGTAGGACAGTTCTTCTTTTGCTTGGCCCAGGAGTAGGATTCTAGATGCTTGGTTTGTGAGTTGTTTTATCTATCTACGTATCTTACTGATGAACATGAAAGACTGAAACACCAGTAGTCAGTTTGGTTTCCTTTACTGACAAGTGATCGCTGATATCTAGAAAATTCCATTTCTTGAAATTTATTATATACTTGCCGTTTCATGTATATGTACTTCGATTATCATATCTCTTGTTCAATGAATGAGTCTATTGTACTCGGAATAATTTATTTTTCTGGTGCCATTTATCTTCCCATATGCCAACAGATCCTAGGGTATGAGCAGGCATCTCGACGCAGTGGGACACAAGTATTACCTCGTTGGTTTTCTACTGGAGCCTCCAATGGATCTTCTTATCAGCAGGTGCTCGTGTGTTCCTGGTGTCAATTTTGTGCAACCTGTGTTCATTAGTTATTTTTTTCATTTCCCACCATTCCCTGCCAGAAGCATGCAGTTAAGAGTTTCTTATTCTCGTAGACCTCAAAGACAGTTGCTGGGACGGTACAATCTGATGCGGTGAAAACACAGGAGGGAGGCTCAGCGAAGGTCGCAGCATTTAGCCCATTGGAAGCTACTGCTGGCAAATACAGAAGCAGCCCATTGACACTGGAAAGCTCGAAAGTGAGGCGGTCCGAGATCTTAACGAAAGTCACATACTACATGATCCCCACTCTGCTTCTCGTGTCAAAGAACAGCATCAGTACTTCCCTCCTGGTCGCCTCGGTATACCATCAGATCTACATGTTCAACAAGGAGATCTTCCTGGACTACGTCCACCACGACATCACCAGGAAGTGGGCCTTGATATACTTCAAGCTGCTCCTGCTAGTCATGGCCAAGGACACGATGGTGTACTTCGGCTTGTTCTAAGTCGGCACGGTAGTTTCTCGAGAAGTGCATCAGGAACCTGTCTGTACACTGAAATAATCATCAAGGTGGACAAAAATTGCCCAACGGCTTGTTCTCTTATGTTCCCCCATGTCAACTTGCTTCTTTTATATCTATCTTTTGGCTGTGGTTGTTTAATGAATGGCAAACCAAAGTGCCAAGCATTGTGTTTCTTCAAGCAATGATCAGCTGTTACTAAGTACCAGTTTGTATGAGACAAGTTTGCACTAGTTTTGTAATAATGGTAAATAATAATCTTTGGTGTTTTGTTTAGTTGTTGCTCTTCCAAATCATTCATATGTCATGTTTTGTTCCCTCTATTGTGTCCTGCATTGTTAAGTATTTTCTCTCTCAAAAGAGTATATTAGTTTGCTCATTCCTCCCTCAACTAAGTGCACCTATGAAGTGTGATTGGTTTAGCACTATCCAGTATCCACCCCTGAAAATGGCTGAACTGATTCAGCCAACTGAATAACTCTTGATGGTCCTCTGGTCTGATGATTAATCAATCTGTCGATTTTGATTGTTTGGACTGTTTCGATTTGCTTGAGGCATGAAAGGCATCCATTGTTGTATCATCAATTCGGTATGTATATTCAAATCCGTGCATCCAAATAAGTTTACAAACGATGACCCAAACTGATTTCATCTACTGCTTTGGTAACCCAGAATGGTGTAGATGGTCTGCAGCATCGCTGGCACGATGATGAGCCCAGCCACCACGGCGAGCGAGACGGACACCCAAGGCGACGGGAAGAAGTGCAGTATGAAATTGCCACACCACCTGCTTGCCCGCCTCCTCCTGTGCTGTGCCACCGAGCTGAGCATCTCACTGTACTCTTCCGGCATGCGCACGCTGGCCGCCTCAGTGGCGATGTCACGGAAGAAATCCACCACCTCCTCGTCGGTGCACTTCACGCTGCCGAGAACCCACCGGCGGCGAAGCAGCGCCGCGTCCTGAGGGCACCGTATGAGGCCCTCCATGCGCGCAACATGTACCGACACGCAGACACCTTGCGCCCAGTGGAAGTACCTCTCGAAGGCCACCATGTTGTGGAGCACCGGCGCGGTGTAGGGGAGGATGTGGAAGCTCGGGATAGTCATCACAGCCAGGGGGCTCGCCGCCGTGCTCCAGAACTTCATGTCGAGGTCCCCGCCTCCCCTCCTCTCCGCCGTGTCCAGAGATGTCTCCCGGAACCACACCGCCGCCCGCTGCAGCTCCCTGGCGCAAGGCATGAGCCGCTCCAGCTCCGACACCGACTTCTCCTTTACCTCGAGATGCTTTAGTGGCATGGAGAAGACGCGATACTTGTTCAGCGCGACGCGTGACCAATGGAAGAGGTGTAGGATGTGATAGAATCTCGTGTCCGTCGTCTCCGAGTCAACCTTTCTGCGCGCCCTCCACGGGCAGATGCCGTCGAAGCATCCAAGCACCAGCTCCTCGATGGAGCGGAGCATCAGACGGCTGCACGAGGTGACGAGCAGCTCGACGGCGGCGAAGGGGACCTGGTTCTCCAGCACGAGCAGGTCGAGCTTGATGTCGTCGGCATGCTCCGCCAGGGCCGCGTGCAGTATGACATGCTCCCTGGTGACGGACGCCGGCGCCTGCTCCTCCGCGCCGTCGCCACGTGCGCCGGTCTTGCCGAACATGAGGGCGAAGACGAGCACGAAGCTGCTGTCCAGGAGGAGCATCTTCACGAACTTCTCCTCGTCCCGGAGCAGATCCGCGGCGACCGCGTCGTCGTCGTCGCCCACGAACTCGTCGCGGAAGCGGCCCCGCGCCGACCCGAGAGCAGCGATGCACTGCTCGACGTCGAGCCCGCACTGCTCACGCAGGTGGGCCAATAGCTCCTGTGCGACTTATTTTCAGAGTATTGGCTGGAGTACGACGTCTTTCCAGACAATAGCTCCCATGCGACGCAAATAGGAGCAGAAATAGCCCAGAGGCACACGGGTGCCAAAACTGTTGTTAGCGGGCTTGTTAGCTTAGATTAAGCATGTGGGTCCCACAAGATTGAGTCAAACAGCTGACTGAATTCGTCAACTCCGCGCCCAACTGCCAGTGCCCGCCCCAACTCCGCTCTCGTTCTTCTCCGGCGGCGGCGGCGCTCTCGTTCTCGGCGGCGGAAGAGCTTTCGTTCTTGGCGGCGGCGGCGGAAGCAATGGTGAGCGAATTCGTCTTCCTCCCCGTTCCCCTCCGAATGTATTTGAGATCTGAGCTAATTTGCTCATTGTCTGCTGATTCAAATGGCTAGAGGACGCGGGGCGGCGCTACTGGGCGGGGGGGGGGGGACGGGGGAAGAAGAAGATGGGGAGCCGCGGGTCGAGCCGGGAGATTCAACTTCGAATAGGTAACGCGCTTCTCTACCGCACAATTTTACTTCGATTTGGGTCTCGTTTGCTCGACCTCACGCTGCCCGCTACTGACAGAGAGGATGCTGCTCGGAGCACCTTCGAAATTACAGTCAATTTCTTACGATCTACGGCAAAATTAGTTGATGGGAGCATGGTGGACATTGATAGAGACACGATTGTGAAGTGGGAGGTTGATCTTGAAGAGCTTGATCCAACAGACCTACCGAACATGGGGGAGAAGGCGGTGAAGGCAATGGTGGAGAAAATTGCAGAGCATGTTATTTGGGGTCCAGAGCAAGAAGTATCACTGTTGTGGTTCGATAATTGGAAAGGTGAATATGTCAGAATTGAGGATGGTGAACAGCTTGCTGAGGAAATCGATCGGCAAGAGGGCTGGAGGAGCAAAGTTTTACTTTTTTATGCTCTGCTTGTTGATCTGAATGTTGATTCAAAGGTGGGTTATGTGCCCTCAAAGTTAGCTATGCAGCAGGCAGATGATGATTGGGCTTCCGATAGGCGTATAATTCCCATTATTACTGAACGACAGTAATAGCACCTGCAGTTTCTGTTGATTGGAATGCACTTGACCTACCTGAACCTACTGATTTGGTCATTGCACCGATGGCTGACACTGAGATGGCCAAACTTTTTGGCATTGAAGTGGATGAGAGGGATGAGGAGCAGGGTGAACAAGATGGGACTGACAGTGATTTATCTGAAGATGTAGATGAACAGCTGATGGAAGATGCTGCAGACTATGTAGATGATGAACACGATGATGAGCTGGTGCATGTGTATGACAAGGAAAACCCTGTCATTCGAGTGGGGAAGATGTGGCCGAACATGAAAGAGTTCAGGATGGCTTTCAAGACTTATGCAGTGAGACATCAGTTTGATGCAAAGACTGTTTGGACTGATAGAAAGAAGTTTTATGCGAAGTGCAGAGGTTTTGATGGTTCTGGCAAGAGGCTTGCAAGTGGTACATATCTGCTAGACTGCAGGCTGATGGAAGTACTGTCAGGGTTAACCAAATCCCCAAAAACATACTTGTCTTACAAGTTCAGAAACAGTATCAACCATGACATCACAGCTTTGGGTTGCAGAAAAGATCCAACCATTGCTAGCCAAAACACCTAACCTTACTGCCAAGAGACTGCAACTGGACTTGCAAAATACGTACCCAATTAAACTGAATTATACCACAGTGTGGAAGGCCAAACAAAGGGCAATGAAACATTTATATGGTGATTGGGCAAACACATTTAGGATGCTTTACAACTTTAAAGCAGAGGTTGAGTTGAGATCTCCTGGCAGTATTGTGGAGATAGATACTGAGGTGGATGCGGCTGGCAAAGTTTATTTCTCCAAGTTTTTTATGGCTTTGAAGCCTTGCATCGATGGCTTCAAGGCAGGGTGTCGTCCATATTTGAGCATAGACTCATCTTTTTTGACAGGCAAGTGGAGTGGTCAGTTGGCAGCATGCAATGCTCTAGATGGGCACAATTGGATGTTCCCTGTTGCTATTGGTTTGTTTCAGTCAGAGACGGAGGCTTCATGGACATGGTTCATGATGCAGTTGAAAAGATGTGTAGGTCCAGTGTCACCTTTGGCAATCCACACAGATGCATGTAAGGGGCTAGAAAATGCAGTTAACAATGTTTTCCCCCATGCTGAGAAAAGGGAGTGCTTCGGCCATTTGTGGATGAATTTGATCAAAAAATTCAGAGGCGATGAATTTGGGCGCATGTGGCCAGCAGCAAGATCGTACACCGCACAGACACATTCCTATCACCTTGGTAAGATAAAGGCTGCATGTACTCAGAATGATTTTGCTTCATGGTTGAGCACCTACCATTCTCTGTTATGGTATAGGTCAGGTTTCAATACTGCAATTAAGTGCGATCATATCAACAACAATTTGGCAGAAAGTTTCAACAACAAGATAAAGATTTTAAAAGATTTACCTGTGCATGACATGGTTGACCAACTCAGGATCATGCTTATGCGGTTGTGGGAATTGAGAAGAAAGATAGCTGATTGTCTGCAAGGTGATAAGCTTCCAGCAGTGGTACAACAGGTGGTCAACAGGAGCAGAAGTCTTACACATTTGTTTGTTGAAAAATCTTCATTGTGGGGTGCTGAAGTTAGAGATAGCAAAACTGGTAGGAGGCATGTTGTTAATACTGAATTGCATGATTGCACTTGCCTTGAGTGGCAACACACCGGCAAACCATGTGAGCATGCCATTCTTTTCTTAGCCTCCCAACCGAAGGTAAACATGCACCCATATTTGCATGAATATTATTCGGTAGCAAAATTCAAAGCTGCATATGCAACTCCAATTCCACCACTTACAGATCAGAAACAGTGGCCTGAGAAGCCATTGGAATTTACATTGTGTCCTCCTGTAACGAAAAGAAAGGCTGGCAGGCCTAAGCAGAGTAGATTTAAGTCCTGGTTTGAGAAAGGTGGGAGTAGTAAGAAAAAGAAGAAAGATGACAAGCCCAAAAGGGCTAAAAAGGTAGCAAGAACAGATGCATTTACTGTCAGGAACTTGGGCACAGAGCAGGATCTGCCAATTGCGCCTATCCAGATGAAAAGCCAAAGTATGTTCTTGTTTTTGATTTGGTTATCTTTTTTATTTGGTTTTTTTAATTACTAAATCTATTTCATGCTTTATTTTCAGGAGGAAGCGTGCTGCAACTGTTCCACCTGTTCCACTTGTTCCATTTGTTGCTGAAGATAACTGGCAAGCAAAAAGGGCACGAGTCAGTGGCAAGAGGAGAAGTGTGCATTCTGTGTTTGGTTCAACTGAACCTGGGCATGTCCCTGGGCATGCCCAGGTGCACACTGAAGACAATGATGTTGCAGCTGAGTTTGAGACTGAACCTTGGAATGTCGAGGTGCACACTGAAGACGATGATTTTGCAGCTCAGTTTCAGACAGATAACATTCAGACAGATAACTGGCAGTTTCAGACAGATGAAACTGCTTTCGAGGTTGAAACTGAGATTTTTGAGGAGGCGAACGACCAACCTAGTTCAGTCAAGAAGCCCGTGAACAAGACCAAGATGCTCAGTGAACTTGTATGTGTTGAGGAGGGAGAACCAAAAACAAGATGTGCGAAGAAGGGCACACGGCGTGGTAGGAAGGGCACACGGCGTGTTTGAACATTTGTGACATGTAATAATATTTGTACTGTGGTCTTTGTATTTGAATTTCGGCTGGAATTCAAATTTGAACTGAAAACCGATTCAAATTTGGCCTCAAATTTCAAATTAGTACTGTGATATTGATGTTTCCATGCTATGTTAAGCTCTTTTTCTATGTTAGCTGATCAATCCGAGCCCTTTTGCTATATTAAGCTCGTAGTCATGAAAAGTGTGTTTGAAACGACCTCCAAAGGTAGGGTAAATGCCCTCGTTTCTAAGCAACTTTTGTTGGCATCTTGTCTAAATCAGCCAAATTAATTTCCTAGACATCTATTCTACCTATATAGTGTAAATCTGAAGTTTCATTATGTTTTGAATAATTCTTCTATTTTTTATTTTTTTATTTAAATAACATGGTTTAATAGAAAATCATATGTAAAACAGATAAAATCATGTTTATATTTTTTTCTAGCAACTATATCACATATAACAACATTGGGCGCTGGTCTCATGTCATTTTGATTTTTTTTCGAATTAATTATGCTCATTTAAAACCATCGCTCTAGCATTGAACTCTAAACATGTCTATACAAGATAGCTCTTTTGTGGAAACCATTTTCGAGCAATTATCCAAAAATCATGTTTATATTTTTTTCTAGCAACTATATCACATATAACAACATTGGGCGCTGGTCTCATGTCATTTTGATTTTTTTCGAATTAATTATGCTCATTTAAACCATCGCTCTAGCATTGAACTCTAAACATGTCTATACAAGATAGCTCTTTTGTGGAAACCATTTTCGAGCAATTATCCAAAAATCATGTTTATATTTTTTTCTAGCAACTATATCACATATAACAACATTGGGCGCTGGTCTCATGTCATTTTGATTTTTTTCGAATTAATTATGCTCATTTAAAACCATCGCTCTAGCATTGAACTCTAAACATGTCTATACAAGATAGCTCTTTTGTGGACACCATTTTCGAGCAATTATCCAAAAATCATGTTTATATTTTTTTCTAGCAACTATATCACATATAACAACACTTGGCGCTGGTCTCATGTCATTTTGATTTTTTTCGAATTAGTTATGCTCATTTGAAACCATAGCGCAGCATCTGATCAAACCGTACCGTCGCACCCTAACCGTCCGATCAAGCCCTGGCGCCAACGACAGCCCTCAGATACGGTCTTCTAGAAGGATTCCCGATGGCGATCCGCGGAGGTTGGTTCCAGCCACCTGATTGGCCGCTGAAAACAGAGGGAACTAGATCCTCTTACTTTGCCCACCCGACGTTTTCTGACTTCCTCTCCATGACCGGTGGGTCCGGCGTTTGATGGGCACCATTTGTCAGTGACGCTCGAGCTCGCCACCATTGTCTCCCCTTTCTTCTGCGATTCTTCTCCACCCACGCGCAGAGCAGCGCTCGTCTCAGCGTCTGCAGGCCGTCGCCGCCGTAGTTTGCATGCATGGAACATATCCTCTTACTTTGCCCACCTGACGCTCTCTGACTTTCTCTCCATGGCAGGTGGGTCCGGCGTGTGATGGGCTCCAGTTGTCAGCGATGCAGCCCTGCACGCCTCGTTTCAGAAAAATAGTCGCGTCGCACCAGCGCTATTTTGCAGCGACGCTGCCCTGCACGCTTCGTTTCAGAGTAAACAATGTCGCGTCGCACCAGCGCTATTTTGCAGCGACGCTGCCCTGCACGCTTCGTTTCAGAGTAAACAATGTCGCGTCGCACCAGCGCTATTTTGCAGCGACGCAGCCCTGCACGCCTCGTTTCAGAAAATGCATGCATTAATGCACGCAGGGACGCAGACTTTGGCGTGAGGCATGCACGCAGGGACGCAGACTTTGGCGTGAGACTTTGTATTTCATCTGTTTCACCTCTTTGCATTAATGCACGCATGCAGCCTACGTCGCATCATAGCTATTTTCGCAGGCACCGCTTTGACCGCAACGTACTACTAGCTGTCCTACGCTTAATGCACGCAGAGCGCTTAATGCACGCAGAGCAGAGGAGACCAATGTTTTCACACCGTTGCTTCAACTAGCTATCCTAAGTTTTCACCCCGTTTTCACACGGTTGCTTCTTCATCTACCAAAATTAATTTACACCTCATCGGCTCTTTAAATAGTGCCTTTGCCTCCTCCTCCCTCTTCTCATCCCTCTCCAGCCCCTTTGCCTCCTCCTCCCCAACCATGTTGTGCTGGTCGACGTACTCCATGCCTTCCAGCCCCGAGTCCGTCAGCGACGAGGACAACCAGTCCAAGGCTCGGCCCTGGTACGAGGCGGACTACACGCCGAAGCAGCTGGGCGTCGCTCCCAAGCGGCCTCGCCCGAAGAAGAAGAAGTTTTGGTGCGTGCGCCCATCAGACACAACCCCGGCCCCAACCCCCCCCGGCCCCATCGACCCCACGGAGCGGGCCAAGGAGCAGCGTCGCATCGACCGCCACCTCAAGGCCGAGGAGAGGAAGGAGGCGAGAGAACTCGCCGAAGAGGAGGAGAAGGAGGAGGAGAGGGAGGCGAAGAGGCTCCGGCGCCGCATCCGCCAGTCAGGGACGAAGAGGACAACCGGATGCGGAAGGTCAACGGCCGGGCCCGTGACGAACGGGCTTCGGCGCTCAGGGCGGCGGAGTGGACGGCGCCGGCACCTCCACCGGCGGAGTAGGCCAAACCCCCGGCGGTTGGCCTGCCGGAAGGGCGCCCGCAGACGAAGGGGCGCCAGCGCTTAGGTTTAGGGTTTGGGTGGGCCCCCTATATTTAGGGCCCACCGTTAAATGTAATGGGTTTGTTTAATTTGCGTGAGTTTAATATGTGTACTTGGGCATATATGCCCCATATCTATAAAATAGCTCGTGTTTGCATTTCTTTTGCCTCCCGTTTAATATTTGTACTTGGGTATATATGCCCCATATCTATAAAATAGCTCGTGTTTGCATTTCTTTTGCCTCAGTTTAATATTTGTACTTGGGTCATTCTAAACATGCCATTTGCCATAAAAGTACTCCCTCCGATCCATATTAATGGACATATCTTTGTCTAGATGTATTGGTATATAGACAAAGATATCTAGACAAAGATATGTCCATTAATATGGATCGGAGGGAGTAACAAAATTCAAAGGCTAATACAATGGAACTAGTAACAAAATTCAAACTTTGTTACAACAAGCTAAAACAAGTACATGTGGGCTCGGCAACGGGTGCTAGCTAAAACAAAATTTGGCAACCCAGTAGGTTTTTTTATTTTACAGGAAATAAGAAAAATTCTGAAACGTCAAGGCCCAACATCTACTCGTCACGGCCCAACATCTACTCTGGCAGCCCAGTACGTTTTTTTCGTAAGGAAAACACAACTGTCGACTGAAGTTCACTGAAGAACACATAGACAACAAAATTCAGAAACTTAACAAATTGCTGCGTGCATTCGATTAAAGTGACACGAACTTGGCATGGCGCACAGATCGCGTCCTCTGCCCTAACGACGGAACAACAAGTAAACGAAAAACAGAAACAAAATGCAACTGTAATCCACCAGCCATCATATTTGCTTGCTTCTGCAAATCAACCATCTGCTTTAGATGTTTCTTGATCTTCTTCAGTTCCTGGTTCAGTTCGGACTCCGAGGGCAGCCCGGGCAGTTCACCATTGCGCGCATTCCTCTTCACCTCTCTGTCAGCACGGGCGCACCCATCTCCGAGCTTTCCCCCATCTCCACGCCCACCGGCGGCAGCCCCCCCAATCTGAGCTGCAAATTTGCGGCCCCCATCGAATCAATGTAGCCCTCAAACACAATCCTCTCTAAATAATCATCCATCCACTCGAAATAGCCACATTTCTTCAGGATCTGAAAACAGCAACATGAACCCTAAATTCAAAATTTCCCAAATTCGACGAGCAAAAACGAATTGCGGTGCAATCAAAGCAAAAGGATGCGAAAGAACTGAGATCTATACCTGCCCATCCCTTCCGGTGTGCCTCTTGCTCAAGCAGCTGACATACTCGCGCCCAAGATTGCCATTCTCGTCGGTCTTGCTGACCCAACGCTTGAGAGCCTCTGGGCGTTTGCAGTCTGGGCACCGTGTCAGCGGCACTACACCATACCGCGGCCATTGTGACCGCGCGGCGGAGGAGACAGACATCTGCGCTTCGTCGCCGGAGAAGAGGGAGAGAAGGATGCGGGAAAGGGGAGGGGAAGCAATGGCGGCGTCGGGAGGTCGGGGACGGGCGAGGTTCTCTTCTAACTGACCTGAGGTGGGACCCACGCAGTGCGTACGTGGACAAGTGGTGGGCCTAGTTCCTAACGGTCGCCTGTTTACAAACGGTCACCCAAACCTAACGAGCGTTTAAGTGCCATGTTGCCTCTGGGCTATTTCTCCTCGTATAGGCGTCGCATGGAGGCTATTGTCTGGAAAGACGTCATACTCCTTCCATTGAGTTGGAAACAAGTCGCACTGGAGCTATTAGCCCCACGCAGGTAGCGCAAGAACGGCAGCTTGGACTCGTCGTCGAAGGCGAGGCCTCGGTCCCCCCGGTGGTACGGGCCGATGGCAACCGCACGTACCGTGTGTAGCGCCTTGACGCCGGCGCGCCGGGACCGCGGCCGGAGGATGGTGGCAGGGCGCTCGCCGAGGTACCACAGCGTTGGCGTCCGGCCGATGAGGTCATTCAGGACGGCGGTGTTCCGTGATGCCGACGTGAGCTCGCGCAGCCATTCTGTGTGGATCTCACCGTCGGTCTGACTTAGAGCATTCCTGCCGTTGGCTGGACTTGGAGCGATGTCCATGTCCGGCGCGATGTCAATGAGGTGGCGATCGTCTGTGATGCTCAGCCCGTCTCTTGTGGTCATTGTGAATTTGTGATTCCTTGGTCCGTGTTTACCAAGTTCATCCGAAGTATAGTATGGTACGCAGACGCAGAGACGTTGACGTTGACTCGAGTTTTTTTTTGACTAAACTACTTGTATATTAGACAGAATACCGTACAAGGACGCATACAAGTAGAATATAGGACAAATACGAACATAGACACAGCTACAACCAACTTACAGAAAGGACCTCAAAGAAAACAAAAAACACACAAATATCCTCATGGTCCTTCTTCTTCCTCTCGACCACGGAGCTCCAAATCTTCAAGACGAAGCCACCGACCGAGACAAATCCGTCGCTTCCAAGGTCGCACCACGGCACAGGAAAGCTTCTCGCCACAGGCGTTGATGAGCCGCAACACATACTAGCTCGCCGGAGCCAGAGAAGATGACGATGAAGGAACATCGGCCGGGGACGCACCCCAAGCTTCCCAGCGGCGCCTCACCTCGACAGAGGTGGCCAGATCCCTCTCCAACAGCTCCCACCACCCAGCAGCCGCAACCACGAACCAGCTCAACCTGCCACATCCAACTCTCCCCTCGCCACCACGGCCGGCCGGAGAGAAGAACACCGCAAGCCAAAACTGCCGTACTCCTCCACTCCATATGCTCCTGAACAGGCACCCGGAAACTCCGGCGACAAACACCGAAGCCCAGCTACCCAACCCCCAGATCTTCCAGAGCAAGATCAGAGCACACCTTACCGTGGCGAAGAGAAGAGCAGGGGACAAAAGATCCGTACGCCGGACGCCATCTTCGCTGCAGCAACCGGCCAGAGCACACCTAGACTCACCGGATCGATAGATCCGTGAGCACGCACCAGCCGCAGCTCGCCGACACCGCCTAAGACAGCGTCGGGAAGGAGATCGAACTCCGGCACCATTATTCCCCACCAGCAGCACCTCCCTCCCCCTCACGGCGGCACCACCAGGGACTCCTACAGTACTATATACACGCCGGAGACACAGAGACGAGGTTCCGCCCCCCTCCCGCCGCCGAAACGGTGGACGGAGAGGAGAGGAACCACCGCCCTGGCCGGCGACAGAAACGAGAACTGAGACCGCCTCCCTTTTCGCCTCCTGGGTACTGCAGCAAGAGGATAAGGGAGGAGACGAGTGACGTTGACTCGAGTTTGTCTGCCATAAATCCAGGAAATGTTGGGAGCTCTGTGAGACTCTGAGAGAATGACAGACACTGAAGCCCGGGTGCAGTGTTCAGACGGCAAATTCTCCGTTTCTTGGTAGCCCCAACGGGCTTGTCACCCAGGAAATGAACTGATTCAGGTAATTAACTGATGAGCTTTTGTGCTCCTTTGGAGTGATCAGTTCCAAGTGCCGATTTGAAGTGTCCATGGTCGATGCGTGACTGTGCTGATGATGTGCATTCAGTTATCAATTGAGTACTGGCCATCGTAAGACCGTACAGAACATGAAGATCTTCCATCTCTCAATTGCATACGAGATGCTAGACAACCACCGGCTGTTCATGGGCGTTTCATATATAGCCAGACACGACGAGGTTGTGGACAGCAGACACTGCCATTATCTAGGGATACAAGTGGCTTGGACAGGGTGAACCCACCTGTCCATCATGGTTCTTTTGTCTCCACAATGCACAAACCCGGAACTGCTCAGGTCCCAATGGCATTGGAAACACTGTGGTTCCTGCTATGTGTTCTTCCCCGTATTGATCTGTGGCTGCATTTGATGCTCATGTCATCAGGAATGTAGCACATACCATGTGGTGAATGGTCTGGCAGCTGCAGGTGAACATCCGATACGGCTAACGGCCGTGATCTCTGGACTGCTCACCTATGCTGGCATGTTGTCTGCTCCTGCAATGAAATGCAACTCACCGGATCGTCCTCATGTGTTCTTATTCATCCATGTCGTTTTCCTCCCCCCCCTCTCCAACCTGCTGCATTTATCATGTTTGTTCTCCTAAATCTCAACAATTTCTTACTGACAGCAAAATAAATGGCGAATAATGACCTGTATTACTGTAGTCCTTGTTGGATACTTGGTGTACCTACAGTCTGGGTACATTTTTGCAGTGGATCTTCTTAAGCCTTTTATTGGCAACTTGCAAGAAGTACACCTGCACATGTGATGTTTAATTCACCCATCTTACGAGAAAGAAGGTGGACTGATGGAGTTTCGCCCTATCTCTGTTTTTTTTTTCAGTCATAACATTCTAGATTTCAGTAGTAGTTTCAGTAGGTGCTGCAGAAGACACCAGATTCAGTACAGCTACGCAAGTACAGTCACAAGCTGATCTACTGAAACTTTGGACAGTCTAGAGATAATTCAATGCACCATATGCCTTAACTTCGAGATGCAAGAATCATCGACCCCTATTAAAGTCCCTAGAAGTACACCTGCCATTAAGGTCTCCTGTGCAGACTTTCAGTGGCTAGCTAGTTGGATCCTTATATCGATCTCATTATAGTCCAGCAACTTACCCATCACTTGTCAAACTATCACGGTGCTTCATATAAAATTTCAGTATTGTACTAACTATATCTGCTTATGGATCTAGTAATAGTATATCCCAGAATTGATCTGCATGATCCAGGCTGGAGGTTGGCCAGTTGCCATGAGGTATTTCTTCTCTATAGTGACAGTCATTGGATTCTTATCCGCAGAATGACATGAATGATACATGTGCCTTCTGTTTAGTTTGTTCTCTTTGGCTTTTCTGCAGTAACTTGGGCACCCTGAGTAGTCCAGGTTCACTGAAGTTGCTCTATGCAGGCACAAAATGTAGGTACAGTCGAAAAGTCATTTTGTCTCCCGAGTTCAGTGACCCCTTTATTTGAAACAATTTAAAATTATATTTACAAGTTTTTGAAAAATCAGGAAAAAAAGTTCTAGATATAGTCATGATGCACCCTACAAGCACACGAAATCCGAATGCATTTTTTTTTGAGATTTTGCAACATGACTATATCTAGAACTTTTTTTGAGATTTTTTCCCTAATGTTTAATACATCATTAACAACATGCAGAATTTCTTTTTCAGATTTATAAAAACTTGTAAATATGAAACTTTGATTTTTTCAAATAAAGAGATCACAGGAATGCAAGAGCAAGAAATCTTCACTCCACAATAATTTACCACTGAATAATTTATGCTAGTAGAGACCAGGTAGGATTTGGTTTGTTGGGGAAGTCAGAGTTGACTTTGTATTTCATGGATGGTGTCTGCACACATTTAAATGTCTACAGAACTCTGCTTTGGTCACTTCGACTTGAGCTAACATTACTAGACTGAACAGACCGTTTGACAAACGTTTCATTCAGACAATACGAGTATTAGTGTATAACTCAGGAAACTAGCTAATCAATCTGATTCAGTGAACCGCAGCCTGTTCTTTGTACTGCTCTTTTCGATTTGTTATTACTGCGGATATATTTGCAACTGGACAAATAATGTCCGAATGTCATGCAATTTTCCATCTGTAGCGTGCGTGTATGTATGGCATGGGCAAACAAGACTGATAAAACAAATATTGGATTCAGATTTGGATCCCGGGGAGTATCTAAACTGGCCCCGCTTGATACCTGTTACAGCCCTCCCAGGTCTAGAATTTGGGCAACTTGCATGCTGCTTGCCTGCAAAGAGTTGTACAGATCACTTCTGTCCGAATCATTTAGATTCTTCCGTCAAGTAATTACAGCACATCGCTCTGCTACTCTTGAAATGAAAATTTGGAGTCCCGTAGAAATCACTCAATCCTGACCTAGCTAGCAATAACAGTATAAATTGTTGAGAGGCCAAACATAATAATCTTGGTAATATTGGTCACAGCTGAACTCTGGCGCCTCCGAGCTACTAAACGAGAGACATAAAACCATGTCCTTCATTCAGAGTCACAGTCACAGCCGCGTCATCATGTCTTCTCAGTGTTTGAAACACCATGACCAATGATGAGGAAGATCAATATTCTGCTCATAGACCAGCCATGCCATTTTTCTTTTTTTGAGTTTAAGGCGGTTGATATCCGCCACTCGATTAGATATAGTAATAGAGTGCTATGCACAGAATGTGAGGTTGTGATGAAGATATAACTAGCACTCTAGCAGGATATCCTTTTTTGAAGTAAATAATGAAATTCACGACCAACCGAACAGATATGCTGGCTGTGCCGACTCACGAGATTGCCCAATTTGCAATAGTTCACTGAGAAGATGGAAAAAATAGTCTAGGAAGCAGCAACTGTGCACAAGGCGACCATGCACGGTGCATGATGCACCGCCGTCATGCCACTCTGTCCGGCCGGCCGCCACACCACAGGATGCCATAGTTTGCCACACAGCCGGAGCCGGGTCAAAGGGGCCAGTGGTTCCCACCCCTAGGCCCACGTTGACACCTAGACGAGACGAGCCGCACAGGACCGGACGGCAGCCAGGAATGACCGGGTCCCTGGCGCCGCTCCGATGAAATCGTTTCATCGCAACGGTGCGCACACACAACACACATGGGGCGCGGCGCGGGGCGGCGTCCAGTTGCCATGTGGGCACATTCATTTCATAATCGCCCACCACCACCTGCATCGTCTTCTTGCCCTGGCCAGGCCTGGCTCTGCTCTGCTGACTCCTCCTCTGATTGCGTACCAGCTAGTCAAGCAAAGTCGAGCTGCATCGGTCGATCGTGCCCTCCTCTTTAAAAGTTCCAGCCGTCGGCCGGCATTGCTGCTCCGTACGTCTCTAGCTTCATTGATGAATGCCGAATCTATAGCTGCCCTTGGTCGTCGTTCTTCCGAGGTTCGATGCCCCGGTCGCCCAGATCATGGCACTACCAACAGCGGTCGTAGCCGGCGTTTCCGCAGCCGTCGCCACGCTCTTATTGGTGGCCGCCGTGCTCTGTTGGCGCCGTCTCAGGGCTCGGCGTAGCCGGACCTCTGACACCGGCTCCTCCGAAACCCCTCCCACGCTTGGTACGTACACAATTAGACTCGGTCCGTCCATAGCCTGCAAGTTTTATCTGCAACGCTGTGTGCTGTGGCCGTGATGTACTTACGTTTGGGTGGGTTTGGGTTTCAGCGGGAGAGTGGGGCAGGTGCGGCCGGACGTTGTCGGCGCCGGAGTACCAGGGCGCGAGGCGGTTCTCCCTGGAGGAGATGTCCCACGCAACCAAGAGCTTCAGCGACGCCAACCTCGTCGGCGCCGGCAGCTTCGGGAAGGTGTACATGGGCCTGCTGCTCGACGGTACCGTCGTCGCCATCAAGCGCCGCGTCGGCGCGCCGCGCCAGGACTTCGTCGATGAGGTATCTACCGAAACCTCTCGCTAGCTGGGCTTTTGTTGCGATCGACAAGTTGCTAAATGCATCTGTCCTGGCTACATAGTTCAGGATCGTCCTTGACTGAATTCGCCTTCTTCGTGCAATGCTGCTGCTGTAGGTGAGGAGGCAGTCGGAGATCTGGCACCGGAACGTGGTCACCCTCATCGGATACTGCCAGGACGGGGGTCTGCAGATGTTGGTGTTCGAGTACCTGCCCAACGGCAGCGTCTGCGGCCATCTCTACGGTAATGCACAAACTTCATTCCTGTCAGATATGACTCACACAATTCTAGTTCAGATGGACCGTGTCGCCAAAGCTTCCACATGGATCCTAATATGCTAGCACTGGCAGATACTGGCAAGGAGTCGATGACAAAGCTGGAGTTCAAGCAGAGGCTCTCGATCGCCATCGGAGCAGCTAAAGGTGATAATCGACAACTTCCCGGATCATGTCTGTAGTGTTTATTTTCCGTGGTGAGTAAGTACGTCAAACAGAGTGTCTGGATTGCAGGTCTGGATCATTTGCACAGTATGGTGCCTCCGTTGACCCACAAGGGCTTCAAGACGAGCAACGTCTTGGTCGACGAGAACTTCATCGCCAAGGTGTCCGACGCCGGTGTCGATCGGCTGTTCAGAGGCCTCCAAGACGCCTGCGGGTTCCTTACCGGCGTTTACCATGATCCAGAGTACGTCTGTCTGAACTTTGCTGTCCTTTTGTACCTGCACTTTGACCGGACAAGTATGAACTGGAATTCTTGTGTGCTTCTTCCTAAAGTCGCACCACATTTGGCTAACCGTTATGCATGTGTTTGCTCTCAGGGTACATTCCTTGGCACAGCTTTCTGCAAGTAGCGACGTGTACAGCTTCGGGGTTTTTCTGTTGGAGTTGATCACCGGCAGGCAAGCCGCGAGCTTGGTTGGTCCAGAATCAACAGATTCTTCTCTCGCTCATTGGGTACTAATATGGTGAACTGATAATATTCTCTGAAGGAAAATTCAGAATTCCATTGACGACATCAGTTAACATTCCCTTATGATTCACTTAATTAGATGGAGGCACACTTCACGTCAGACGAGCTGGTGGACCCGAGGCTAGGCGGCAGCTTCACCTCCGAGGGCATGAAGGAGCTCGTCGGCCTGACCTTCCAGTGCCTGAGCCCCTTGGTGGCAAGGAGGCGGCCCAAGATGCGGCTGGTCGTCGCGGAGCTGGACCGGATACTGGAGAAGGAGATGACCCTGACGACTGTCATGGGTGACGGCACCGCTATCATCACTCTCGGGAGTCAGCTCTTCACGTCGTGATCCGATGTATATTTGTTGCCATGATCGATATTTCTGTAAACTTGTGTGTAAATTAAGCAGTTGAGTGTGCATAATCCCCTAGACGAAGATGTCGGGAGATAATGAAATTCTTTCATTCTCAAGTCAGACATTGCAACATATTATGGTGTCAATCAAGACTCGAGACCTGGAAACCTCCCCTTGGGTGTCTTGCTGGGGGCAACGAGGTACATGATCATATTGCGGCGGCACATTGGGCACGTAGACGTCCTCTGAAACCATTGCACGAGGCACCCGTTGTGGAAAACATGTGAGCAAGGCAGCATCACGGTGTCGGAGTCCGTAGGCGCCGCCACATCTTCCATACAAACGCAGCACTCCCTGGTGGCCAGGCAGGCGTTGGCTCCTCGGGCCGCCATGAACCGGCAGTGAGCCGCCGTGACCTCCTTGCAAGCGAGCAGCAGCGCCTTGGGCTCGCTGTACACGGCCCTCACCCGGACGCTCACATGTTGTCCCTAAAGCTAAACGAGAGAGTGTGAGAGAGGGGAGTGTGTTCCATGTCCAAAGAAATGGTTTGCCTCAATTTTCTAGTTAGTATTCCTCCCTTTAAATAGGGGATGTGCAGCCGGGCTGACTAAGTCAACTATCCAGTCACATCACTGTGATGTGACCGGTTAGATCCTTACTCTGTCTACCATGACGCGCCACTGTTGACATCGTCACTGACTAAGGTACACTGTAGGTGACGTCTAGCACGTCCTAGCTACCTACTATGTATTGGTGTTGACGCACCACTTCAGGACACAGGCTACAGGACAAAAGCCCCCCTCGCACCCGATGAATCTGGCGACTGCCTTGACCCGAAACAGACTTCGGCTCAGGCTCACTACCTCGACTCGGGACAGACCCCGAAGTCGGGACCCTCTAAGTTATCGACTCCCCATCCACACTCGAAGGGAACGTCGACTGGACACACAAGACTATTCCAACAATCACTCCCTAGGCTTGAGTTCCGGAGACACCTCCACCATGCCGATCCTTGTGCGTAGCTCCGCCAGGCGGACTCGTCCAAGTGGCTTGGTCAGCATGTCCGCGAGTTGGTGTTCGGTGGGCACGAACTCTAGCTCGACCTTCTTCGTCTCCACGCAGTCTCTTATATTAATATTTTGTAATATTATATGAGTTTTTATTATATGAGTTTCCTTAAATATTATATGAGTTTTTATTTTGTAATACATGAACACTTTTTAACTTCATGAACAATTATTGTGTACTATGCGAGCATTTCTCTTAAATTAATATTTCTTAGCCTCGTGAACATTTTTTTTTTCTAAAACTAGAAAACCATCTCTAACCTTGTGAACATCTTTTTTTTAAATACACGAATATTTTTGGAACCCATGAAAATTTTCCCTCTCCAATTTTCTCTGACGGTACCCTAGTTTTGTCTTTCTATCTTTTCGTCTTTGTATCACGCATTCATGCCTCCTTTGTTGCGAAAAAACCCGAGCGGAATATATATCAAGGTTTAGGTTTGGGGTCGACTCAAAGTCCGAAGTGAGAAAGGCGGTGACGCTTGGTGGGGCCCACATACTAATTGAGCGAGGCCCCTCCTGGTGACACGGGGTGTGCCGTATGCCCCCATAGCTCGTCCCTGGGGACTTCGTGTCCTTCAGCTAGAAACCCATATTTTAATTGCTCTAGGAAGGTTATGAAAAATGATTACGAGCGAAGTATTATTGTGCTTTTCCAAGTTAAATAGATATTCATTGCAAATATTCAATAAAAAGAGAAATATTGTACTAAACTTCAAAATAAATAGACGCAGTTATGACGTATAAATATCTTCAAGTTTAATCCATATATGCTCGTCCTCGAGTATGTAGGAGGACAAAAGAAAATGGCTTTCAATTTTTTTAATAACCTCAGTATACTTAATCAGAATATATCACCAATCTATATGTGTCATTACATTCTTAGTGACGTAAATCGGACCGGTGTCTCTGACCGTTCCCTCACCCGTCAGTGACAACCAAAGGCATCTCTGATTCATAGCTATTGATCGACACTAAACCGCCAGCGGCATGCCATTTGGGACCATGATGATTAGTCTCCATGATCATCTCGGCTATAGCACAGATCATGCATGCCATGGTGGAGGGTGGAGAGAAGGGCACATCAGAAATGGGGGAACTTGTCCATTCCATTGCACTATACCCTCTTCGCCACTAGGAGCAACGGTGAAATTAGCACCTGCACCTACCCTTCTGCCACGATCGCCGGCAAGGTCGTGGAGACCTACGGCGCCATTTCCGTGTACGTCGCCTCCTCGCCCAGACCTCCGTGCCCTGACTCCTCCCTCCGCCTCCGCCGTGCCCTAGCGGCTGGGGGATTTTTTTTTCTTCTTTTGATCGAAGGCGACGATGGGGGAAACTGATGAAGATTTCGTGGTTTACTTGGTACCGGACCGTCTCGGCCCGGCACAAGGTTTTTTTTATCACAGTTTCAATATGTAAACCTGTTAAACCTGGCTAAAAGCATATTTACGGTGCGATGCAGCCTGACGGTTTGCCCGGTTTCAAACCAAACTATGCCCGTGCTGAATTGCACATAATTCTCCTTGGTAAGGTTCTGAGAGATCAAAATGCCCAAGGCCCATGTCACGGGATTGCAAGAGGACACAAGGTAAAAATCGCTCTAGATGTGTTTGGGAAGAAATGTTGGTTCTCATACCATTTAAATTTCATATGAACTTGCATGACGCGATGCCCATTTAGTGGGCTTGCGTATGTGATTATATAGGATAGGAAAAGCCCCTATCGCAGCGTACAGGTTTACCGAGATCTCAAGGTAGTCGGTTGTTACTTACAAGGTTCATCTAATCAGCTTGATATCCAAGACAGCTCTAACTTATCCCTTATAGTCACGGGATGGTTTCAGGCTACCAGAATTAAGATGGCTCACGCTAACAATCAACATATTCATATTCTCCTTTTCTTTTCATTTCTTTTCAAAAGAGAAATCGTCCGTGTGTCACTCTAGCCTCGAGACCTGGAAACCTTCCTTTGGGGGTCCTGGTGACGGCGACGAGGAACCTGACCATATCACGGCGACACATCGGGCACGTCGAAGCGCTGTGGAACCACGGCAGGAGGCACGAGCTGTGGAAAACATGAGAGCACGACAGCATCACGGCGTCCTCGTCCGAGCCTTCCTTGGGCGCCGCCAATTCCTCCATACACACGCAGCACTCCGCTTTGGCGGCCGTGCCCGTGTTGATCACCAGTCCGGCGGCCACGACGAGCCGGTGGCGAGCCACTGTGGCCTGCTGGCACGCGCGGAGCAGCGCCCTGGGCTCGCTATATACGGCGCTCACCCGGATGGTGAGCCAAATGTCGATGTTGCGGCGGCGATCTATGCCCATGTTCTGGTCCATGGCGTCTCGGCATCCACCCACGATCATCATGGCAAGGTATTGCGGAAGGAAGCCGTGGTCCCAGTTGTGGTCGGCGAGGTCGAACTCGCCGACGACCGGCGTCTGCGCGAGCATCTGGTGGATGATGTCGCTGCAGGCCAGGTAGCTCTCGAAGAAGGCATCCACCGGGTTGTAGAGGTAGAACAGCTTGTCGAACCTCCGGGGCGGGGCCGCACGTACCACCCTGGGACGATGACCTCCCACCGCGCGCACCATGTACGTCAGGAGCAGGTCGCCGTGCAGGCGCACGAAGCCGGCGTGACCGGTGGTCTCTCGCCGGACTGTGGATCGTTCGCAACTGAGTCGGCACTGGGTCGCGGCCGCGGCCAGCAGCGGCATCTCCCTCAGCGGCGGATGCATCGATCGATCCTCCGGTGGCTGAACTGAACAGCCAGACCCCCTCAATCGCTAGATGTGGAGATTAAATAGAACCTAGGCGTGTCGTGTGCAATCGATCCAAACACGACTAGAATTCGGATTGCGTAAAAATAACGCGTCGGCAAGGCGACGAACCAGAGTAGAACTCGGATTCTGGAGCCCACGCGTACATGCGTTGCCTACAAAAGGCGCACAGCGGCACGGGTGCATCTCACCTTGAAGCCTGGACCCAGTGCGTGCGCCGTGGCAGAAGCAGCAAGGGCGTCGTCACGTGCGGCGGCGACGGAGACCCGCGCCTGCGGCGATGCGACAATCAAGATGGTAAAGATCGACCGGTGCTCACCGTGTTCCGTGCGCATCCACGGCCGCGTGGTCATCTTCCACGAGTCCCGCAAGATCGGCGACGTGAGATCCAATGAGGAGCACGACGACAACGAGCCGCCGGACCTCCGGCAATTCGACCTCCGGATGGAGGTCACGGACCTTTCGCTCTTCCGAAGCTTTACGGCCTGCCGCGACCTCGTTCACCGGATGCTCGCCGAGGGGCCCGTGACACGCCAGTACGATCTCGCCGCCGACAATTGGGACGACTTCCAGCCAGAAGCCATCGCCACGACCATCGTCGCCAATGTTCTCTGCGATTATAAGGACGCGCGTGGCGTCGTCCATGCCTACGCGTTCGACATCGAGATGGACCTTCTCGATCACGTTGACCTACAGCGAGCCCAAGGCGCTGCTGCTCGCGTGCAAGGAGGTCGCCGACGAGATCGAGGCGGCCGAAGCATTGGAACGCGGCTGGAAGCGCCGCCGCTGTGAGACCACCGACGAGACCGAGGCTCCCGGAGCTTTGGCACGCGGCCGGAAGCGCCGCCACCGTGAGACCTCGGGCGAGCTGTGCGCCATCTGTTTCTTGGACGTGGAAACTGAGGAGGAGGAGACCCTCAGGCTGCCATGCTCTCATTCCTTCCACACTCGGTGTATCGAACCCTGGTTCTACCGCGCCTCGACGTGCCCGACTTGTCGGCGTGACGCTATGGACTGCTTCGGTTATGTCAGATCGGTGTCCATCGAGCATTCCTAGGTCAGGTAACCGAAGACAAGCAGAGTAGTGACAACTTAATTACCAATTGTATTTGTATTTTTTGGCTCACATAAGAATTAAGAACTCAAGTAGACATGAATTGGGCAATGTTTTTTCTCAACTTAATTAATTAGCAAATCGACCATGGTTGTGGGACTTGTAACGTTGTGTTGTTCTCCACCCAACTTCAATAGATAATTACTTGCCCTGAAAATCATTTCCAAACTTTTTTATAAATTCCACAAGAATATACTAATATATAGAATAACTGTCAAAATTTTGCCTTCCAGACCATGTAATATAGAACAAACAGAGTATACGAAATTACCATTTGTAATATAGAACAAACTCATTGTCACTACACCACGGACCAAACATAAGGGCAGAGAATTGCCGGCAAAAATCGACTTAAGAGGGCAATTGGACTGCCAGGACATGTTAACTGCCGGTAAAACACGAAAACTGCCGGGAAAGATAAAGAAACAGGGGCAATCGACTGCCGGCACATCTGTTTGGCGGCGTAACGAAAAAAGCGCGCGTTAAATTGGTGGCTGGAGTGAAAAGGTAGGCGCGCGAGCCAAAATATCCCGCCACCCGCAGTAGCGAAACCCTAAATCCCCTCCTCTCCCCAGCCAAAATTCCCCTCTCGACCTCGCGCGCCCTTGCTCATCCCGCCGCCACCGCTCGGCCGCATCTCACCTTCCACGGCTGCCTCCTCCGTCGCCCATCCTCCGCCGCACATCCTCCTCTCCATGGCCGCCCCGCTCCGCCGCCCGTGCTGACCGTCGGCTCCTCGATCCCCTTTCTCTCTCTCTCTCTATCTTCCTTCCTTCCGCCGCCGCCACCGGATCCACCGCCCTCTTCTCTTTCCACTCCACCCCTCCATCGTACCGCTGGCAGCGCGCATCAAGGATGCAGATTCCGCGGGGACGTCGGCCCTTGCGATTCCGCCGGCCGGGCGGAAGCCTAGCTCCGGTGTCCCGTCCGCGTTTAAAGGGAGCACCTGCCCGAGCTGAGGCTGCCGGCGACCACCACCCGAGCTGACGTTGTCGCCGGCCACCACTACGACATGCTCCCGGCCGCCATGGAGGGCTTCTGCATATCGACGGAGCTGCTGCCGATCCGCCGTCGCCTGAAATCACGCCGCCGTCGCTGGAATCGCGCCGCCCTCGCCCAGATTCGACTCGCCTAACCGGGCTTCACCCATCTCCGCCGCCTGGAGTCGCCTCCATCCTCGCCCGTGGCCAGCAACAAGGTAAAACTCCTCCCGCCCTTTGCACTGCCCCGCGATTGCTGCACCTCCTCTGCTCTCTCCCCACTTGCGACGAACTGAACGCCTGCACGTTTCTGAGTCAAGTCACAGTGACATGATCTACACACGTAGACGTAGTACATCTACTCCAAGTTTGTTGATATTTTCCTGTCTAGATCCGTTAGACTAGCTGAGATCAGTTTGCTACCCGTTTGTGCAAGTCATTGACATGTATATGGTTATCGCCGTGGCGTCTGCACTTGTTCATGTTCAGGTGAGAGTTTTTTTACTTGTACACGCTTTACCGAGGATACTTATAAGTAATCAGGAATATGTGATTGCTTAAAAGTCATGGATCCTTTCAAGGTTTATGGTCAGCTCGTGCTTTTTTTTTAGATAAAAGGCATAAATGCCCAACTTTGAATTAACAAAGCTCAGGTTTCACAATGTCGAATACAAGGTGTTGAGGAGAGCCTCTCACATAGCAGAACAAGGACAAGCTAAAACATAAGGGGCTACACTACGCCAGGCACCATATCCTTGCGTAAAACGGCCAGCCAGAGGGCAGGATCGGGCCACCAGCGAAGAAACCACCAATACTAGCACAGAGCTTGACATCGGCTAGGGAAACAGGAGACGAAAGATCGGAGCCTCGAGCATTCGACGAGCACGAAGGAGAGGGAGCTGAGGAACACAGCGCCGAGCGGAGATCGCACCAATGCAGCGGCGAGCACCAAACCCTTGCGTAGAACAGCCAGCCGCCAGAGGGGCGGGATCGGACAACACCAAAGACGGCGAGCTCCAAACCCTTTTCGTAAAACAGCCAGCCACCAGAGGGACGGGATCAGACCACCGTGTCCGCAGGTCATGTCTCCACCAAAGTACTGGAACAGGGCAACATCACTTCAGATCGCAAGCTACGGAAAGGCACCAGCTTTGCACTCAAACAACCATGGCGGGGCAAGGCGATCCCTACTCCAAGACGGTGCCTCCAAGGAGGTCACGACGTAGAAGCGCTGCCACCGTCGGGTCAGCTGACCTAGGTTTTCACCCGGAGTAAACACGAGGGAGGTGGGGTGGAGCCACGATGTCGCCCCCAGGAGGGAAAGCGGCGCCCACGGGCGTCGCCGACACCGGCGTCAACGACGGCTTGAGCTTTCGCTCGGTCCGATCCCCTCCTACCCATCGTCAAGGATCACCAACTCCAACCCCCACCACGAAGGGCGGGGGATACCATGGCAGCAACAGAGCCTCCAGATCGGAATCTGGGCAAGGAACGACGCCCTCGTCGGACCTCACCAGGCACTCCACACGCCGGAATCCATGTCATCCGAACGACCACAGATCACAGCCAACACCGACTCCACCGTCCGGGGCCGCCGCCCCAGCGTCCAAACTCCTCGCACCACCCAACTGAGAGGATAGACGAACACCACCGCGGCGGCCAGCCCCTACTGACCGCGACAAACGGCTTCACCGCCAAACGCCGCCGCACCACCACGCAGGACCCTCGGGCCCGTCCCGGAAGATTGACCCAACAACAACCCCCTTGGTTGCTGCCGGCGCCAGATCTGCAGGGTGTGAGGTGGCCGACGACGACACAGTGAAGGAGAGCAGCCTCCAGCAGCCACCATGGCTGCAAGTGACGGCTGCACCGGAGGTGGGCGGATGGGCTCGATCGGGCCCGGGGCCCCTGCCCCGGCCCGTGGCCGAGAGGAGGCCAGAGCACATGCCCGCAAGGCCGCAGCGCCACCCGACCTCGTCTTCAAGCTTCCCGGCGAGAGCAGCACGCCGCCGTCGCCGTTCAGATCCGCCGCCACTAGATCGAGGCCGCCCGCACCCGAGCAGAGCCCGTGCTCCACCAGCCGCTGCACGAGGAGGGGGCCTCGCCGCCGCCGTCAACCGCACGGGCAAGGCCCGCCGGTGACCGCCGGCGGCGGCGAGGGAGGGGGAGGCAGGAGGTGAGGGCGCTGGGCTAGGGTTTGGTCGCCTCCAGAGTCGCCCCGAGGAGCGACCCGGGAGGCAGGCACGAAGCGGTTTTTTCCTCGGCCCAGCTCGTGCTTTCAGTTTCAGACATAACTAATTGGACGATCCCTGTCTTGATGGCATTTAGCTACAGATTACGCTAGAATCCAGTAGTTCTATTTGTTCTATTTGTTATGCATCAGAGAAAGGCTGACCACCATCCATATGCTTAATACTAGTGAATGATTTGATCCACTCGATCATATGAATACTTGATATATTTCTAGTGTTGCTCCATTGTTAATCACAGACAGTAGCATCAATCAAACATGTCACCTAGAAAATGTATGTTATTAAGAGGAAGTGAAGGTTTACAAGTTACTGATTCTGAACATTTTAAATAATCACTTGTTATTTTCGTGTAATATAGTCACTTTCAGATGACTTGCTATTTCTGAGAATTACATATATACTCTGTACATTCATGTTAGTATAAACTGAAGATGTACATTTATTTGCATCACCACATGAATAACTGAGAGAACTCTAAAATGCTACCATCATTTGTCTATATCTTACTACATTGCTTGAACTTGTAAAGATTTCTATATGCTGATTAATTATATGGTCGTTATTACTTTACCTTTTGAACTAGTTTAATTTGGCATACTTCTATGTGCAGTTGTTAACTTGACACTTTTTGATCTTCTTGGACTGACAAAGGTTGCTGTAGGACATGGGAAGTGTGGATTCGTATTGAACAATATTGGTAATTTGGTATGCAGTTTATTTGTTGATATTCCATAGGGACTTTTTGTGTAACTAAACTTTGTGTTATTTGCTCATTGTCGCAGCACATTGAAGTGAATAAGCTCATTAAGGGGCGGCCCTTAGACAACTTGGAGTTCATGCAATGGATGAAAAAATATTGTGATTCTGTCAATGGAGGTTCCATGAGCAGGTCTGAATTGCTTAGTTCTGATTAGTGTTACCAATTGTGCTATTTGATATCTCTTCGAAGTCCTCTGATTAGTTCTGACTTATGTTATCAATTGTGCTTAGTTCTGATTACGTTTTTTGTTGTGTTATGTACACACAGCAACAATGCCACCGAGAGAAGACAGAGAGTAGAAAGGGTGGAGAAGATACAAACATAGTGCAAAGCCAGGTTTAATTGTATTGCTGTTGGAGTGGATTATTTTCTCTGGATTTCAGCTTCTACTGAAATTGGTAAGTACCTTGCGCCGCTCCTTATTTGATTAATTAGGTATTCCTCAGGATTTCTGGCTATGTACTAGCTGCATTTTTTTTTTTTGGTTATAGTAGTGTTTCAAACTTTCTGCTGAAGTATAGTACTTCTTTTCTTGATGCCTTCTCTGGTTGTGAATTTGTGAGAGGGAGATAGGGTGGACAATCAATTAATACTTTGTGTCCTTGTGATGTAATGCTGAATATGATGTTTAGATACAACAGACTAGTAGAGTACAAACTTCCGGTGATAGTCCCCCTATGCCACGTCTCCGCTTCTTAGTTAATCAGTAAATAAATATAAATGATATTTGAGCCTGATCTTCACCTCAATAATTACATGCGTTTGCAGATTTCGATACACCCACTAGTAGTATATATATGGCATTTTCGAAACAATATCTAATGTGATGGGGAGGCCTTGCCGACGAGCTGCGGATGGATCCTGCTGCTCATCACCATCAGTCACGTACCTGGTACGACCCTGCTCGCTTGCTCCCTGTCTGCTGTGTGTATGTTATTGCCAAATGCCAAGGAAAAGTTTAGTGCTTGCTATCTTGAGGCAAGCACACTTGTATTCAGATTTTGCCTATACCAGCAGCGGCTGCTATGGGTTTGTAAAGAAATCTTTCTCAGAATACCTAGTGTGTTTTGGCATGTTTGGATACATGTAGCTACTGTGCACAACACACACTTGTCCAGAAATTTATTTGCCTACACCACTAGTTCCTGCCTCGTATATATGTGTTCCACTTGGTGCAAGATATGTAACCATTGCATGGTTGTCTACTAGATATTGTTGGTATACTTATTTCATCGGTTTCAGTTTTCGTTACCTGCACACACATTAATCCATTGTGTTTTGCAGGCCAATGATGTGCCTCTCCTAGCTGCTGCTGCTGGCGAGGGCCCAAGCGGTACTACAGCTGACAGGCATATTTGTTTTTGAGCTACATCTTCACAGTTAAGAGTTGGCATATATTTGTTTGCACATGATTTGGGTCAGATGCTTGATGACTCATCTCTCACTTTCTTTTCTTCAGGTTAATTAATAGCACAAGAAGTTGATCCATCATCGCAAGAAATAGTATGAATGCTCCATGGACTTTAATGAATGCATTGCCATTGTCTTAGACGTATTATGCGTTGTCATTGTCTTAGAAACATATCTATGTACTATTGTCGGTGTGACCTATATGTATGGTCTTGTGTGTACTGAATGAAGTCATTTATTTTGAATGTGACATGTGGATGAACCATGCTTTATAAAGAAAATGTGACTTGTGGATGAAATATTTATTGTCATGTTCATTTATGTAACACATCGTATCTGTCAAAGTTTGATTGAATTCTACTTTTGAGTTGAGATACTGCTTGTTGTATATTGAGGAGAGGGGCTTGAACCAGTTCCAGCCCTTTAACTGTCGGCAAAAGTCATTCCTGGCAGGCTCCGGACCTGCCGAGCAAAAATTGGAACTGCCGGCAAAGATCTTAAAACCAGGGTAGGCTAACTGCCGGCAAAGATGTAACTGCCGGCAAAGACTTTTGCCGGCAGGGTTATAGCGGGCAGGCCGGCTTGCCGGCACAAAATCTTTGCCGGCAGTTACACTGCCGTGTTAAGAACCTTTTCCTGGCAGCAGTTGTGCCCTTAGG
This sequence comes from Poa pratensis, assembly GCA_947311845.1. NCBI lineage: Eukaryota > Viridiplantae > Streptophyta > Magnoliopsida > Poales > Poaceae > Poa > Poa pratensis. The sequence continues at coordinate 6,385,171 of CAMZMU010000055.1, forward strand.
TTTGGTCTGTGGTGTAGTGTGTAAACATTTCAAAAAAATGAATTTTGAAATTTCTATACTATTTTTGATAATTATTAATAGATCGGTGGTCCTTTTGCAGAAAATAAATGCTAAAATGACATCTACTGTTCTGAATTCATATTTAGTTGTGCATTGCTAAAGGTTTTGGTTCCCGATATGTTTCCCGATGGGGTTCGGGATTTCTCGGTTACCCCAGATGGTTACTGGACAAATATAAAAATTAAATAATGAATTCAGATACCTTAGAATGGCTATTTAGTGTTTAACCTCAATGCATTTGGACACAACCGCGAGTGTAAGGTAGGGGCATGCCTCGAGTAGGACGATCGTGCACCTACTAGGTAGTAGCTTCGATTCTTTTGGGACACATATGTCCATAAGTATGGGAATTTAATCTTTCACAGGGAGAATCATAACAAAAAATTGAAACGTGCTGGGAAGTCGAAACGTCACCTTTCAGACAGTACATTGAGTAGCTGCCACGGCGCTACAACTTCAGACTTGTACATGCAACGAGAATATATCAATTTAGTTGTTTGTAGGCGTTCAAATTCAAAGTTTTAAAAAATTCTTGAATTTTTTTGACCGGATAGCATATTTCCCGAGGGTGCTCGAGTACTCAGTTACCGGTCGGTAAATCTGATAGCAATAATATGATATCCAAGGTATCAATGCTGTATGCAAACATGCACATGGTTTTTTAACACGTCGTAAAAAAAAATTTAAAACTCATATTTCTCCCACGGTGAAAGCCATGTACCCTTCGATTTATTCCGTCTCTTGGAATTATAAGGTGTCACCTTTTCTCCATCCAATCATCCTACACCGACAATATGTTTCCTATTAAACAATTTCTACAGAATAACGTGGTTTGTGGTGGAGCCCTTGAAGGACTCAAGGATTTTGTTGCAATTTTTGTTTTTTGTTTAAATGTTTTATACTGTTCGGTGTTTCTTTCAATGTCAGGTTCCTTTTCGCAAAAACAATTTAGAGTAACCGTTGGCTCTTTTCTAATTACCCCAGATCACTACCATAAGGTCAATCCGTAAACTGTTAGAGATAGGTTTAATTTTAAATAGAAAAATAGATGGATGACTAAATTGTAAGATAGAAAATAGATATGTGAAAGGGGAAAGGATGTAGAAGAACTGCAGTTCATCATTCTTTGTACAATGTTCGTCTTCCAGAAGTTGAATCAACTATGTCCAGTGATTTTGTGAATCGATTGGCAGCCTCTCATCATAAACTCGACTCGTAGTCGTAGTGCTACTGTTCTTAATCGTCTTTTTTTTTTTCCTACTCCCTTCTCCGGTCCCTGGGCTATGCATCCATAACTGTCGAGCATCTTCATCTAACTCCAGCTTTACCTAGCATAAAAATCTAATGTTGAACGATGCTTATGTGAAAACGATATTATAAGTTGCTTCCATAAGTCTCAGCTACATTTCATAGTTTTTGGATTAAAATTCAATCATCTTCATTTATAACTAACTCCATAGATAACATACAACCCAAACATTGCACTAACATTTCGCTCAACTCTTGTACTCTTTCAAAGTGTGCAACTTTAGGCTTATTTGTGTCCTAGTTTGGGTGACTTGGTAAAAGAACAAAACCTTGGACTCTATAAGGGTGTGCCTAATTGAGCAAGAACTACCAAAATCGGTAGAGGGATTGCAGCTTAATTGGGATGAGCGGTACGCCATCTGTTTGTTGGACTTGGGATGTGAAGACGGGGAAATCGTCAAGCAGTCATGTATCGCGTCGTGGTTCCACACCCAGTGGATCGCGTCGTGGTTCCACCGCGTGTCCACATGGCCGACTTGCCGATGTGACGTTAAGGAGTTATACGGCTTTGCTAGACCGGTGTCGCCCGTAGGTTGTGTAACGACTGAAGATGAGCTAAGCACGTCACGATCAATATGAACTTCAGGATATGTTTTTTTACGGTCGTAGGTCGTGCTACCCCTTCACCTGAATTTACAGAGAAGGGGGGAAAGGGGGAGATTACACATCCAAACCCAATAAAGATGGACCGGGGGGGGGGGGGGGGCACCCCAGCCACGCATCAACACGACAGTGGGGAGGGAGCATCGCTACGGCAGGTCATGATCAACAAGCGGTGGTTCAGAGCGAGCCCCTGGAACGCTACACCATTGCGGTGTTTCCAGAGATGCCAATGGCAGAGGAGGCTCCAGTGGCCGCCCTCGCGGCGGGGACATCCCCGGGATTTTCATGATATGTGAAAATTTTCCTTTTTAGTGAACAAACACCCAAATTATGCAAATGGAGCTTGGCTCTGATGGTTGGGTTCCCTGTGGTGGAACCAGCCCACCCAGGTTCAAGTCCTAGACTTGGCATGGGCGTTTGCATTTACCTGGATTTATTCCAGGTTTATCCGGCGCTATTCTTTCAGTGGTAGGTGACGTGCCCGTCAACAGCGAGACGCCTGTGGTGACTTCGTCAACCTCAAGATCTGCCGGCTCAGTCCTTCAGAGGTGCTCATAGGGGTAGGGTGTGCATGCGTGCGTTCATAGGGGTGAGTGTACGTGCGTATTTGTGAGGGTCTGTGTTGTACTGTGTTCTCAAAAAAAAAACACCCAAATTATATTCAGTCACAACGGCGCAGACAACGCAAGCACCACCATTTTGCATCCCAAGCAAGAGGCACAAACAATTTTGTTTCAGTTTTTCTGCATTGACCTGGCAAGGAGCACGAGTCCGTCCTTCATTGCCGCGTAGTAGGCGACGATCTGGTCCCTGCTCGGCAAGCACGCCTTCACGGCCTCATCGGCCATATATTCTCCGCGCCATCGGCACAGGGCAGGGAACTCCTCCTCGCCGATCATTCTCTTTTCCGCTCCGGCGAGCTCCTCCAGCACCGGCAGCCAGACGAGCCCGCTGGCGGCGACGTCGAGGTACCCGATCACGTCGCCTCCGAAGAACCGCCTCCCCTCAAGCTGCGCCTCAATCAGCGCCAGGTTCTCTTTCGTCTCCGCCACAAACCCCCTACGCGCCTCGCCCTCCGGCGTCCATAGCGCCTTGAAGAGCGTCCTCGAGCACCTGTCCACGGCGAACTGCGCCCAGAAGCGGGCGGCAGCACGGGCGAGGGGGTCGGAGGGGAGGAGCGGCGGGCCCTCGAAGGCCTCGTCGACGTACTCGACGATGACGAGCGACTCGGTGACGGCGCGCTCGCCGTGGAGAAGCACGGGCACCTTCTTGTAAACGGGGTTGTGCCGGACCAACAGCTCGCTCTTGTTGCCGAGGTCCTCCTGGATGAACCCGTAGACGACTCCCTTCAGCCGGAGCGCCGCCTCCGCGCGGTGCGTGAACGGGCTCCCGAAGGAGCCTAGTAGCTTCACCGGCTCGCTCATCTTGGTTTCTCCTCTTGTTGCTGCCGCGAGCTCACCGTCGTATATAGTGGATTTCTATCTTGATAAGCACTCCAACTTCCTTATTATCTACTCCATACATTACTCCACAGTCAACTTTGAGCCTAAAGAATTATACCATGTTGTTTTTTTCTACCGTACAAGGTTGAAGAAAGACTTTACGGAAGTGTGACGGACACGATGATGCCAAAGGCTTTCCAATGTCAATGCTTCTTTGTGGTCCAAATACAGCACTCACCATCTGGTGTGTTGTTGCTGATATGCCTGCTTCTGCATGTTATTTTTTTGTAGTATAAAGATTCTCAACAGTTGCGGCGTTGATCGCTGTAGTGAAGCCTGATGCAGAGGAGGTTGGGGACTTTAGGCCAATCAGTCTCATTCACAGTGTAGCAAAATTGTTTTCTAAACTGTTGGCGAATCGTCTGAGGCCAAGAATGGAGGAGCTGGTTAGCAAGAGCCAGTCTGCCTTCATCAAGGGGCGAAATCTGTATGATAATTTTGTTCTTGTTCGTCAGCTAGCAAGGAAGATAAATGGGAGAAGGGAAACAAGTGTTCTTATTAAGCTGGATCTCTCTAGGGCTTTTGACTCACTATCTTGGGCTTTTCTGCTGAAGGTTTTTCGACAGCTTGGTTTCCCTGAGCTGTTCCTCCGTTGGATTGCGATCAGCCTTAGGACAGCTAGTACCCGGGTGGCGGTGAATGGAGTGCCAGGGAATATAATTGTTCATGCTCGTGGGCTGCGCCAGGGAGATCCTCTCTCCCCGCAGCTCTTTGTGTTAGCCATGGAGGTTGTGTCGTGCTTGATCAACAAAGTGTCGGAAGCAGGTCTGCTTCTTCCGGTGGGGAACTGTACGCCGCTGCAACGGCTCTCCATTTATGCTGATGATGTAATAATCTTCGCAAAGCCAGAGGTGCAGGATCTGGTGGTTATTAAAGAGCTCTTGGCAATCTTTGGGGATGCTTCTGGTCTTCGGGTGAACTACAGAAAAACCTCGGCAACCTTGATCCGGGGAGGAGAGCTGGAGAAGGATAGAGTGTCGAGGATCCTAAGCTGCGCGATCACAGAGTTTCCAATCCGCTACTTAGGGCTGCAGCTTGCACTGAGACCACTTACTAAGGCTCAGTGGCAGCCTATGCTTGATGCTGCTACAAAGATTGTGCCAGCATGGCAGCGAGGTATGATGGCAAGGCCAGGCCGGCTGGTGATGATCACAGCGGTGATGGCAGCTCGTCCTGTGCATCACCTCATGGTGGCGGAGGCACCTGATTGGCTAATTGAGGAGTTGGAGAGCTCCTGGCGAGGGTTTCTCTGGGCTGGCAAAGAGAGAGCAAATGGTGGCCAATGCTTGGTGGCCTGGGATAAAGTGTGCAAACCAAAAGAGAATGGGGGTTTGGGCATCAAGGACATGCTGCTCCAGGGGTTGGCCTTGCGGGTACGATGGCAGTGGCTCAGTCGCACTGACCTGTCGAGGCCTTGGCAAGGCCTGCCGATGATGAAGGACAAGGAAGCTACGGAAGTTTTTGATAGGTTGGTCGCAATCAAGGTGGGGGATGGCACTCGTACAAAGTTTTGGACGGATAGATGGATTCAGGGGAAGTCAGCAAGTTACTTTGCGCCTGGGCTGGTGTCGTTGATTGCCACTCATGCGAGGAACCGTCGGACGGTGGCAGAGGGGGTGGCTGATAACAACTGGCTCAAGGACGTCTCGGGAACTATGGCTTACCTGGGAGCGCGGGAATGCCTGGCGCTGTGGGCAGCCCTCCGGAATGTCGACAGAGCTAATGCGGCGGACGATTTCAGTTGGCCGTGCTCCAAATCAGGTGTGTACACCGTCAGCTCAACCTATGGGATGTTGATACAAGGCCAAGGCCTGGACCCTTTTCCCCTAGCTGAGGCGATATGGTGCAATGGTGCTCCACCAAAGATGAAGATTTTTATGTGGCTTGTGTTCCAGAAACGGCTGTGGACGGCGAATCGCCGAGTTAGGCATGGATTGCAACAGGCAACCTCGTCCTGCTTTGTCTGCCTCCAGGAGGAAGACAATGCGGAGCACATCCTGATGCAGTGTGTTTTTGCAAGGGAGGTTTGGTTTGGGTGCAGTCAGGGGTTGGCGATCAACTTTGCGACGCCGACGCATGACAGCACGTTGCAGGTTTGGTGGACAGCAGAGCGAGCAAGGTTCAGGCTGAAAGACAGGAAATGGTTTGACGCGATGGTCTGCATGGCTTGCCATGCCATCTGGAAGAACAGGAATGCTTGGTGCTTTGGCAATTCCAGGCAGCAATTCCCTTCTGACAGATTGGCACGACAAGTGCTGGATGATTTTGCTTCCCTGGGAGTGATCCGGAGGGGGAACACAGGAGTCACAATTCATGCTGCGAGAGAGTAGTCTAGGTTTTTTGGAGGGGTTCTCTTGGTGTTCTTGTTATGTCATAAACACCATTTCTTGTAAATATACTATGCCTTCTATAAAATTATGGTACGCATTCGCGTACTCTCGAAAAAAAAACTTCTACTTTAAAGAAGTTAATAAAAAAAAAAACTTCGTCCAACTACAACAGGACTTCTGAAGTTCTGATTATTTGATACAAAATTGATGCCACAGAATAATACTGAATTTGAATCCAACAATAATGCAGGGTCTTCTATTTCTGGAAGAGGGGGCTAAAGCTTGTTTCCGATATGACAAAAAGAAATGTAGATGAAAGGATAATCTTTTTTTAAGGTTTTATACCTGTGTGTTTCGGCAAAACTTTGATTTTGATGTGGCGTCGGTCTATTTTTTCTACTCCCTCCGATCCATATTAGTGGGCACAACTTTGTCTAGATACACATGTATCTAGTCTAAATACTTAACTAGATACATAAGAATTTAGACAAAGCTATGCCCACTAATATAGATTGGAGGGAGTAGTTCTTTTTGGTTGCAAAAAGGCCATGACCATTCATTAAGATATCCTTTCCTTACAAGACGATCCTTAGAAACTAGGAAATGACACATATGTCTTTGCTTAAATCGACATTGTCTTATTCCTGCACACTACAACTGGGAGCCGTGAGAAAAGTTTGATGCCGCCATGTGCGGAACACTACGAAACGCACTAGAGGTCACCAAGTTGCACAAAATGTTAGAATTAGTCACCAAGTTACAAAAGCTCAAAACTTAGTCACGAAATTGTGGATTAGCGAATATTTGGTCATTCCGTCACGATGTATGTTAAGTCGCTGATGTGGCAGTTTTTTTTTTACAAAATGCACCCTATATGATTTTTCTTCCCACCTATTCATCCCTATGGATGTAATATAGGACAGACATTATGTCGAACAGGTTGTATGCACTTTGTGGACGCAGAGCAGAGCGAGCTCGGGGGCAGCCGACCGTCTTCCCCGGCACCGCAGCGGTCCTGACGAGCTCCAGACCGAGAACCAACGGGCCCCGGCGAACTTCCAGCTGGGTGCACACGGGACTAGGCCTTGTCCAGCGCGGTGATGTCGCATGGCTTCAGACAAAGGTGGTGGTGACGCGGGCACCTGCGCGACCGGGTGGCATAGTCGGAGTCGGCGTGCGTGGCCACCTGCGCGACCGGGTGTGTGAGCCCGTTCCCGATGGCGACGAAGCAGAAGCAGCTGCCGGCAACTTGTTCCTGTCCCGCGGCAGGAGCCACGCAACGGTGGGGGCGGGAGTGCAGAGACCACGCCGTGGACGACGGCGATGGACGGCGGAGCAGGGCAGGTCGTGTAGCAAGCTCGGGGAGGCGTGGCTCTTCAGAGAGAGGTACCCCGGAATCCTTCAGGAACCGTCGGTGAAGACTAGGATGCCACATCGGAGGAGATCGAGCGGTGGTGGTCGGAGCCGGAGTTGGGAAGACTAAGTCGAGCCCGTCGACCCACTACTTCCCTACAAGTGTGTCTCGAGGGGGGCAAAGCTATAGGCAATTTAGAGATGGTTGACATCTTTTGAGAGCTCGGGGATGCTCATGTCGACGGGGAGGAGCTCGATGCCGATGTGCGCGCGCTCTGGGACGCCCAGCATACACAATACTCTAGCAAGCGAAACTTGGTGGAAAGGTAGGGCACCACGAGGAGGTTCTATAGGAGAGGAGAAGAGGTGATAAGATCGACCGAGGCGGCGTCGCAGCGTCGGCATGTTCGCCTCGCTGTGCTCGATTTGCAGCCCAGAAGTGGTCGCGTGCGTGCGCTGGGTGCTACTGGGCTAGTGCAGCACATGTACGCGTGCGCGCGCTGCTGTTAGCCTGCTACTAGCTAGCTAGTACAGTAGTGTGTGCGGAACGAGTGGAGTGCGAGGAGATGCGGCGAGACGAGCCTTCACTCGGACGTCCTCGGCCAGCTGCGTGGCGTCCCCGGCGGCGAGGAACCGGTCCGCCTGCAGCGTGAGCGCGAGTCGGGCATCTGCGTCGCCGCGGCGCGAGACGACGCATGGGCCGATTTGGCGGCGGCCATGGAGTGGCGCCTGCACGCCATCGACGCAGCCGACCTAGTGGAGCTCCAGAGGGCTGCCTCGGCCGGCGGCCGGCGCACCGGTTCGCTTGGAGTAGTTGTAAAAAGGAAAAAAAAAATGAAAAAAGGACTTAGCAATGGGAAGAAAAAAAGTTGGGATGTTTTCTGTGCAAAACAAATATCAAAAAGGACCAAACAATTAAAAGAAACATAAGTTTAAGGTGTTTTCTGTAGAAAAAATACCACGTCAACTGATAGCTTTGCCCAAGGATCAACACAGACATATATACAGTGGAGAAGAACAACACACACATGGAGTTTTTTGCGGCACACACTTGTGCCTTTTTCTGTATTCTTCAACTCCTCAAATAAACAACCTGGCTACATGCCTTTATATACCCACACACACATGGTCAAGTCACTAACTAACTTGATCCACTTATCACTCCACTACTAGATGCATGCCCACGTCTAGCACTTGTGCATCCTTTCCTCAACGGACACACGACCAAGCCAAGCTTGCATGCATTCAGCACCGGTGGGCACCAACAAACTAACCTGACCACTAACTCAGCTAACTCTTGACTAATTCTAGCAGCACGTGCATGCACACACTCAACTAATGGCTGCTGATCCGCCTGCTGCACTACACACACTATCTCTTTGTGTTGCGCTCTCTGCCGATCCGGCCGACGCCATGACTCTACGCATACAACTAGCTAGAACGTAGTCGACTACTACAACTTAGTCTCATGTGACGAAATAAAACTTGATCTAATCATATACGCTTAACATTGATAACAAGATTGGTTCCAACATCAACGACTTAACGTCCGTCGTGACGGAATGACCAAACATTCGCTAATCCACAACTTCGTGACCACGTTTTGAGCTTTTCCAACTTGGTGACCAATCCTAACATTTCGTGCAACTTGGTGACCTCTGGTGCGTTTCACTCTATAAAAAATATTGTAGAACTATGCTGGTACTTTAGGTGTGATTCCTTGGTTATGGTCCGTCTTTCTAATCCATCGTACGACATTTGAAGTCGCTAAGTTGAGCCATGGGGCGGCATCCGGAAGTTCACATGCAGGTAAAGGTCATTCTTCCGATCAACGACGAGGCAGGTTTGCTGTGCCATGTCCAGCTCCCCTGGTTCATCCCGCCGGAAAAGCTCCCAGTCGAAGTGGTAGAAAAACGGCGCGAGGGCGAGCTCCATGGTAGACCGTGCAACTACATTTCAGGACACGCTTTAAAAAATAGGAGCCTATGCGAAAGTTTGGCACGTGGATGTCGTTTGATGGCTCGCACACGGTTTTAATTTTGAAACGTAAGCGATGAGGGATAACGCATACGGAATGGTTGCATACACGTGCGATTGAGTGTGTTAAATTGTCCCATCTGTACTAGTGGCACTGTAGTGGTTCGGTCCCAAGGTAGTTATCCTTTGGTCAGAGTTTGACTCCGTGTTTCCCCGTTTATTTTCTTCATAAATAATTTTGAACAGTAGACATCAAATTCTGACCATTTTTTGAACAATTATAAGAAATTCTTTATATTACTCTCATATATGTGAAAATTTGTACGAGAACTAAATGTTAAACCCTTGTACCCCGATCAAACCTGTACGCTATTCCCGCGAAGGACTACCAATATACGTACTACTCCCTCCGTTCCAAATTAATTAACTTCTATTTGTCCACACATAGATGTATCTAGACATGTTACGCGTATAGATACATCCACATGTGTACAAATGGAAATCAATTAATTTAATTTAGAACGGAGAGAGTACTATATTGCATCGATCGAACCCCTCAGGGAGTCAGGGGAATCCACAGAATCAAATCGTGAATTTCACACGCAGCACGTACGTCAGAAGCACGTCGCCGTGCAGCGCACGGAGCAGCGATGGCCTGCGGGCGGGTCGTTGGTATCTCACCGGAATGTGCATCCATCACAACTGAGTCGGCGTGTATGTGCAATCGATTGTAAGTTCCTAACCAATTAGGATACTTTTTCTTGCGACTAACCTATGGCAATCGATGGTAAATCCCTAACCAAGTAGAAGTAGGATACGGATTAATTGCCTAGAATGAAGGCAGGACGTACTGGCCTCGGCAAAGGCGATAATTCCATTGATATCGGGTCGATCCTGGAACTTCCAGAGTAGGGTCCCGTTTGATTCAAAGGAATATGGTAGGATTTTTAGAGGATTCATTCCTATAGGAAATTTTCCTATTAAAGTTGTTTGATTCATAGGATCCAATACTATAGGAATTATTCTCATAAAAATCTTGTAGTGCAAATCCTATAGGAAAAAACATGAGGTCCAACCTCTTGGAAAAAATCCTTCACACAATCAAACACAATCTATATTCACATAGGATTCAATTAGACATGCCACTCCAATCATTTAGGTTTCCTATTCCTACACTTTTCCTATCCTACGAATCAAACAAGCCCTAGAACTCGGATTTTGGAGCCCACGCGCCGTTGCCTACAAAAGGTGTTGTGTGCTGTGCATACCATAGGTGAAAGGATAATCTCATGTTGAGCCCAGCCTCGTGGCCATGGCGCAGCAGCAAGGTCATCCTCACGTGCGGCGGCGACGGAGACCCGTGTCTGGGCCTGCAGCCATAGTATCATCAAGATGGTAAAGATCGACAAGTGCTCCGTGATCAGGGTCCGCAGCCCTCTGATCATCTCCCGCATGTACCACAAGATCAGCGACGTGAGACCAAGGAGGAAGATGAGAACAAGCCGTACGAGTACGTCCAGGACCCGGATATCGACCAGCGGACGGAGGTCAAGGACCCCTCGCTCTTCCGAAGCTACGTCTACTGCCGCGACCTTATCCACAGGATGCTCGCCGAGGCGCCCGTGGCACACAACTACGACCTCGCCGCCGACAACTGGGAGAAATTCGAGCCACACGACATCGCCACCACCATCGTCGCCAGCGTTCGTCGCGATACCGAGGATGCGCGTGGCGTCGTCCCTGCCTACGCAATCGACATCAAAACGGCCCCCTTGATCACCTTGATCTACAGCGAGCCCAAGGCGCTGCTGCTCGCTTGTGCCGCCGATGAGACCAAGCCTGCCCGAGCTTTGAGACGCGGCAGGAAGCGCCGCCGCCGTGAGGCCGTCGAAGAGCTGTGCGCCATCTGTTTCTCGACGTGAAGACTCAAGAGGAGGAGTCCGTCAGGCTGCCATGCTCCCATTCCTTCCTCACTCGCTGTATCGAACCCTGGTTCCACCGCGCCTCGACGTGCCCGACTTGTCGGCATGACGCTATGGAGTGCTTCGGTTTTGTCAGATCGGTGTCAATCGAAGGTTCCTAGGTACATGGAACCGAAGATGAGCAGAGTAGTACTGTGAACTTAAATTACCATTTGTATTTGTATTTTCGGCTCACCTAAGAATTAAGATCTCATGGAGACATGAATTGGGCCAAACAATAGAAAATGGTTGTGGAACTTGTGGCATTGTCTCGTTCTGCACCCAACTTCAATTGGAAATTACTTGCATGAAATATTCGCCAACATTTTTTATAATTATCTCTAGCATATGAATAACTGTCAAATCACTTGCCATGAAAAATATTCGCCAACATTGGAAATTAGGATTGCAGCGGAAAGGAGCGTCCAAAGCAGCCGCTAGAGAACGCATCAGGAGTCGCACAGAGGTTGCAGGAGCGAGTCGCAGGAGCGCAGGCAAATATGCCAGTAGTGCAAACACGGCCCGCAGATAATCCTGCGGGCGCGCCCGCAGCCCTGTCCTCGCGACTCAAGGGGCCGGCATGTTTCACTGAAAAGATCAGATCGGAACCTTTTCCGAAGATTTCAAGGGGCCACGCAAGGTGGCAAACTATAACGCCAGCATGGATCCAACCACCTGGCTGAACAATTACGAGATGGGGATGAGCATTCTTAACGCCTCAGAAGAAATATGTGCAAGGTACCTCAACATGATGCTAGAAGGCAGCGCACATATGGCTGCAAAATTTGCCTCCCAACTCTATAAATACTTGGGAGGAACTGAAGGATGCCTTCATTAAAAACTTCCAAGGAACTTGCAAGCGACTCTGCAATATAGAAGATCGAGCGTTGTGTCCAGAAGGAAGGCGAGTCAAGTCGCCATTGGATGAAAAGGGTGGCAGAAATAATACACTCCTCAGATAATATACCACCAAGCTCAGCCGTCCTGGTGATGGAGAAAAACTGCAAGTTTGAGCCGCTGATTCATAAGCTGGGTCGCATGAAGGATAAAGTCAAGAGCCTCAGCGAGGTGATGGCTGCGGCTAACAAATATGCCAGCTCAGATAAAACCAGAGACGCGTCAGACGGAGAAGAAGAGGAGGCTGCCAAAGGAAAGAAAAACTCCAACAAGCCCCAGCAGCAGCAAACAAGCCACAACAACGCGAATCAAAACAAACGCAAAAGCGAAGATGGTCACTCAGGGCTCGTCGCCAATGCGCGTGGAGGATTCAGAGGCCAGCGTGGAAGGGGTCGAGGATACGGCTCCCGTCCAATCAATATGCAAGAATTTTCAACCGGCCATGCGACCTTCATGACAGGTGATGGACGGCCAGCGGACCATACCAAGGCGCAATGCCACTATTACAAGAAGTGGAAAGAAGAGAGCCAACACAACGGGGGAATTCCCATGAAGGAAACCCTAGTGCGGCTCATAACACAAATATTGGGCAGCACGGCGCGAGTAACCCCAGGCAAACGGGGCAGTATCACACAATAGTTATCGATACCTCCAAAAGGGAAGAGAAATTGAGCCGCAGAAGTCAGCAGGTGAACGCCGTGATACCAGCAACACCCAATTGGTTAAGGTGGTCAGAACACGCAGTAACCTGGAGTCGCGACGATCACCCGCCACAAGTACGGGAACCTGGCAAGTTGGCACTGGTTGTGGCGCCGTACGTTGCAGGATACAAGCTGACCAAGTGCTTATGGATGGAGGAAGCAGCATTAATATCTTATACTACGATACGTTCCAGCGTCTAGGACTCAAGGATTCCAGCCTGCAGCCCACGTCAACAGTGTTTCACGGCATTGTCCCAGGAAGGTCCGCACGACCAGGGGAAAATAACCCTAGGGGTAACTTTTGGACAGAAGAGAACTTTAGAAGCGAATTCCTATGCTTCGAAGTGGTAAAATTCCAAAGCCCATATCACGCCTTGTTTGGAAGAACGGCCTTTGCTAAGTTTATGGCCACCATGCTACGTGTACCTACAGTTGAAGATACCAGGACCAAAAGGGGTCATCACAGTGTACGGAGATAGAGAAAAAGCAATAGAATGTGAAAAGGGAGATGCGGCCTTCGCAGAATCCGCCTGTGCCGCGGAAGAGCTAAAAGGTTATAAGTCGCAGGTGGACCCAAACGACATGAGTGTGGTTACCACGCCATCTGCCGAGCCACCAATGAAATTCAAAGCGGCCCAGGACACTAAGCAGATAAATCTTGTTCCTGGCGACTCATCCAAGCAAACCAGCATTGGAGCACACATGGAAGAAGAGCAGGAGAAGGCCCTCGTCGCTTTTCTCCAGGAAAATAAGGACATCTTCGCATGGAAGCCGTCAGATATGCCAGGGGTACCAAGAGAATTAGCAGAACATAGCCTCAAAGTGAACCCTGCGGCTAAACCAGTGAAGCAGCCACTACGGCGTTTCCACGATGATAGGAGAAAGGCAATAGGAGAGGAATAGCTCGCTTGCTGGCTGCAGGATTCATCACAGAGGTATACCATCCGGAGTGGGTGGCAAACCCAGTATTGGTTATGAAAAAGAACGGTATGGCGAATGTGCGTTGATTACACCAGTCTTAACAAAGCTTGTCCAAAGGATCCATTTGCTTTCGCGAATCGACCAAGTGATTGATTCAACTGCTGGGTGCGAGCTGTTATGCTTTTGGACGCCTATTCAGGCTACCATCAAATCAAATGAAGAAGGAGGACCAAGAAAAGACGTCCTTCATCACACCCTTGGAGCTTTTTGTTATGTCAGCATGCCCTTGGGTTGAAGAACGCAGGTGCGACTTACCAAAGATGCATTCAGAATTGTCTACATGAGCAAATAGGTCGCAACGTTCACGCCTACGTGGATGATATTGTGGTTAAGTCGCAAGTTGGCCAGGATCTTAAGTGATCTGGCAGAGACATTCACAAATCTCAGAAAATACAACATGAAGCTCAACCCCACAAAGTGTGTCTTTGGGTACCAGCAGGAAAGCTATTGGGATTCATAGTATCAGAAAGAGGATTGAGGCCAACCTGACAAGATAAAGGCCGTGATGGATCTCCAAAAGCCAGAAAAGATAAAAGATGTGCAGCGACTTACTGGTTGCGTAGCAGCTTTGAGTCGCTTTATATCAAGATTGGGAGAGAAAGCACTACCTTTGTACAGACTGTTGAAAAAATCAGACACCTTCGTTTGGGACGCAGAGGCGACGAAGCTCTGACAGCCTTGAAACATCAATTGACAAATGCTCCAGTTTGGCGGCTCCAAAGGATAAAGAGCCAATGCTACTATATAGCGGCAAATTCCCGTGCTGTGTGCGCTGTCATGGTTGTGGAGAGACAAGAAACAGGAAAGGAATACCCTGTCCAGAGACCAGTATATTACGTGAGCGAAGTCCTCACAGCTTCCAAACAGCGTTACCCACAGTGGCAGAAGTTGGTGTTTGGAGTGTTCATGGCGAGTCGCAAGCTGAAGCACTACTTCCAAGAGCATCCAATAACTGTGGTTAGTTCAGCACCATTGGCAGATATCATTCGTAATCGAGAAGCTACTGGAAGAGTCGCTAAGTGGGCGATCGAGTTGGGACCACATCACATCAGCTACGAGCCGCGACATCAATTAAGTCGCAAGCCCTTGCAGATTTTATTAACGATTGGACAGAAATCCAAGTCGCTCCTAGCATGGCAGAAACCAAATACTGGACCATGCATTTTGATGGGTCAAGACAGTTGCAAGGCTCGGGGGCTGGAGTTGTTCTAACATCTCCCAAGGGAGACAAGCTGCGGTATGTGCTACAGATACACTTCAACTGCACAAATAACGTGGCGGAGTACGAGGCACTGCTTCATGGTCTACGTATAGCAAAGGAGATGAACATCAGTCGCATACGCTGTTTTGGCGATTCAGACTTGGTGGCACAGCAGGTCTCGGAACGTGGGACAGCAAGGATGCGAACATGGCTGCATATAGAGAGAGGTGGACAGAATTGCTGGACATTTCACTGGATACCAAGTTGAACATATTGATCGGAGACAAAACGAAGCTGCGGATGCCCTGTCTCGGCTTGGATCCAACAGACAGTCAGTCCCACCCAATGTTTTCCTGGATGAACTGCACAATCCATCAGTCAACCTCCAGCAGAGATTGACATTGCAGAGCCAGAGGATGATTCAACTTTAGTCGCAGCCCTGCATGAACAGCCAGGATGGACAGAGCCATACATGGCATATTTAAGTCGCGGAGTGCTGCCGATGATGATTGAGGCGCGCAAAATCATACGACGATCAAAGGCCTATACAATCATCAACAATGAATTATACAAGCGCAGCGTGTCAGGAGCATTCCAAAGATGTGTCTCACCAGAAGAGGGACGAAAAATCTTGCACGAAATTCATTCAGGCGATTGTGGCCATCATGCTTCGTCAAGATCTTTGGTGGCAAAGGCGTTCCGACATGGATTCTTCTGGTTAACAGCATTAGCAGATGCAGAGCAAATTGTCAGAGTGTGATGGATGTCAAAGATACGCTAGGCAAGATCATATGCCAGCTCAAGCACTTCGCACAATACCCATCACATGGCCTTTTGCCGTATGGGGTTTTGACATGGTAGGGCCTTCAGACGGTCTTCAAACGGAAAAACTCACCTCTTAGTCATGGTGGACAAATTCACAAAGTGGATAGAAGCAGAACCTGTGGGAGATTGCGAGGCTGAAACAGCAGTCAAGTTCTTGAAGAAGGTCATATTCCGCTTGGTACCCCCATAGTATCATTACAGACAATGGGAGCAACACCTCTGAAGGGGCTACACAGATATTTTGCGCAGACAATGGGATAAGATTGGACCTCACGTCAGTAGCACACCCGCAGAGCAATGGACAAGCTGAGCGAGCTAACCAGGAAATTCTCCATGGAATTAAGCCGCGCCTTATTGAAAAGGTCGAAGCATCTCCAGGATGTTGGGTGGAAGAACTGCCAGCAGTACTGTGGAGCTTAAGAACAACCCCTAACAGATCCACAGGATTTACACCATATTTCATGGTCTATGGAGCAGAAGCAGTCATGCCCAGCGATATCATACATGATTCACCAAGAGTTGCGGCTTACATCGAGACAGATAATGAGATAGCTCGGCAAGACTCGGTGGACACATTAGAAGAGGTTAGAGACTTGGCAGCATCAAGGTCAGCAGTATATCAACAAGACTTGCGACGCTATCATGCCAGACGCATCAAAACCCGCACCTTTCAAGAAGGCGACCTAGTACTGCGACTTAAACAAGATCACAAGGGAATGCATAAGCTGTCCTCTCCATGGGAAGGACCCTACATCATCAGCAAGAAGCTAAACAATGGGTCGTACTACCTGCTGGATGTAAGGGAAGAAAGCAGCGAACGCCATGATTTCGAGGATCGTCTCGAGGCACCTCGCCCTTGGAACGTCGCACCTGCGACCGTACTATACATAAGAAAAGGCTAATCAGAGCCAAGCATCATCCTTTCCAGCTTTATAGCTGAGTATCATCACAGCCACTCAGGGCTAGAACTTCAACTTTGGTCGCCACCTAGGCGCGACCTATGCAACATCTGATCGCCACCCAGGCGCGATCGACCCTTGTATCAGAAACCGGCGCCACCTAGGCGCGGCCGTAAACTTTGTATCATCTCTGGTCGCCACCTAGGCGCGACCGACCCCATGTATCACCATGGATCGCCACCTACGCGCGATCCAACCCTATGTATAACACTCGGTTGCCACCTAGGCGCGACCTTATGTGTCATCATAATCAAAGCTTATCATAGCTTAGCCTATCATGGCAATATCATTATGTTTCTTGGGGTCTTTGTTACCCTGAAACAGCCAATTTATTGGCAATTATCAAATTTACCTTAAGTTGGATTGCTACTCGCATTATGTGGCCAAAGTACTGGGGTGTGGCGTCAATCGAGCTTGATTGCCTATCATGGCCGCTCTCGACCCTGAACACACATGTTCCTAGGAAATACTGAGTCGCGCGAGTGCCCACTTAAGGATTCAGATGGCCTAACTAGAGGTCGATGTACTGCTTATAGTACGGCAACACCAATTACAATTACTTGTACTTAACAATTGTTTTATTCATGATATCAAGTTACAGGTGATGACCTTCAGAGTTCTCTGAGAAGAATTGAGATGATTACCACATACATCCTCTCAATCCTTGGGGGCTACATCATATTATCATCAAAAATTTGAAGATGGTCGTCATCAAGTTCTGAAGCTATCAGGATACTCTAACAAAGAAGCTCACGAAGTCAGATGATCTTCCAGGTGCGAGTCAAGGCCAACTGCACAATTATAAGTCGCGAAACAAGGAAAAGCGCGGCCTAAACATTCAAGATCAAGAAATACTATGAAGTTCAGGCCACGCTTGGGGGCTAATGTCGGGGGAATACTTTCTGGATTAACCCGCGGCCCAGTGCGACTTACTTACTCGCACGGACAAAGGCCCACTTGGGAGCAAGCCCAATATTGAACCGCCATAAGGGGAAAGATCTAGAAGACATATCCCGGAGGACGTGAAGACCAAGTAGTCTCCGAGTAGGCCTCTGTGGACTATTCCTTATGGGGAAGTTTCCTTTGTAACCTAGCGAGCCTCTGTGTATATAAAGAGGACTCGCAGGACTTAGAGCGGGTCAAGCTATCAAGCCCTAAACCCTAGCTCATACGCGAGTACCAGATCGGATCGCCTCCATTGTAACACCTCGATTATCATATCAATACCAATCTAGGGTAGGCAGGAAGTAGGTCTTTTACCTCACATTGAGGGGGCCGAACCTGGGTAAATCTGTGTTGATCTTTGTTCCTGCGATCCCAAGCTCGGAGATGCTGACTCGCGTAATCCCACACCTACGAAGTCATCTATGACACCTGACGTGACAAACCCACGACAGACGTGCTCGTCCTCCTCCCTGATACGGCGACGTACCACCTCCTCGGGGGACCGGCTCTCTCTGCACCGAGCGTGGCCCACTCGACCGCCACCAAAGAAGATCCGGGTCGACGGCGTCGCCCGGATTCCTAATAAGCTACGCCCGGAAGGTAACACCTCCCGTGCTAGCCCGCGGAGCCCAGTCCCGGACATCGCCCTCTGGTCCAACAGGACATCGTCGCCGAGAACAATAAACTAAAAACATAGTGGGGTATAAAACAAAAAAATTACACTTAGCAAATTTAAATCTACACTTAGCAAAATTTACACTTAGCAAAATTTACACTTAGCAAATTTAAATTTACACATACCAAAATTAAATTTACACTTAGCAAAATTTACACTTAAGAAATTTAAATCTACACTTAGCAAATTTAAATTTACACATACCAAAATTAAATCTACACTTAGCAAAATTTACACTTAGCAAATTTAAATCTACACTTAGCAAATTTAAATTTCTAAAATTTCTAACACTAAATTTCTACACTTAGCAAATCTACACTACATTTCTACAATTAGCAAATCTACACTAAATTTGTACACTAAATTTCTAACACTAAAAAACAATAAAAAAATCCTCACCTTGTTACTAGGATTTCGGCCGGAGGAGGCTAGGGCGAGGTCGCCGGCCGGCCGTCGAGGACGTGGAGGAGGAGGAGGGTGAGGCGGCGTGGAGGAGGCCGGGCGCGGCGGAGGAAGAGAGGCGGCGCGACGGCGACGGAGGCGGAGGGCCACGCGGCGGAGGCGGAGGGGGCGCGGCGGAGGGCTCGGGCGGCGGAGAAGGCGACGGCGGCAGGCGCGGAGGAGGGCGCAGGCGGCGGATCGAGGAGGCGCGGGCGCGGAGGACGGCGGCGCGAGGAGAAAAATGGCTAGGGCTTCGCCGCGATTTGATTTTCTCCCGGGTCGTGGCTCGGGCTGGGATGGAGGCCTGGGTATTTATACCCAGGGACCTCTGTTCCCGGGTGGAGCCACGAGCCGATACTAGAGGTACGGGTGGAGCCACCACCCGGGACCAGAGGTGCTTTCGCAGATGCCACCCCAGCGCGCGCAAATGCACCTCTAATCCCGGGTGGTGGCTCCACCCGGTACTAGAGGTCTGTTTTTTTGCGTTCAAGGGCCCAAATTTTGAATTTTAGCGCGCAAATGCCCAAAAGTGTGAATTTGAAAAGTGTTTGAATATGAATTTGAATAACTTGTGCATACTTTTGAATCTGACAAAAATTTCAACGTGAAAAGTGTTTGAATTTGAATAAACTAATCCAAAACTATTTTCTGTTTTCTAAAATAATTATTCAAACTATTGACCATTTTGCCATTTTCAATTAAAAATTGCGTTAACTAATATTGTTTGAATTTGTAATAATCATCTCTTTATTTTAAAAACATCCTTAACAACATCCCACACAGTTACATAAAAGGATACATTATTACACATCACTAACAGTTACATTACTACATAAACGGACTTGCTGGATCGGAGGCCATAGGATTAGGGGGAACGGCGGGAGGATCCATCCCCGTTCGCGGCCGCATGGTTCTCGCGCGCACGTTTGCGGCGTAGGGCACGAGCCATGGAGGATGAGTCTTTCAGCGCCCAAGCCAGCTCGGAAGCCTCCTTCGCCTTGAGCTGGCAGGAAGCCCTAGCTCGCTGGACACGGTCATCGCGGACGGACGGCAAGGAGGCTTCAATGGCCTCCTGCATCTGCGGCCCGCCGCCCTCTTCCCCATGGTCGCTCCAGTCGAAGTCATCGTCGTCCTCCTCCTCCTCGTCGGGAGGTGCGGCGGCGGCTGGTGGAGGTGCGGCGGCCAAGTCGCCGTATGCGGCCGCGGATCCCCACGCCACCCCTGCGGCGTACGCATCCTCGTCGGGGTCAGGGACGTCGGACCACGCGCGCTCGTACGTCCTCCGCACCTCCTCCGGCACCGGAACAGGAGGCCGGTAGCAGGGCATTCCTATCCATGCCGGGCTCGTGGGCATACGGCAGGATAGGCTCCCGCGGTAGCACCCAAGCACGCTCTGCCGAGCACGCTCGACCTGGTCCAGAAGGCGCTGCGGCGGGGGTGGCGGATCCAACAACATCCCTATCTAGTCTTCACTTTTTCTTCGTGTGTGTCCCTTTATTCTGATTGCGCCGTAACCATGGACAAGCTTCATCATTTAACTTGATGCTTGGGTCAGTGTTCACTTTGAAGGGCGGAATTTCATGAAACTTATTGAAATCTTCTGACATGTCTGTCTTGTCCTCCACTCACACGATGTTTCTTTTCCCTGAAAGAACTATGTGGCGCTTTGGCTCATCGGCTGATGTATTCGCTTGCTTTTCTTTTCTTTTTTTCGGTTTGGTAGACATGTCCTTCACATAGAAAACCTGAGCCACATCATTGGCTAGAACGAATGGTTCGGTGTCGTACGCAAGATTCTTGAGATCCACTGTAGTCATTCCATACAATGGGTCTACCTTTACCCCGCCGCCTTTCAGGTTGAACCATTTGCACTAGAACAAAGGGACCTTAAAAGAAGGTCCATTGTCAAGTTTCCATATCTGCTCTATGTAACCATAATATGTGACCTTTTGCCCATTGTTGTTTGTTGAATCATCAAAACGGACACCACTGTTTTGGTTGGTGCTCTTTTTATCTTGGGCGATCGTGTAAAATGCATTCACATTTATCTCGTACCCTTGGAAAGTCCAAATAGTCAAAGATGGTCCCCTAGACAACAAGTACAGCTCATCTAAGACAGTGTTGTCATTGTTGAGATGTGTTTGCAACCAACCGACAAAATTCTCCATGTGTTCCTTTGTAATCAAGGAGTCATCCATCCCGGGTTGCTGGAGCGTACAATATTCTTGTGTTTCTGGATATACGGAGCCACCAAACTGTAAGTATGTAGAACGGTGTAGTGTGCTTGTGTGAAAGAATTTTTGTCCCTACATATTGTTGATTTTCTTCCTAGAGTGCCTTTTCCACTCAGTCTCCCCTCATGTCGCGATTCAGAAAGACCAATCGGCTTAATGCCAGGAATAAAGTCAACACAAAACTCAATGACCTCCTCTGTTCCATAGCCTTTGGAGATGCTTCCTTTTGGCCTAGCACGGTTATGAACATACTTCTTCAAGACTCCCATGAACCTTTCAAAGGGGAACATATTATGTAGAAATACATGACCCAGAATGGTAATCTCGTCGACCAGGTGTACTAGGAGATGTGTCATAATATTGAAGAAGCCTAGCAGGTTCACGCAAAGATTCTTCATCACGTGCATCACGTCGATTGCAGAGCAGACCTGTAGGAGTTTCCAATAGGGTAGCTCCCAAAATATAGACTTCTTCTTCCACATGGGTACGTGTCCGTCAACGTCATTCGGAACAGACTGTCCGACATGACCCTTTCCAAAGATTAATTCTAAATCCTTGACCATATCATATATAACATCACTAGTAGGGAGAGGTGGCTTCGTCCGGTGATCTGCCTCACCTTTGAAATGCTTGCATTTCTTTCTTACGGGATGCTGCCTTGGAAGAAATCGACGATGCCCCGGGTACACATTCTTGTTACCTAAATATATACTTTCAGTCTTATCTAAACAGTGCGTGCATGCATTTTATCCCTTGTTTGACTGTCCTGAAATGTTACTAAGAGCAGGCCAATCATTGATGGTTACAAACAACAATGCTCGTAGGTCAAATGGCTCCTGTTTGTGCTCATCCCACACACGTACCCCTTCATCACGCCACATCTGTAAAAGTTCTTCAACTAATGGCCTCAGGTACACATCAATGTCGTTGCCGAGTTGCTTCGGGCCTTGGATGAGCACTGGCATCATAATGAACTTCCGCTTCATGCACAACCAAGGAGGAAGGTTATTGATACATAGAGTCACAGGCCAGTCGGTTGTCACGTGCAAATTTCTTGAACTCTCTATCAATTTTTCTCCACTGCGACCCATCAGCTGGGTGTCTCGACATCTCGTCGTTCTTGTGGTCTTCTTTGTGCCATCGCAACAACTTGGCATGCTCTTTATTTCTGAACAAACGTTTCAACCGTGGTATTATAGGAGCGTACCACATCACCTTCGCAGGAACCCTCTTCCTGGGGGCTGACCCTCAACATCACTAGGGTCATCTCGTCTGATCTTATACCGCAATGCACCACATACCGGGCATTCATTCATATTCTCATGCTCACTGCGGTAGAGGATGCAGTCATTAATATATGCATGTATCTTCTGCACATCTAATCCAAGAGGGCAGAGAACCTTCTTTGCTTCGTACGTACTGTCAGGCAATTCATTATCCTTTGGAAACTTTTGCTTCATTATTTTCAGTAAATTCCCAAATCCCTTGTCAGATAAATCATTCTCTGCCTTCCATTGCAGAAATTCCAGTGTGGTACCGAGCTTTGTGTTGCCATCTTCGCAAGTTGGGTACAACTTTTTTTTGTGATCCTCTAACATGCGCTCCGGTCCGTACGTGGTCCTGCCGGGCCAGACCCCTCTAGTTCCGGTCCGTATTATGAACCGGGACTAGAGGTCCCTTACGAAATTCGACAAATAATATGGATAAATTCATATCTTTAAATCTGTAAATCAAAATTCGACAAATAATATGTATAAATCGATCAGAAAAATGATAGGAATCTAAATATTGTGTCCATATCATCTTTTGCATAAATATTAATGATTAAGTAATAATAATTGTTAACAAATAACAAAAAAAATGAATTTTACATTATTATTGCCATTTTCAATTTAATATGGATAAATTCATATCTTTAAATCCGTAAAGCGAAATTCGACAAATAATATGTATAAATCGAACAGAAAAATGATAGGAATCCAAATATTTCGGTCATTAATTTTTAGGTAACCGAATGGACCGAATTGACCGAAATTTACATGAGAACACACAACGGGAGCACACATATCACTATATAGTTAGTCTACTCATCAACGACATTAAGACGATCGTCATTGGTATTATAGCCACGTAGACTATCCCACTTTCGTGCAATCTCGAAGCTGAGGCGAGCGTCCAGAGCGGCATACAAGACTTGATCGTAGCTCAATGGAACGTTGCCCCATCCGAAAATTCGGAGGTCTTCAAAGTCGTCGTCGTCCTTTCCCTTCTTCTTGTCCTTCTTCTTATCCTTCTTGTTGTTCTTCTTCTTCTCAAGTTTTGTTCCAATGATAGCATTGGAGAGAGCATAGAGACTCGGAGTAGGATTGCCGGTTGGGTTCCGGTTATCCCTCTGGAGGTCGACCGCGGACGGAATAACAATTCCGTAGTAGCGTAGCATCCGCACATCATTGTGGATAGCCACGCCGTAGAAGTTGATGGTCTCATCACCTAAGAAATCCACAAGGAGCTGCGGCACCCATCAGCCTTGCAGATCTGGAAGACAAGAGTCTCGGACGCCACCGAGAGTTGAAGGATGGCGGCATGCTGCCTTTTCTCGGATGGAAGATCCGTCTGTCGACCCGGGAGAGGGTCGGTGAACTCGCAGTCGAGTCCAACGCACTTGATCGGTGCGTCGTCGAGAAAGAACTTCTTCACGTCGCGGATCCACCTCTCCACGCGTGATGCACGGAGGGAGACCCATACCTTGAAGTGCATATCTTCTTTGATGAAGTAGTACAACCGAGACGGAGGTACGCGCGCGAGTGGCTCCATTGGAATAGAAGAGAGGGATCGAGAGAGAGAGAGTTTTTGCAAGGATTAGAGAGAGATTATGTGTGAAGCCATGGATTAGTGTAGCTTTTATATAGGCGGAGAGGGAGGCCGGCGGGCGGCGCATGCAGTGATTAAATTCGGGCTGATCATCTTCCAAAGCACTCCATATGAATCAACGCCGGGCTGATCATCTTCCAAAGTACAATCAAAACGGCGGCTTGATCAACTTCCAACGCGTCGGCGGGAGATTAACAGGTTTTAAATTTTGTCCCGACTCGTATCACGAACCGGTACTAGAAGTCCATCACTAGTCCCGGTTCGTGATACGAGCCAGGACGAAAGGTGCTCGCGCGGGCCCCGCTCTACGGCTGCCCTGCCACGGACCTCTAGTCCCGGCTCGTATCACAAGTCGGGACTAGAGCTCCCCCACGACCCGGGACAAGTGGTCTGCGGCCTCATATCTGTTCACCCGGGACTAGTCCCACCTTCTAGTCTGGGTTAAAAAGTGGCCCGGGACTAGAGCCCAAAATGGCTCTGGACTAAAGGTCCTGTTTCTACTAGTGTTACTCCTCTTGACGAAGGAGAGATACATACTCTAGGCCATCTCAGTATTATCAATGTCACCCCAATAGCCTGGCCAGACATAGTGTAATTTATCACAGGACATTAAGAATACGGAATGAGAAAAGAGAATGATGTCGGAACGAGTTTTATATGTGTTATGATCAAATGGTTTTGATCACACTAGAGCACATTGTCTCACCTCGTGATATCATTGGCATCGTGTACCTAAGGGAATTAGCGTAATGAGAAACACAAGAGGTTATGTCGTTCACTCGTGAATACATAGGATCCAGTACAGACGTCTAGGTCTCAATGCTGGTTATTATCTGGTAAGCACCCGCACATGTCTATGTGTTACCGAACCTTCCGTGTCACACACTTAAGATGTGAGTCAATCTTTTATTGATAGAATAAAGTTGTGGTTTTAGTAGTTATGAGATTGTGTCGGAGTAGCTCCGATGTCGCAGGACTTGTTCCGGTGAAAGCATAGAGAAAGAGAAGGCAGACATTAAATGTCTTGGGATAATAGGAATTGTTTCTATTATTCTCGGATTTAATCCGAGGTTTTATGTCAGAGGGAAATATTTATCCGAAAGTTTTGTCAGCGGGCACTGGGTGTCCCGGATCATATAAATTTGTTTATATGATAAGTAATTAATTCTGAGAATTTTCCGTGAAAGGAAATATTCAATTAGGAATTAATTAGATAAAATAAATAATTAAATTAATTCAGAAAAATATTATGTAAAAGTTTTTATTTGGAGCCCACCAAGAGGGGCTGCCTCCCTCTCACCCCCAAAGGGGTTGGGTGGGCCCACTAGGCAGCCGCACCCCCAAAGGGGTCGGGTGGGCCAAGGAGGCCCATGGTGCCAAGAGGGGGAGCCTCCCTCTCACCCCAAGCCAAAGCCCACTAGGAAGGTGGGTTGGGGAAACCGACTTGGGGGAGGAGTTGGACTCCTCCCCTTGGCCGGCGCACCATGGGGGGATGGATCAACCCCTCCCCCAAGTCTCCCCCCCCTTATATACTCCACCCCTCTCACAAGGAGGAGATATAAGAAGATCAAAAGTTTCTCTCTTCTGAGATATTGTGAATTAGACTTTGCTCTAATTGCTCTCAATTAGACATAACTCTAATCTCTCTCTAATTAGATCTCATGTGTTGAGAATTAGATATCTCTAGTCTCATATAGATCTAATCTAGATGATTAGATCTACCACCGAAACTGCGTCGAAAGGTTGTCTCTCTTCGTCGGCGCTAGGCGCTCTAGACGGCGGAGTGCTGACGGATTGGCGCGGCGTACGTGTGGATACTTGAAGAGCGGGTTGCGCAAGCAATTCCTCGACGACGGAATCGACAACAATCTCACCTCCCGGCGTGGACATGAGATTCTTCATTAGGCTTCACCAACATCTACTTCGACAAACACAAGATCTACCGCAACGATGTTTGTAAGTACTCTAGATCTAGGCATTACGGGGTGCAGCATATCTTCATAGTATAGATCCTGGAGGCATGGTTACGTAAAATTTTAAATTGCTAAGCGTAACCCAACAGATAACCATGTCCCTTCGATTCATTTTGTCTTGTTGTATAAGGTTTCATCGTTTCTCCATCCAATGATCTTACACCTACGGATGTTTTATATGAAATGACGTTGTTTTGGTGTAGTAGAAGATTAATTAGAGTAACCATTGTCTCTTTTCTAATCACAACAGACCATGAGGCGCCCATAATGTCAGTCCGTAAGATGTTGGAGATAGGACTTAGTTTTAAATAGAAAAAAGAGGGATGACTTAGTTATAAAAATCTATTCCTCACAAATCTATTCCTTACATCCAGTTTAGTTATAAAAAAGCTCGTGTTGTGCCGTGTTAGCCAGCAGGCTCTTTTCGGCAGGCGAGCATGGTCCCAAACGGTGAAAGACGACAAAACTGACCTAGGGACGAAACATAAGAACAAAATGAACCTACTTCAATAATAATTTTAAATCTAACTCTTTTCTGTAGCGCCTCTCTCGGGGGTGCTACCCGCCATATGGGAGCACACTAAACTGGGGCGCTATTCCCTGCCAACATGACAACGCCAGGCCTGGAGGTCGTCCGGAAAATTTGAAGTCAAAGAGGGTATCGCCCTAGGCTGGGGCTTAATGATCACGACATGGGTGCGCAAAAATAGACACAGGTCACTGGCACAATCGTCGAAACTGGCTAATGGTACTAGTTCATTTTCTTTCACAAATCTATTAATCGTATCGGCCCGCGGGCTTGTTCCGGCAGACGAGGGAGCTCCTGTGTATCGCTTTAAGGCGACGATCCGTGGGTGCGTCACCTGCTAGCTGTGCATATTGGGCTCGGCCCATACGCGTAATGCTGCCCCGACCGTGACTCAACGGACTTTTTCCGTACTGTTTCGGCCTCGTACTGCTTCCTACTGTTTCGCCTTTGGCTTCGGGATGAATTATGAAGTTATTGCACTGATCGTAGTGTTTCAGTGAGTAGTACTACTAGCTTATGCTCACAGCTTTTGAACAAATTCAAATCCGAACACATTTTAAAACCGGTAAATTTTTAAAAATCGAACAATTTTAGAAACTGTTTTCAAATTTGAACAATTTTCAAAATCTGAACAATTTTCAAATCTGAACAAATTTCGAATCCAAAAAGTTTTAAAACCCGAACAGTTTTCAAAATTTGAACAAATTTCAAATCCGAACAAAAATTCAATATTGAACAATTTTAAAATCAAACTATTTTCAAATTTGAACAAATTTTAAATCTGAACAAATTTCGAATCAGAACAATTTTTAAAAATCCGAGCAGTTTTCAAAACCGAACAGTTTTCAAAGTTTGAACAAATTCAAATCCGAAAAAAAACTCAAATCCAAACAAAAATTCAAAATTGAACAAATTTTTAAAATGATCGAACAACTTTTAAAATTGAACAATTTTTAAAATTTTGGTGGCGTGGCAACGACTTTTTGGTGGCAACGACTTTTTCCGTGGCAGAATTACGAGAGCCCATTTTCCTTCACAGAGAGAAACTTTTTCCTTCAAAATTTCTTTCAGTGGAACCCATTTCAAAGGGAAAAAAATTCCAAGAATTTTTATCTAGGTGTTTAAACTATGTAATAATGTACATAAAAAATGTGTAAAATTAGGAAAATATGGTTATTTCAGAGAAACATGAAATTCGCACGGAAATAGAATTGAACGTTTTTTTAAAGGTAGGGGTATGCAGAACATAAACTAAAAAAGTTGAACGATTTTAAAAAGAGAACAAAATTATTTCTGAACGGAAACGAATGTTTGAACGGATTCCCAAATGAACGAAAATAGAAAGTGAGAACGGAAAAAGATTTGAACGGTTTTTAAAAGAAGTACGGGTAGGCAAGAACAAAAACTAATAATTGAACGAATTTAAAAAGAGAACGGAATTATTTCTGAACGGAAACCATGTTTGAACGAAATTTGAAATGAACGAAAATAGATTTGAACGGTTTTAGAAAATGATAAGGCAGAACAAAAACTAAAAGTTGAACGAATTTAAAAAAGAACAAAAAAACTTCTGAACAGAAACTACAATTGAGCGAACCAAAATGAACAAAAATAGAAATGTGTGAAAACGGAAATAGATTTGAACGCTTTTTTGAAACAAAAAAGGTAGGGGTAGGCAGAACAAAAACTAAAAGTTGAACGATTTTAAAAACAAACGGAATTAGTTTTGAATGAAAACAATGTTTGAACAAATTCCGAAATATACAAAAATAGAAAGAGAGAACAGAAAAAGATTTGAACGGTTTAAAAAAAGTACGGATAGGCAAGAACAGAAACTAATAATTGAACGATTTTAAAAAGAGAACAACATTATTTCTGAACGGAAACAATGGTTGAACAAAATTTGAAATGAACGAAAATAGAAATTGAGACACGAAAATAGATTTGAACGGGTTTTTAAAAAGATAAGGTAGAACAAAAACTAAAAGTTGAACGATTTTATAAAAAAAGAACAAAAAACTTTTGAACGGAAACTACGTTTGAATGAATTCCAAAATGAACAAAAATAGAAATGTGTGAAAACAGAAATAGATTTGAACGGTTTTTTGAAAAAAAAGGTAGGGGTAGGCAGAACATAAACTAAAAAGTTGAACGATTTTAAAAAGAGAACAAAAGTATTTCTAAACGGAAACAAATGTTTGAATGGATTCCCAAATGAACAAAAATAGAAAGTGAGAACGAAAAAGATTTGAACGGTTTTTAAAAGAAGTACGGGTAGGCAAGAATAGAAACTAATAGTTGAACGATTTTAAAAAGAGAACGGAATTATTTTTGAAAGGAAACAATGTTTGAACGAAATTTTAAATGAATGAATATAGAAAGTGAGAAACGAAAATAGATTAGAACGGTTTTTTTAAAAATAAGGCAGAACAAATACTAAAAGTTGAACGAATTTCAAAAAACAACAAAAAAACTTCTGAACGGAAATTACGTTTGAACGAATTCCAAAATGAACAAAAACAGAAATGTGTGAAAACGGAAATAGATTTGAACGCTTTTTTCAAAAAAAAAAGGTAGGGGTAGGCACAACAGAAACAAAAAAAGTTGAACGATTTTAAAAAGAAAACGGAATTATTTTTTAACGAAACAAGTATTTTAACAAATTCCAAAATGCACAAAAATAGGAAGTGTGAAACGGAAAAATAGATTTGAACGCTTTTCGAAAAAGGTATAGAAAGCCAAAAACAGAAATTAAAAAAAATAAATGATTTAAAAAAAAGAGAACAAATAAACTTTTGAACGGAAAGTATGTTTGAACGAATTCTGAAATGAACAAATATAGAAAATGTGTGAAAACGGAAATAGATTTGAACGGTTTTTTAAAAAAAAGGTACGGGTATGCAGAACATGAAATAAATGTTTGATTGAATTCTGAAATGAACGAAAATAGAAAGTGAGAAACGGAAATAGATTTCAATGGTTTTTAAAAAAGGTAAGGCAGAACAAAAAATTAAACATTGAACAATTTTTAAAAAGAGAACAAAAATACTTTGAACAGAAACTATGTTTCAACGAATTCTGAAATGAACGAAATTGAAATGTGTGAAAACGGAAATAGATTTGAATGGTTTTTAAAAAAAGGTAAGTGATACGTCTCAAACGTATCTATAATTTTTGATGTTCCATGCTGTTATTATATCAATTGCTACATGTTTTGGTTACACTTCATATCATTTTTATGCATTTTCTGGGAC
Source organism: Poa pratensis (assembly GCA_947311845.1). Lineage (NCBI taxonomy): Eukaryota > Viridiplantae > Streptophyta > Magnoliopsida > Poales > Poaceae > Poa > Poa pratensis. The sequence continues at coordinate 6,414,752 of CAMZMU010000055.1, forward strand.
TAACCTATTAACAAGATGCCACAGTGCCAGTTCCCTGTTTTCTGCTGTTTTTGGTTTCAGAAAATCTATTAAGGAAATATTCTCGGAATTGGACGAAACAAAAGACATCGTCAATAATATCACGAGGAGATCACGGAGTCCAAAGGGGAGTCGGAGCAGACCCACCAGGGGGCCACGCCACACTAGGGCGCGGCCCAGGGTGGGCCCGCGCCCTCCTATGGCGTGGTGGCCCCCCTCGGCCACCGACGCCGCCTCTTCGCCTATATATTCTCCGCGACGCGAAAACCCTATTACGGTCGATCATATTCCATGAAAAGTTCTATCGTGGCCGTCATCGTCAATCTCAGATCGGAGGAGTTCTGAAGCTCTTCCCGGCACCCTGCCAGAGGAGAGATCATCACCGGAGGGCTCTACATCACCATGCCTGCCTCCGGAGTCACTACAAGAAATATGCTAACTGGTGACCCTCCATATTGGTCACTGAATGGTCACGTATTATCGTTTGTGACCTTTTTGTGACCAAAATCATTTGGTCGAAAGCTGGCGGTCACAAACGAACGAACGTGACCATTTGGGTGCAATGGTCATAGACGTTCATGACTAAAACAATTGGTCATAAGTGTTATGACCAATTGTTTTGGTCACCTGCTATCTGGTATGTCCACGTCAGATCCGACGTGGCGTGGCTGACGTGGCAAAAATGGTGACCAATTTAAATGGTCATACAGCAGAATCAGTCCGGCCCAAAGCAGCCAACTATATGGGTCAAGCCCAATAATTCAGCCCATTAAATATTATTCCAGTCCATTCTTGTCGGCTCAATGGGCCAAGCCCAAGAATTCGGCCTTTTATTTTTTGGGCCATGGCCTTATATTCTATTAATTTTCTTATTGACTAATTTTAATTTAGTGCTGGTCCCACTTGTCAGGTCTCATAATATAGACATTCATAGCTTTCAAGACTAACAAGCAGTGTTTTGGCCACATTCATGACATAGTTTGTTTAAATGTGCCCAAATTTGGCACGTGTGCATTGTGGCATGACAAACAATGTTGCCGAGCAACGATTTTGACATGTTTCACAAAAAAATACACTTTTCATTTTCTAAGTGTTAATATCCCAATTTTTTGTGAAGCAGCTACCAAGAGTGTCGTCCAAAATGGAACCGATAAAAATTGTTAACATAGTAGATATCATTCTATGTACATTCACCAAAAAGTATTCATTTATGAGCTTTTTTCCATTTTCCGGTCAATTAAACGGTTTCCTGCCGATTCAACTGGAAATGGCTAAAATTTGAACTACAACTGCTATATATCTTGCCCGTTATTTTTCAGGAATTTCATTCCTAGGTTCACAACTAGTCATTTCATCATAGATACACAAAAATATTTGCATGATTCAATCACTACGCACGAACGGTCATAACCAAGACTTCGACTAGATTTTCAAACTGGCATACGAAATTCACAAAAAATCAAATAAATGGAAAACCTTCGCGTAGCATCATGAAATGTGACCTAGTTACCATAAAAAAAATATAAACTTGCAATTCGGAAGTTTTATTGAAAATGTGTTCCCAGAAACTTGCTTTCATGTATAGACATTCATAGCTTTCAAGACTAACAAGCAGTGTTTTGGTCACATGCATGACATAGTTGTTTAAATGTGCCCAAATTTGGCACATGTGTGCATTGTGGCATGACAAACAATGTTGCCGACCAACGATTTCGACATGTTTCACAAAAAAATACACTTTTCATTTTCTAAGTGTTAATAGCCCAATTTTTTGTGAAGCAGCTACCAAGAGTGTCGTTCAAAATGGAACCGATAAAAATTGTTAACATAGTAGATATCATTCTATGTACAATCACCAAAAAGTATTCATTTATGAGCTTTTTTCCATTTTTCGGTCAATTAAACGGTTTCCTGCCGATTCAATTGGAAAATGGCTAAAATTTGAACTACAACTGCTATATATCTTGCCCGTTATTTTTCAGGAATTTCATTTCTAGGCTCACAACTAGTCATTTCGTCATAGATACACAAAAATATTTGCATGATTCAATCACTACACACGAACGATCATGACCGAGACTTCGACTAGATTTTCAAACAAGCATACGAAATTCACTTTTCATTTTTTAAGTGCTAATAGCCCGACTTTTTGTGAAACGGCTACCAAGAGTGTCGTCCAAAATGGAACCGATAAAAATTGTTCACATAGTAGATATCATTCTATGTACAATCATAAAAAATTATTCATTTTTAGCTGGAAGCGGGTCAAATTTGAACTGCAGGTGCATGATAGTTTTATCTTTATTTTTTAATAAAACTTTTTTTAGCTACACAAGTAGTCATTTCTTTAGAGATCCAACAAAATACTTCCAATATTCCAGCCCAATATTTGTTTTACCTTGCATTTAAATTTAAAAGAGTAATCTCAAATTTTTATTTCAAATTCCACAAAATCCTATATAAAGCAAGATATAAGCTTACGTTTTTCTGTATATTATTTCGAATAAACACAGTCCTGGTAGTCTATATTTAGAGAGTACATATTTATAAAGTTTTCAGTTTATTTGGTTGAAAAAGGAGTTCAAAATTAAAAGTTATAAAAGAATAAAACCAAAGAAAAAAAGGAACCAGCCGAGCTGGCCTAGCCCAGCAGTGTGACTCGGAATGGGCTTTGTCCCAGGGAAAAAAAAAGAACCAGCCGAGCCGGCCTAGCCCAGCAGTGCGACTCGGAATGGGCTTTGGCCCATGAAAAAAAAGAGCCTCATCCCACCAAAGCCCATGTCCTGTCGGGTGAATAGCTTAAGAAGGCCGGACGTGCAATGTTATCACATCAGTAGTGATGGGCTAGTGGTTAGCACTGGCCAATTGAGGGAGAGGTCTTGGGTTCGATTCCCAGGTTCCATTTTTGCGTACCATTATTTCCGAATTTAGTTGTGTGTGTGCATGCGGCACATGGCAGTGGGCGTGGGTAGTTGGACGGGCAGGTGTGGAGGCGGGACCCGCATGGCTGCAGGGCGGTCCCACGTGGCGGGTCCCACTAGTCAGGTGGGGCTGGTGGGTGGGACCCACCTGTCAGGTGGGGCGGGTGTGTCGATGGGGTGGGTGGGACCCACCTGCTAGGTGGGGCTGGTGGGTGGGACCCACCTGTCTGGTGGGGTGAGGAGTGACACGTAAGCAAAACTGCCAACTAAGCACTGACACGTAAGTAAAAACTGACAACTAAGCACTGACACGTAGGCAAGAAGCTGAGTTGGCAGTCCACTAATATTAATGACCATTTAAATTGGTCACAGGCGGCTAAAGAAAAGGCAATATGTCAGAGCTTTTTAGTTTATGACCAATTCATCTAACCAGGTTATGACCATTCAGACAAGAAAAGTCACTATTATTTCAGTTTTAGACCCTTCAAAGTTGTGTATGACCAAATGGCTTCAATTGGTCATAGATCTATGACCAATTTTCCCTGGTCACTCTAGAAAAGTCACTAGTTGACACATTTCTTGTAGTGAGTGATGCGTGAGTAGTCCACCCCTGGACTACGGGTCCATAGCAGTAGCTAGATGGTTGTCTCTCTACCTTGTGCCTCCATGTTTAGATCATCTTATTGTAATGCTAGATGTTGTGTTTGCTGGGATCCGATGAATATTGATACCATGTTTATTCAAGTTGTTTATCTATGTGCTCTTGATCTTGCATGCTCTCGTTGCTAGTAGATGCTTTGGCCAAGTAGATGCTTGTGACTCCAAGAGGGGGTATTTATGCTCGATAGTGGGTTCAGTCTCTAGATATCTGGATCAGTGACAGAAAGGTCTAAGATGGTAGATGTGCTGTTGCTACTAGGGATAAAACATTGGTGCAGTGTCCAAGGGCACTTGTATTGATTACATTACACACTTTACTTCATGCAATAATCTGTTGTTAGCAACTTAATACTGAATGGGATGCGGATGCTGCCTTGAAGGTGGATTATTTAGGCATAGATGCTGTTGGAATAACGGTCTATGTACTTTGTTGTAATGCCCAACTAGATTTCATAGTAGACATCTTGGCATGTATTGCATTGTTATGCCCTCTCTATTTGTCAATTGCCCAGCTGTAATTTGTTTACCCAACATGCTAGTTATCTGTTCTGAGAGAGACACCACTAGTGAACTGTGGACCCTGGTCCAATTTCCTCATACTGTTTACACAACCTGCTGCAATCATCTGTTTCCTGTTACTTGCTGTTTTTCCTGCTGTTTTCCACACCATACGTTTAACTCTTTGTTTCTGCAAGACCGGAGAGATTGACAACCTCTCTGTTTCGTGTTGGGCAAAGTTCTGGTTTGTGTCTGTGCAGATTCCACGTTGGTGCAAGCTCCCTAGCGCCAGGGGGAGTCAACATCAACAACCTTCCGATAGATCGTCAAGTCCTACTGGATTGATAACCTTGGGTAGATTATTCAAGGGAAAACTTCTGCTGTCTACATCATAACCTTCCTCTTGGGGTTCACCAACACGTAGCCATCAAGCTGTTTTCTGGCGCCGTTGCCGGGGACTTGGAGGCTATTGGAAAGGGGAGTCTCTCAGTTCCAATCTCTTTACTTTGTTTTTTGTCTTGTTTTATTTTTGTTTTGCTTGCTGTTAAAAATAAAAAAAAAAAATTCCTGCATCTAGTTTATTTCGGTTTGCTCATCATGTCTAGTTCCGCTCCTAATATCATGTCTCCTGAGGATGAGGTTTTCACTTTTAAGCAAGGAAGTGGGGAGAGTTTTGGTGATGCTTGGTCTAGAATTTCTGAATCCTATGTTAAAACTGAACCTAAAATGGCTTTGAGTCTGTTTCTTAGTAGTTTCTATTTTGGGTTGCTTCTTTGTTATAGATATGCTCTAGATGCTGTAGTTGGGGGAGATTTCCTTCGTTATGATGGGGATCAAGCTTTCAATGCCATAAAAAAATTAATTGCAGCATCTGCTCTTCAAATAAAAAAATAGAATCTGCTTTTGAGAACATTCATTCAAGACTAGAATCACTTGAGTCAGAGTTGGCTAGTTTTAAAGAAACTTTTAAACTTTTTGAAAGTGTCCCTATGCCATTCGAACCTTCTGGATGGGTTCCTTCACTAAAAATTTCAATTGATGGGACAATTTTCTATGCTCATTGTGATATTAAATCTGAATTTTGCTTGATGCCTAAGAGGATTTATGACTCCCTGAATTTATATGAACTCTCAAAAAGTGAAACTTTTGTAACTCTAGCTGATAATTCAATCAAGTTATCTTTTGGGACTACTCAAGGAGTTGTTACTAAAATAAAGGGAGTATTTACACCTACTGATTATCATGTCATTGAATGTGTAGGAAATGGGAGCATCACACTTGGAAGAGGATTATTGAGGCAATTGGGAGCTGTCATTGACATGGGTGAAGCTACTCTGAAATTTAAACCTCCATATTGTTTGCATCATTTTCCTAATGCCCCTAAAGCCAAGGCTAAGAAAAAGAATAAGAGGTCTAAAGGTAACACTATTGGTACCTCTGGTCTTAACAATACTTGATGCATCTCTTCATGCCTAGCTCAAAGGCATTAAAGAAAAGCACTTCTGGGAGATAACCCATGTTTTTATTTGCTGTTTTATTTTTGTTTTCTTGAGTCAAGGATGCTTGTTTACCTCTGTAGCAACTCCTTTGTATCTTTTATTTGCTGTTTTGTTGTGCCAAGGAGAGTTACTAATGCAAAGTTGGTTTTTATTTTCGGGACTGCATTGGGACAGATTGCTGTTCGTCACCGTTTAATTCAGTAGAAAATCAGAAAAAATCGAAAAATGCTGAAATTTTTGTGCATGTTCCTGATGATGTTACGCAACTTTCATTATTTCAAAAGTTTTTCATCTGAGCATCGTAAGTGCCTCGAAAAAATTCGTCATTACAGACTGTTCTGGTTTGACAGATTCTGTCTTTTATTTTGCATTCTCTCTTTTACAAGTTTTTAAGTGGTTTCTTTTCGTGTAAAAGTGCCCACTTGAGCCTAGTAACAGTGGCTAATGTTTAAAATAGTTGGCTTGTGAGTTTTGTCTTTGCTAGAACTTTGAAGTATTATCTTTTAGTGCACTAACCTGCTAATGAGAAAAGCTGTTAAGTTTTGGTGTGAAGGAAGTTTTCAAGTGTTGATAGAGGAGAATGATATTACATGATCAAGAAGAGTGAAGAGCTTAAGCTTGGGGAGGCTTACCTCCCCAGCATATTTCAAGAAGACTCAAGCATCTAAGCTTGGGGATGCCCAAGGCATCCCCTTCTTCATCTACAAATTATCAGGTCATCTCTAATGGTGCTATATTTTTATTGCTTCATACTAGTGTACTCTTCCTTGGAGCGTCAGTGTGTTTTTGTTTTCAGTTTGTTTTGTTTTGTTTGCTGTGCTATACTTGTTGGATCCTAGCATTCATGTTTGGGAGAGAGACACGCTCCACTTTTTCATTAGAATACTCTTGTGCTTCACTTATACTTGTTGAGTATTCCTGTCTAGTTGCTGTTATTGCTGTTAGCTCTCAGTTTTTCATACATCTCTTGTTAGAGCTTTCAGTTTCTTTTGAAGAAAGTACTCTCTTGCTTCACTTATATCTGTTTGGAGAGTTGTCAAATAAGTTGATTGGTGTTTGGTTGGACCAGAAAAATGCTATGCATGTGGTAGTGGTATAAAATGCTTACATGAATCTTTTTAGATCGTTGTCTTGAGTAATTTGATGCTTGCCAATTGTTTTGAGCTGTCAAGTAATTAATGTTTAAGCTTGTGCATCATGTAAGTAATGGCTATTAATGAAGAACTACTATAAGGATTTTCTGCTATAATAATCTGTTGCATGATTGGAAGTCCATAGTAGTCTAGATAATTTTTGGATGAAGGCTATGTGTTAACAAGGAAGACAGTGGGAGTCTATGGTTCGTCAAACCTTGTGTTTTATGTACACTCTTGCTATTCCAGTTGATAATGATGTTTGCTTATAATAACCTTGCTAGCCTAAACTCTGTACTAAGAGGGAATGCTTCTTGTACATCCAAAACCTTGAGCCAAATCCATGCCACCTGTGTCCACCATACCTACCTATTATGTGGTGTTTTCACCATTCCAAGTAAATTTCTTCATGTGCTATCTACTAACTACTCAAAACAATTATCCTTTTTGTGTCACTACTTGAAAAGCTCATAAGGACGTAGTAGTGAGATTTGTCATCTTCCATGCTAATTAATTTACAAGGATTGGCAGCTTCATCTGCTTCTCCACCTTTTATTTTGCATTAAAGAGCTGGTTAGTCCACCCTATAAATAAATAAATAAATAGACACTCCTCCATGGTGAATGTTGGTGGGCACCCGAGGATTCGGTTAGCCATGGTTTGTGGAAAGTAAATGGTTGGGAGGAGTGTCACCAATAAGTGCTTGTTACAAGTGCAGTCCTAAAAACTCTCGGAACCGCTCTAAAAGTTAGTTAGCCATGGAAGATGACAAGTACCTGCTATTTGATTTGTTGACACCTGTATACACCATTACCTTACAAAACAATATTTTATGCTCTCTATATGCCTTCGGGAACTACAGCTCTAGCACATGATGTTAATCCCTGCTTCCCTCTGCGAAGGGCCATTCTTTTACTTTTATGTTGAGTCAGTTTTCCCACTTCTTTCTGTCTACTTAAGCAAACATCATTGTCAACTCCAGTATAACAGTTTTTACATAACTTTGTGTTTGGTTGATCATATTCTTTGCATTGACATTATCTATATGATATACATGTTGAAAGTTGAAGCAAAAGCTGAAGCTATTATCTTCCTTTGTGTTGATACAAACACTTTCATGTTGAGAATTATTGCTGCTGTGAACTAACTATTATGTTAGACTATTATATCTCTAAATGTTTTATAGTGTTATTCATGAAAGTTTGCACTTGTGTGATCACTTATGTTTACTCTTTATTTACTTGCTTGCAAACTATAGACCATTGGCTTGGATCACTTCATTCAGATCATGTGCATTACATTGTTATTTGATCAAAGATTGTGTTGGTAGCATGTCACTTCAAAAATTATCTGTTTTTATCGTTTACCTACTCGAGGACGAGCAGGAACTAAGCTTGGGGATGCTTGATACGTCTCAAACGTATCTATAATTTTTGATGTTCCATGCTGTTATTATATCAATTGCTACATGTTTTGGTTACACTTTATATCATTTTTATGCATTTTCTGGGACTAACCTATTAACAAGATGCCACAGTGCCAGTTCCCTGTTTTCTGCTGTTTTTGGTTTCAGAAAATCTATTAAGGAAATATTCTCGGAATTGGACGAAACAAAAGACATCGTCAATAATATCACGAGGAGATCACGGAGTCCAAAGGGGAGTCGGAGCAGACCCACCAGGGGGCCACGCCACACTAGGGCGCGGCCCAGGGTGGGCCCGCGCCCCCTATGGCGTGGTGGCCCCCCTCGGCCACCGACGCCGCCTCTTCGCCTATATATTCTCCGCGACGCGAAAACCCTATTACGGTCGATCATATTCCACGAAAAGTTCCGTCGCGGCCGTCATCGTCAATCTCAGATCGGAGGAGTTCTGAAGCTCTTCCCGGCACCCTGCCGGAGGGGAGATCATCACCGGAGGGCTCTACATCACCATGCCTGCCTCCGGAGTGATGCGTGAGTAGTCCACCCCTGGACTACGGGTCCATAGCAGTAGCTAGATGGTTGTCTCTCTACCTTGTGCCTCCATGTTTAGATCTTGTGAGCTGCCTAACATGATCAAGATCATCTTATTGTAATGCTAGATGTTGTGTTTGCTGGGATCCGATGAATATTGATACCATGTTTATTCAAGTTGTTTATCTATGTGCTCTTGATCTTGCATGCTCTCCGTTGCTAGTAGATGCTTTGGCCAAGTAGATGCTTGTGACTCCAAGAGGGGGTATTTATGCTCGATAGTGGGTTCAGTCTCTAGATATCTGGATCAGTGACAGAAAGGTCTAAGATGGTAGATGTGCTGTTGCTACTAGGGATAAAACATTGGTGCAGTGTCCAAGGGCACTTGTATTGATTACATTACACACTTTACTTCATGCAATAATCTGTTGTTAGCAACTTAATACTGAATGGGATGCGGATGCTGCCTTGAAGGTGGATTATTTAGGCATAGATGTTGTTGGAATAACGGTCTATGTACTTTGTTGTAATGCCCAACTAGATTTCATAGTAGACATCTTGGCATGTATTGCATTGTTATGCCCTCTCTATTTGTCAATTGCCCAGCTGTAATTTGTTTACCCAACATGCTAGTTATCTGTTCTGAGAGAGACACCACTAGTGAACTGTGGACCCTGGTCCAATTTCCTCATACTGTTTACACAACCTGCTGCAATCATCTGTTTCCTGTTACTTGCTGTTTTTCCTGCTGTTTTCCACACCATACGTTTAACTCTTTGTTTCTGCAAGACCGGAGAGATTGACAACCTCTATGTTTCGTGTTGGGCAAAGTTCTGGTTTGTGTCTATGCAGATTCCTGCTGTTTTTCCTGCTGTTTTCCACACCAATGGTTCAAACCATGTCAAAACGATTATTGCATTATGATTCTCTTGCATGATTTGTTGTGTTATTGGTCATATGTTTCTATGGTAGTTTGAGCTATATATTTTAATTAAGAAAATCATCAACTATACGTGCAAAAAAACAGAAAAGCTTGAAAGAGCCATATCTCCAGCAAGAAAGAAACTGATCTAAATCTATTGGAGAAAAGAAACAGGTATAGCTGGCTTAAAAAAAGTTATATTGTTCTCCTAGTACCATTTGTCATATCGTCACTGAATTGGAATTTAGACTTGTCATAACTAGATAACACACAGGTGATAAACTCTGGTATGTCTAAACTCCTGGCAAAAGAATATCACAACATTCGAAAAGTGTCAATTGCCATTTAACTTTTACAGAGAAGCTCTTTGTGGAACACGCTTTGGGTTGACAGTACTATTTCTCCTCTTCTTGCAATGACAGCACTGTGTTGCAATGACAGACCCTAGCGCTTCTTCATCCTCTCGAAAAGATCAACTTGGACTTCGTTGAAGGTGGAGTAGAACATTTCGTAAGCCTTGACCATCCTGTATTTTGGGATGCAACTCTATATAAACATGAAAAAAAGCAATGAAACAAATGTTAACTGCCAGAAAAGCAAACAGAAAAAGATCATTTCGACTAACATTATATTGTGAAAAGAAAAAACCTAGGAAATAATTAATTTACCTGAATGAAATTTCCCATAACTTTTCCATTGAAATTTTTGGCATATAACATGACATAGAAGCCACAGTCATGCCTGTAGCGGAAAAGAGAAGGAATCCTTACTTCATAGATTCGAGAGAATAGGAGAACAATAACCTATACAAAGTTGAGAACCTGTGGTTTAGAGTTGGTTTAGATCTCTCAACTTCCATCATAACATGTCCTACACATATAAAAACAGGTGACAAAAAATAAGAACAAAAAAGAAACATTCAACCATTTGATAGGAAAAAAATGGTACAATAAACCAGTATATATGACCAAGCAAATGGGATTGAACCATTGGTGCACGACAAACTATACCTAAGTTTACCCACTGCTAACAAAAATAAAAGACCAAATTATGTACAATTAACTAAGGAACAGACGAAAATGAAGAAAACATCAAGTTCCGACACAACTACAAAAACGGGTGTTTCATAGCCTCATTACCATATCTAGTTGATGCTACATTCAGGTAGAAAAATAGAAAAAGGTGACTAAATAAGGAAATAAGCATCGCATCTCCATATGGCAGATAGCCTAAGAAGGAAAACATGAGCATTGATGCACAAAATCTAAAGGTAGAACACCATATTACTTCTCACCTAGTACTTCTAACGGTAAATATTCGAGAGAAACAGTACAGCAAAGCCTCCACCTAGTACTTCTAACACCCACATACTCGTCACGCACAAAATCCCTATATCACCACGAAATACATTACAACAACAACAACAAAGCCTTTTTTCCCAAACAAGTTGAGGTAGGCTAGAGTTGAAACCCATAAGATCTCGAAACTAGGTCATGGTTCTGGCACATGGATAGCTAACTTCCACGCAGCCCTATCCATGGCTAGTTCTTTGGTGATATTCCAATCCTTCAGATCTCTCTTAACAGACTCCTCCCATGTCAAGTTTGGCCTACCACGACCTCTCTTAACATTCTCATCACGCTTTATCCGTCCGGTATGCAATGGCGCTTCCGGAGGCCTACGTTCTATATGACCAAACCATCTTAGATGGTGTTGGACAACCTTCTCTTCAATTGGTGCTACCCCAACTATCTCACGTATATCATCATTCCTAACCCGGTCCTTTCTTGTGTGGCCACATATCCATCTCAACATGCGCATCTCCGCTACACCTAACTGTTGGATATGTCGTCTCTTGGTCGGCCAACATTCTGCGCCATACAACATCGCAGGTCGAATCGCCGTCCTATAGAACTTGCCTTTTAGCTTTTGTGGCACTTTCCTATCACAGAGGACGCCAGAAGCTTGGCGCCACTTCATCCAACCAGCTTTGATTCGATGACTCACATCTTCATCGATATCACCATCCTTCTGGAGCATAGACCCCAAATATCGGAAGGTGTCTTTCTCAGGTACCACCTGTCCATCAAGCCTAACATCTTCCTCCTCGTGCCTAGTAGTACTGAAACTGCACCTCATGTACTCAGTTTTGGTTCTACTAAGCCTAAAACCTTTCGATTCTAGAGTCCGCCTCCACAGCTCTAACTTTCTATTAACCCCCGCCCGACTATCATCAATTAGCACCACATCATCCGCAAAGAGCATACACCATGGGATATCTCCTTGTATATCCCCAGTGACCTCATCCATCACCAAAGTAAAGAGATAAGGGCTCAAAGCTGACCCCTGGTGCAGTCCTATTTTAATTGGAAAGTCATCGGTGTCGCCATCACTTGTTCGAACACTTGTCACAGCATTATCATACATATCCTTAATGAGGGTAATGTACTTTGTTGGGACTTTGTGTTTCTCCAAGGCCCACCACATGACATTCCGTGGTATCTTATCATACGCCTTCTCCAAGTCAATGAACACCATATGAAGATCCTTCTTCTTCTCCCTGTATCTCTCCATAAGTTGTCGTACCAAGAAGATGGCTTCCATGGTAGACCTCCCAGGCATGAAACCAAATTGATTTTTGGTCACGCTTGTCAATCTTCTTAAACGGTGCTCAATGACTCTCTCCCATAGCTTCATTGTATGGCTCATCAACTTGATTCCACGGTAATTAGTGCAACTTTGAACATCCCCCTTGTTCTTGAAGATTGGCACTAATGTACTCCGCCTCCATTCTTCGGGCATCTTGTTTGACCGAAAAACGAGGTTGAAAAGTTTAGTTAGCCATACTATCGCTATGTCTCCAAGGCCTCTCCACACCTCGATGGGGATACCATCAGGGCCCATTGCCTTGCCTCCTTTCATCCTCTTCAAAGTCTCCCTAACCTCAGCCTCCTGGATACGCCGCACAAAGCGTCGGCTGGTATCATCGGAGGAATCGTCTAGCTCAATGGTAGAGCTCTCATTCTCTCCATTGAACAGGTTGTCGAAGTACTCTCGCCATCTACGCTTGATATCTTCGTCCTTCACGAGGAGTTGATCCACTCCGTCCTTTATGCATTTGACTTGGTTGACATCCCTCGTCTTCCTTTCTCTCGTCTTCGCCATCTTATAGATGTCTCTTTCGCCTTCCTTCGTGTTTAGACGCTGGTAGAGGTCCTCATACGCCCGACCCCTTGCCTCGCTCACCGCTCGCTTTGCGGCCTTCTTTGCCCCCTTGTATATCTCCATGTTGGTTGCGCTCCTGTCCAGGTGTAGGCGTCTGAAACAATCCTTCTTCTCCTTAATAGCCTTCTGGACCTCAACGTTCCACCACCAGGTATCCTTAGCATCCCTTCTACTTCCCCTGGTCACCCCAAACTCCTCTGATGCAATCTTCCGAATGCAAGTCGCCATCCTCATCCACATACTGTTTGCATCGCCTCCTTCCTCCCAAGGGCCCTCCTTAAAAACCCTCTCCTTAAAAGCTTGAGCTGCCTCTCCCTTTAACTTCCACCACTTTGTTCTAGCAACTTTTGGGCGCTTATCCCGCTGGACACGAATCCAAAAACGGAAGTCAGCCACCACCAGCTTATGTTGATGGACAACACTCTCTCCAGGTATCGCCTTACAATCAAGGCAAGCGCGTCTATCTTCTCTTCGAGAGAGGACAAAATCGATCTGGCTAGAGTGTTGGCCACTACTGAAAGTCACTAGGTGGGATTCTCTCTTTCTAAAGAGGGTGTTAGCTACGACCATGTCGTAGGCTAGGGCGAAGCTTAAGACATCCTCCCCTTCTTGGTTCCAGATGCCATAGCCAAAGCCCCCATGCACCCCTTCAAAACCTGTGTTAGATGTACCCACATGGCCATTGAGGTCTCCTCCTATGAAGAGCTTCTCACCAGTAGGTACTCTCCTAACCAAGTCCTCGAGACCTTCCCAGAACTCTCTCTTGGTGCTCTCGTTGTGGCCTACTTGCAGGGCATACGCGCTGATAACATTGAGAACCAAGTCCCCAACAACCAGCTTGACTAGGATAATCCGGTCTCCTTGCCTCTTGACGTCCACTACTCCATCCTTGAGGCTCTTGTTGATCAAGATGCCTACCCCATTTTTGTTTGAGGTTGTCCCCGTGTACCACAGCTTAAAGCCGGTATCCTCCACCTCCTTCGCCTTCTGTCCCTTCCATTTGGTCTCTTGGACACATAGGACATCAACACGCCTCCTTATCGCCGTATCAACTAACTCCCGTAACTTGCTCGTCAGGGACCCTACGTTCCAGCTACCTAAGCGGATCCTCCTAGGCTCGGCTAACTTTCTTACCCTCCGCACTCGTCGAGTCAAATGCGAAGACCCTTGCTCATTTTTCACTACACCCGGGCGTCGATGCAGCGCGCCACTAAGGATGCGACGACCCGATCCTTGCTCAATTATCACCGTATCCAGATCAAGATACGGCGCGCCACCAAGGGGGTGGCGGCCCGGCCCTTGCCCATTTGACACCACACCCGGGTTCCGATATGGCGCGTCGCTAAGAGGGTTACGCCCCAACGAAGTTCTTTTGGGCTTCATCTCCATAAGAGTGGCTGGGTTTTTTCCGTTGGCTTGCCAAGCCTATCACAACCCTCCTCCTTTATCCGGGCTTGGGACCGGCTATGTTGAGACAACATAGGCGGAGTTACACCACGAAATACATTCTCATTTAAAATTGAAATAGTAACTGCAAATCTTTTTATAAGACCATAAACTAGGGCACCTAGCAAATCTCGCTGATCTCTATGCACATACAAAGGGAAGTGGGAGATCCCTCCCTCTATCAGGTATGGAACACAGATCTACCGCACAAAAACACCATAGGGGAGAGGGCTTGGTACACAACACTCTACCGCACAAGAAAAACCTACCACACAGGCGCAAAATCATGGACGCACACCCTCTACGGACTGATGGATTTGAGAACATACCTTCCGCCGCCATGGCCGGCGATGAACAAGATGAGAAATATCTAGCCGAAAGAAGCAGATCTGAGAGATCGGGAGGATAAAGCAGTGGGGAATCAGTGGAGAAGAAGGATCCCTCTCTTCATGCTCATTCCAGGGATCTAAGAATTCGGGATCAGTGGAGAAGAAGCATCTGAGAGATCGGGAGGAGAATGAGTGGGGACTGGGGAATAAGCGAAGAAGAAAGAGAAAGCAGCGTACACCTCGCTACGCGAACGTGGAAGAGAAATGGGCCCGGCCCGTTAAGAAGACCCTTACGGCAACGCGCACCTGGAGCGTCGCCTTAAGGTGATATATAGGATTTGCTGGCAGACGCGCACAGCCCTAGACGTGCCGCGGGCCAGGCACCGTCCGTTTAGTCGTGTATCGTGATAGGCCCCGGATAAAGTATATATTTCACCCTCAAATCTCACACATTGGATACTTTTCACCCTGAAAAAGAAATTGGTATACTTCTCACCATCAAATGTACAAAACCGGACAAATCACCCCCTGGAGTGGTTTTGGATGAATTGGGCGGTTTTGGTGAATGATGTGGCACTGACGTGGCATCTAACCGTTAGTGACGGAATAACGTCCGTTATGTCCTATAGCATGGGCCCACCTGTCAGTGGCTCTGAGGCCGTTTTCTTACACAACCCCCAGGATTTAATGTGTCATAGCGTGGGCCACACCTGTCAGTGACTTTTACACCGTTTTCTTGCACAATCCCCCTGGATTAATTGCTTTGGATGGATCGGTTCGTCAAACAAAGTAGTAAATCGCAGTTTCTGGATCATTCTCCTATTCTCCTCTCTCTCTCTCTCGTCGCCGCTCTCGATGAACCCTAGAAGAAAATCCCCTCTGCCGCCGTCGCCATCTGATCTCTCTCGTCCGCTGCCGCCGGAGTTCGCCTGTGTTTGGTGGAGCTTGCGTCGGTGACCGCCATGGCTTCGTCGAGCTCCATCCATTCGTCTGTCAGGCGTGCAACCCCATTTATCCCTCTGATCTGCTGCCCCGACTGTGGTCAGGAGGTGAAGCTGTCGCGCTCCGGCACGTCGCAGCACGAGGGGTGGATCTAGTACAGCTGTAGGACCCATAGTGTATGTCCTGGAAGTCGACATTCCTTTGAATTTTATTGTTTTTTAGTGCAAGAATTTGGTAGATTTTGGGCAAGAATTTGGAGGTGAAGCAGTCTTGTTTTGAACATCCTTTGCAATTTTTGACAGAGGTGGTGCGATTTTTGGCATTGGGAGCTAGACTATGTGATGCACCTGCTGGATAAGGGCTATCTCCCAGGTGCCCTTGGTGACGATGCCTTTGCATGGGCAGAGGAGAGGAGGCAAAAATGGGAGCTGAAGAAGAAGGAAAAGGAAGCTGTAGGCAGAACTTCTGAACAAGATGAGAGGATGATGAAGAGCTTGATCTCCGTGGGCGAGCAACTGACTGAAGCACTTCTTCTTCTGAAGCTTGTTGTTCTGCTTATGGTTGTGGGCTGTGCGCTGCTTCTCCAGAACAAATGAAGCATGTACTATGTCTGGAAGTTGTGGTAGATGTAGAAGTGATGCTCTTGAAGTGCAAGTCTGGTAGTTGGTGGTCAGTGATGGAACTGGTGTAATGGTGAAGAACTGCTATTGAAGTGCAAGTCTGGTAGTTGTGTAGTTTAAGTTGTTTAGTTTGTGGTATGATGCTAGCCTGGTAGTTGTTGGCCAGTGAACCTCTTATGTATGTAATGGTCAAGTGTTCTCGATCAGTGAACCTTTTATCTGTGTAATGGACCAGTGTTGTAGTGAACAAGTATGTAATGGATCAGTTGGTGTTATTTTGTTGTTTACCAGTGGTTGATCAATTCTGGAAGATTTTTAACATAGCATTGATTTTATCTGTAAGTGGTTCTTTACCAGTGGATTGGAAATGAGAACACATGAATTTTAACATAGCATTGCCCATTTTCATTCATTATAAAAATTCATGCAATCATACAAGATAAAGGATTACATCAGCTAAAGGATTCAACATAGCACTGTCAATCATCACAAATTTGTTGAATTTTTTTTCGCCGTGCTTCACTAGTTGTCCACAAGTCAAAGAGCATGTACTCTAACTTCTTTTTTTTCCTCCTTAAACTCATCTCTCTTTTTCTTCACCTCCTCCAATTCCTTCTGCTCATCCTGATGCACAACTTTCAGCATCTTCATTTCCTCAAGCAACTAGAAATTTTGTTTCTTCACTTCTTCCAATTTCTTCTGCTCATCCTGATGCACAGCTTTCACCATTTGCATCTGCTGAAGCAACTGAGATTTTTGTTCCTTCACTTCTTCCAGTTCCTTCTGCTCATCCTGATGCACAGCTCTGATTAGAGTCAACTGTTCAAGCAACTGAGCTCTGTCTTTCTTCATTTTTTCTAGTTCCCTCTGCTCATCCTGATGCACAGCTTCCATCATGTTCAACTGCTGAAACAAATGGACATTTTGTTTCCTCACTTCCTCCAATTCCTTCTGCTCATCCTGATTCACAGTTTTCACCATTTGCACGTGCTGAAGTAACTGAGCATTTTGTTTCTTCACTACCTCTAATTCTGTCTCTGCTTTGACTTTCAAAAGCTTGTCTTCTTCCATTCTATCATTTTTGATCTTCTGGTAAGTGTCATCCATCCACTTGTCCATATCTTGCAGCAGATTGGAGTACTTCTTCTCCATCTCTTTGTTCTGTTCAGACATATTGTGTAGCAAGGTTGCATTTTGTTGATTATTTCTGCTCAAACGATTCTCACTGTCTTCACACATAGACCACAGCTTAACTAGGGCATTTTGCAAACCTCCATGCCACTCTGGATCAATCCATCCTAGAAATCCACAATTTTCAAGTTCCTGCAAATTCAGAGTATAGTATATTCAGTTGGTGTAAAAGTGTAGAGTGGAAATTCAGAGTGAATTGTTGTAGACAAGAATTCAGAGTTAACTATAAGGAAATTCATGATTCACAGCTATAAACTACAAGTGGATCTCACATTCTTGATGGGGCAGAGGTAGAAACGCCTTCCTGTCATGTTTCCTTCAAAAGCAACAAAAACCTCGGGCTTCAGTTTGTGGTTTGGACAGAGAAAAGTTGCATTGGTAGCAATTCCACAGAATGTTGGGCCAGCAATTGAATCTGGTGCATTCTCTCTATATGTGATCTGCAATTTTGCGAAATCGATCAAAAAATCCCCAATTCTGAAACCCTAGCTCTGTTGAGCGAGACCAGATTACTCACATCGGGATCAACTGAGCTCTGTTGGGGGAGTGGCGAGAGGCAGAGCGGCGAGCGGAAGATTCTCGAGCTTGAGCTTGAGCACAGAGGGTGCCAGCTATCCGTCATGGCTTCGAGCGGCGAATGGCGGGGTGGAGCGGAGCGGCGAGCGGCGGAGCAAAAGGCGCCAACTTTCAGACAAGGAGACTGTCTGGGCGGAATTTTTACACGAACGTCCCCGCATTATTTTCTTTTACGCATTTTCGTCCTCCCACCTCTAACTGAAAGCTAACACTTTTTCAGACAAGACGACGAGTCTGCCTGCCTCTGTCCTCCATTGACACTTTCGCTCTCCCTCCACATGCTCCATGGACGTCGCTGCCACCATCCACCCGCACCACGCCATGAACGCCGCCTCCGGTTTGTTGCTCGCTCCATCGCCTTGACATGAGCGCGGCTTCTCTACTCTGGTTTTGCTGTCTTTTCTTTCTTCCATACTATCTCTACCTCGACCTCGCCGTCGGCCCCTACCTCGACCTCGCCGCCCTCCCCTACTGTCACCGTCCTCCTCCAAACCACTCTCTCCCCTTCTACTAAAGCGCCTCGGACGTCGGCCCCTACCTCGCCGTCGGCCCCTACCTCGACCATGCCGTACGTGGAACGCTCTAGTACGCCTCGGACGCCGCGAACATCACCGCCAATTTCGGCGACGACGACATGCCCCCTGAGCCTCACCTTCGACCGTGGGAGGAGGAGAACCCGCCGGAGTACGGTATGCGCTGCTGGCTTAGTTTCTCCCTCCTGTTCTGGTTTCGAAGGGTTTATGGTAGCGATGATCTTATCTGCATCAGTTGGCGATTTTTGCAAGAAAAGTTGATGTTTTTGTGCTTTATCAGTCAAATTGATGTTGTTAGAACATGTATTGTGCTAGTTTAGAAGGAATAGTATATGAAAGGAGTGAACTTGGAAGTGATAAAGAACAAAATTCAGTTAAGTTCTGATGCACTGTTTTCGGTGTATTGTGTTTCTGAAAATTCGGTTTTTGTATCTACAGGTGATGACACCATGTTTACTGTTGTAATTGAGCACAACGGGAGGTTCTGTGGTTTGGGTGCGGATCTGGATTACATTCAAGCAATTGCTGCATTTGTGGACTACTCCAACACACAAACTTGGTCTATTCAATGGATTGATGAAATGTTGAAGCAGCTGGGGTATGAGAGGGATGATAAAATGCATGTGTATTGGCAGAAGCCCGGGAAGGATGCTATTGATGGGCTTCTATGCATACAGACAGATGCAGACATAGTTGAGATGTTGAAAGCTGTAAGTGCAGGCCACAAAACACTTCACCTGATTGTTGATCATACAAATTTCATGAAGAGGATCAGGGATGATGTTGAGCCTGACAGAGACATGGACAATCATGGTTTGTGCTACATATGCTTAATTGTATTGTGTGATACACGTTTAGTACTCAAATTTTGCAACTTGAATTTGTTAAGCACTGAAGTTTGAACCTTTTTTGTGTAGGTTCTCCTCCAAACCCACTTGACTGGTTTACTGTTAGATTCCACACCATGGGTTATTTTAGGAGAGATGGCTGCAGTGTTGATTATGTGGGTGAGGAGGTTGTGCACGAAGTTAGTATCAACAGGGATGATCTGTGCTACAAGGAAGTACTGGAGTATGCAAAGGATGTTTACCACATTGAATTGGGTAGAATGGACATTAGGCTATCACTGAAGATGCATTGGCTTGCTGCAGGAAAGTCATTTAGTGAAGGCCTCATGTTTGTGGGTGATCATGATGCCATCAGGAGGATTGATATGGAACTGGTTATGGTGAAAAGGCAGAACTTTATATTGAAGAAGTGCTGGCAGAGGAAGCATATATAGAAGAAGAAGCACTGATGGATGCAGCAGATGAGGTGGAACAACAAATGGCCTCTGAAGATACCACAGGCACATTTGTGGAAATTCCTGTGACTGAAACTTATTCAAATCACAATGGGAAAATCCAGCTCCCATTGCTGGATGTGCACCCTATTAGCACTGAAGAGATTGACCAGTTGTTCAGGGAAGATTGGTTAGTTCCAAAACTGAAGAAGTTACCTGCAAGAAGAAAAGTTGTTGCTGATCCAGTGCAACAAGATGATCCAGTGGTGCCTGATCCAGTGGTGCCTGGTCCAGTGGTTGTTGTTCAAGGCAAGCAAGGAGATGGAATGGAACAGCATGTGGTCAATGCAGGCAAACAAGAAGATGCACCACCTGTCCAAGAATCAGATGATGATAGTGAGTATGTGCATGAGCCAATATCTGAAGATAGTTCTGGTGAGGATTCAGAGGCAGAGCAATTGCGAAAGCTGTCAAGAGAAATAAGATTAAATGAGAGGAACAAGAAACTGGGAAAAGGTGCCCACCATATAATCAAAGACAATCAAGTTGTAGCACATGCATCTGGAGATGAAGGTTTGTCATACTCTGAATCAGACACTGAATATTATGACAGTGATGATCAGTATTCAGACACTAAAATGAGTGATGGAGAAGGGGGAAAGTTCACTGTAAGTGCTACAAGAAGTGGGTGCAGATGTCAACATTGCTCAATGCAAACGAACCAAGCAACTTGTGTTTAGAAGACTGATGGACTCAACACAGGGAGAATATTCCAAAGTTTTCGATTACCAGCTGGCATTGTTGAATTCAAATCCAAGTAGTACTGTTGCTGTTAAAATGGACCCTGAGCAACCAGATGGTACACATGTGTTCCAAAGGTTCTACATGTGCTTCTCAGCTCTCAAGAAAGGCTTTCTTGCAGGATGTAGGAGAGTTATTGGTTTGGATGATTGCTTCTTCAAAGGAGCTTGCTTTGGACAGATGCTTTGTGCTCTAGGAAGGGATGCAGACAATCAGATGTACCCTGTTGCATGGGAAGTAGTCGAGAAAGAAAACTATGATTCATGGTTCTGGTTCCTTGCTTTGCTGAACAAAGACCTAAAAATTGCAAATCAAGCAGCAGGGTGGGTGATTATCTCTGATCAACAGAAAGGATTGCTTGCTGCAATCCAGGACATAATGCCCCGGGCTGAGCATAGGATGTGTGCTCGATACATTTACTCAAATTGGAAGAAGAAACATCCTAATCATGATTTGCAAAAATTATTCTGGAGATGTGCCAAGTCACCAAACAGGGTGTTGTTCAACTACAACAGAGCTAAGCTTGCTCAGTTTACTGTGGAAGGAGCTAAAGACATGATGAGCACTGATCCACAACACTGGAGCAGAGCATTGATGTCTACGTGTGCTTCTATTCTTGTAGACAGTGTTGGGCCTCCAAGAGCAGAGGTTTGTAGAACAGCAGCAAGTTTCCCTTAAGTGAATCACCCAAGGTTTATCGAACTCAGGGAGGTAGAGGTCAAAGATATCCCTCTCAAGAAACCCTGCAATTAAGATACAAGAAGTCTCTTGTGTCCCCAACACACCCAATACACTTGTCAGATGTATAGGTGCACTAGTTCGGCGAAGAGATAGTGAAATACAAGTGATATGGATGATTACAAGTAGTAATTGCAATCTGGAATAAAAATGGCAGCAAGCAAACATGTAGCAGAACTTGTTGTAAACGGTGTTTCAATGCTTAGAAACAAGGCCTAGGGATCGTACTTTCACTAGTGGACACTCTCAACAATGATCTCATAACTGAATAAATAAAAGCTACTCTTAAACACTCTCTTATTGGATAACAAACACCATTCATTGTGTAGGGCTACAAAAGCACACCTCAAGCCGGAGTAAACAAGCGCCACAACGTCATAAAGGAATCACACACGGTGCACACACTGTCACCTTTACACCGTGGAGAGTACCGGAGTTCATATTAAAGTAACCTATAGAGTGCATAACAGATAAAGAGTAACATCTACATATTCAACTAGATTAGCACAACTGAACACAAGTAAATACTACTCGGGATTATTCTCCTTCTTGATGAAGCAAGAGTACTATGCGTAGGGCTGCAAAAGCACACCTCAAAGTCTGAGTAAACAAACACCACAATTCCCAAGAATAAGCCATGATAAATGTCTAAATTATTCATAGAGTCACACAAGTACCCACACTGTCACCTTGATACCGTGTTGTCACAATGACTCCAGAAACTAGACAAAATCACTTGAGTAGCATAAACATTATTAATGCATTCAGCGATACTAGCAATACACATGATCACATAAAGATCACACCATGGGAGAGAGAGATGAACCACATAGCTACCGGTAGAGCCCTCAGCCTCGGGGGAGAACTACTCCCTCCTCATCATGGGAGTCAGCAGCGGCGATGAAGATGGCGGTGGTGTCGATGGAGATGACTCCGGGGGCAATTCCCCGTCCCGGCGGCGTGCTGGAACAGAGATTCTGTCCCCCGAAACTTGTCGTCGATGGCGGCGGCGCTGCGGAACTCTTCTGGAAATATGGCTTGGTTTTTTAGGGTTTTCGCGTCTGAGGCAATATATAGGCGAAGGGGCGATGTCGGCGGAGTCCCGAGGGGCCCAACCCATAGGCTGGCGCGGCAGGAGGGGGGCCCGCGCCGCCAGGTGGTTTGGCCGCCTCCTGACTCCTCTTCGTCTCTCCTTCGGACTTCGTGAACTTGTTGGAAAAATAGGGACGTGGCCTTTTGTTTCGTGCAATTCCGAGAATATTCGCAGAAGTACTTTTCTGGAACCAAAAACAGCAGAAAACAGGGAACTGGCACTGTGGCATCTTATTAATAGGTTAGTCCCAGAAAATGCATAAAAGTGATATAAAGTGTATATAAAACATGTAGCAATTGGCATAATATAAGCATGGAACATCAGAAATTATAGATACGTTGGAGACGTATCAAGCATTCATGGAAATTGGAGCTAACTGTGACTCTGTGGACAATAACATGTGTGAATGCTTCAATAACTACATCATAGAATCCAGATATCTACCAGTAGTTTCCATGCTAGAATGGATAAGACGCAAGATGACAGTCAGGGTTCAACAAAACAAGGCGAAGTCAGCAAAATGGACAGGGACTATCTGTCCAAACATATTCAAGAACTGAAGCAAAACATCACTAGATCTACAAACTGTGAGGTTCTATCGAATGGGAAAGAAGGGTTTGAGGTGCAAGAGCACCAGAAGTATAGGTTCACTGTCAACTTGAAAAGAAAAATATGCACTTGTAGATACTACCAACTCTCTGGCCTCCCATGCTGCCATGCAGTGAGTGCAATTTATGCATCTTCAAAAAAGATAGATAACTTCATTGCTGACTGCTACTCTATCAGTGAGTACAACAGGATCTATGATCATTGCTTGCAGCCAATGGAAGGTGAAGAGAGCTGGCCATGTGCTGACCAACCTAAACCTAAACCACCTGGTTACTTTAAGCTACCTGGAAGGCCAAAAACTGAAAGGAGAAGAGCACCAGATGAAGGACCAAAGGGTACAAAGTTGAGCAGGGTTGGCACTAAAATTACTTGCAGTAACTGCAGGAGAGAGGGACACAACACGAGCAGCTGCACAGACAATCCTGTTGCTAAGCACCATGGCAATGCACACATAGTCAGAGCTAGGACGAGGAAAAGAAAGATGGAAAAGAAGGATTTTGATCCAGAAGCTAGCAAAAGAGCAAAGGTAATTAATTATTCACAAGTGCATTGCATTGTACTGTGTACACTAATTGAGTGCACTATTTAGTTGGTACTGACTTGCTAATGTAATGATTCCAGGCGAATGAAGATCATGCAAGACAAATTAATGAAGCTGCTGCCACAGACAAAAAAGGCAGAATGTTGCTGTATATGAAGATCCAGCTGAGAAGGCATTAGGCAGAAAACCAACAGGTCTGAAGATACCAGGGAGAACCTCACAGCCCACTTCCCAGCCAACCTCCAAGCCAAGTGCCTAGCCATACTCTCAGCCATCCTCCCAGCCAAGCTCCAAGCCAAGTGCCCAGCCATGCTCTCAGCCATCCTCCCAGACAAGGTCCCAGCCAAGCTCCCAGAAAAGTTCCAAGCCAAGGCCTAAATCAAGTTCCCAACAAGCTTCAGTACCTGTTTCAAGCCAGTTGGGAAACAAAAAAATTGTGAACTTGCTTCAACCATTTGTTATACCAAGACCAACAACTGCTGCACATCAGAAGAGCTTTTTTTTTTGAAACTTTTCTACTGCAGGGGAGCCCCCCACAGCCTCATTTTCTCCACTTTATTAAAACGAAAGGCAGCATATGTACAAGTATTTACAAGTAATTACATAATCAAATAAGATTGTCAAGCCATGATGAAAGTAAGGGAACATCAGTAGACTTTGCCCTATATTTTAGCAAAGTGACCTCCTGCACAAAATAGGTCTTCCATCCACGAAAGGAGGGCTTAATATTCTTGAAAATCCAACCATTTCTTTGTTTCCATATCGCCCAACACGCCAGAGTCAAATCTCTGTAAAACATGGCCCAGAGAAACTCCTTTTTGCATCAGCAAGAACATGTGCAGTACTGTTACCTGGCCTCCATGAAATCTGTATATAGTTCCAGATGCGAGTACTAAAGAGGCAGTTGAAGAAGAGATGTCGCCAATCCTCCATTTGATGTGCAGAGCACAGAACACAATCCGAGTTGGCTGAAACAGCCCAGTGTCGTCTAATCAACATCTCTTGAGTGTTAATTCTGTCGTGTAAAACCAGCCAAGCAAAAAATTTATGCTTGGATTGACATTTACTTTTCCATATCCAGCATGAAGGACCATCAGTCACCATGTCATTGAAGTGCAGCTTATAAACCTTGCATGGTTTAAAGCTACCATTGCCAATAGTGCATGTCCAGACATCTTTGCCCTCATCAGTGAGGTTGACATCCTGTAGCAAAACCTGCAACTGGTTGTACTCCTCCTGTGCCTCTAGAGAGAGGGGAAGGAAGAAAGATTGAAGGAAATTCTCAGAATTCATGAATTCAGCAACAGATTGCAATTTATCCAAAACAAACGAGAACAATCTTGGAAATCGATCCTCCAGTTTTCCTTGCAACCAATTATCTGACCAAAACAGGACCGAGACACCATTGCCAACTGTGCATTTGGTAATTGCCCTGTAGGCATCAACCAGGGAGAAAACACCTCTCCACCAAAAAGAGCCAGATGTGATGACTGCATGAGGAACCATGTTGTGATAGTAAGCATCCTTAATCAAC
The DNA here is from genome assembly GCA_947311845.1 of Poa pratensis. Lineage (NCBI taxonomy): Eukaryota > Viridiplantae > Streptophyta > Magnoliopsida > Poales > Poaceae > Poa > Poa pratensis. The sequence goes on from CAMZMU010000055.1 coordinate 6,439,817, forward strand.
TGTACCCAAGGAGTGCTGTCATCATTGTAGAACTTATGTAAATGCTTTAATAGCAGGGCTGTGTTTTGAACTTTCAGGTTAATGATGCCCAGCCCACCCTTGTTCTTTGGACGACACACCATGTCCCAAGCAGCAAGGGAATTCACCTTATCCTTGTCCTTTTTCCTCCATAAACAATGACGCCGGCCTCTATCAATGATCTCTAGCAGTCCCACAGGGAGGTGTAGAGAAAGCATGTAAAAGGTTGGCAAGGAAGAAAGTACAGAATTGACAAGGACCAGTCTGTCCCCATATGAAAGAAAAGCAGTGGTAGCTGACAATCTTCTTTCAACTCTGTCAGTTAAGGGAGACATGTCTCTAATAGTTGGTCTTGTTGTACCCATTGGCAAACCTAGATAGGTGAATGGCATTGATCCCAACTTGCATTCAAAAAACTGTGCCAAATCCACTAACTCCTCTTGAGGAACATTAATAGACATCATTGAAGATTTATGAAAATTGACCTTTAATCCAGTAAAGGCAGCATATAAATTCAGAATTTCCTTGAACACCTTCAAATCATTTTTATTAGCTGGAAGGACAACAATTGTGTCATCAGCATACTGGATTATGGGGCAATCTTTCCTCATTGGAATGGGAGCAGACAAGAGACCATCTCTGTATGCTTTGTTCACAAGGCTCTGTAACAAATCTGCGCCTTCAACGAAAAGGAGTGGGGATAGAGGGTCTCCCTGTCACACCCCTCTTTTGCAGACAAAAGGCTTGCCAGGTACTCCATTTAACAGTACAGAAGAAGATCCCGAGGACAAAATTTCCTTTACCCAAACAAGGAACAGGTTTGGAAATCCTTTGGCCCTTAGTACTGCAACAATAGCTTCATGATCAAGAGTGTCGAAGGCCTTTTCGAAGTCAATTTTCAGTATAACCACCTTCCTCCTGGACTGTTTACATTGGAAAAGAAACTCAAAAGACCAAGAAAGACAATCCTAAATAGTCCTGCCTTTAATAAAACCATACTGGTTATCATGAATGGTTTTGTTGATGACCAACTGAAGTCTATTAGCAAGCAGCTTTGTTAAGAATTTCAAGCATGTATTGGTTAAAGAAATGGGCCTAAAATCACTGACTGTCTCAGGAGTCTGAATTTTCGGTATCAGAGTTATAAAGGACCCATTTATACTCTGGAGAGGGAGCTGTCCAGAGTGGAAATCATGACATAATTGTGTGAAATCCTTTTTGACAATGTGCCAGCATTTTTTCAAGAACATGCCATTAAAACCATCAGGCCCTGGGGCTTTATCAGTTTTCATATCTTTCATAATGCCCTCAATTTCCTCAGCTGTGAATGGTGCCACCAAGTCCTCTAAATTATCCACTGTGGGTAAAAGCTCATCCAGGTTAAAAGGCCTTACAGTGGGTATTGACACTCCCATTCTGCTTTTGAAACTCTGTAAAAAAGCAGCTGCTTTTTGCTGATGGTCAATAAGAACATCTCCATCATCATTCTTTATTTTAGCTATAGTATTGTGTCTATATCTTTCAGTGGCCTTGGCATGAAAAAACTTTGTGTTCTCTCCCCCTAGCTGCACCCATCTAATTGTGCATCTTTTTTTCCAATATTCAGACTGAATAAACAATAATTGTTTCAGGTGAGCTTTCACAATGTTCCTGAAATTAAATTCGGGTCTACTCAGATCTATCTCATCTTCTAACTGATCCAACAGCAAAATTACTTTATTGCATTTTTCAATAAGCAATTTTATTTGGGATAGCGACCTTCCCCGTCTCTTTAGCTCATGTCTAAGATTTTTCAGTTTTGCAGTAATAACACCAGCAGTATTGGGTGCCCTGACCGGCCAATTCCATACTCTCTTCACTAGATCAGTGAAGCCAGGCTGCAGCACCCAGTGGTTTTCAAACCTAAAGATTTGTGCCTTGGGAATTGATGTGGAAATACTAATGACACAAGGGACATGATCAGAGGTAGATTTTGCAAGAGGATGGACAAGTGTATTTGGGTATTTCAGTGTCCATTGGCAGCTTGTGAAAAACCAGTCAAGTTGCTCCAAAAGGGGCTGGTTTTGCATATTTGACCATGTGAATGCTCTGCCTTTGAGGGGTAGCTCTATTAAACCCAAATAGCTAATGATCTCGTTGAAAATGAAAATATCATTCATGTCTGCCCCATCTTTATTCCTGTTCTCCACAGATCTCAGGAAATTAAAATCACCTACCAAAAGCCAATTCTCATGAAAAGGTATCTCTAAGTCATGTAGCCACTGCACAAAATTATCTCTTTCTTGGCCTCTGCAAGGACCATATAAAGTTACTAGAGTCCAATTCTCTTGATTGTGCTTGGAGGTAAATTGTACTCTAATTGCAGACCTATGAATTTCTTCAAGAATCCCCTAAAAAATGGAACTATTCCATAGCACAATTATTCCTCCCGAGGCCCCAACAGACGGCGAGAACACAAATCTATCAAAACGTTTAGGGCAGAATGTGCGAATAAAGGAATGATCGAAATTCTCACATTTTGTTTCTTGCAAACAGATTATAGCACACTGGCTCTCATCAATTTTATTATAGACTAAAAGTCTTTTATCCTTATCATTAAGACCCCTGACATTCCAATCCAACACTTTCCAATCAAGCATCCAGAAAGTTGTACTATCCATAGGAAACATTTTGGGAGTAGATAATCAGAACTGACCAGAGCAACCAATCAGTTAGGGGAACAAGAACAACTCTCATAGAATCACATGGTACTAGAGCAAGCTCCACATATAATAGACAAATAATAGTGGACATAAACTGATACTGCCTTGCATAATAAATGTCACCATGATAATAAACATCCTTTAAGCTATCCTTTGTTCAGTTTGTGCGTTTTGATACTTAAAGGATGTTTGTTTTAAATATATTTATTATAGACTAAAAGTCTTTTATCCTTATCATAAACTGATACTGCCCCACATGCTTAAAGGATGTTTGTCAATGGTGAAGCTCTTCTGATGTACCTATATTTAAAGCATATCCTTATGTTGTAACCATTGACAAAACAGATAACAACACAACCATACTTCATAATTTAAGTGCCACCAACAACTGGTTCATTACACATCATTGCATTAGTCTGACAAACCACAAAAGCCACACCATTACAGGACCAACATAAGGTTCATTACATAACATAAGGAGAGCACATGGCTCACAAGTCTGATCTTAAACAACAACTACTACTAATAGTACTTAGGAGGCTAGCAACCAAGTCACAACTGTCACTGTCCAAAAGTGCCTGGTTCTAACTGACCAACAACTACTACGTTCAGTCTTCAAGGAGACGCCAGTGCTTCAGAGTTCCCAGCCCAAATGCACCTGGTTCGATCTTGTCAACATGAACCTGCACTCCTTTCTTCTTTGAGCCAGGGAGAAACCTGAACATAACAACCTGATTAGCCAACCACTGGGTAGGATTCAGGACAGTTGTCCAGTTCTTTGTCATGATGGCTTTCTTGTTTCCTTTCCCAATCTTCATCTTCACTGCAGCTACTTCCTTCTTCTTCGTATAGTGGACCATGACATTACGTCCAGAAGCTTTAATCATGTTCCTAAGATGGGTCTTGGTGAACTCCTTGCTGAAGTACTGCAAGACAGACAAAGCAAGAGATGTTCATGCCACATACTTCAAGCTAATTCAATAATTTTAATCTGCAAGCAGTGCACAAATGTACTACTCTTACACTACAAATAAAGCACATGCAGTACTCCTACACTAGCAGCAATGCACAAGTTTGAAAGCAGAGTTGCACTAACCATTTTTCCTCAGCCATCCCTCAGCACTTGAGACTCCTTCATCAAACACACATAAATTGGTATCTTTGGTTGTAGTTCATTACAAATGTGCCTCAGACGCTTAATCTCATCAGGAAACAGGGCTACACGCGTGGGGAACACACAGAAATGGTCATAGCTGTCCTTCCTGGATAGTTTGGACCTGCATTCAAACAAACAGATAGTTAGCAAGCACAATGACCCAAATGGGAGAACCACAAGAACAGAACATAACACAACATAACATAAAACCAACCTCGGATAATCATGTGGTTCTCACGTTCGAAAATACAGGTCTCGCAACCGCACTCCTGAACATCCTCTGACATCGATTCAGTTTCAGTGGAGGCTGAATCCTCCGACATCGATTCACTTTCACTAGAGGATGTATCGAAATCAGAGGATGAATCAGAGGATGGATCATCCACCTCAGCTCCAGCTTGAATCGGAGGCATGTGATCGCTCTCGGAATCGGTATCATCCAGGATGATGTACTCAACCTTGGGCGCCATGTCAGAACTTGCAAAATAGAAAACGCAAAATCGAAGGAATGAGATGCCCGGAACCTCCAAATAAGCATAAAAAAAAGCTTCAACGCCGATGGATCTACTCGACGGGCAATACAATATACCCTAATCGACGGTCGGCGCACCCGCGCGTCGAAAACCCTAGCTACTTTGCCTGCAACGTGGATAGGACGGCTACAGATAGCGAGCCTCTGAAAAAAACCTACCTTCCGAGGTCAGCGGCGGCGCACCGCGACGGATGCAACCGGCAGCGCCGGAGTCAGGCGGCGAAGTCGACGAACGGTCTTCTCCGCCGGCGAGCGAGAAGACGAGCAGTTCGAGAGAGTGAGTGAATTTCGGACAGGAGAGTGATAAAAGATTCGAGGAGATACTGACAGGTGGGTCCCACCGCAAACTAACGGCGTTAACGGCGCGCCACGTCACCGCCACGTCAGTCACTAACTGGAATAAGCAAAACCGCCCAAACCGTAGTCAAAACCACCAAAATTCATCCAAAACCGCTCGTAGGGGGTGATTTGTCCGGTTTTGTACATTTGAGGGTGAAAAGTATACCAATTTCTTTTTCAGGGTGAAAAGTATCCAATGCGTGAGATTTGAGGGTATACCCCTGACTGCCATATTTAGCCCGGCCCTGACGGATAGGACACACGTGTTAATGGGCCGGCCTGCGATATTTAGCCCGCTTGGCCACGTATACCCCTGACTGTTCCATTCCCCTTTCCCCTCCATCTTTCTCCTCTCCCTCTCTCTGCTTCTGTTGCCCGTGGAGGAAATGGCGGGAGGGGGCGAGCTGGTGGTCAGCTTCGGGGAGATGCTGATAGACTTCGTGCCCACGGTGGCGGGGTCTCGCTGGCAGAGGCGCCGGCCTTCCTTAAGGCGCCTGCGGGCGCGCCCGCCAACGTCGCCATCGCCGTCGCGCGGCTCGGCGGCGCGGCCGCCTTCGCGGGAAAGCTCGGCGACGACGAGTTCGGCCGGATGCTCGCCGCCATCCTCCGCGAAAACGGCGTCGACGACTCCGCCGTCGTCTTCGACGCCGGGGCGCGCACCGCGCTCGCCTTCATCACCCTGCGCGCCGACGGGGAGCGCCAGTTCATGTTCTACCGCAACCCCAGCGCCGACATGCTCCTCACCGCCGAAGAGCTCAACGTCGACCTCCTCAAGAGGGTAAGCGAATCCTTAGTAATAGAATCCTTACTATGATCTCATCACACCGTTTCCCACCGGCCGGCTCGAACTGTTGTTGTCTCCGTGATCTGAAGAAGGAAGGAGCCCCACTCGATCCCGTCGAGAATATAGTGAAATCTCCGTCTTGGATCTGGGGACGCCAGCGCTAGGTTTCCTTGTCCTGTCCCTCTCTGTTTCCTACACCTAATAAAGCGTCTCCTTTTCGTTTCATGTAATTCGGGTGCTTGGGTGGCCGAATCTCCCTGGAATCCAGATATTCCTTGGCGCCTTTCGTGCTCGTCTTGGTGGATCTTGTTCGGCGTTCTAGATTTCTACTTGTTCTTTTCTCGTGTCATGCACAATACTGTCCAATGGTTAGTAGAAAATGTCGACTAGTGTCAGTTATCGCCATGGTTAGTACTGAACTTTTGAAAAAATGTTGTTTGGTAATGTGAGACTTTATGGCAGAACAGTGCGTGCCACATATTTCGTTTGATACAAACTTGGCTCCATTTTGTACATCTGCAATCTGTATCATATGCTGCTAGATGGTTCAGAAGTGTTTTGCAGCAAAACTTTTGCTGATATGAATTTGGCTCCATTTTGTGCCTCTGCATGTGATCCAGAATTACCACATGTTTGATGCTGCTATATGGTTCAGCTGTTCATGGATAGATATGTGCCTCTACGTGTGGAATTAATCAGAAAGTGTGCGGATCTTATGACATGACTCTTAGACCTGTTGACTTGTTGCCAAGGTCCTGTACTGTACTGTTCTATTTGCTTCAGGGGAAATGTCTCACAACTTGTATCGTGCGCAGGCTGCAGTCTTCCACTATGGATCAATAAGTTTGATCGCTGAGCCTTGCCGGTCGGCACACCTGCGCGCCATGGAGATTGCCAAAGAGGCTGGCGCGCTGCTCTCCTATGATCCAAACCTGAGGGAGGCACTGTGGCCATCCCTTGAGGAGGCCCGCACTAGGATCTTGAGTATCTGGGACCAGGCAGACATTGTCAAAGTCAGCCAGGACGAGCTTCAGTTTTTGACTGGCATCGACTCAGTGGAGGATGATGTTGTCATGAAGCTGTGGCGACCTACCTTTAAGCTCCTCCTGGTCACTCTTGGAGCTCAAGGATGCAAGTACTACGCCAGGGTATGCTTTCACAAGCTATTGTTTGATCAAATGGTTACTTCATTGCTAACTGTATTCTATGTTCAAAAAAGTACTTCATTGGGTTATGGCTTTGCTAACTGAGACTTACAGTTTCTTATATTTGACTCTAGGATTTCCGTGGAGCTATCCCAACCTACAAAGTACAACAAGTTGATACAACAGGTGCCGGTGATGCATTTGTTGGTGCTCTGCTCCGAAAAATTGTCCAGGATCCATCATCGTTGCAAGTGAGTTGCCCACGAACATTTTCTTTAGCATTAATGTGCCACAGAATTTGGCGGTTCACTAGCTAATTACACATCTGTCGAGTGTTGTAGGATCAGAAAAAGCTCGAGGAGGCGATTAAATTTGCCAACGCATGTGGAGCAATCACCACCACAAAGAAAGGGGCAATCCCTTCGCTGCCCACGGAAATTGAGGTCTTGCAGATGATGGAGAATGCATAGATGCTTAAGAATTTCTCTAGCTTCGAATTTTGCAAATTGTATTGTATGCTGATCTGAATCAGATGAGGAGCATGGTGTACTCCCAAGATATCTCTGCTTTTTGTTTGACCTACCTCCTTCTCTGAAAGGGATTTTTGTTTTGTAATCCTAATTTGAATAAACAGAACCTTCAATATCACGGCGTTGCGTGTCAGGCTACAACACCAGGCATGTGGGCCACCCCTTTTTTTGTTTGGCAGAGGACAAGAACACGCTCCAAACCTCCTAAGACAACAGAATTTTTTACCCAATTTTAGGCCGCTCGGAAGCATAAAATCCTAGGTCCTGCTAGATTGTATATATTTGAAGTGGGTATTTCGAGTGTTACAACGATAAACTCTCCTTAATTAAGATCTCAAGGAGAGATGAATTGGGCCAAGTTTTTTCTTACCCTAATTAGCAATAGAAAATGATTGTGGAACTTGTGGAGTTGTCACGTTCTGCATTTAACTTCAATAGAAAATTACTTGCCACGAAAAATATTTGCCAACGTATTACATATAAAGAATAACTGTCAAATCGCTTGTGTGCTTATTTTCCTTCTCCAGTAAAAAGCAAGTGTTACAGAATGTTTTTCAATTCAAATAGGTATGATCCCGTCCTTCCTTCTAAAGCTAGGCACCCGCTTTAGTTGCAGACGTGTCATATATAAAACGACATGTAATATAGAACAATCGGAGTATACAAAATTACTATTTGTCTTGTGACTTATTCATTAATGTTTATTAATTTTGATTCTTTTTACTATTATTGATGATTATCAATAGATCAGCGGTCCTTTGTGCAGAAAACAAATATGCTAAAATGATTTCTACTTTTCCGAATTCATAATGGTTGTGCATTTCTAAATAACAATAAAATGATACTCAAGGCATCGATGCTTTATGCTTTATGCAAATATGCACATGGTTTTCTACCACGTCGTAAAAAAAACTGCTAATTTTGAATTTCGTCCCCAGGGTGATAACCACGTACCATACCCTTCGATTAATTTCGTCTTGTTGGATTTTTTTTTTTGAGGCAGTCGATCCCGCCGCCCGATTAGATAGAATAGAGTGTTATATACAGAAGTTTTTGTGACAAAAGCTAGAGAAGCAATTACAAAAGAAGGAACTCATCATACACCTACGAGTGATGTTTTCTATGAAAATATGCCTACATAATGACATGGTTTTGGGGTAGCAGTTGATCATTAATTAAATCCAAAAAAAGATTTTATAGGGTTTAATACGCGCCCATTGCAGGTGACTTCAAATATAATAAATTACAAAAGTCATGATGCCCTTCTCGTGTCATTTGGATGAATTTGGAAATCATTTCATTGATTTAACATTCAAATATGCTAAAAATGATATGACTATGATATGATTCTATTAACATCCTAAATTGGAAATTCGGAGTGTTACAACGGCTCACTAGTTATTTGTTTTGACAAGTTTGAATTTTTTAAACCACATTTGGTCAACATATTGAAATTGCATCTCACGCTAATTTTTTGGAATGGTACTGGAATTTGAGAATTGTTCTCAAGAAAGAGAAAAAGGAAAACGGTCTGATAAATCAACTCCCTGTCCTCCCAGATTTCAACTACCGACGAGAACCAAGCGGCGATGATGCAATTGGTATTGCATGCCTTATCCCTGGAACTCTGAATCCGAGTTTTAAAAGCAGTTTGAAAGCGATAACCTACTTGGCAAGCAGATTACATGACATAGCACAAGGCAATAAATAGTATAGTGGCATTGAATTTCCAAATGATACAAATCCAGAAATAGTTGCTTGAAACTAAAACTAGTGGCCTTAAAGAACTAAAAACTAGTTATTTCGAATGAGAAGTATTTAAAAATATTGTAGAAATATGCGGCTACTTTATTTCTAATTTATTGAGTAGGGTCCATCTTTTTAATCCATCGTGCGACATTTGAATCCGCTAAGCTGAGCCATGGAGCGGCATCCAGACATTGGCATGCAGGTATAGGTCATTCTTCCGACCAACGGCGAGGCCCATTTGCTCTGCCATGTCCAGCTCCCCTGGTTTCACCCCGGCCGGGAGCTCCCAGTCGAAGTGGTAGAGAAGCGCCGTGAGGGCGAGCTCCATGATAGACTGCGCAAACAACATCCCAGGACATAACCTCCGGCCTGCCCCGAAAGGTGTGTACTCATAGTTTGTTCCCTTGAAGTCGACCGAGCCAGACTCAAACCGCTCTGGCTTGAAGTCCTCGGCGTCATCCCAATACTTGGGGTCTCTACATATCGCCCAAGTGTTGACGAATACGGTGGTTCCTTTGGGGATGTCGTACCCGAGAACTTTGCACGTCTCGGTACACTCACGTGGAAGAAGCAGTGGCACCGGCGGATGCAACCTAAGTGTCTCCTTGATGACGAGCCTGAGATACTTGAGGTCAGCTAAGTCATCCTCGGTGACGCTTGGCTTCCCGTGAAGGTTGTCTCGTACTTCAGCTTGTGCTTTCTGCATCTTGTCTGGGTTCCTCATGAGCTCCGACATGGCCCATTGGAGAGCTGTCGCGGATGTCTCGCTCCCAGCACCAAACAGGTCCTGCACAAGCAAGGCCGTTTCCAAAGCAAATTAAGAATATGAAAGAAAACAAAGAGACATCTTTGACGTGTAGTAAAAATTAATGTTATACTTACAGAAATAAGCGCTTTGATGGATCCCATGGTAAAAGGCACATCGTGGCTACCTTCCTTTTGTATTCTCAGGAGCACGTCCAATAGGTCCTCCTTCTCCTCCTCATTCACGTTACCGTTCGATGCAGCGGTCTTGAGCTCCTGGTGCTGCTTCATGGCGAAGTCCATAAGCTCGAATCTTTTGCGGTGGTGCTCCCACGCGAGCTGAGACGAGCTGCTCATGAAGCTCGCTAGCCAATAGGATGGGAACAGGTCGACAAGGTTGAACCCGGAGAGGAGCTTGATCCCTTCCCGGAGGACCTCCAGAAACTCATCCCGCCTACTGAACCTGTCCCCGATCATGGCACGTATGGTCGAGTCCGTGATGAGGACGGCGAGCCTCTGGCTGACGTTGACAGTCTCACCGCGCGGAACACCCGCGATGGCGGCGACTAGGCGCCCGACCTCCTCCTCTCTGACATGGCGGAACGACTGCACCTGGCGGGCGCTGAGCAGCTCCATGATGCAGATCTTGCGGAGCTGCCGCCAGTGGTCACCGTAGGGCGCAAACGCCAACCCCACCCCATCGGACATGAGGATCTTGGTGGTCTGGTTCCATGGACGCGTCGCGAACGTGACGTCGTGCGTTTTCATGACCTCCCGCGCTGCGTCGTGGGACGAGGCCACCACGACCGGCACCTCGCCGAGCTTGAGGTACACGAGGGGCGCGTTGTCCTGCCGGCGCGCTATGTCCGCAAGTGCGCGGTAGATGAGCGGCTTACCGGCAATATGGTGCAGGCTTCCAATGACCGGCAGCCGCCAGGGGCCAGGCGGCAGCCTCCGGCTCTCGCGTTTCCTGATCAGCTTGAGGAGTAGGAGGGGGAGGAGGAGAGCCAAGAAGAGGCAAAGGTAGTACGTTGTTTCCTCCATGGTGGCTCGTGTGTTGTGTGTTCAGCTACTGGTACTAGGAAGTGGTGGCTCTTGTGTTGTGTTTTCAGCTGGGCACCTGAGAGGCCGAGACTGCACTACATATGCATACCGCAGGAGACAAAGTCACGGATGTCCTTGTCGATGGATCAATTTCAGTCAACAGACCCTTGCGTTCACGACAACCCGCTGTGACTGTTAAACCGTTTTACTATATTTCACGACAAATCTTGCGGATCAGTTTCCCCCATCAACCGTTTATATTTCACTCGTCAGACACTTCCTTCCGCATCAACGACCTCACCTTGCCTCTTTCTCTCATCTGCCAATAAGAAAGTTGTATATGATCAATAATAAGATTACAACATGACAAATTCTTGATTGCTAGAAGTCAAAATATCACAAAACATTAGCAATTCTTGACAGCTACTACTAGTCAAAATATCAGAAAACATGAAGAACTCTTGACTGCTTCTAATCAAAATATCACAAAACATGAGCAATTATTGACTGCTACTAGTCAAAATATCACAAAACTGGAGCAATTCTTGACTGGTACAAGTCAAAATGTAACAACATGAACACTTCTTGATCAGAAATCATTCAAAATCTCACAAGACATTATCAATTCTTTGACTGCTACTCCCTCCGTTTTTTAATATAAGATGTTTTAGGTGTTGTACATGTTGTTTAGATACATACTAAAGTGAGTGAACATACACACTTAAACATGTCTACATGCACATAAAACATCTTATATTAAAAAACGGAGGAAGTACTACTAGTCAAAATATCACAAAACATTAGGAATTATTGACTGCTGCTAATCATAACATCACAAAACATGAGCAATTATTGACTGCTACTAGTCAAAATATCACAAAACAGGAGCAATTCTTCACTGGTACTAGTCAAAATATCACAACAAGAGCACTTCTTAACTGATGCCATGTGCTCACATAATCAAGTATAATCAAGGAAGCACTACAATCCTCGGTCAGCATAGTCGTGTCCCTCGCGTCGCCCGGAGCGGGCGACACGGGGGAAACTTAGCCCGCCGCCGCAAAGCTCCCCAGCGCCAGCTCTCCTCTGCCGCTGCCGCTGGCCTCGCCGCGGTGGCGGCGGCTTCCGCTGCCAAAGGTGGATGGGGGAGAACCACGGTGGACGCGAAGACGGCCGGTGTCTCGCTTCTCTCCGGCGCGCGCGGCGGCCCGACGGCGGCGCTGCGTGATGGGCGACGGGTTGCAGCGGCGACGGGCGGCGTGGTGCTGCAGATGGCGGCGGCGGCCCCTCGGCTCGGCTACCGGCAGCAGCAGCGCGGCCTGGGCCCGATTTGGGCCCGGATGGGCCGGGCGGGCTGAAGCTGTGCGCGGCGGCTCCCGCTCTTTGCGCCTCTGGTGCGATGCGCGGTGGTGTCCGGCTGTCGTGTGGCTGCGCGTGTGGAGGCTACAGCGTGGTCGGTGGGAGGTAGAGGCGTCCCGGTGGCTTCCCTTTGACGGCACGTCGCGTCGGATTCGGGAACGGCAGCGCGCGAGCGTGGCTGGGCGTGCAGCTGTCCTGCAGCACTTGGACGCCGGGGCGACGGCCCCGGTCTTGGTAGCGTCGTCAAGTTGAGCTAGGAGGTGGCTCAGCGCGAGGCGGACCTAGGCCCCGGCGCCTAGCTCTGTTTGGTGGCCATGGATCGTCGGGCGCGCAGGGCTGACGGTGTCTGCGTGCGGGTCTGCGGTGGTGGGCTGGTCGGTCCCCGTGTGGGCGGGCGGGTGGTTCGTGTTTTCTCCGCCAGGTGAAAACCTTGCCCTGGTCGTTGACCAGGACAGGCGACGCTGACGCCCTCGGGCGCCACTTCCTTCTTGAAGGCGTCGTCATGGCAGTGCTCTCACTCCTCCGCCCGGAAACTTTCGGGGGAAACCCCAGATCCTCCATGGATCGGCCGAGGGCGGCGCTTCGGCGTCGTATTTCCCTTGGGGCCTCGTCTTGGATGTTTCGTCGGCCAGAGGGACCCGTGGATGTTTGGTGGTCAGCGGCGACGATCTTCTCGTCTTCGGCTAGGTGGTGCGTGGCCCTCGGCCGACCAGGACAGGCGACGCTGACGCCCTCGGGCGCCACTTCCTTCTTGAAGGCGTCGTCATGGCGGTGCTCTCACTCCTCCGCCCGGAAACTTTCGGGGGAAACCCCAGATCCTCCATGGATCGGCCGAGGGCGGCGCTTCGGCGTCGTATTTCCCTTGGGGCCTCGTCTTGGATGTTTCGTCGGCCAGAGGGACCCGTGGATGTTTGGTGGTCAGCGGCGACGATCTTCTCGTCTTCGGCTAGGTGGTGCGTGGCCCTGGGGCCGGCGTGGATGTCGGAGCGGCGGCTCCGATCTCGCCTCCGTTGCGTCGCGTTGAGGTGCGTGGGTGTCGACTTTTCCTGCTTGGGCGGTTTCGTCGTCGACCTGTGTGGAGCGTGGGCCGTGGCCAGCATGGATGTCGGAGCGGCGGCTCCGGGTTTCGCCTCCGCTGTTGCGTTGAGGACCTCCGCTGTTGCGTTGAGGGGTGTCGGCCTTGGCCGCTTGGGCGGTTAGGCTGTCGACTTGTGTGGTGCGTGGCCTCGGGGCCGGCGTGGTGCGTTGTATTGTTGTATCCGGTTTTCTGCCAGTTTAAGGAAAACTGGCCATTTCACTTCTTCTATATCAATGAAAAGGCAAGAGGCAAAAAAAAAAGGAAGTACTACAAAATTGAGAGAGTAGAACCAGAAACCTAACCTCGTTGCGCATCCGGAGGATATGATGGTGTGGCCGTTTGCAGTCTAGAACAGATCCGAGGCTAGAAGACCTAGACTGGAACCACGATAGAAACCTACTCAAGACGAACAAGAAGTCAAGAACAATAGTGGAAGTGAGACACGAACTGACTGCACTTATGCGGCGCCCGCATATCGTTCATCCTTAATTGGTAAGTAAAATATCTGCAGAATAGATGGGTAGTAGTTAGAAAGAAGTACGGGTTCATTAACAATTTGCAGAAAGACACGCGAAGAACAAAATCTGAATCATAATTTAGCTCGATGGAACCAGCTTTGTTCTCCATATGGCGAGTTTTATGGGCCTGTAGCGTGCAAGTCGAGCCCGGTGGAAAGCAAGAGGCAAGACATAGTGAGATGCCAACAGAGCTCGGCCGGCCGGCCTGACAGAGAAATTAGCAAAGGATTATTATATTTTTTATAACAAAAAGAAAAAAAATACGAGATGATGACTGAGTACAGATGAGGGTCGGAGCTGGGGTCTTGATCTGCTAGCTGGCCCACGTGCCCTCGATCGGGCTCCTATCTAGAAGGAAACGGCGGGCCGGGTCATGCGAACGGACCCTAGGAAGTGGGCCGATTGTCCACATACGGGGTTTTGCTTGGCGTCACGTTCCTCGTAACGTAGCCCACCCTTCGAAATCACTAAAAAAAAAGTTCCCTTTGCGAAGGGAACCCAGCGAACCGTGACGTGATGACAAGTGCCAGCTTCTCCCTTCACGCGGTTCCACGTGGGTGCTTGAATATGTGACAAGTGGCAGCACGAGAGAGTTTTGGTGGGATTTCTGCTTCTCCGTGCGGAGGGTTGTATATGCATTTATTTTGAGATTCTTTTTTAAAAATTCGTTTTTTAAAAATAAAATATCTTGAGAACCGTTTATTCAAATTACGAACCATCTTCACTTTTGAGCTCCTCGCGTCGAGATTTTCAAAACTAGATTCCATGTTGATAGGTTTCGACGAACTTTTTTTTGTCCTCCCGATTATATATAGTTTGTACAACTTGTTTTGAATAGTTTGTACTCCCACTTCTCTCTATTTTGTACTTCCTGTTTTCTATACTTTTGTATGATGGGAGAGAAGTGATAGTGAGGTGGGAGAGCAGTTTTTTCCCTTTTATTTTTCTAATCTGAATTTTTGAAATGAAATATCTTGAGAACCGTTTATCCGAATTACGGAACGTTTTCACTTTTGAGCTCCTCGCGTCGAGATCTTCAAAACTAGATCCCATGTTGATAGGTTTCGATGAACTTTTTTTTTTGTACAACCGGTTATGTATGGTTGTACAAGATGTGTCTGTGTTGTTGTACAATCTGTGTTTGTACAAACTATGTTTACGTAGTTGTACAACATGTGGCTATATAGTTGTAGGACCTGTGTCTGTACAACTTTTGTCTGTCTAGTTGTACAACAAGTGTCTGTACAACCTATATCTGTGTAGTTGTACAACTTGTGTCTGTTTAGTTGTACATCATCCTCTGTACTGAGTATTTGTACTTCGTGTACTGAGTTTTTGTACATCATCCTCTGTGTGATCTGTACTCCTAGTTCTATTAATTTTGTACAACTTCTTTTTAGGTGTAGTTTGTACTTTCTGTTTGTGTAGCTTGTACAACGTGCTCTATGTGTTCTGTACATCTAGTCAGTTTAATTTGTACACCGTATTTTTATAAAGTTTGTACTCCCTATTTTGTACACCGTTCTTTATATAGCAACGATCGATCAATCAAACAGCCGCTAGCCTCGCTTGTACTTACACAGCTCGCGAGGGGGCTTGTACACCATACGAGCTGGCGCGCCACGAAGCCGTCGCGCGCCCGAGTTAGCGTGTCCAAATTTGCTTTTTCCTCTACGTGCCGTGTCTAATTTTCCTTTCATTGCCTGGTTAATACGTGGTGTCCTCTGGATTGATGTGTGCTGTAAAAAGTGACCTTTTGGACCCCCACCCTTCCGTCTTCTCCAATGCGATAAGGAAGTTGTCCTAGCGTGCATGCATTAGTTACGCACGTCAACACTCTGGAAGGTTCCTGACTTTCTGACGCAAATGCATCCCTTTCTGACTTTCAGGGGATCCGTGATGGGCATTTTTTTACCACAAAAGAGAGGTGAGACCGTGAAACCGGTCCCTGGCCGCCGGTCCGGAGTATCCCTCTCTTACCGATCGACCCGCTGGCTCACAATTAAAGCACCACCGGGCTTTGTGAAATCAGTACCCAAGAGAAATCTTTTTTTGTGAATCCACGGAAGGTCTGTGTGTTAGGTTTCACACATGGATCGATCACATGAAACTAGACAAACACATTCACACGAAAATATCTTGGCCAAGGGCACGTGTCGTACTCTCTAATTAAACTGTTTTAGCAATGCACCTTTGGATTTTCAGAATCTGATAAAATAAGGTTATAATAATGTAGATAGTATATATCCTTATTTATTGCACTCGCATGAGGGAATTAATTATTGTTACTTATCTATGAACACAAAGCAATGCATGCTGACTACACACGTCCGTCGGGGGATGTTCATCAACTGGAATCGGATATGAACTATAAGATATTATTAGTAAAACTCATCCAACATGAGCATTAGATTTTAACTGTCAAATTAGGGTGTCTTCATTGTAAAATCAGGTAAGATTATCAGATTAGAGACTTCTAGGGATCATTTTGAGAGTCGGAAACTGTCTTGATTCCAACTCGCTGGGAATGTAGAAAGAGGAAACAAACAGTCCCCAACCATTTTAATGTTTGGAGAGTTTTTGCAAGCTATGGCCAAATTTAAACTAAAAAATAAAAACCTTCTTAAAGATTCTTTTAATTAGAATTTAGGCTCTACCAGTCTCCTCGAAAATTGAGATCGTTCTACGGAGTCAATTGGAAATTTGCACCGATTTTGGAAGTTTTGAGCTTGTTTTTAGTTTTTACTCTCACTAGTGGCCGTGCACGTGCAACGCACGTCTCATAATTTATTGCAATGTAAACACGTCTTTGAATCGATATTTGTTTCAATGAATTATTTTACCAAGCCAATTAAATTTGTTTCATGATACGAAATTAAAATCGGACCAAATATCTCCCGTTAAGTTCTCCACCATTTCATTCCAGTTAGCAATGGTGATACAGAAATAGGGCGTTTGTTGTTTTTCGGGATTGTTGATAGCCCAGCTCTCACCGGCCAACCGCCCCACCCCAACCCACGCGCCGCAGCCAAGGCCGAGCCGAGACCCCGCTGCACCATGCTTTAAATGTCGCAAGGTAATCCTTTCGTGGTTTCGCCTCAAAGTCTACCAATGGCGAAGATGAACAAGGAAGAACTCAAATTGCGTAAAATAAATCCACCACAAACTTCCAATGCATCTCTATCGGGGTCATGTTCCTCGATTATGCCTCGCAGCCTACCAACGCAGTAGTTGAAGAAGGCAATGACATATCTCAAATTACATCACAAACCGAACAGCCAAAAAATCAAATGAGTTCAAGAATTATTAGGTTATTTGAAAACAACTTGAGTGAAAAAAGTATTGGATGATTATCAGGCAGGCAAGGTGCCTTTTCTTTATCTGACATAACTTTTTTTATCTAACGTATAACCTAGCAGAACAACTCCATGTTTTTTTTTACCAAAGATACATGGAGTACGTGTAGGTAATACCTCAAGCTCTTACCTGCAAAAAAACATAGAGCTGATTTTCATCAGACAGGTCATGCAGTGCAGCAGTAAAACTATCTATCTTCCATTAGTATATATCCCGGAAGTCAATCAGCAAGAAAAATATATAATAACCCCAAGTCTCAAGAACACTTCATTACCAATCCTATGTCATACTCAATAACATTTGGAGCAATCTGAACCAAGAAAGAGTTCTATCGTGGCACATGTCTCACGTCATCAGGTCCACGTATATCCGCAAAATTCACATAGTTCTGAATCCAGGCCCACACATGGAGCTTGCTTATTAGCTCATCTTATTCACAGCCTGGTTATTTGGATCCAACAATTCAGAAGCACCCCCGGTTAGTTGTTGTTGATGGACGAAAAGTCTTGATGATGAATGCAACACCACCTGGACCAACCGGATATAAACACCAATATATAGTTGTGGCAACAAATTGATTAAGGAGTAGTACTAACATTCAACAAATTGTTTTGCTGTTGTTGTTGTCGGTATCCAAAGCAGATGATGAAAAATGTATGCATCTTCATCTCAAAGTTGCATCGGTGGTAGTTGACTGCAAACGGAGTGTTTTCAGCACACACGGCAAAGGAACTTCAGACTATGTAAATCCTTCAATCAATTAATCAACGGTAAATCTATTCAGCAGGTGCCTGCTGTCTGGCAAAACGCGACGCACTGACGCGAGCCGTTGGATAACTGACTTATCGCGTCCCCGCCGTTGATTTCGTTTGCGCACACGACCCGCTTGAGCCGCGCAACTAGCTCCTCCGCCGCGACTCTCCTTCCGAATCTCCCGACCCTCTGTGTCGCTCGCTCGGAATCGCCGGCCGCCCACCGACGCCCGCCGCCACCGGTCACCACCAACGATGGTTGCCGCGCCGCCGACATATCGTTCGCCCATGTCTACCCTAGGACCCCTACCCTCTGCTCCTCCTCCCGGCCCATTCCCCTCGGACGTGCGGGATTAGGTCGTCTAGGGTTTGCGGCGGCCGTCGCTCGCCGGCCCTCTGCCCGCTGTCCCTCCATCTGGGTGCGACCAACTGACTCCGGCCGCTCGTTTGCTTCTATCAGACTGCCTCCTCAATCCCAAGATCTAGATTGAACTTTCTCTCGACAACAATGAGCTACAAGGCCTTCTGCCACTTTCAGTGTTCAACCTGTCCTCTCTTGAAATGCTCAACATACAGGGCAACTGGCAACAACCTCGCTGGGGGTTTTCTGCTTGATATGGGCAATACGATGACCAATCTTTAGATGTTTCTTGTCTCCGATAATCAGTTTCATGGTGTGATCCCGCGGTCCTTGAACAAGATTAAGTTTGTGTTAAGTCCATTGTGCAATGCGTCCATGCTTCAGATGATTCAGACGGTAAATAACTTCCTATCGGGAACAATCCCTGGTTGCCTGGGAGATAGCCAAGAGATGCTGTCCGTAGTGAATTTTGTGGGGAATCAGCTTGAAGCAACCAACGATGCTGAATGGGGCTTCATGACTAGTCTAACCAACTGCAGCAATATGATATTACTGGATGTCAGTACCAACAAAATCCATGGCATGCTAGCGAAATTGATTGTTAATTTGTTGACACGGATGGAGTTTCTTGGGATTGCATCCAACAGTATATGGGGAACCATAACTGAAGCGATAGAGAGCTTCATCAACTCCATAACTGAATGCAGTCATACATGGATTTGGAAGTAGCGACGATCATGTCGCAGTACATGCCTCTCAAAAGCCACAACAGCAAGGGGCCACTCAGAGAGGAGGCCGTCCAAGTATAGCTAGAGGCAGGTAATGTTATCTTCAGTTTTGTCATAGTAATCTCCTAGGTAGTGATTTCAGATCTTGGTTATGGCTCCTCACTGCTTTCATTTAATTGGTATTACTTATTTTTCATACTTGCAGGTAGCTGCAGGGTTTGATTCCAGCAATTCACGCTAGCTGATTATGAGATTTCAAGATTTTTGACCAACAGTGATTGTACATGACACAAGTTACATACTCTACAGCTTTAACAAACAGTCAGGAGTGCATTTTCTGCTTGGTGCTTGTGTAGCCAAAAATGGTGATATATGTATTTTTTGATACGACGTGCTATTGTGGTGGAAGCTGAATGCACACTAAGTGCTCGTGTTTGTGATGTATGCCACAATTTCGACTAAGTGCAAATATTTGTGTTGTGGAATTGTGATGTATGCCACTATTATAGTAGTTAGTACTTTGTGAAACTTGATAGACTATGTTATGGATATATTCATACTCAATTGTTGATTATAATTGTGAATTTTTTACATTTCTAGAAAAAGCATGTCAATTTTTTATTCCACGAGTCTTCGAGCTGACTTGTGAGTTTCACCGAGCCAACTTGTCGAGCTTTCGAGCTTGCCCGGAAGATTTAGGCTTGGCTTGTTCGACCTTCGAGCCAGTCGAGCCATTGGTGTCCTCCTTTCCTTTTCTGCAAGGATCTCAAGCATGCGCACCTTGAATTCGTCAAAAATTGGTTGAACAGAGGCCTTGAAATTCTCCATGAAAGAGCCGGCATCGAAAGCCATGGTGGTCGGCTCTGATACCAAATGTTGTGGACTTAGATCCACAAGGGGATAACTACCGTGCAGAAGGAAGCCAGACGGCGTGGCTGCGAGGGATTGGGTAGACATAGGTTGAGAAGAGAGAATAACCAGGGATAGATTAGATTGATTGTTCTTGCTTGTCTAAAACGTGGATACATGTCATCTTTATATAATCTTATATAATGGATGTTCAGACCGTGACCCCTCCTAATACGATTAGATCTAGACCTTTTCTAATACAATTGGACTCTTTTCTAATCCTATACTTTTCAAAAAGACTCTTGTCATCTCCTGACCCAATACGACCATCTGGTCTTCTTGTCGTCCGTCCGGGCGGCCGGCCGGCCGGCCGCATCCATGTTACTAGCGTCCACAACACAGGGTGTGACAAAAAGTAAGAGAAGCTTAAAGTTCATAGGCAACAACATAGACTGCAGATCTTTATCGGCCGCATATGTGCCACGAAATAAGAAAGGACTTCGGTTCAGCATTTGCATTCTTACCCTTTGCTAATGACTGATTACTACACAAGCTTTACCAACTTTCATGCAACGACACATAAAAAAGGGGCATCCTGCTGCAGAGTAGCACACACGGTTCATGCAGTTCATGTTGGGATGATTTATCTTCAGTTTTTTTTAGGGAAATCATCTTCAGTTTTGAAATGGGCAATCTCTGAAATTCTATTTACCTTTGGTGCCGATGCAATCTTCAGTTGAGATAATCTTCTAGCAGTGTTAATTAAGTTCGCCACAGCCTGCAGACTGCATTGTAGATGGCTGATAAATGCGTGAGTATGTTCATATAGCACTAACCAACACAGTTAAGGGATGGACATGCCAACCAGCAATCACAAGAAGGAAGAGATAGAATATCTTAAGAACTGGTCGTCCCGTTTGCAGATCCATCACAACAATGATCACCTCTTGAAGCCCCTCTGCGAGATGAAATGCACATGAAGAAAAAGAAGGAACTTTGGGGAAACAGCACATGAATCAAACGCCGTCTGTACCTCTTCCATCTGCCCAGGTCCACATCCGAGAGCGTGAGTACCGGGCAGCAATTCGAAACCAACCAACGAAAATCAAGACTGAGAACCGATATTAAGGAAGAGAGCAGAGGCGAGAGTTCCGATTGCTTACATCGATCTCAGTCTGCATGGGGTTCGTGAGTACCGGGGACACCATCTGCAATTCGAAACCAACCAACGAAAATCAAGACCGAGACCCGATATTAAGGAAGAGAGCAGAGGCGAGTGTTCCGATTGCTTACATCGATCTCAGTTTGCATGGGTTCGTCCGCTTCTTGGTGCGGCGCACCGCCGGCACCGGGCTGCGTCACGCAGCGGCGAACGATAGCCAAGTCGCGCGCTATCTCCTCCTAGGTTAGCGCCACGGCGAAACTTCTTCCTCGACAGTGCCCGAGCGGGCGTCGGCGACCGGAGAACCGCCTGCCCTACGCCTCTAGCGTCGACGCGCCGCAACGGAGCGGGATCGGGCGGCCGGAGGGGTTGGGAAGACGGAGGAAGGACTTTCCATCGGGGAGAGAAAAATAAAAGAATCGAAACGGTACGGTGGCAATTTGCTTGTAGTATGTGATTTGGTGGGAGGACAAAACGGTAAAAATGGACGTGTGTTGATCTTGATCGTTGATCAAATATTGAACAGCTCAAATTTAATGTACTCCTGTATTTTTTTTTTTTGCTCTTTTAATAGTACTCCTTTTTTTTTGAGGTATAAGGTGGTAGTCTCCACCGCCCGAATAGATAGAAAAGAGGTGATCCAGTTTATAAGGAAAACCGGGTCCAAAAATGATACAAGCTGTATAAAAGAATGACTCCTGTATTTTAATGTGTTTCTGTGGTGTTCTAATCAAATGATTGTTCATCTACATCTCCTGATTTATTTAGAATTCTCAATTTCACACTAGCATTAATGTTATATAATCCTGTATTTTTCTTATGTTGTATTGCTTTCTGTTCATACAGACTACAGAGCTACGTAAATTCTCTTTAGAAATCTATGCACTCCCCTCGAAAGTAAAAAAAACAAATCATATGTATAATTAGGCCCACTGTAGTTGGAGGCTGCCCTCATTTGCAGGAAAAAAAAAAGTAGTTGGAGGCTGCACCCATTCTGACGAACCTTCTGTTGGGAAAATTTCAGGGTCCAACTTGGAGTCTGATCCGTTTTCCCTGTGTGCCCGTGCGCTCATAAACGTTGGCAGGTAGCCACGGTATAGCGCCTCGGTCGCTACCCGTCCACGCGACGCGAGTGTTTCTTCGATCAGCCGGTCCTGGACTCTGCGTACAGATAGGGCGGCGGCTGCCATGGGAGAGGTGCTGCCACCGCGGCCGCACGCGGCGGCGGCAACGGAGACGCGCGTCGGTATCTTCGAGAAAGAGACCATCACCGCCATCCGGATCCAGAAGCCGAGCCGCTCCGTGCGCATCCACGGCAAAATGATCCTGTCCTTTGGGAGGCGCAAGGTCGGGCCACGGAGCTCGTCGGTCGACCTGATGCACCGAGTCACCCTGGAGCTCGACCACCGGGCCGAGGACGTCAGCCACTACGCCTTCACGTGCACCGAGAACTGCAGCACCCTCATCCACGACATGCTCGCCAAGGCGCCGGCGACAAGAAAGTACAATCTCGCGCCCGCCGGCCACTGGGTAGATTCAGCCCGTACGCCCCTTGACATAGCCACGGCGCTTCTTCGGACAGTCTGGGACGAGTACGAGGGCGCCCGTTCTGGCCTCGAGTTCGACGTCCACCTGCCCGAACTCTATGTGACCTTG
This sequence comes from Poa pratensis, assembly GCA_947311845.1. Taxonomy (NCBI): domain Eukaryota; kingdom Viridiplantae; phylum Streptophyta; class Magnoliopsida; order Poales; family Poaceae; genus Poa; species Poa pratensis. The sequence continues at coordinate 6,462,380 of CAMZMU010000055.1, forward strand.
GCCTACAGCGAGACCAAGGCGCGGCTACTCGCCGTGAAGACCGCCCGAGCATTGGCACGCCGCCAGAAGCGCCGCCGTGAGCCCAGCGGCGAGCAATACCCATCTGTTTGAAGGCTTTAGAGAAGGTGACAATCCAGCTGCCATGCTCACATCGCTTCCATTATACTGTAGGTGCATCGCGACTTGGTTCAAGGGCGCTTCGACGTGCCCGACTTGCCGGCGTTATTATAGAGACAAAATCAAAATCAAGCACGGAAACGCGAGTTTAACGTGGAAACGAATGAAAAGGTAAAAGATCAGGAACGTCGGCCAGCAAAGAGGTTCGGGATTTGCAGCTATTCGAGTAATTCCAACTAACGGAGAGCTCCAGCCGCACGGCAGAGGGCAGTAGGGCACTATTGGTGAATGGTGATTCGTTCACTCGTGGTGATTCGGATCGGTACTAGCGTATTTTCCCTTTTTATTTTAGTATAGAAGTATGCAAATATGTATGTGTATCTCGTACTCCCTCCTTTTTTTAATATAATATGTTTTATTAGTTTTTGTCTACACTAGTTGGCATGTGCGTGTTTACAATTAAATGAGATAGTTTACAAGTAGGACGTCAATACACGCACGTCTATACAAGTTAATTATAATTCACTACCGAAAAATTTGTCTTTCCCGTGTGGAGCGTTCTCTGCCGTGTGTGGCCATGTTCTCGGAACACGGCAAAGAACACGGCAAAGAGTTCTTTGCCCTGAAGGCAACGCAAGGAACATGGCAAAGAAATGAAGCACAACACAGAAGATCGAGAGCACACGGCAAAGTATATACCACGGCAAAATGGACAAAAAACGCACGGCAAATCTAGGCAGCTCGGCAAAGATATCTTTGCCGTGATCCTTTATGTAACAGCACGGCAAATCAGTTGATCAGGATCCGCAACTTTGCCGCGCTCCCTAATAATTCACGGGAAATATCTAAATAAATTTCCCGCGCTCTAAATAAATTCGCGGGAAACACTATTCCGTGTGTATAAATGGAGCACACGGCACATATGTTCTTTGCCATGTGCCTTTGAGCGTCGTACACGGCAAACCATGTGTTTTATTTATTTTGTTTTGATATGCTTGTTGTGTTTTATTTGTTTTGTTTTGATATGCTTGATTTGTTTATTTTCTTTGTTAAGGCTTCTAGTACGTTCATTTACTTCACTTAATTATGTTTCTCGATAATATATATAAACCCTCCGGTGCGGGCCGCATGCGTCGAAACCCCGAATAAGTGGACCTAACGTGCGAGGCGTCGTCTACCCCTTCCCGGAACGTCGGAAACCCACCCAAAACTAGGTTGTGCCATACCATATGTATACAAGTGTGTTGGGTGTTGTAAATGTCCAAGATTTTACTTCGGGGGATGACCGTCTTCACTGATCGCACTCTCTCTCTACTAAGTTTCTGCACTTATAGGTGAAAACTGTCGTTTCGGGGGAACGGGGGCAATCTTGTGAGAACTTGTGATAATAGTTGGTTTTCCATGTTCCTATGTCCTAACCTAACACAACAAAGGAAAAAAGTCCACTGGTCTACCCCCTTTCGACTTCGGTTAAGGTGGTAGACGGGAACTTTGACTTTTTTCCATCGGATCTAGGGTTTCGCCGACTCGGGGCCCCGGTGCGTCGGAAACCCACCCAAACCTAGGTTTTGCCATACCATATGTGTACAAGTGTGTTGGGTGTTCTGGAAGTGCAAGATTTTACTCCGGTGTGTGACCGTCTTCACCGACCGCACTCTCTCTATCTACTAAGTTTCTTGACTTATAGCTGAAAACTCCCGTTTCGGGGGAACCGGGGGCAATCTTGTGAGAACTTATGATAATAGTTGGTTTTCCATGTTCCTATGTCCTAATCTAAACAACCAAGGAAAAAAGTCCACTGGCCTACCCCCTTTCGACGCCGTTCAAGTGGTAGACGAAAACGTTAGGGTTTTTCCAGCGGATCTAGGGTTTCACCGAATCGGGGCCCGGAGCATCGAAAACCCACCCAAACCTAGGTTGTGCCATACCATGTGTATACAAGTGTGTTGGGTGTTGTAAATGTCCAATATTTTACTCCGGGGTATGACCGTCTTCACCGACCGCACTCTCTCTCTACTAAGTTTCTGCACTTAGAGGTGAAAACTGTCGTTCCGGGGAACGGAGAGCAATCTTGTGCGAACTTATGATAATAGTTGGTTTTCTATGTTCCTATGTCATAACCTAACACAACCAAGGAAAAAAGTCCACTGGACTACCCCCTTTCGACTTCGGCCAAGGTGGTAGACAGGAACTTTGACTTTTTTTCCATCGGATCTAGGGTTTCGCCGAATCGGGGCCCCGGAGCGTCAGAAACCCACCCAAAGCTAGGTTTTGCCATACCATGTGTGTACAAATGTGTTGGGTGTTTTGGAAGTGCAAGATTTTACTCCGGTGTGTGACCGTCTTCACCGACCGCACTCTCTCTCTACTAAGTTTCTTGACTTATAGCTGAAAACTCCCGTTTCGAGGGAACCGGGGGCAATCTTGTGAGAACTCATGATAATAGTTGGTTTTCCATGTTCCTATGTCCTAATATAACACAACCAAGGAAAAAAGTCCACTGGCCTACCCCCTTTCGACGCCGTTCAAGGTGGTAGACGAAAACGTTAGGGTTTTCTAGCGGAACTAGGGTTTCGCCGAATCAGGGCCCCGGAGCGTCGGAAACCCACCCAAACCTAGGTTGTGCCATACCATGTGTATAAAAGTGTGTTGGGTGTTGTAAATGTCCAAGATTTTACTTCGGGGTATGACCGTCTTCACCGATCGCACTCTCTCTACTAAGTTTCTGCACTTAGAGGTGAAAAGTGCCGTTTAGGGGAACGGGGGGCAATCTTGTGCGAACTTGTGATAATAGTTGGTTTTCCATGTTCCTATGTCATATCCTAAAACAACCAAGGAAAAAGTCCACTAGCCTACCCCCTTTCGACTTCGGTCAAGGTGGTAGACGGGAACTTTGACTTTTTCGAGCGGATCTAGGGTTTCGCCGAATCGGGGCCCCGGAGCGTCGGAAACCCACTCAAACCTAGGTTTTGCCATTCCATGTGTGTACAAGTGTGTAGGGTGTTTTGGAAGTGCCAGATTTTACTTCGGTGTGTGTGACCATCTTCACCGACCGCACTCTCTCTCTACTAAGTTTCTTGACTTATATATAGCTGAAAACTCCCGTTCCGGGGGAACCGGGGGCAATCTTGTGAGAATTTATGATAATAGTTAGTTTTCCATGTTCCTATGTCCTAACCTAACACAGCGAAGGAAAAAAGTCCACTGGCCTACCCCCTTTCGATGTCGTTCAAGGTAGTAGACGAAAACGTTAGGGTTTTTCCAGCGGATCTAGGGTTTCACCGAATCGGGGCCCGGAGCGTCGGAAACCCACCCTAACCTAGGTTGTGCCATACCATGTGTATACAAGTGTGTTGGGTGTTGTAAATGTCCAAGATTTTACTTTGGGGTATGCCCGTCTTCACCGACCGCACTCTCTCTACTAAGTTTCTGCACTTAGAGGTGAAAAATGCCGTTTCGGGGGAACCGGGGGCAATCTTGTGAGAACTTGTGATAATAGTTAGTTTTGCATGTTCCTATGTCATAACCTATCACAACCAAGGAAAAAAGTCCACTGGCCTACCCCCTTTCGACTTCGGTCAAGGTGGTTGATGCCCGTGACACACACGTTCGTTGGGAGACCCAAGAGGAAGGTATGATGTAGTGCAGCAGCAGTTTTCCCTTGAAATATGACCAAGGTTTATCGAACCAGGAGGACACGGAGGTTCTTCAGAAGGTTGTCAGTGGCGCAACTGACATGGAACCTGCACACAACACAACCAAACTACTTTGCCCGAATGAAACAGAGAGGTTGTCAATCTATCCGGCTTGCTGAAAACAAAGGATTAAATGCACAGTGTGGAAAACAGTAGTGATTACAGAAAGTAACAACGAACAGATGATTGCAGTAGGTGGTTTTATCAGTATGAGAAAATTGGACCGGGGTCCACAGTTCACTGGTGGTGTCTCTCCATAAAAGATAACTAACATGATGGGTGATCAAATTACAGCTGGGCAATTGACAAATAGAGAGTGCATGACAATGCAATATATGACAAGATGTTCATTATGAGATTTAATTGGGCATTACAACAAAGTACATATGCTTGCTATCCAACTCATCTATGCTTAAATAATCCACCTTCAGGTCAGCATCCGCATCACTTCCAGTATTAAGGTGCAAACAACAGATTATTCAATGAAGTAAAGTGTGTAATGTAAACAATGCAAATGACACGTAGACAATGCATCATTGTTTTATCCCTAGTGGCAACAGCACATCCACAATCTTAGTCGTTTCTGTCAACTCGAGCCCAGATTTCAGGAGGCATGAACCCACTATCTAGCATAAATACTCCCTCTTGGAGTTACAAGCATCTACTTGGCCAAATCATCTACTAGCAACGGAGAGCATGCAAGATCATAAACAACATAAACATATAGATTGATAAACAACTTGCTCATAGTATCAATATTCATCGGATCCCAGCAAACACAACATGTAGCATTACAATAAGATGATCTTGATCATGTTAGGTAGCTCACACGATCTAAACATGGAGGTACAAGGTGGAGAGACAACCATCTAGCTACTGCTATGGACCCATAGTCCAAGGATGAACTACTCACGCATCGCTCTGGAGGCAGGCATGGCGATATAGAGCCCTCCGGTGATGATCTCCCTCCGGCAGGGTGCCAGGAAGAGCTTCAGAACCCTCCCGATCTAGGGTTGGCGACGACGGCGGCAGCGGAACTTTCCGTGCAATATGATCGGTGTTTTTAGTGTTTTCGGGGCATCGGGAATGTATAAGCGAAAGGTCGGCGTCGGAAGCTTCTTGAGGAGGCCTCGCCAGGGCCCAGCACGGCTGACAAGGGGGCCACGCCCTGGGGTGGCGAGGCGGCCTCGTGGCTCGTCTCCGTCTCCCCTTTGGACTTCGTGATCGTGTCGGTGAAAATATGTACGCCTGATGGCCCTTCACGTAGTTACCCCACAACGGCGCCAGAAAACGGTCTTGACGGCCCTTCGTGTGGTTACCTGCGTGAAAAGTAAATGGGTTAGGTTGAGACTCCAAGTGCAGAGTGTATGTAGTAGTGGAAGACAGTTTTCCCCACGAGGGGTGACTCGAGGGTTTAATATCGAACTCTCGGGGAACCAGTATTTCAGGTGTTATCTCCTTATCCTTCTCTTGAGAACCTGCAACAAAATAAATTGTTTTGTGCCCTCAACCTCACCAAGTGGTTGTCAAGCACAAGGTGTGAGAATGATAATAAAATAAATATGCAAACAGTAGTAAATATGCAATGATGGTAAAATAAATATGCAAGGATGATGGTAGTAATGATAAATGATATTTTTGGGTTTTTTATGATGAATGCAAGATGTAAAAGTGTTTTTGTATTTTCGGATTTAATAATGGCAGCAAACAAAAGTGGTGATAAAAGTGTTGGAAAGGTGTTTCTTATGATTAAAAATGGACCGGGGTTCATGGTTTCACAAATGCACTCTCTCTTGATAACGTGGTAGACAATGGAACACTAAAATTAACATGTAAGATGGCAAGACATGGTTTGACAAGTTATTAATAATATGGGCATCACGTCCTAACATAGAGATCTCAAGTATAAGTTGTTCTCTCTCTTATGCTCCACCAAGATGCGAACTAAATCATAACACCTTAGTAATTAAGATAAATCAGAGCATAGCAATAAGTTCAATGACATGAAGTTAAAATAAGAACATGCTAGATCTAGTCATGGAGGTAGTGGCCAAGGTCACATCCACTCTCCGGTAGCATGGTATTTTTGTTTATCCCTAGTGAGGCAACAAAGTAAGGTAGAAAACCCAAGTGGATCGCAGAACTTTCTCTCACGTTCACTGCACTAGCCACCCCCCGTTACTCCAACTAATGCACACGTTCCCCCTCACATGCTCTCATAAACATGCTTGATCATGACAAGTAAATAAGAACGGGGTACATAATATGCATCTACTTTCATAACTGAAACAAAACCATTGCAATCTCAAACATGTATTAACTCATAATAAAGATCCACCACAAAGGAATTACATAGATGACCGTAATCATGTTCAGCAGCTCATACGGTACTAATTAGTGAAGCTCATAGAGAGGAGAGATACATAAGTTACTTCCACAAACCCATAGTCCAGGGGTGGACTACTCCCTCTTCATCATGGTGTCGGTGGAGATGTTGTTGGAGGGGAAGGAGACCACACCGGCAGCGCCCCGCCGGAGTTTTCCCCCTCCAATCTTCAGCTCCAGGTCTCTGTTTCGTGGTTTCTGTGTTTCGGCGGCGCTCCCTTTCGCGAAAGCCCTGGGGGGTCTATATATAGTCGTTTTTAGGTCAAGACGAAGCTTCGGGAAGAAAGATCGACGGCAGCGGAGGCCCGAGGGCCAGTGGGGGTCCCACGCGGTCAGGGAATCTGGCCGCGTGGGCCCACCCCTTTTGGCCTTCTGGTCTCCGTTTCTTCGATTCCTTTGCGCCTACGTTTCGTTCCTTCCAAAAAAGTGATCCCCGTAAAATTCAGGTCATTTGGACGTCGTTTGGGTCCCTGAAACATCAAAATATAGAAAAAGGGGTTTTCTGACAGCGCAGGGTTAATTCCAGAAAAATGGGGAAGTTGTTAATTATCCCCAAAACTCAATATAAATCATGAATATAACCCTTATATGATGCAAATAACATGTAATAAAATGTAAAGTTCATGTATGCATTTTACATGCATCAACATCCCCAAGCTTAACCCATGCTCGTCCCGAGTATGAAGGTGATAAAACTAACATGGACTTTGCATTTTAATACTATCAATGGATATCAAAGGTGATTACTATTGCTACATAGAGTCAAATGATTCATTCTTCAAAGGAATAACAATATGCAAGATAAATTATGAAGTGATATCAAATACTCAATGTAAAGATGTTCAATGATAAATTCACAAAGTGTAATATAGAAGAAAGTACTATGGACCAAATGTATGCATAATGAAAAGTAAAAACATCCTATGGTGGTCATAGAGTACTTCTTATGAAAACTGAATATAAAAGGTGGACACTTTGGATAGATAAATAAGTAGAGGTAAAGCATGAATAAGTTTCATCTAACTTCCAAACACTTCTACTTAAGTTAATGCTTGCAATGTGGTAGTCATTGGTGTGGAGCTCTCATTACCCCTATCATAGCATCTTGAATGATTAATGTTTAAAGTGAAAGCAAATATGAGTGGTGTGCTTGACAATGTATTGGTTGAATGTCTCATGTCCCTTGAATACAAGTACCTACACCATGTGTTACTCACTTTGGTCCACAAAGTAAATTCAAATAAAGGTCATTGCAAGTAATAATAGTATCATCAAGAACTGCACTGGGGTACCTCTTGCCCCTTGACATGAACAAGCCCATGTCAAAACAACAAGACAAACAGACAATGAACAATCTCAGCACTCTTTTATTTACTATGGGTATAGCTTTTTATTATGAGGTGCATCACTGAATGAACATTATGGTTATGCTGTAAATTTCCACCATGAATGATGCATGGCTTAGATTAGCGGCCCAGGCATTTCTCTAACCATTTATACAAACTCTTTGAACTTACTAAGTATCCACATTCATTTCACCCATGATAGGCATCCATAAACAAAAGTACATGACATCAACTAAATATAAATAAGTGCAATGTTGAAAGCTTGCCATGTGACAGCACATATGGGCTAACTCCCAACCAAAACAATTGTCAAGCCCACAACTTCATAATTTTAATCACAATGGTTCATGCTTATTAAATGCAATAAAAGTAAATTGTGCATCAAGTTCGTGAGAGCTTTTAACCAATTTTTCCCATGACAATCAATAACATAAGCATTTAAATTCAGAAATGTAGATAACACAATATAACATGATAAACATACTTGGAATAGCATAAAGCTAATAGGTAGATATGGTGGACTCACTGGAAAAACTTTGGTTGAAGGTGTTGGGAAACAAGCTTTTTACTTGTTGTAATTTTTGGGCTAGCAATAGGGAGAAAGTTGACCATCTAAATGCATGCATAAGTGTCCATAGAACTAATCAATCCATGTTAAACCAAGTAAAGTTAAAATTCAACATCTAAACATGGTAAAAGATAGCTCTTGACAACACACTTGCAAATTAACATTCATTCAAAGCACATGAATTATGCAACTATATGTATCTTTTAAAATCAACTCAAACATCCCTATCCCAATATATTTAATAGCATCCAACATAATTCAACCCAAACTTCCAGTAGCTCTCTCATATATAAATGATAGTGGTGGTCTTTAACAAACCGAAATAACAAAAGCAAAAAAAACAGACGCTCCAAGTTTATACGATAAAGTGCTTTGATCGAAAAACAGAAGTTAGACGTGTGCAAACCGAGAGTGTGTTGGTCTAGTGGGGTTGTCTTGACATCCCCAAGCTTATGGTCTTCACCATCCTTGGATAGCTCTTGGTGCAGCTCCTCTAATCCCTGTGAAAAAACTTCAAAACACCGTTTCTCCCATTTCTTTTCTGTGGGGTGATATTAGTAGTGATAAACAAATAGGTTCCTTGCTGCATAAAATCCTTAGGCAAAAATTCATATGAATGTCCAGAGAGTATATAATGTTGTATGCCTACTCATAAACTCAATTGAATCAAAAAGATTCAAGCAAAAAGCTCAAAGAATGCATCAAACAATATCAAGACAGAATCTGTCCAGAAAAACAGCAGCAGCAAAACGCATTTTTCTACCCTACTTAAACTCGTCAGAAAAATCTGAAAAAATCACGTATACAGAGGATGAAAAGTTGAAGCTACAGTTCAAATTACAGCTCAATCGGAGTTACAGATAAAAAATGAAAAATCAAACCGTGCACAGACTTCGTGCAGGCAGAAAACTCTCCGAAAATGAATAGCAACTTTTCAAACCCAAAATAGGTAAAACTTGGTTCTTTATTAAAAATCCCAGAAACAAAACTAACAAACTACTCTCTTGTTACAGCAAGAGGACTCAAAGAAAATCTCAAACAAAAACAACCGGGTTGCCTCCCGTAAAGCGCTTTCTTTATAGCCATATAGCTAGGCTTACTTACTTGATAATCAAAGGGGACGTAGCTCATGAGGGAGCTTGAACCTTGGTGTGTCCCTCTTCCTTGGGAAGTGTTCCATGCTCTTCTTGTGTGGAAACTGAAACTTCACATTCCCTTCCTTTGAATCAATAATGGCACCTGTAGTACGAAGAAAAGGTCTTCCCAAAATAATAGGACTAGAGGTTTTATTCCCCATGTCCATGATTAGAAAATCAACAGGCACAAAAGTCATGTGTAACTCTACCATAACATCACTTACTTTTCCTAGAGCATGTCTAATGGAATCATCAGCAAGTGCAAGTTCAATAGAGCATTTCTCAATATTTTTAAGTTCAAGGACTTCATATAGTTCTTTAGATAATATAGAGACACTAGATCCTAGATCAAGTATAGCATGGTGTGTCTCTTTTCCAATGGTTACTAGTACTTGGGATCCATATCCCCAAGCTTAGGTGGTATCATAGCTTCTTGATTGTACCTAGCAATCTTTTCTTTTAAGACATGATTAGCAATATAGGAACCAAAACCAGCCTGGTTAATATTAACAGAAGGATCACTTGCAAATTTTTGTAAGATAGAAATTAATTCATGCAAGCTACACTTCTCTAAATCAACAAATGGTTCCTTAACTTCACTAAGCATTTTAACTTCCTCAACTTTTTCTCTTTTTTAATCCAAACTTGTTTCTTAATAGGAACTTCCTTCACATGTTTAAATGATGGGTTTTTCCTTAATAAATCACTAACACAAACCAACTTTTCCTCAATACTGTTGAGACTAATATTTTTTCAAGAAATTCTTTCTCACATAATCTTAGTTTATGCATGACATTAACTAATTCATCATTTATCTTAGGAATAATATTTTTAGAAACAGATGCTAGTTGTTCAAAATCCTCTTTATTTGGTAGTTTCTCTAAACCAGCTTCGAATTTATCTTTAGACAAAGCAAGTGCTACTGTGGTATCCTCTACCTTTTTCTTTCTACCAACAAAGTTACCAAAAATCTTCTAAGTGTCATGGCCGCACAGGATGGTGTTGACAGGACAAAACTTCCACCTGTAGCCCCATCTAAAGCATTTTGATACCAAGGATCTATTCCATAATAAAAGTAAAGATCTAGCTTTTCATCTTCACAAGGTGTAGGATCTTCATAGTGCATCCTATTAATTCTAACCCAGGCATCTTTTAATGTTTCTCCAGGTTGTTGTTTAAAACTAGAAATGGAACTTAAAGGAAGACTCACTTTCTTTTTGTTTTCAAGACTCATGATTGCAAGTTTTTATGTGTTTTTAATTTTTTATGCAAAACTGAAAGTAAAATGACACTAATGCAACTCGAAATAACAAATGCAACACAAAAATGCAAAACTGAATATAAATATGCAAACCGAAATATAAAGATGATATGCAAGACAAGAACAAAACAAAATAAAATGATTGTAGGTAAAGATGGATAAGATGATGCTCACGTAGGTGCAACTCCCCAAGCTTAGGTTGTTACACAAGTTGGTGATGAAGTTGACTTGATGTGAGTGATCCTTGGATAAACCTTTCAGCTATGGTTCCCCGGCAACGGCGCCAGAAAACGTCTTGATGGCCCTTCACGTAGTTACCCCACAACGGCGCCAGAAAACGGTCTTGACGGCCCTTCGTGTGGTTACCTGCGTGAAAAGTAAATGGGTTAGGTTGAGACTCCAAGTGCAGAGTGTATGTAGTAGTGGAAGACAGTTTTCCCCACGAGGGGTGACTCGAGGGTTTAATATCGAACTCTCGGGGAACCAGTATTTCAGGTGTTATCTCCTTATCCTTCTCTTGAGAACCTGCAACAAAATAAATTGTTTTGTGCCCTCAACCTCACCAAGTGGTTGTCAAGCACAAGGTGTGAGAATGATAATAAAATAAATATGCAAACAGTAGTAAATATGCAATGATGGTAAAATAAATATGCAAGGATGATGGTAGTAATGATAAATGATATTTTTGGGTTTTTTATGATGAATGCAAGATGTAAAAGTGTTTTTGTATTTTCGGATTTAATAATGGCAGCAAACAAAAGTGGTGATAAAAGTGTTGGAAAGGTGTTTCTTATGATTAAAAATGGACCGGGGTTCATGGTTTCACAAATGCACTCTCTCTTGATAACGTGGTAGACAATGGAACACTAAAATTAACATGTAAGATGGCAAGACATGGTTTGACAAGTTATTAATAATATGGGCATCACGTCCTAACATAGAGATCTCAAGTATAAGTTGTTCTCTCTCTTATGCTCCACCAAGATGCGAACTAAATCATAACACCTTAGTAATTAAGATAAATCAGAGCATAGCAATAAGTTCAATGACATGAAGTTAAAATAAGAACATGCTAGATCTAGTCATGGAGGTAGTGGCCAAGGTCACATCCACTCTCCGGTAGCATGGTATTTTTGTTTATCCCTAGTGAGGCAACAAAGTAAGGTAGAAAACCCAAGTGGATCGCAGAACTTTCTCTCACGTTCACTGCACTAGCCACCCCCCGTTACTCCAACTAATGCACACGTTCCCCCTCACATGCTCTCATAAACATGCTTGATCATGACAAGTAAATAAGAACGGGGTACATAATATGCATCTACTTTCATAACTGAAACAAAACCATTGCAATCTCAAACATGTATTAACTCATAATAAAGATCCACCACAAAGGAATTACATAGATGACCGTAATCATGTTCAGCAGCTCATACGGTACTAATTAGTGAAGCTCATAGAGAGGAGAGATACATAAGTTACTTCCACAAACCCATAGTCCAGGGGTGGACTACTCCCTCTTCATCATGGTGTCGGTGGAGATGTTGTTCGAGGGGAAGGAGACCACACCGGCAGCGCCCCGCCGGAGTTTTCCCCCTCCAATCTTCAGCTCCAGGTCTCGGTTTCGTGGTTTCTGTGTTTCGGTGACGCTCCCTCTCGCGAAAGCACGGGGGGGGTCTATATATAGTCGTTCTTAGGTCAAGACGAATCTTCGGGAAGAAAAATCGACAGCAGCGGAGGCCCGAGTGCCAGTTTGGTGGGTCCCACTCGGTCAGGGAATCTGCCCGCGTGAGCCCACCCCTTTCGGCCTTCTGGTCTCCGTTTCTTCGATTCCTTTGCGCCTACGTTTCGTTCCTTCCAAAAAAGTGATCCCCGTAAAATCTCAGGTCATTTGGACGTCGTTTGGGTCCCTGAAACATCAAAATATAGAAAAAAGGGGTTTTCTGACAGCGCAGGGTTAATTCCAGAAAAATGGGGAAGTTGTTAATTATCCCCAAAACTCAATATAAATCATGAATATAACCCTTATACGATGCAAATAACATGGAATAACATGTAGTAAAATGTAAAGTTCATGTATGCATTTTACATGCATCAACGCCCGTCAAAGTTTCGTCCAATTCCGAGATTATTTAGCGACTAGCTTTTCTGAAAGAGAAAAACAGCAGAAAACATGAACTGGCACTTCGGCATCTTGTTAATAGGTTAGTCCCAGAAAATGCATAAAAATGCTATGAAGTATAAACAAAACATGTAGCAATTGATATAATAACATCATGGAACATCAAAAATTATAGATACGTTTGAGACGTATCAAGCATCTCCAAGCTTAGTTCCTGCTCGTCCTCGAGTAGGTAAACGATAAAAACAACATAATTTTTGAAGTGACATGCTACCAACATAATCTTGATCAAATAGTAATGTAATGCACATGAACTGAATGAAGTGATCCAAGTCAATGGTCTATAGTTTGCTAACAAGTAAACAAAGAGTAAACAAAATGAATCAAAGAAGTGCAAACTTTCATGAATAATACCTTGGAGACAATGGAGCTATAAGAGTTTGTATAAGAGTTAGCTCACAAAGCAATAAATTCTAAATAAAAGTGTTTGACTTAACACAAAGGAAGATTTAGTTTCAGCACTGGCTTCAACTTCAACATATTTATCTCATGGATATTGTCAAGGCAAAGAATATAATAAGTCAAATACATAATTCATATAAAAACTGTTGTATCAAAGTTGACACTAGTGTTTGTTTGTGGAGACAGAAATAGGAAAACTGACTCAACAATAAAGTATAAGAAAGGCCCTTCGCAGAGGGAAGCAGGGATTAAATCATGTGCTAGAACTTTTTAAGTTTTTGAAAACATATAGAGTATAAAAATATATTTTGAGAGGTGTATGCTAATTGTCAACGAATCAGTAATAAAAAATACAGTACAACCCAAGTTAATCAGACTTTACAAGAGCGGCTCCTATGAAGTACGTTATTTCTACCAGCGGGTAGATTATCCCTCGTTCTCTTTTGTTTACACACTTATGAACATTGCTTGACTGATTTCTCAGGGACAAAAAGATGTGAAGAGAATTATTGGTTAAAGTTGTAATTAATTGGGACTGGGCACCCCGTTGCCAGCTCTTTTTGCAAAATTATTGGATAAGCGGATGTATATGCCACTAGTCCTGGTGTGTAAAGTCTGATCAACAAGTGAAATAAAGTAAAACTACACCTCCTCATAAGCTAGTAAACAGTGACACAAAAAGGAGTTGTACAGTTTTAAATAGTTTAAAGGTAGCACATGAAAATTTTACTTGGAGTGGCAGGAAAATACCACATAATAGGTAATTATGGTGGACACAGATGGCATGGATTTTGGCTTAAGGGTTTTGGATGCACAAGCAGCATTCCCGCTTAGTACAGAGTTTAGTCTAGCAAGGTTATTTAAGCAAACACAAACTGTCAACCGGTACAGCAAGAACTTATATAAAAACATGGTTGAAAAATCATAAGACTCCACATTGTCTTCCTTGTTAACCAAAACCTTTCACTAGAAAATATCTAGACTTTTAGAACTACCAATGATACAAAGATCAAATATCAACAAGTTTTACAGTAGTTCTTCACTAATAGCCATTACTTACACGATGCACAAGTTTAAACATTTACTTACTTGGTAACTCAAAACAATTGACAAGTATCAAATTACTCAAGACAGTGATCTACAAGACTTATGTAAGCATTTTCATACCACCATCACATGCATAGCATTTTCTGTTCCAACCAAACACCAATCAACTTATTTAAACAACTCTCCAAACAAATATAAGTGAAGCAAGAGAGTACTTTGTTCAAAAGAAACTATAGCTCTAACAAGAGATACATGAAAACAAAGAGCTAAAAGTTTTAGCAGCAGCTAGACAAGAATACTCAATAAGTATAAGTGAAGCACAAGAGTATTCTAATGAAAAAGCGGAGCGTGTCACTCTCCCAAACAAGAGTGCTAGGATCCAACAAGAATAGAGCAGCAAATAAAACAAAACAAACTAAAAACAAAAGCACACTGACACTCCAAGAAAAGTACATATAATGTAAAGGAATAAAAATATAGTCTTACTAGAGATGACCTGATAGTTTGTTGATGAAGAAGGGAATGCCTAGGCATCCCCAATCTTACATGCTTGAGTCTTCTTAAAATATGCTGGGGAGATCCATGGGAGCCTCCCCAAGCTTAAACTCTTCACTCTTCTTGATCTTGTAATATCATCCTCCTCTCTTAACACTTGAAAACTTCCTTCACATCAAAACTCAACCTTTTTCTCAATAGCAGGTTAGTGCATCAAAACAAATGATCTCACATAGTTCTGTAGGGACACAATTCACATTAGCTACTGATACTAGGCTTAAGTGAAGCTCTTCCACTATAAAATAAACTCACTCAACACTTGTAAAAGAGAGAATGCAAAACAAAGACAGAATCTGTCAAAACCAGAACAGTCCGTAAAGATGATTTTTTTCAGGACACTTACGTCGCGTAAATCGGAAAACTCTAGTCATACGAAAGTTATGTACACATCTCAGGAATACGCACAAACAATTTCAGATCAAAATGATTTTTCTAATTTTCTACCCAATTAAACGGTGACGTCCAGAAATCTGTTCCTGTGCAGTAATCCAAAAATAGGTAACATCTTGTCATAAGAGACTTTTCTTGGCACAACAAAAAGCAAATAAAAGATACAAAGGAGTTGCTACGGAAGTAAACAATATCCTTGACTAAAAAAAAACAAAAAAATAGAAAGTAAAAACAATTGGTTACCTCCCATAAGCGCTTCTCTTTAATGCCTTTTAGCTAGACATAGTGATTTTTATGATGCTCACATAAAGATAAGAGTTGAAACATAAAAGAGAGCATCAAGATATATAAAACTCGTTTTAATCTAACACTCTTTCTATGCATAGGAGCCTTGTAAGAAAACAAGTCAGTGAAGCACAAAGTGACTAGCATAGGAAGGCAAAACAAGTGCAATTTCAAAACTTTAAACATAAAGAGAGAAGACTTAATATTATTGAGATATATGAAACCGTGTCTCCCTCTATCATAATGACCATTAGCTCTTAAAGCAACCAGCATATAAAAGCAACACAAGAGAAGGCTCAAAACTTGCATCATAAAGAGAGGAAATTTAATAACATGAAGATTTCCAGAACCATATTTTTCTCTCTCAAAATAATTCTCAGTAGTATCATGAATAGACTCAACAATATAGCTATCACATAAAACAATCTTATCATGATCCACATCCATAAAAGTATTATAACTCTCCACATAAGCATAATCAATTTTATTAGTAATGGTGGGAGTAAAAGTATCACATCCATCATTGTAAATATCATATATAGGAGGCATATCATAATAACAATAAACTTTATCCTCAATAGTAGGTGGAACTAAAATAGCACAATCATTATAATCATCATAAAGTGGAGGCAAAGTATCATCAAAGCAAATTTCCTCCTCCAATCCTGGGGGACTAAAAATATCATTTTCATCAAAACCAGCTTCCCCAAGCTTAGAATTTTCCATGGCATTAGCAATAATGGTGTTCAAAGAATTCATAGTAATAGTATTACCACTATCATGCAAATAAAGTTCCATAGGTTTTTTAATTTTCTCTTCAAACACTTCATGTCCGAACTCAAGATAAATTTCATAAAACTCTCTCATGTTGGTTTCAGCCAATGGACTAGTTTCAAGAAAAGTCATCATTGATAGCAAGTAAAGAACTAGACATAATAACTAAGCAAGACAAAAACAAAGTAATGAGATTTGAAGTGTGAGACTCCCCTATCTGGAGATTCTAGTGTCCCCGACAACGGCGCCAGAAAAATGTCTTGATGCCCGTGACACACACGTTCGTTGGGAGACCCCAAGAGAAAGGTATGATGTAGTGCAGCAGCAGTTTTCCCTTGAAATATGACCAAGGTATATCGAATCAGGAGGACATGGAGGTTCTTCAGAAGGTTGTCAGCGGCGCAACTGACGTGGAACCTGCACACAACACAATCAAATTACTTTGCCCCAACAAAACAGAGAGGTTGTCAATCTCTCCGACTTGCTGAAAACAAAGGATTAAATGCAAAGTGTGGAAAACAGTAGTGATTACAGAAAGTAACAAGGAACAGATGATTGCAGTAGGTGGTTTTATCAGTATGAGGAAATTGGACCGGGGCCCACAGTTCACTAGTGGTGTCTCTCCATAAAAGATAACTAACATGCTGGGTGATCAAATTACAGTTGGGCAATTGACAAATAGAGAGTGCATGACAATGCAATATATGACAAGATGTTCATTATGAGATTTAATTGGGCATTACAACAAAGTACATAGACTTGCTATCCAACTCATCTATGCCTAAATAATCCAACTTCAGGTCAGCATCCGCAACACTTCCAGTATTAAGTTACAAACAACAGGTTATTGCATGAAGTAAAATGTGTAATGTAAACAATGCAAATGACACGTAGACAATGCATCATTGTTTTATCCCTAGTGGCAACAGCACATCCACAACCTTAGTCGTTTCTGTCAACTCGAGCCCAGATTTCTGGAGGCATGAACCCACTATCTAGTATAAATACTCCCTCTTGGAGTTACAAGTATCTACTTGGCCAAAGCATCTACTAGCAACGGAGAGCATGCAAGATCATAAACAACATAAACATATAGATTGATAAACAAATTGCTCATAGTAACAATATTCATCGGATCCCAGCAAACACAACATGTAGCTTTACAATAAGATGATCTTGATCATGTTAGGCACCTCACAAGATCTAAACATGGAGGTACAAGGTGGAGAGACAACCATCTAGCTACTGCTATGGACCCGTAGTCCAAGGATGAACTACTCACGCATCACTCCGGAGGCAGGCATGGCGATGTAGAGCCCTCCGGTGATGATCTCCCCTCCGACAGGGTGCCGGGAAGAGCTTCAGAACCCTCTCGATCTAGGGTTGGCGACGACGGCGGCAGCGGAACTTTTCGTGGAATATGATCGGTGTTTTTAGGGTTTTCAGGGCATCGGAAATATATAAGAGAAAGGGCGACGTCGGAAGCTTCTCGAGGCGGCCTCGCCAGGGCCCGGCGCGGCTGACAAGGGGGCCGCACCCTGGGGTGGCGAGGCGGCCTCGTGGCTCATCTCCGTCTCCTCTTTGGACTTCGTGATCGTGTCGGTGAAAATATGTACGCCCGTCAAAGTTTCGTCCAATTCCGAGAATATTTTGCGACTAGCTTTTCTGAAAGAGAAAAACAGCAGAAAACAGGAACTGACACTTCGGCATCTTGTTAATAGGTTAGTCCCAGAAAATGCATAAAATGCTATGAAGTATAAACAAAACACGTAGCAATTGATATAATAACAGCATGGAACATCAAAAATTATAGATACGTTTGAGACGTATCAGTGGTAGACAGGAACTTTGACTTTTTCCAACGGATGTAGGGTTTTGCCGAATCGGGGCCCCGAAGCGTCGGAAACTCACCCAAACCTAGGTTTTGCCATACCATGTGTGTACAAGTGTGTTGGGTGTTTTGGAAGTGCAAGATTTTACTCCGGTGTGTGACCGTCTTCACCGACCGCACTCTCTCTACTAAGGCTGTGTTTGGGAGAGCTCCACTCCATCCAACTTCACTCTAGCACCAAACTTCACTCCACCTTTGGACTCTAGAGCCTTGAAAAAGCGTTTGGCTAACAAACGAGCCCCATATTCAGTTAGTAAAACGATTACCGTGAAAGGTCCATGCTACCCTTTTTTTGGTCCTCCCTACATGTCAGTGCTATCGCTACATCAATCAGCTCAAAATATTCACAGAAGGATTGCACAAACCTGTACATCTTTACAAGAATCGAACAAATCCCTGTTCATAGAATAATCTCCATGTCCAGAATATGTAATCCGTGTCCGTGTGAAAATAGTATATCATCAAATTTACAAGAAATTAAATAGTTCTCTGATTCATATTACAATGAATGCAATCACGATCTAATTCCTCTTACAAGTAATCAACGGGGGAGACAAACTGAAGTGCTTGTGTAGTGCGAATTAGGAATCTGGACCAGCCTCTGCCCTGCTCGCTTGTGGACTTGCACAAGATGCCAATGGAGATCAGACGAGATGGCGGCGCCGGAGAATGAGCATCAGGGTGGCGAATCAGGGGGCCTCGTGGCAGATCCGACGAGGAGGGCGTGCGGATCTAATTAGCAGCCGAAGAAGCTTTGTAGGGGAGGAGACCGGAGGTGTAGCACCTCTAGAGGAGCCGGAGCGAGGCTACCAGGCTGTGATTCAGCGGCGGCGCCATGGGGGAGACGAGCGGCGCAAACGAACGGGGATTTTTATTAGTTGAAAAAGGCTGGTTGGGTTTCGGCTTGGGGAATTCCCAGTGGCATTGGTGGGGAAATTGATTCGAACTCGTAGGGATGAAAAGGTATTTGGAGGATGCGGGGATGGAGTGGAGTTGGTGAAGCACCCTTTTCCGAGCTTCAGCAAAATGAACAAGCGCGGGTCTCAGCTTCACTCCACCAAAATACGGAGCCGGACTGTTTGGGACGGATTCACCTGCTCCACTAGTAAATAGGTGGAGTGGAGTTGTCCCAAACACACCCTAAGTTTCTTGACTTATAGCTGAAAACTCCCGTTTCGGGGGAACCGGGGGCAATCTTGTGAGAACTTATGATAATACTTGGTTTTCCATGTTCCTATGTCCTAACCTAACATAACCAAGGAAAAAAGTCCACCGGCCAACCCCCTTTCGACGCCGTTCAAAGTGGTAGACGAAAACGTTAGGGTTTTTTCAGCGGATCTAGGGTTTCGCCGAATCTGGGCCCTAGAGCGTCGAAAACCCACCCAAACCTAGGTTGTGCCATACCATGTGTATACAAGTGTGTTGGGTATTGTAAATGTCCAAGATTTTACTCCGGGGTATGACCGTCTTCACCGGCCGCACTCTCTCTACTAAGTTTCTGCACTTAGAGGTGAAAACTGCCGTTTCGGGGGAACCGGGGGCAATCTTGTGAGAACTTGTGATAATAGTTGGTTTTCCATGTTCCTATATCATAACCTAACACGACCAAGGAAAAAAGTCCACTAGCCTACCCCCTTCGACTTCGGTCAAGGTGGTAGACGGGAAGTTTGACTTTTTTCCAGTGGATCTAGGGTTTCGCCGAATCGGGGCCCCGGAGCGTCGGAAACCCATCGAAACCTAGGTTTTGCCATACCATGTGTGTACAAGTGTGTTCGGTGTTTTGGAAGTGCAAGATTTTACTCCGGTGTGTGACCGTCTTCACCGACCGCACTCTCTCTACACTAAGTTTCTTGACTTATAGCTGAAACAGCAAAACATTTCATGTGGTCCGTCGCATGATTCCATGCCCGGGACCAGAAACGTGAGTTTTCACCCTCTAAGTGTCCACTGGCTATTAACTAATAGTAATAAACAGTCCAAAAAATAGTAAAGAAGTAAAACAATTAAAAGAAAAAGCAAATAGAAAGAAAAAAAGGGCACACGGCAAAGGGGAACACACACGGCAAAGGCAAAGAGGGCACACGTTAAAGGAGGCTTACACGGCAAAGACCTTATCGCTTCAGACAAGCACACGCGCCTCTCACTGCACTCACACACACGCACCCGCATCTCACCCCCACCCCCGACCCCACCTCCACCCGATCCGCCGCACCGCCACAGCGCCGCCGCCGGCAACCCCCACGCCGCCCACCTCCACCGGCTGCCCCGAGCCCCCACGGCCCCCACGCTGCCCCGAGCCCCCACGCCGCCTCCCTCCTCTCTGCTTCTCGAGAGCCCCACCAAATTGCCGAAGGAGCACCACGTCGTCGACGCCATGGAGTTCGCCGCGCCGGGCTAGCGAGGAGGAGCACTGCCACATCTTCATTGTCTACGAGCGGAACCTGAGCGGGATGCGCAAGATCGGCTTCCCCTCCTTCCTCTTCGACGTCTACGGCCGCCGTCTACTTTCCCTTCTTCCCCGACATCGACCGGTCGCCGTCCTCGTCTCGGGCTGACCCACGACACCGGCTGCCCCTTGGTGAGCACCACCGTCGCTGGGCTACCCTCTCCTTCCCCCTCCCCGCATGCTCTGGATGCCGCCGTCGTGCGCATCATTCTCACCGTCGACCGCCGTGTCGACCACGTCCACGGGCACGAGCACGAGCTCCTCTGCCCCAGCCATCTCATGCACACAAGCACACACACACACCGCACCGAATCGGCCAATCCACACGCGCCGCCAGTTCCTGGTCGTCGCCGGTAGCCGCACATCGCCGTCAGGGTCCAAGTCTGAACTTTGTTCAGTTAATTTCAGACAGCTCCGCAGACCCACTACTTAGCTGTGTATATCCTTCCTGTGTATATAAAGTTGATGTGTCATGTGTGTCATGCTCTTATTTTCTTTTTCGTGCAGGTTATGCTTCGAGCTGGACAGCGAGTGCAGCGTCGCATTGCTTCTTGAAGGATTGTCTCGGATCTTCCTCGACATTCCATCACGCTTCGAGGGTATAAATTATTCTCATCTTTTCTAATCTGCCTAGGTTTATTTTGGTCTAGATCACCAAGTTAGTCACGTCACCTAGGCGTCTATACCCGTCCGTAAGCGTTACGCGAAAAAATATGCACATAGAGTTAGAGTTGCATATTTTCAGCCGTAATGCTTACGGCATTTACGGGGCAGCCCGCGGGTCCGTGGATTGGGTACGTTCTCCCTGCTCTACCTCGATCTGAGATAGAATTTCGGCCGCGCCTCCCGTTGTTCTCCGGATGCATATTCTCTCGGCTTTTTGCCGAGACGTGTATCGAGAGAGCAGCGGAGAGGTGCTATCGAAATTCTGTCTCGGATCGGGGTAGAGCGGGGAGAACGTACTCAGTCTACGGATCCGTGGGTTGTTTAGGTCCTTCACCCATTAGAGAGATAGGTGGATGCATGCCGTAAAAAATGGTTTTGTTAAAATTCAATGACATGTTGAACTGAAAGCATTGTGTATGTCTTTTTTGGTACCGATTAAAGGATGGATCCGAGACATAACCGTAAGTGGATGTATGCTGGCAGAAAGAGTCAGTGGGAGTTTAGTGATGATGGAGAGAAAAGGCCGAGTAGTTTGTGAACAAGGCGTTTGACATCACCAGCAGACCCATGAAAGTGTTTTGCCCCTGTAGCAAATACGATAACCGAAAGCGACAGTCAAAAGGTAGATGTGAGTACGCACCTGGTCAAGTTTGGGTTCACATTGTTCTACCATGTTTGGAATTTCCATGGTGAACAGTTAGCAAAATGTCCTAGGACCGAGCCGCGTCGGATTCAGCCAGCGGCAGTTTTTGACACTGGGTTCAACAACTGCTTAGACGACTTTGTTAATGGTAATGCGCCTGAAAGCCCTCATGTAGAGGCGGAGACACCTCAGGAGGCGGAGACAAGTGAGCAGCTGGAGGAAAACACAAAGAAGTACTACGAGACTATGTTTGGTTCGCAGAAACCCCCTTCATCAACATACAGATGTTACCCCTTCATGAACTTGTCAAATTTTAGTTAGT
The DNA here is from genome assembly GCA_947311845.1 of Poa pratensis. Lineage (NCBI taxonomy): Eukaryota > Viridiplantae > Streptophyta > Magnoliopsida > Poales > Poaceae > Poa > Poa pratensis. Next base: position 6,484,488 of record CAMZMU010000055.1, read on the forward strand.
TCAACTCATCAAATTTTAGTTAGCTTTCTTTTAATGTCATGACTATGCCATTTCCAACTACTTGTCGAACTCATCATTTTTTTGCAAACGTGTAGCAGGATGCTCCTCAATGATGTTGAGGACCTACTCCGCCGCCGGAAGGCCAGTAGAGGTTAGTTACCATTTCAACTTGCTACCACTCTCGTTCGAAAACTTACTTCATGTCTCACTTAGATCGACATACCCAATCAATGAATCTTCAATGGTCACTTGTTTGTTTTGGTTTACCACATAGATCAACTTATGTCTTATTGTTTACTACATCTAACTTAGATCATGTCTTTTGGTTTACTACATCTAAACTTGTGCATATTCTTGAATTTGGACTTAAGAGTGTGACCAAAAAATGCACCATAGATCAACTTGTACATGGTTTACTTCATGTCTTCTATGCAGCACAGTCTAAGAATCAAAATATACACATTCATTGATTTAAACATCTAAACTTGTACATGGATGCGTTGCAGGATGATATCAATGGCAGGGATGCGTTTCACGATGATATTGATGCCACCATTTGTTGTACTGACCTTTTGTATCAGTATTGTTGTAAATAATGATACCTGGATATAATAATTGTGAAGTTTGTGCTCATTTTGTGATGTTTGTGCTTAAATTGTGATGTTTGTACTCAAATTGTGAAATATGTGTGATCTGGCCCCTATATGGGTTGCATTTGATGATCTGGGATATTCTGGGATATATTTCGGGTATATATACATATGTGTTTAAATTGCAGGAATGGAACCAAAAACAGAAAAAAAAATGAAAATTGTTTGCCTCTTAGCCGTGTGTTGCTAAAGAAGGACAATATGGGAGCCGGATGGCCATATTGCAGCACACGACAAAGGGCGGTGCCGTGCATGTGCGCGGCGGGCACACGACAAAGAGCGCAGCTGTGCCGTGCTTGTGCTGGGCAGACACACAACAGAGATTGCAAAGGTGCCGTGCGTGTGCTGGGCCGGCACACGGCAAAGGGTAAAGATGTACCGTGCGTCGCCGTGACGAGGGCACACGACACACATGCGCATCACGGCAAATTTCAGGCACACAGCAAAAAACAGATTGAGGGTTGACCGTGCTCTGACAATTTGGTGCCGTGCACATTGCACAGGGCACACGCCTTTGCCATGGTGTTTTTGAAATACGCACGGCAAACACCTTTGCCGACCTGTATTTTGCCTGGAGTCTTTGCCGTGCTGTTCTGCACGGCAAACTGTTTGCCGGGTTTCACAGATCCTTTGCCGTGCTGGAGTTTGCCAGCACGGCAAAGAATAGATTTCCGGTAGTGATTCATAAGTTTTTTTTTCACTATGGATGTTGACAGAAGAAGTTATACACATCTCTCACGCCGGTCCTCCACCCACCCAACCACCCCACAAGCGACACAACATTGCTACCTATCACTGTTGCGCCGCCGATATCTTTTTTAGGGATTCGTGAGCTTTATTACTTAGGCATAAACAAATTACAATCGTTTGTGACTAAAGCCGACACGTACGCTCGAGCTGAGCCACTTAAAAAACCACATTTCATTGCGCTTGAAGTGATTTGTGCTTATCCAAGAAAAAACCATGACAAGACTCTAAAAGGCAGATATGAAAAATCATTGAACGATCAAAGGTTTCTGAAGTTTAATCATAATAATTATAGACAATATTTTTATGCGCACACACGCTCTCCACCTATTAACTTGACCATACTTCAAGGGCAAGAAGTTTAAAAGCCATATTGGCATAGTGCAATTTATCAAAAAAATATTCTTACGGAAAAACCAGAAATATAATGGAATTTCTGAAGAAAAAGAAACTAGACAAAATATTTTAACTCCACGAATCAAATAAACATGAAAGCTAATGTCTAATGTATAGTTCAGTGAATCCTCGTGCAACTAATGTTCTGTGGGAAATAATCAGCACTGAACCAAGACAATCAGAGCACGAAAGATGATACATGTGACTGTGATCATGCGACAATACCTAAACACTTAATATCGATTGAGGAAAACAAAAGAATACTCTTTTTCGTACCTTGAACACCTTGAACATGTGAGGCTCCTGCAGGAAAAACATCAGCTGCCCTTCAAAGTTCAAACAACACCTACAAATCAAAAGGACAATATAAAGCATGAGGGAATAAAAAGATCGAATTCAAGAAGTGAGATATGTGCGTGCAGTTCTAATGAATATCTTAATATGATAGAATGATCTTATTTTGAAAAAAAAAATGCATTGACAGAAATACTGATGCATCAGCTGAAGTACTTGTCCCGTTTTCCTACTGTGCACTACAGTACAAAATCTAGAGTAGCAGCAGCAACACCAAATCCCGTTGAGAGCTCACGGATCCAAGCGTGCGGCGGCTCCCCATGACCTCGTCCTCCATCTCTGTATCTCAATCTGGTAGAATTATCTCGACAGTAGGCAAGGCGGCGGACCCTGTTCCGGTCCGAGCAGACGCAGGTCACGCGGAACGACCAGGGGCTCTCGTTAGAGGACAGCAGGTGGATGTCGTGGACGCTGAAGTCGCGGCGGCTCCCAGCCACGATCTGGCCGGGCAGCGGCGGGAGGATGTTGAGTACTCGAGTGCCACCTATATGCATTGCACGTCAGGTCACTGATCGGGCCTCGATCTGCTTCTCTACATAAGCTGTTGTTCACGATCGATCGACTACCTACGCAGCGACGTGCAAAAAAAAGGCACGCCAGATCGATTCTAAATAGGTTTAGTCCCGCACGCTTGCAATGACAATGGTGGCGACGTCGCCGGTTGGTATCTTGCGTCCCCCGGCGGCCTTGCGCCCCGGCGCAGCAGCACCACAGAGGCCGGCCGCAGCCTGCAGCTTTCAGCTTTGCAAGGCGTCCGCGCACCTCCGGGCCATGTCGCGACCGGCGCCACGGCCTTCCTCCCGTGTGGCATCTAGGATGCGCTGCGCTCTTTAGTATCGAGAGCGCGTGCGTGGCCCAAGACGAACGTGGTGGTGCCTCCTCCGTGGGTACCGAGCGAGGAGTGCAAGAAGTTCCTGGAGTTGGACTTTAGCCTGGCTGCCATCCGCGAGCGGTTCAGGCGCGATTCGGTGGTGGCGTGTGCCGCGGTGGTGGGCGCCGTCGTCGACCTGCTCCGCCCCCTCCTGGACAACTTCGAATTTGAAGTACGTCCACGAAACCGAGGGAGAGAGGGCAATGTGAGGGAAGCGGCCGATGGAAAAAGAAAGGGTTTGACCGGTTAAAATTGTTTGGTGCTTGACATGAGGACAATCTGGATCGTTAATCGAAAATTGAGTGGACAAGATTTAAAGTATCCCACCATGTTTGCTATTTTAATATTAGTATAGATTCACATGGACACAAATATATGTAGACACATTTTAGTCTAATGTTCGCTCATTTTAATATGCATATACTCATTTTAGTATGCATATATATAACATATGTAACACCTAAAACATCGAAAACTGCAAGTGGAGGCCGAGCTATATCTAGCTCGGTATCACCACAACTTATGCTGCCTAGTGATTCTCTCCAGTGGCAGTTCTGCATTTAATATAGGTTGTACTAAGAAACGTATAGGGCCGTATTCAGCATTATGCACAGTACAGTGGCCCATGTGTGAGAGGGATCATGAGCATATCACGTGGGATTTCTGACATCAACTTTTGTCGGTGATTTTACTTCTTTTGGGTTAGCAAATGGGGTAATGATTTTGGACAACTTAATTCTACTAACACGGCCAAATAATCAACTTTTGTCGGTGATTTTACTTCAGGCCCGAGTCTTTCTACTGATACAATTGGTAATGATTTTGGACAACTTAATTCTACTTACACGGCCAAATAATCAACTAGATACCAAGAACAATTATATTTTTGACAAGAAAAGATCAGTGCCAAGGACACTTATGTTTTGCCAAGAACAGATTACTGTCAACTAAAATTATAGCTTGTGAAGGTCAATTATATTTTGCCAGAACAGGTGAGTGTCGAAGATATTTTATACTTTGCCAAGAAAATATTATTGCATTCATCATAATTTTACACAATTTTTTCCACCAATTATTTGCAAAAAAGATACGTGCCTTAATCGTAATATGCACGTTTACTTTTCCAAAGAAGTATTCTACCAAGAATTTGTTTATGCCACACAAACGGAGAAGCCATTGCAAAGTTTTTTTTAGCAACAGAGGAGATTCAAGACTGATTGGACATGAAGAATGCAATCGAGAACAGAACAGGAATCAACGGTGGTGCTTCACATATCACACACGAAAATACAGAAAATTAGTTTTTAGTGCATTGCCCACATACAAATTTGTGGGCGGAAGGAAATCTTTGCATCCATGATTTCACTAACAAAAAGACCGACACAAATGCTATGCGTCCGTATCCAGCGAGCCAAACAGATAGAAAAATCAGAGAAACAAAAGGAACCAAATCACCACAGGAGTGCAAAACTTGTACTAGCAGTGAACAATAACATGTAGAAAATCACCAAATGAGCCCTCCTCCTCGCCTGAAGCTGTCGACAGCAACGACATGGCTGACGCCTTCCATCGGTGAAACTTCGCCGGCGACGCAGCCCACGACCAGATCCGGCCGCGAGGACACAACTAGCCTCTCCCTGAGGCGGATCTGCACCGGATCCGGCCGGGAAGAACTCCCGAACTACTGCACGCCGCCTAACAGATCCGGTGGGAAGGAGGCCGCCTCTCTTGCAGGTCAAGGCCTCGTTGCTGTGTGCCTCTGTGGGTGGACGACATCGCCATATCTAGGCGAGAGAGAGAGGAATTAGGAACGGGTTGGGGAAAGAACATCTGGCGATCAGGCGATGGCCTCCCTCGCGTGAGACGCTCAGGTTCACGTGGGCAGAGTGGCTTAGGTATGGCACAGCTGGCCCATGTACAGACTCACATGTCAAATACGCCGGCCCAGTTTATTTCCAATGCGTATATCTTGGTATCCCTATCCCTACTTATATATATTATATATATCAGTTTGGATGGCATGTAATGGATTTCATTATGAAGGGTCAGGAGTTTGATGTTGTAAACTTCATCTTCAGAGAAATGGATGACTGCAAGAGGGACATTGTGAAGAATCTGTACTTTGCCCCATATCTTATGAAATGAATTCTTGATAAGGCGCAAATGAGTACTGATGATCTCAAGTTAGTAGCTCATCCATCATACCAGCCTTAAGGAGATAAACAAACCTCAACACACTCTTCTCCTCTCAGGAAAAGAAAGACAACCTCTACTGTCTCTCCTCAGGAACCAGCTGAAGCCTCAGTGCCAGCAGAGACAGCAACAGCAACAACGGCAACATCCTAAGCATCAACAGAAGCTGAAACATCGAATTTTTACCGACTGTACGATCTGTAAAACGGACGGCTAGGATCCATTTCGTGCAACTCATCCCCTCCAAATTTACTGTTCATGCGCGAATTTTGACGCGCGCGCCAACCGGTTGGCAGCCCGTACCCGGTCACCCTCCCAGCGGCACGAATTTTAGCGCGCCTTCACACGATTTTTGATGCACACTGCGCACGCATTATCCGGTCTCCCGTTCAACTGCGCTTTCCCGTTACCCGCTCCTTCCGGTCGCCTCCTCCCGTCCTTCCGCGTCGTCGCCGCGCCGCCATTCCAGGCCGCCCCGGGCGAAACAGAGGCCACCGTCGGCACCCGTCGAGGTCCTTTGTCTCCTCCCCTCGACCCGGGACACGCTGAATCGACCGTGCCGACCCCGTCTTCTTCGCATCCGGGCGCCGGGTTCGGAGCTAGCTCCGGTCAATCTTGGACTCCTCTCGCCTTGACGACGACGGATTTGTGCTCCCGTTGATCCGGCACTTCTCCTATACTTTTTTTCCTGCTTCCCCTCGGTCTGATTCGGCCGCTCCGTGTAGGACGACGACCGCCGCCGCGGATCTTCGTCGCCCAGCCATCTCTTCGGCGGCTGTGAGTGTTGTGCCTCCCTCCAGCCTTCTGCCTCCGGCCGCCGTCGTTCTGCTCGCGGTTAACCTCCTGCGCGGGCTGCGGCCTGTCTTACGTCCCATGTGCTTGCTCCCATCTATGTCGCCTCCGTTTATGGTGTGCCATCGGAGGATTTTCCTTCTGCTGCTCACAAGATTGCTTGCCGGTGCTGCTCCAGTCAGATCTGTTGGTGCTGGTCGTTTACTCCCTGATTCATTTATTACTGCTCCATAATGGGCTATTCTTACTGAATCTTCTTCTGTTGTCTCACCAGGACGCATTCAGATTAGCCCATTTATTAGATCGGCCCTTGCTCCTGTGGTTTCCCTGCTGTTGCTTCCTTTTGTTCTTTCTCCTCATTCCCTGTTGTTTGCTTCTACGTTGGTTGTGCTTACGCCGGCCGAATGGCTGTGTCGCCGCCGTGAGATTGGTCAGGGCAAGCGGACTGATACAAGGTATAGGTACCAACGCCTTTACAAAAGTTCATCATAAACCATGAGTCATCGCTCATTAGGCAATCTTATAAACAATTATCAAGTAAAAGGTTGTACAGCTACAAGGAAATTTGAAGTTCACCAGAATTTGGATCATGAACCTTATATTTCGGTATTACTATTTTATTTGTAGCTTTATTTTGTTTTTTACAATCAGCGGCAAGCTTTCTACTTAACCTTGGTGAGTTTTTGTTCTTGAGCAGGAAGGCCTTCATTTGCGCCGACACCTACTGAACCTACGTCTGGGTCATTTTCAAGGTCTTACGTTCAGGTAAGCGACCAATCACATAATTAACACACGTCTTCTCTTTTCCTAAAATTTGCCGGATTGACTATCTCAGACATGATTCAGAGTGTATGATGCACATTTCGTTGGACAGATTATGTGTATGTCATTTAGTAGTATATACATTTGCATATAGTCCGCAAAGTAAGTAAACTGATTCTTTGTGTGAAAACCATAAGTACTTCACTGTACTCCCTCTTACTGTATTTTCAGATTTTGTAGTTGATGCAGATGATGGTTGTAATTTATGAGTCTTATTGCTTTCATCTGAGAGGATCAGGTAGCACCCTCACTTCATTATGCTGCCTATGGTGGAAATGCTGCATGTTATCAAGTATGTTCTGTTAGTCTGACATCAATTTTGTTGTTTAAACGTTGTGTGATTGTCTCAACGTCTGCTAAGCATGAACTGTTCAATGCAGCTTCTTATTGCTATAGGAGCCAAACTTGCTGAAAAAATGCTAGTGGGTATGATTTTGTATTTCTGATACATACAAAGAACTGTCATTACTGTTGTCTTCATTATGATTTGATTAAGGAGTTGTTCATTTGCCTTATGCAGCTGGACCCCGTTAATGGTACCGCAGTCGTGGCATAGAAACTCCCTTGAAGAAATTCTAAAAAATGAACCAGGGGATCAAATACGCACTCTTCCTTTTCCATATTTGTGCCTCCCACTTATGAGTATAATGAGCATTGCCAGGTTAGTGTATTAGATCTTGCGAAACTAAACTTTATCTTTTCCATTTGTTCTGCTCATGTGCAGATTGAGTTTGAGGCCCCGTGCATCATCGGACTGGGATCATGTCTAATATCTAAAACAATAAAATCTGGTGTTAAATATAATGTATTCCATTTTCTGGTTCTTTAATTCTAATTCAAGTCTAGATTGCCCCGTCCTTAATAAATCTGCATTGTTGTAATGTACACGTCTTACATTATTCTGCAAGTGCTCACTGAGCATATCATTTATGTTGACTTTTGTGGCTAATAGTTCACTTCAAATAAGTGAGCAGTATATGAATGCCTCTATGTCCTATACAGACACATTCAGGTGTTGTTGTTTCCTGAGAACTGAATTAATTATCTCATTTGGTCATCCCCGCCGTTCTTAAATATTGTCCAACCGAAAGATGCAAAGTAGTTCCACAACAGTATATCATCATTGGTTACCTGCAGTTCCTTTTAGCGACCCGTGGAAGTGTGGCCACTAGGTTCTGAATCCATAAAATTGAATCTCCCCATCATTGAATTCAGTTCTTCGTTTTTCATTTTCTTCCCCTTTGTAGCTTAGCCGGGTCAACCTTGATTGCAGAAATACTATATAGGTTCCATGTGCTTAGGATATTTTCATTCCTTTTTAATTATTAATTCAGTCTTTACTACAATTAAATAGAAGAAAAGAGGAGGAAAACGCATAACAAAACCTCATTGTTTTTATCCATCTACTCTTATTGTTTCATCGACAGTAGATGACTAGGGAAATCAAAATAATGGCCATCATCACTTGAGCTTAGCTGATGAAGACCTGATTGGTATACTGGACAATTTATATTTTTGATTTTACTATATTGCGCCTGATTTATTCTGCCTTTTTTAATTCTAAGCAGCAAGAGGTAGACGATGTTATAGCAAGACAGTCTGAATATTTGGCTTTTACTGGCTCTTCGACTTTAATTTATTAGTCAAATCATTTTTTGCACTAACTTATACAATATATCAATTTTTACGGCAAGCGCTCCAGATTAAACATAATATTTATTGTTGGCAGGAAATGTGTCGTCGTTGCTGATATTACACACGGTGCCCTTGATGTTGAAAACATAACATTCAATGTTCCAAGTGTTGAATTCATCGGCACCATAGATGCGCCGGTACCATTCGCCAGCAGCTCTAACCTGTCTCTTAATTCAACAGAAACTATCGAGGCATCTACACTGATCAATCCATCTGAACATATGCCAAACGAACCAACATTCTCTAAATTTCTCTGTACAAGGATACATACTCCACAGCAAAAGAATCCAGCACCAGCAGCTACATCAGCTAAGCAAAGGTACATCTCCACAATATATTTCCATAGTGGTGTATTTCCCTATATTGATTCTCTTATTCAGGAACTGTCGATTGCTTGCAGTAAGTGTATGTCACATGGCTGCTATCTCATAAATCACTACCTGTTCATTACCTGTAGTACAAGTGTACATTACATGAAAGAGAAGACCTGCCAAGGAACAATTCGCATCTAAATAAAAGGACCAACCATGCCAGGTAAGTATCCAAGATAAAATGCAGAATGAGTAACCTGTACACCGCCAGAGCAGGATTCTAATCTCAAGTTTTGTTCTCCTTTAGTAAGGAGTTTCAAGGGCACTATGAAACCAATTGATCCATATGCACCAAATAAAGAAGCAACCGGGATGTTGAAATGGAGACTATCCATCAAGCAACAGTCCTTGCTAATTTCTTTCATCAGGAACATGTATAATACAGTATTATTTAGCTTATGTGCCACCACTAGGGATAGACACATGCAATCCTGTAATACTAAGTACCTAAATAATTATGTATAATTATATCAATTATCTTTATCCAATCACACCAACTACTTTCAGTCCACCTGTTGTATTTAGTGAACTAACTCCTGCTACTCGCATTTGTTTTACCACTGCTAGCATAAAATGAACAACAAGTTAGAAGCAAATGGCCACAGCACATGATTCTTCTTCACTATCCCAGGAAATAAGTTACTTCTTCTCCACTACTCAGGAAATAATTTGCTTCCTCTTCCAGTATCCCATGAAATGATTGCTTTAGCTAATCTACCAGTTATGTAACCCTATCTGATATGTAATCTAGCACCGCAGAAGTATGTATCAGCACGATTAGCCAATCCATGTTCTATGAAAGAAATCGCCTTCCGGTACAGGTACCATCGACTACCACGCATACATTGCAACAATCACTATCTAAGACGGTGGCACTAATCTTCCTACCTAGCTGTGTATACGAATGAGTAAATGTCACGGGCGCGGCGTGTCGCCACGCCAACTTGCCTAGTATATTTTCCTGATCGATCAGATTTGCTCAACTGTCAGACGACGGACGAGGAGGATACCGGGCTACATATAGTCTGGCCTCCATATCGCCGCTCTCCTAAAACATCTTATATTAAAAACGGAGGGAGTACCTATTAAATAACACTCCGTTGACAACCTACCTTTTCACTTTATGTTATGTGAGTATATACCGTCTCTATGTCCCACATATAAGTGACTGGCGGTTATATCTCGGGTGTAAAGTTCAAATCTTTTGTCCACCCACCCATCATTTTTTGTTTTGTTCTCAATATTGTATCGGTCATATCTTTTGAACTGAGTGTCCGATTTTTTATATGTTTTGATATTTGAGTTACTGGCGATGAAATATTAAAACAAAATGAAATTTCAATAAAATTAATTTATCATATTTCACAGTTTCATTTTGATATGACATATATTCAAGTACAATAGGGATTTCATGCATATTTTATTGTGGTTTCTTGTCATACCGCACATATTTCACAATTAAAAGTTTGTAGATGTAAAGATTTCCATTATGTATTGAACATACATCCTACATATTTATTAAAAAATGGATGAAACCGTAATGAATGTCGAAAAACTATTTAACGAATCATCATTAATCCGTAATTCATTGAAACATAACTAAAAAAATCAAATAAGTGCTTAGCCTATGTGTTTTGAAATGTATGAACTTTTTTGAAACAACACTGACCAAAATATTTTTTACTTTCAAGAAAATTTAGTTTATGAAATAGTTACTGAATTATTTTTGTAGAGATCCAACATTTTTTTAGAATTTCTTAAAATATTATTTATATACAAGTTAGAATACATGCCCGGGTATTTAAATTATGATAAAAAAATAGCGCGCTAAAGTGACGCTAATAGCATATTATACCGTTTTAAAGATTGTCTAGCTAAATAAGGGTGTTTGTATCAGTGCGGATTAAAGGACCGAGATCCACAGTTCACTAGTGATGTCTCTTCATAAGACAGATAAATAAGCATACATGTCGGGTAACAAATTACAGCTGAGCAATTTACAAAGTGCAAACGCATGACAATGCAATATATGACAAGAACATGTTCACTGTTAGATCTATTGGGCATTACAACAATATACATAAACCGCTTACTAGCTGCATCTATGACAAATAATCCACTCACCAGGATAGTTTCCGGGTCTCCCTTGAGTATTAAGTTGCAAGCAACGAATTATAGCATTAAGCAAATTGTGTAATGTAAACAAAGTACATGACAGATACGCGTACCGGTAAGCATAGTGACGAGGGGTACACTCATCAAATCACATGGTTAAGGATCTAGGGTTGAGATTATGGGGAGAGAACGTGGTAGTACTGTTAGTTTCGTCGGCTGACAAGCAGAGGCAAAGATTTACCCAGGTTCAGGCCCTCGGGTGGAGGTAAAGACCCTACTTCCTGCTTGTCTGTTATTGATCGTGTGAGATTATGCGGTTTCAATCTCGCTAGAGCTTTGGAGGTTTGAGTATGGCTTCGTCCTAGATCGGCACCCCTCCCAGCCTTTAAATAGGCTGGGTCTCGGGAGTTCATAACCGACCTAGTTTACACGTAAGGAAAGACTAAGCCGACTATGCCTATGACTAATCTTCGAGGATTGCTTCGAATAGGTTCTTCGCTATTGGGGCTTAGTCGCCACGTGCATCAGGTACCCTCACGATAGGGTACCCGAGATGTATACCTTTGTCAGTAGCCCCCGAGTACTTGTCTGACTCGAAGAATCGGGCATGGACTCGTTCGTAAGTGCACGTCATATGCTTTGTATTCTGTATATATAATTTGGAATTCCTGTATGAATAGCACATGTTTGGCTATGTCGAGTATCTCATCGACTGTGGTTTCTGTTTATGATGATCAAGGGATAATAGCTTAGCAGGCCCAGTACACTCGACGGATCGCGACTGGTTAACTACACATTCGGGTAAAACCTTACTAGATTTCAATCAAACTCGAGTCTCCGGACTCGAATCTGGAACAAACTGGTCAGATTCGACTAGGCCGCAGAGGTCTTACTGAGTCGGTCTGCAGTATAGATTTGAAATTTACCCAACGCGTCCGTCGGGATTTTTCATCATGTCTGCTGACATGGAAAGTATAAGGATTGTCGTTGCTGGAACGGTCCTTAGCCCAGCTCGAAAGTTCGGCGGGTCTTACCTTTGCACTATGCCTGCAGCATCCGAGGTATCTGCGGCGGACGCAACTCGGGAATGTTTCGAGTATGATTTTGTATATGGACTGACTCGAGCCTTTTGTCGACTGATACTTTGTCGTTATTCTATCGGGTGCGCTGTCGCGCACCCGATGGGAGTAGCCCCCGAAATTGTGATTTATTGCTTGCAATAGAGGATAATATCAGATTTTATCACCCTGCATATGTTAATCGAAGGATTTTTTTACCGTAATTCTATCGGGTGCACGACAGTGCTCCCGATGGGAGTAGCCCCCGAGATTATGCTGTATTTCTTGTAATGGAGGATAATCTCCAAATCATTTTATCTTGAACATCTTCAGTCGAAGAATTTTCGATATGCTCCCGATGGGAGTAATATACATCAGTCGAAGGAACGGTCGAGTGACCAATTTTGCTTTAACATTGCGCTGTCACACCCGAACCAAACAAAGCAGTCGAATGACCAATATGCGTTGGCCAGACTCGATTGTATTTCTAAACAGATGCTTGTAATGACGTCAGGGATGACGTTTCTGGCGACTGCGCTTCCTGACACGCGGTGGCGTGTGTTATGCTGTGATGGATGGGACGTGACACATAGGTGGGCCCATTGTGTAGCGCTGACCGAACGACGGTGCCGTTTGGACTTTGATTTGACCACTCTGGCCCACTTTTTATGGAGGCGTGATGATGGCTCCTCGTTTTGCGTGCGTAGTGGGCGGAGTGGCCGGCGACGGTTGCCCTCCGCGTTTGCCACGTGTATGGTGAGATTGCGTGCGTAACGCACGATTCAGATATGAATGGCCGTGATTGCTTTTGATTTGTGGTAAATAGGAGAACGGCGCTGGCATTGTTTTTTACTTTGCCATTTGCTCTGCGTGCCGCCCCTGTTCATCGTCTTCCTCTCGCCTCCATTGTTCTTGCGCCCAAGCTCTGCTGTCTCCTTAGCCACCACCGCCATGGCGCCAAAGAGGAAAGCTTCTGCCGCCGACGCGGCCGCTCTGAAGGGGAAGAAGACTGCGGCTGGCGTATCTGCGTCCGCCGTTGACCTCAAGAAAAGCGATGGCATTTGGATGAAATCCACCATCAAGGAGGCACACTTGGACAAGTTTCGCGAGGAGGGACTGCTGCCACCCGCGGACCAGCTGTTCGCCGCGCGCCGTCGCCCAAGGAGGTACTCCCTGAGCCTCGCGCTAACGAGCGTGTTTGTTTTGCGGAGTTTCTGCCTAGGGGCTTGTCGCTTCCTTTCCACGACTTTGTTCGTGGATTGATGTATGCATACGGGGTGCAAATCCATGATTTCACCCCCGAACGGCATTATGCACATTGCATGTTTCATGGTTTTGTGCGAGTGCTTCTTGGGAGTTTCTCCCAGCTGGGCCCTCTGGAAGTCGATATTCATGGTCCGGCCCAACAACCGAGGCGGCCGCACCTATCCTGTTGGCGGCTTCGGGATCCAAGTGCGCAGCGACACCCGCTACTTCGCCCTGAAGCCAGTCGACTCGGCGCAAGGGTGGAGGAAGAGGTGGTTCTATGTGCGCGTCGACCAGGAAGGAGTTCCACCGTTTTTGACTGCTGGCATAATGGCGAGGACGAACGCCTGGGACCACCCGCTATCGGCAGAAGAAAGGCAGAAGCGGCGCCTCTGCTGTCGAAGATTGGAGAGCTGCTAAGCAGCGTAACTGGTGTGCATTTGATTGCCACCTTTGTGAAGATGCGGGTATGGCCGCTCCGCATTCGCGCCCACCCCATGTGGGAGTATGAGGGTGCGCTCGACGCCACCCGAATGAGCAAGGAGGAGCTGTCGAAGAGCAAGTTGGTGTCGCATGTGCGGTCCATCACCAGCACGAAGTCCAGCGAGCCCTGCAACGTCGACTGCCCTGTTACTCCTTATGGTCCTTATAAGCCTTTGGAGGAGGTTAGTGAACTGTCAAGTTTATGATCTCCTGCTTTTGTTAGTTTGTTGTGCATCTTTGTAAATTTCGACTGCTGTAATTTGTATGCAGGGCCACTCGACTGCATCGACGCTTCCTCCTCTTCCCGAAGATGGCCCAACTCATGAGACGGAAGTGCAAACGGTAGAAACGAAGGGAGGAGATGAATCGCCTCTTCCCTCGGCTACCACGTCTCCCATGGAAGAGATAGAAGAGGAAGAGGCTGAGGAAATACAGGCCAAGGAGCTCGCCACGACTGATAACGTGTGCGAGATTCCTACTCGCAAGCGCCGTCAAGCGGCTCGAGTTGTGTCTTCCTCCACGAGTTCACCGCGAAGGAATCAGAGGTGAGAGATGACGGAGACTCGGGCTCGTCTCCGACTACCACAGCTGCTCCTTTGAATATGAGCCCACTGAGCTCAGCTCCTCCTCCTTAGTCGGGTGAGGAGCTAAATTTTGGAGGTCCCAACTTTGACAACCTCGATAGCGAGGAGGAAGAAGAGCACAGGTATGCGTCTGAGCTTTTTGTACCCAAGTTTCTGCTTGTTGATAGTCTTGCTTATGTTGTATTTTTCTTTCACTCACAGTGCTGAGACTGCGTGTCCGCCGACTCCTCCATCCGAGAAGATCACGACTCCTGAGCATCCGGATACTTCTCACGTGGCTCCGGAAGTCGTTCAATCAGCAGCCACTACTACAGCTATTGAGACGGCCAAAGCTATGAGTGCCGTAGCTCCGGAGGTCGGGACATCAGCCGCGAAGCCCGTGCCTTGGACAGAACACGTAAGTGTCTTTTTGTCGAGTCCGCATACGGAGCTGGTCTCGTATAACTTATGCTGATTTCGTGTGCTTGCAGCCCTACTACCTCAACTTGGTAGAATCGGGAAAAGCTTTTGTCCAACTGGAGCAAGAGAGGGATAGCCTGCGCACTAGTTTGGAGCAACTCACTCGTAAGTGTATTTTGATTTGTAACCCGAAGTCCCGTTCGCACTGTCTTTGCTTAGCTGAGTATTTGATTACTTCTTGCCATCAAATTCAGATGACAAGGCACTGGCTGAGTCCTGGGTGAAGAAGCTAGAAGATGCACTCGCCAAGCAGCGCGCAGAGTCGAAGAAGGCTCTGGATGATGCCAAGAACTCCGCTACCTTGCGCGAGAAAGAGTATGCTGAGCGTCTGGCTAGCCTCACCCGAGACGTGGGTGGTGAGTTGAATTTGCCACTTTTTGTTTACTTCTGTTGCCGCTGAATGTCGTGTAAGAGTTTATGTTCTTTCTGATTTTTGAAGGAGCTATTGGCGCACCTGCACCTGTAGACCAGGCGAGTGGCGATTTATCCCTCGACCGTGCTATTGGCGTGTAACAGCCCGAAGTTTAAGCAACTAAAAACCTGTGTAAATTTTCCACTTTCGTGTTCATTGCATCATGGCATCATGCATCATGTTGTTGTCACTAGGGATTTGTGCTAGGGAGTTGTGGTTGTTGCTAGGGATTTGTGGAGGTTGGCACCACTTCAAACCAAATTGCCAAATTTGCTTCAACCAATTTCGAAACCCCGAAGGCACTCAATCTTGCAAAATAAACTCACTTTGACATCTCCTATTTGTCAAGGAGGTTCCAAGAGCTCCAAAATAATATTTTGCACATGCTCCAAATTGTTAAAGGAGCAACATCTTTGAATTTAGCAAAATGCCATATCCCACCTTTCTGAACAAAAGTGGTTCGAAACATTTTATTTGGAGGCGCCAATTTTTGTGGAGCTCCCACATGATATAAAAAGGCTACCCAAATTTTGGCATATTTTTCTAAAATAAATGAGTGCCTCAATTAAATTCAGGGAACTGCTGCTGATTTTCGAAGAAACAAAAGAAAAAGGACCAAACTGTAAAAGGTAAACTCGGATAATCCGATTTTGGAAGGAATCGGATAATCCGAGCTAGTGCAGGGGGTTTTTCAGAAAGTGGTCATCTTCTTCCTCTCCTCCTGTAGCGACCCAGGAGCTCCCGTTCGTGCCGCACCCGCTCGATGCCGCGCTTGGCCCTCTCCTCTGCGAGGAGCAAGTCCACGAGACCCCACCTGACCTGCCCCTGCCGTATCCACTCACGCCCCTGCTCCCTCCTCTCCATTTCCTCTTCCCCGCGAGCTCCTCACCATGGCCGAGGCCGCCGTGCTCGCCGCCGACACCTGAGGCCACTCCGGGCCAATCGACGCCCATAGAAAGGTCTGCCGCGGCGCCTGCTTCCTCTCCACCACAGGAATCCACTCGAGGAGCCCGCAATCGATGCCATTGTCCGGATTTTCCGCCGACCCCCGCCGCGCCGTTCGCCGCCCGTCGGGTTCGATTGCCGCCAACCCCGACCGCCCCGTCCTTCCCAAGCTCACAAGCGAGTCTAGGGTGAGTTTGCGACCTCCCCTTGCCCTCAGTCCCTCCTCTCCCTCGCTGTGTCGCCGGCGCCGCAGGACGCAGTCCGCCGCCGTGCCTTTTTCCCGCGGCTCGGATATTCCGTTTTCTTCACGACCGGATTTTCCGAGCCAGTCCAGTGCTAGCAAATTTCTAGTCCTTAGCGAGATTTCTGGCCTACGAAACGATCGGATAATCCGAGACGATACGATTCGGATTTTCCGAAGTTTGGCAGTACGAGGAGACACCAAGTACTTAGCCAAGATTCGAATGGGCTACTCGATCGGAATTTCCGATTTTGGAAATTTCGGATATTCCGATTTTTGTCCAGCAACCAAAAATGTTGCTGTTTCTTCTTTTTCCGTCTGATTTGGCTAAGAATTTGCATTGTGGTTTAATCACAAGTTGTAGAGAACATTTTTAAAAGAGGAAATAAATGAGGTAACAACTTTTGTCGGGACATCCCAAAATGTGTTCGTATACCCAATTTGATCATAAAAATGTGAATTTAAATGGGAGCATCTCTTTCATGCATGTGTAATCACCGAAACCCTGCATCTCATCTCTGATCATGTCTTATCATCTACAAGTGAACCCTAGGGTTTCGACTACCGTAATCAACAAGTAAGATGATTCATGACCTAAATTCACGGTATATCCGGGATGCGCCCCTCTAAGCACCCGAACTCCGTTTAATCTGAATAGTCGCCTCCTCCCCCTCCCGAGGATTTAAAATTGTCCTGTCATCATGTGTTTGCGCATTGCATCTGTTAAAGTATGTGTGGTGATTGATTGCTCTTCCGTTGCTATGCTTCGATAGATCAAGCAGCCGGGGTTACTCCACAATACCCCGAGGATCCGTACTACCAGCACGCTGATCAAGGCAAGCATAATCCCCCTCTGAGCATATCTTATCCTATGTTTCGCAACTATTTTCTCCACTATAATATTGCATGCGGTTCCAAATGTCAATTTATTTGGATTAGAGTATCCTATAGTTGCATTAAGATTCCGATGCCAATTACCTGTTTCCCCTCCTATTATCCATAGGATTGTACTGTTGGCCTGAAATATTACTATGTTATGTTGTTGCTTAGCCATGCTTAGTAAATTGCATAGCTATACGATGGATGGTTTGTGGTGGAAACAGGTGATGAGATGAATGGTTGTTGGTGGAGGAAATTGTGGTGACGGATAATAAAATGCTTAAAGGTGGGGATGAGAGGCCACTGTGGTTGTGGTGTTTTGTCTCGTTCTCGCCGCCTAGGTGCGAGTTCTATACCTCTTGAACCAAGACTGAGCGTGCAACCATGCGTGAGGCCTATGCATGCAGTGCAGGAACCCTCATAGACTAAATAACTCGGCGGGGCTAGCCAGGGTCCTCTAGTTCGGGCTTCCATTTGCGCGTGCGTGATGATGGTGGGATGAACTGAGATGAGGATGGTGGTGTTAGGAAAATGAGTGGCCGTGGGGCGGGTGTTGGATCCTGGCTGTCCTGCCGCCACTGATGATCCTGGAAAGTCCTTAACGAGGGAGAAGTCGACACCGCTCCCACCCAGCCGGCTTTCCAAGGAAGAGAGCTAATGATCAGGTAATGGGCCGGACGGTACGCGTGGCAAACATTTGTACACCCCTGCAGGGTTAAATCTTTTCGAAAAGCCGTGTCCGCGGTTATGGACGAACTTGGGAAGTGAAGGTAAGATCATAGAATAACTTTAACGGAATGATTAAAAACTGGGTACTAGAGGTACCACTCACAAATGCAAGGTGAGCTTCCTCGAGGGTGATTCGGGGAGGTGCCTTTGATGAACAGGTACATGGTTGATGATGAGTAAGGTGATGAAAGAAAGAGTTACTTCTTACCTCTTTTGAAAATATTCTGATAGTCGATGCCTTGAGTTATGTTTTCATAAATAAAATCAGCTTTATGCAAAACAGCCATAAACTTTGAAAGCCTCATCGAGCTAAAGCTCTATATATAATCTTGCGAGTTCGTCGAACTCAACGTCGTTTGTTTTGTTTCAGAGGAGGACTTCACCGACCTCGAAGGTGGGTTCTTTGTGGACGTCGACGAGTAGTCTGGGGTTCCCAGGTGGCAGCTTGGGACATCCGGAACAGCTGGCGCTGTGATGTTTATCTGTAGGCCTCTTAGGCCATATTTGGATCTTGTTGTTTAGAACAACCTAATTTGCTTCCGCTTGTTGTAATGTTGGGTCTGTGACCTCTGGTTGTCATTTGCTATCTTTCTCTATTATAAGAGTTGAACTATATGATTTGTGTCGTAGAGTCTGTGATGTGCCAGTTGTTCCACAAGTCTTGATCTTATTATTATGCATTGAGTTGTGCCTGTGTTAAGGCATCAATCGGGGTGTTGTGTTGCCGATGATCCATTCCGAGCAACGCCTGCCAAAGGTTTTGGCCGGGGATTGGTAAACCCGTAACCTCCGGTTGTATCGCTTAACCGGTGACACACAGCATCACTGTATACAGTCGGGTCGGGGCGCCACAAGTTGGTATCAGAGCAGTACTGCCTGTAGGAAACCCTTCTACTGGTCGATGTTGAGTCTAGTGTTTGTGAAAATATTTTTAACCTAAAAATGAGTTGTGAAAACCATCTTAGGATTCTTTTTACTCCTTATCTGGTTACCCTCTAATCTCGGAGCAATCTTACCTCGATTTGAGTTTAAAGGTTTTACTCCTCGTCTGTTACTTCAAAATGATTAGAAACGGGGTGGGTTCGACCTTTAGTGTTATGTGTCACGTTGCTCCCGCTGCGTTGCAATCCCAAATCAACTCAGATGTTTCTACCGAGTTAATCTTTTGATCCTTTCTTTGGGTTTTAACCCACGGACTTGAACATAAGGTCCCGGATTGTGTCAACTAGAGTGTGTTAAGTTGTGATTTCTTAACTCTCACTAGTAGCACATGATGCTGATCTTTGACCCAAGTTCTATCTTGTTGTTTTCCTTCTCGCAAAGTATTATCGTCCCTAGTCTGTGTACTTGTGTAGACGCTAATGCTATTGTTCGACCATTCGGAGAAAGATACTAACGTGTCATTGTCAAATCTCCAGAATGGCTCGAGGAGGTCGTGGAGGCCGTGGTGGTCGCGGTAACCACAATGATGATGAGGATGATCTGCCGCCACCACCCTCGATGGCTGAGGTCTTGATGGCCATTGAGGAGAACCGTGGGCGCAATGAGCGCTTGCTGGAACAGTTGGTGCAGCAGAATGCACGGAGGAACGAGTGCAACACTCTCACGAGTTCCTGCGCTCCAGCCACCCACTTTGCTGATGCTAAGGAGCCACTGGAAGCTGATGATTGGCTTCGTGCTTGGAGCGCAAGTTCTCCGCGCTCATGTCCATTGGCGGAGCAAGTCAACTTTGCCACCTATCTTGGTTGGTGCTGCTGGCTGTTGGTGGGAAAGCCATGTGGCTTTGTTTCCAGCCAACCATGTCTTCACTGGGCTGATTTCCGCACTGCCTTCCGTGGAGTACATTCCCCAGCCGATCATGGACTTGAAGAGGAGGGAGTTCCTGGATTTGCAACAGGGACGGATGGACCTCCGCACTTATGGTCGTGAGTTCAACCACTCTCTCGTTACGCCCCAAGGGACGTGACCAATGATGCTGACAAGCAAGAGCTGTTCCGCAAGGGTCTGACTCCGCAGCTCCGCTATGAGTTGCTTGCCCTTCAGGTTCCAGACCTATCAGGAGCTGTTCAACCAGGCTTTCACTCTTGAGCAAGGAAGAAAGGAACTTGAAGCTTCCAAGAGGCCCGCACATGGGGACCACCAGAGTTCCTCGGGTTCTGAGAGCAAGAAGCGCAGGGTGTTTGTCCCTACAGCGCGTACCTCGTGCTCCATTCATGCCGAGCAGCAGGATATAGGCCACCTCCTCCGCGCCCCACTACTTCGACACTTGGGTAGGCGGAAGTGGGTACCGTCCTATGCTACCTGCTCCACCTGGAGTCACTTGCTACACCTGTGGCCAGGCTGGCACTACTCCAGGGAGTGCCCCCAGAAGGCACCTCTCGCGATAACTCCTGCACGAGCCCCTGCCACTCCAACTGGCAAGGCTGGACCTATTGTGCGTGGTCGCCTGAACCACATCTCTTGAAGAAGCTGAAGAGACCCCGGCGTTCTTATGGGTGAGTTACGAATCAACGGCAATACAGCTACAGTTTTGTTTGACTCTGGAGCATCGCATTCATTCATATCCATAGCTTTTGCAAAAGACCACAAAATACCGTTCGAGAAAATGAGCCGTCCTTGGTGATCGCTACTCCTGGTTCCAAATGGCAAACCGATGGGTTACTCCTGAGGTCCAGATTAATATAGGTTCCTTGTCTTTTCCTTATGCCTTGGTAGCTCTGAAGTCCAAAGGCATTGATGTCATACTGGGCATGAACTGGCTACCAAATACCAGGCTAATCTCGACTGTGCCGCCAAGACCATTACTGTGACCGCTCCTTCCGGTGACATTGTGAAGTATTGGCCTGCAACATCAATACCTCCGTCCGCCGTCGTACCCAACTCACCTGAGATTCTCCTTTGCTTTATGGAAGGCGAATCCCCTCCTGAAATCCAGGACATACACGTGGTGTGTGACTTCCCGGATGTGTTCCCGGAAGAGTTGCCTGGCATGCCTCCTGACCGAAGTGTGGAGTTTGTCATAGAGCTACTTCCCGGTACCGCTCCAATTTCCAAGAAGCCCTACCGTATGCCGGTGGAAGAGTTGGCTCTGTTGAAAGAGCAAATTGATCAGCTGTTAGCTAAGGAGTTCATCCAGCCTAGCAGTTCACCTTGGGGTTGTCCGGTACTCTTTGTCAAGAAGAGGGATTCTACCGTGCCTCGTCTAGTCTCTGACTATCGACCGTTGAATGCGGTGACAATCAAGAACAAGTATCCTATTCCTCGCATCAATGATCTGTTGGATCAGTTAGCTGGTGCAACGGTATTCTCCAAGATGGATCTGAGGTCAGGCTACCATCAGATAAAAATCAGAAAGGAGGATATTCCAAAGACGGCATTTGTTACTCGTTATGGCTCATATGAGTATACCGTCATGTCCTTTGGTCTCACAAATGCCCAGCTACTTTCATGAGGCTCATGAACTCCATCTTCATGGATTATCTTGATAAGTTTGTCGTCATTTACATGATGACATCCTCATCTATTCCAAAACCAATGAAGAGCATGAGGAACATCTTCGTTTGGTTCTGACACGACTTCGAGAACACCGCCTCTATGCCAAGTTCTCCAAGTGTGAGTTTTGGTTGGATAATCTCATCTTCCTTGGTCATGTGATATCCGCGATGGTGTGGCTGTCATTCCTGACAAGATTCAGTCCATTTGGATTGGAAAACTCCAATGTCAGTCAAGGACATTCGTAGCTTTCTCGGATTGGCGGGTTACTACCGCCGATTCATCGAAGGTTTCTCCAAGATAGCCAAGGCCCTGACTGACCTTCTCAAGAAGGATAAAAAGTTTGTATGGTCGGCCGAAGCTGAAGAGAGTTTCAAACACTGAAAGCCAAGCTCACGTCCGCTCCTGTGCTTGTCCTGCCGGACACAAGCAAGGATTTCGTCGTCTTCTGTGACGCCTCTCTACAAGGCTTGGGCTGTGTGCTAATGCAAGATGGCCATGTGGTGGCTATGCTTCTCGCCAACTTAAGCCGCATGAGCACAACTACCCAACTCATGATCTAGACTTGCCGCTGTGGTTATGCTTTGAAGCAATGGAGACCATACCTGTTTGGTAACCGTTGTGAGATCTTCTCGGATCACAAGAGTCTGAAGTACCTCTTCACCCAGCCGGATTTAAATCTCAGGCAAAGGCGTTGGTTGGAGTTAATCACGGACTACAATGTGAGTCTGAACTATCAACCCGGCAAAGCAAACGTCGTGGCTGACGCGCTAAGTCGGAAGTCCTATTGCAACAATCTGATGATTGAAGAGGCCAACCTGCTCTCCATGAAGAGTTTGCCCGTTTGAACCTGGAAATTGTTCCTTCCGGCTACCTTGCAAATCTGGAGATCAAATCTACTCTTGTGGACCAGATTAAGGATGCTCAGAAGCGTGACAAGGGTATTCTAAAAATCAAGGAGAACATTGCTAGCGGGAAGGCCAAATGTTTTTCTGTCAATGAATCCGGAGTTGTTTATTTTGGTGACCGCTTGGTAGTGCCAAAGAAACAAAATTGAGAGGGTTGATCCTCCAAGAAGCTCATGAATCTCCTCTCTCTATTCATCCCGGTAGTACCAAGATGTACCAAGACCTTCGCCACAATTCTGGTGGACTCGGATGAAACGGGAAATTGCTAGGTATGTTGCTGAATGCGACACCTGTCGACGGGTAAAGGCTGAACATCAAAGGCCTGCCGGCACTCTTCGCCCTATTGCTATTCCCGAGTGGAAATGGGATGAAATTGGTATGGACTTCATTACTGGTCTGCCGAAGTCTCCAAAGGGACATGATGCCATTTGGGTCATCATTGATCGACTATCAAAAGTGGCTCACTTCCTCCCCGTTCGTGTGGACATTACTGCTGCCAAGTTGGCAGACCTGTATACCTCTCGTATCGTCGTCCTTCACGGCATTCCCAAGAAGATAATTTCTGATCGTGGAAGCCTATTCACCTCCAAGTTTTGGACTAGTTTCCAAACTGCTATGGGAACTCGTCTTAACTTCAGCACCCGTTCCATCCTCAAACTGATGGTCAGACCGAGAGAGTGAACCAAGTTCTGGAAGACATGCTTCGGGCATGTGTAATCTCTTTTGGCAAGGATTGGGAAAAGTATCTCCCTTTCGCAGAATTCTCCTACAACAACAGCTATCAAGCTAGTCTGGGCATGGCTCCATTTGAGGTTCTCTATGGAAGAAAATGCCACTCCTCTAAATTGGTCTGAAACCGGAGAGAGGGCACTCTTTGGTCCAGATATTATCAATGAAGCTGAGGAGAAGGTTAGAATCATAAGGGAGAATCTGAAGATTGCTCAGTCTAGGCAAAAGAGCTACTATGATAAGCACCATCAGGAAATTCACTATGAAATTGGTGATAAAGCTTATCTCCGCGTCTCTCCCCTTCGTGGCGTTCGCCGCTTCGGAATCAAAGGGAAATTGGCACCTCGCTATGTTGGCCCTTTCACCGTTCTGGCCAAGCGAGGAGATCTTTCTTATCAATTGGAGTTACCGGTCAAATTCCCAATGTACATGATGTGTTCCATGTTTCCCAACTTCGCCGGTGCTTCAAGGATCCTATCCATGGTGTCAATCATGAAGAGCTAGACCTCCAGGAAGATCTTACCTATCGCGAGCATCCTATCCGTGTCCTGGATGAAGCCGAAAGGAAGACCCGAACAAGACTACCAAGTTTCTCAAGATCAGTGGTCGCACCATTCCGAGGAAGAAGCAACTTGGGAACGAGAGTCTAGTCTTCGTGAGGAGTATCCCGACTTCTTTTCGCAGCCTTAGAATCTCGGGACGAGATTCCTGTAAGGGGGTAGAATTGTAACAGCCCGAAGTTTAAGCAACTAAAAACCTGTGTAAATTTTCCACTTTCGTGTTCATTGCATCATGGCATCATGCATCATGTTGTTGTCACTAGGGATTTGTGCTAGGGAGTTGTGGTTGTTGCTAGGGATTTGTGGAGGTTGGCACCACTTCAAACCAAATTGCCAAATTTGCTTCAACCAATTTCGAAACCCCGAAGGCACTCAATCTTGCAAAATAAACTCACTTTGACATCTCCTATTTGTCAAGGAGGTTCCAAGAGCTCCAAAATAATATTTTGCACATGCTCCAAATTGTTAAAGGAGCAACATCTTTGAATTTAGCAAAATGCCATATCCCACCTTTCTGAACAAAAGTGGTTCGAAACATTTTATTTGGAGGCGCCAATTTTTGTGGAGCTCCCACATGATATAAAAGGCTACCCAAATTTTGGCATATTTTTCTACAATATATGAGTGCCTCAATTAAATTCAGGGAACTGATGCTGATTTTCGAAGAAACAAAAGAAAAAGGACCAAACTGTAAAAGGTAAACTCGGATAATCCGATTTTGGAAGGAATCGGATAATCCGAGCTAGTGCAGGGGGTTTTTCAAAAGTGGTCATCTTCTTCCTCTCCTCCTGTAGCGACCCAGGAGCTCCCGTTCGTGCCGCACCCGCTCGATGCCGCGCTTGGCCCTCTCCTCTGCGAGGAGTAAGTCCACGAGACCCCACCTGACCTGCCCCTGCCCTATCCACTCACACCCCTGCTCCCTCCTCTCCATTTCCTCTTCCCCGCGAGCTCCTCACCATGGCCGAGGCCGCCGTGCTCGCCGCCGACACCTGAGGCCACTCCGGGCCAATCGACGCCCATAGAAAGGTCCGCCGCGGTGCCTGCTTCCTCTCCACCACAGGAATCCACTCGAGGAGCCCGCAATCGACGCCATTGTCCGGATTTTCCGCCGACCCCCGCCGCGCCGTTCGCCGCCCGTCGGGTTCGATTGCCGCCAACCCCGACCGCCCCGTCCTTCCCGAGCTCACAAGCGAGTCTAGGGTGAGTTTGCGACCTCCCCTTGCCCTCAGTCCCTCCTCTCCCTCGCTGTGTCACCGGCGCCGCAGGACGCAGTCCGCCGCCGTGCCTTTTTCCCGCGGCTCGGATATTCCGTTTTCTCCGCGACCGGATTTTCCAAGCCAGTCCAGTGCTAGCAAATTTCTAGTCCTTAGCGAGATTTCTGGCCTACGAAACGATCGGATAATCCGAGACGATACGATTCGGATTTTCCGAAGTCTGGCAGTACGAGGAGACACCAAGTCCTTAGCCAAGATTCGAATGGGCTACTCGATCGGAATTTCCGATTTTGGAAATTTCGGATATTCCGATTTTTTGTCCAGTAACCAAAAATGTTGCTGTTTCTTCTTTTTCTGATTTGGCTAAGAATTTGCATTGTGGTTTAATCACAAGTTGTAGAGAACATTTTTAAAAGAGGAAATAAATGAGGTAACAACTTTTGTTGGGACATCCCAAAATGTGTTCGTATACCCAATTTGATCATAAAAATGTGAATTTAAACGGGAGCATCTCTTTCATGCATGTGTAATCACCGAAACCCTGCATCTCATCTCTGATCATGTCTTATCATCTACAAGTGAACCCTAGGGTTTCGACTACCGTAATCAACAAGTAAGATGATTCATGACCTAAATTCACGGTATATCCGGGATGCGCCCCTCTAAGCACCGAACTCCGTTTAATCTGAATAGTCGCCTCCTCCCCCTCCCGGGGATTTAAAATTGTCCTGTCATCATGTGTTTGCGCATTGCATCTGTTAAAGTATGTGTGGTGATTGATTGCTCTTCCGTTGCTATGCTTTGATAGATCAAGCAGCCGGGGTTACTCCACAATACCCCGAGGATTCATACTACCAGCACGCTGATCAAGGCATGCGTAATCCCCCCTCTGAGCATGTCTTATCCTATGTTTCCGCAACTATTTTCTCCACTATAATATTGCATGCGGTTCCAAATGTCAATTTATTTGGATTAGAGTATCCTATAGTTACATTAAGATTCCGATGCCAATTACCTGTTTCCCCTCCTATTATCCATAGGATTGTACTGTTGGCCTGAAATAATTACCTATGTTATGTTGTTGCTTAGCCATGCTTAGTAAATTGTATAGCTATACGATGGATGGTTTGTGGTGGAAACAGGTGATGAGATGAATTGTTGTTGGTGGAGGAAATTGTGGTGACGGATAATAAAATGTTTAAAGGTGGGGATGAGAGGCCACTGTGGTTGTGGTGTTTTGTCTCGTTCTTGCCGCCTAGGTGCGAGTTCTATACCTCTTGAACCAAAACTGAGCGTGCAACCATGCGTGAGGCCTATGCATCCGCAGTGCAGGAACCCTCATAGACTAAATAACTCGGGCGGGGCTAGCCAGGGTCCTCTAGTTTGGGCTTCCATTTGCGCGTGCGTGATGATGGTGGGATGAACTGAGATGAGGATGGTGGTGTTAGGAAAATGAGTGGCCGTGGGGCGGGTGTTGCAGGCACTGGCTGCCCTGCCGCCACTGATGATCCTGGAAAGTCCTTAACGAGGGAGAAGTCGACACAGCTCCCACCCAGCCGGCTTTCCAAGGAAGAGAGCTAATGATCAGGTAATGGGCCGGACGGTACGCGTGGCAAACATTGTACACCCCTGCAGGGTAAATCTTTTCGAAAAGCCGTGTCCGCGGTTATGGACGACTTGGGAAGTGAAGGTAAGATCATAGAATAACTTTAACGGAATGATTAAAAACTGGGTACTAGAGGTACCACTCACAAATGCAAGGTGAGCTTCCTCGAGGGTGATTCGGGGAGGTGCCTTTGATGAACAGGTACAATGGTTGATGATGAGTAATGTGATGAAAGAAAGAGTTACTCCTTACCTCTTTTGAAAATATTCTGATTAGTCGATGCCATTGGGGTATGTTTTTCATAAATAAAATCAGCTTTATGCAAAACAGCCATAAAACCTTGAAAGCTTCATTGAGCTAAAGCTCTATATATAATCTTGCGAGTTCGTCGAACTCAACGTCGTTTGTTCTGTTTCAGAGGAGGACTTCACCGACCTCGAAGGTGGGTTCTTTGTGGACGTTGACGAGTAGTCTGGGGTTCCCAGGTGGCAGCTTGGGACATTCTGGAGCAGCTGGCGCTGTGATGTTTATTTGTAGGCCTCTTAGGCCATAATTTGGATCTTGTTGTTAGAACAACGTAATTTGCTTCCGCTTGTTGTAATGTTGGGTCTATGACCTCTGGTTGTCATTTGCTATCTTTCTCTATTATAAGAGTTGAACTATATTGATTTGTGTCGTAGAGGCTGTGATGTGCCAGTTGTTCCACAAGTGTTGATCTTATTATTATGCTATGATAGTTGTGCCTGTGTTAAGGCATCAATCGGGGTGTTGTGTTGCCGATGATCAATTCTGAGCAACACCTGCCAAAGGTTTTGGCCGGGGATTGGTAAACCCGTAACCTCCGGTTGTATCGCTTAACCGGTGACACACAGCATCACTGTATAGTAGTCGGGTCGGGGCACCACATGGCGACCTGGACGTCATCTCCGCCCAAGCTAAGGATGCACTCGCCAAGTCTACGAGCACACTAGGCGCCGTATACAAGAGCGTGTTCCCATCTGGCCAACCTCCCTCGACCGTGGAAGGCTTTGCTGACGTCCTCGGCCCGGGAACCTCCACGATGACGAATTTTGCTCGCACCCTGACGGTACGTGACTCGGAAACCACCCTCAAGCTCCTTTTAGGTCATGGGATAGAGGGTGACTTCAAGGCCTCTCTGTCCGATTTCCCTCGGAAGCCGGATGGGAAACTGGTGTCTCTAAAGCATTTGAACGAGCCAGCCTCGTAGCTGGCTGAAATTTTTATGACTACCGTGGAGCGCGGTCAGCAGAAGTCGCCAATCGCGCTTAGGGCTAGGTCGGAGTCTGCGTCATAGACTTTAGAGCCATCTTCTCTTTAGCTGGACTGTAATTATACTTTTTATGATACCTCGAGTATGCTTATGCTTTTGCCACACTTGTATGAATTTGATCTTCCTTGTTATGTTTCTGCCTGTAAGGCTGTGTGCTGTTACTCGCCTAAGCCTTGTGATGAGTTTCTCATGAAACTTTTATGATGTTTGGAACAGAAACAGGCAGCATCTACTTCATCTGGCTCATCGCGACATCGCGCCCCTTGTCGATCTCGAGCTCAGGTGGCAAACGACGCCGCAGTAATGCGTTATATGAAGGCTCGAGTCGCAAAACTGGAGCAAGATTTGGGGAGTGCTCGGAGTGAGCTGGATAGGATGAGGGCGAGGCCTGCTCTACCCACTTAGCGAGAGGACTATGTGCTTGGCGAGATGGAGATCGTGAACAGACAACTCGAGTGTGAGCATGACTGCCCTGATCTCAAGAGTTCATAGTCTGTCCTTTTTTTGTTCACCCAACGTGCGTTGTTGTAGGTTTTGTTCCAGATTTCCAGGCGGAACAAGCTCGGGTAGATGAGCATTTGAACAATGCGACTGACGAACCCACGACTGGCCGTCAGCACTTTCACTTGGATAAGCACCGAGCACGCATACTCGCGACTCTACAGGATCGAGTGTGGCGGAGCACTATGCTGCTCGAATTATGCAGGTCGGCCTTCAGTCGCATCAACCAAATTCTTTTTTCGACAGGGCCGCAACCTCAAGGAATCCACGCGTTGCTCGGGCTTTTCCGGAGTGCCGGTCCCATTCGAGACTTTGTCACTCAGAAGCTTGTGGATGGAGCCAACGCAACGATGGCATATATCCGAAGCCAGCGTCCACATATGCAGCTACGTCCACCCGTTCCTGGATCGACTTTATCGCAGTCGCATCTTGATGATACAGTCGATTATGCGAGGGTGTTGGTTGATTGTTATCACGCTCAACTTATGGGTCTTGTTCTTCCAGTCAAGGACGAACCGGAAGATTCACTACTAGGAAAACCCTTATAGGTAGGTTGCATTCTGTGGCGCACCCTTAATTGGTGCGCCACAGAAATATATTTCTGTGGCGCACCAGGCTTGGTGCGCCACAGAAAGTCATATTTCTGTGGCGCACCAGGCCTGGTGCGCCACAGAAATGTGACTTTCTGTGGCGAACCTGTGGCGCACCAGGCCAGGTGCGCCACAGAAAGTCACATTTCTGTGGCGCACATGGCCAGGTGCGCCACAGAAAGGTATCCGGGGGGCGGGTTAAAATTTGAAAAAATAATTCTGTGGCGCACCTGACACGTGCGCCACAGAAAGTCACCTTTCTGTGGCGCACCTATTTTTTTCAAATCCCACCCCCCCTAGTGGATCGCCTTTTTTGTCTTGCAGGAAGTAAAAGAAAATTCAAAAAAATTCAAAAAATAAAATCCTTTGACATGTAGTTAGGTATGAGTGTCTAGTAGGTATATAAATTTTGAAATATGAATTTTGACCTTTTCTGCAACAAACAGGAAAAAAAACTTGTAACGGTCATAACTTTTGCATACGACGTCGAAATAACGCAAATAATATGTCAAAAAAATCGTGAGAAAAATCCGAGTTCGAATCCGCCTGGGTTTACCCGGTCAGCAATTCACAGATTCCTCAAATTCCAAAAGAAAAAAAGTTATTTCAAACAGACGATATTTCGCAGCAAAATCAAAAAAATTCTAAAAATTCTAAAAAGACACAGAAATGTATAACAAAGAAGATTGTTGACTTTTTTTTTTTGGTTTTTTTTTGGATTTTTTGGATTTTTTAGATTTTTTGAATTTTTTGATTTTTTGAAAAAATTTAAGTTTTTTGAATTTTTTGGATCTTTTGAAAATTTTGAATCTCCTTTTGAAAGTTTAGAAGTTTTTGAAAAATTTAAAATTTAAAAACACACGTTTATAACATATACATAACATATACACATACAAGACTTAAGAGGATTCATATGATATATATATCAATAAAAACTTGAGTAGCACAAGGGTAGGTGAATTGGGTGGAACTTAGAAGTTAAGCGTGCTAGGGTTGGAGCAATTTGAGGATGGGTGACCTAGCGGGAAGGTATCAGTTCAAAAAATTCAAAAAATCTGAAAATAATTCCAATAATTAGGATTTTTGATATTATTTCATATTTTGATTTTTCTGATTTTTTTGAAACTTTTTAATTTTTTTTGTAGTTTTTGAATTTTTTGAATTTTTTCAGAATTTTGTGGCCACCAGGATTTCTGTGGCGCACGCCCATGGTGCGCCACAGAAAAAAAAATTAGTGGCGACGATTCTGTGGCGCACACAGAAATTCTGGGGGTGCGCCACTGATAACCCTTTCCCTACTAGTGATTAAGCTTTTTCTGTATAGGGGACAGCCCCGAGTGTATCGAGTGGGGTTTATGAAAATAATGTATCTAGAACATGAATTCTACAGCCCCCGAGTGTTCGAGTGAGGTTGTGAATTTTTGCGATGTTTGGAGCTCCAACTCGTGTTTTTGAGCAACTTTTATGTATAGTTTTTATGACCCATCCCCGAGTATTCGAGTGCGGCTGGGGTATTATGTTTGAAGAAGGAGCGAAATCTCATGTTTTGAGGTAGCGCAGCCCCCGAGTAATCGGGTGAGGCTAAGGTTGTGCAAATAAGTTATGAGTAGTAAACAGGGAGAAATATGAGGAATCATTGACTATATTCCATTTTTGAATGTTAAGCTGCAGGCCGCGTCATTAAAAACCTTCCAGTCCCCGTAGGTACCCTGGTAAGGAAAAGAGCGCGTCTGAAACCTGCAGCCATCCGACATATGTGCCTATTACATTATGCGACTGAACAATCTAAGCATAGAAACGGCGCAGCTGCGCAACGTTCCAAGGATTATGCGAGAGTTCGCCTATCTTCGCGTGCTTCAGTCTGTATGCTCTACCACCAATGACCTCGGTGATGATGAAGGGTCCTTCCCATGGAGAAGCAAGTTTATGCACCTTCTTTTGCTTCAGTCGAAGTACGAAGTCACCAACCTCGAAGGATCTGGTACGCAGTCGACGGCTGTGTTAGTTGCGGAGGTCTTGCTGGTAGACAGCTGTGCGTGCTAGCGCCGTGTTGCGTGCTTCTTCGAGCAAGTCGACTGCATCTTCGAGTGCTTCATCGGCATCTTCTTCGTTGTATGCTTCGACTCTTGGTACATTGAATATTACGTCTGATGGCAGGATTGTCTCTGCGCCGTAGACCATGAAGAATGGGGTAAATTGTGTTGAGGCGTTGGGTGTTGTGCGTAGGCTCCATAGCACAGACGGGAGATCTTCGACCCAAGCACCCGCGGCCCTTTTGAGTGGCAGCAGGAGGCGTTTCTTGATTCCGCTCGTCACAAGTCCATTGGCCTTTTTGACTTGGCCATTAGATTGCGGGTGTGCCACAGATGCAAAATTGAGCGTGATATCTTGCTCTTTGCAGAAAGTTCGAACTCTTCAGCCGTGAAGTTTGTACCGTTATCAGTGATGATACTGCTTGGCACGCCGAAGCGGTATATGACGGATTTTATGAAATTGACTGCTGTAGTGGCAATCGAACTTGTGATAGGGACGGCTTCGATCCATTTGGTGAACTTGTCGACCGCCACCAGAAGGTAAGTATGCCTCCATGGGAGGATTTTTTGAGTGGCCTGACCATATCGAGCCCCCATTGGGCGAAGGTCCAGGCCAATGGTATTGTCTTCAACGCCGATGCGGGTGCGTGCGGATTTGTGGCGAATTTTTGACAGCCGATGCACCTTTTGACTATGTCCTCCGCGTCTTTGAGTGCTGTGGGCCAGTAGAAGCCTGCGCGAAAGGCTTTGGCTATGAGTGATCGACTGCTGGCATGATGCCCGCAGGTACCTGCATGAATATCACGAAGGATGGCTTGGCCATCTTCAAATGCTATGCATCGTTGGAACTTACCTGATACGCTGCGTTTGTATAGTTCGTCGTTGATGACAGTGTACGCTTTAGATTGTCGAGTGACGCGTCTTGACTCTGTTATGTCTTCAGGTACCTCGTCGCGGAGTATGTATGCGAGGAAAGGTTGAGTCCAGGTTGGCTCAATGAGGAGTACCTCGACTAGCGGGTCCTCTGTGCTAGGTGCTTTGCTCTTGGCTGGTGCGACTGACGCAGGAGATGTCCGCTTCTTCTTGATGGACCTGTGCTCGATGCGCTCGAGAAAGACACCAGGTGGAACTGGTGCTTTGGTCGCGCCAATGTTGGCTAGCTTATCTGCTTCTTCGTTGCTCTCACGCCCTATGTGGCTCAACTCGCAGCCTTCGATTGCATCGCATGCCTTCATTGTTTGCTGCACCACAAGATTCGAGTCACCATAGATCATCAGTCGAGTGCACCCGAGAGTTTTGGCCATCCGCATGCCATGGATCAGGGCCTCGTACTCGGCTTCATTATTGGATGGTAACTCAAATTCTATTTGCAGGATATAGCGAAGCTTGTCGCCTTTTGGTGATATGAGGATGACACCTGCGCCTGCGCCTTCGTTCTTCTTTGAGCCGTCAAAGTACATAGTCCATGAGTTGGACACATCTGGTGCTCCTGGCAACTGAGCTTCGATCCACTTGGTGTGGAAATCAGGTAAGACTTGTGCTTTGATGGCCTTCGGGTAATCATATTTGATATCTCGTGGTGCTAGCTCGATGAGCCATTTTGCGACTCGCCCAGTTGCATTGGGGTTTGTGAGGATGTCCCCGATCCCTGAGGTACTAACTACAGTGATCGGGTGCTCTGCAAAGTAGTGCGTCAGCTTCCTTGAGGACATGAACATGGCGTAAGCCAGCTTTTGATAGTGCGGGTACCGCTGCTTTGATATGGAGAGCACTTCACTCAAGTAATAGACTGGACGTTGTATGCTTTGGGTGTGTCCTCCTCCCTGCGTTCGACCACTAGTACGGTGCTCACCACCCTGTTAGTTGCGGAGACATATAGGTATAGTGCTCGCGTTCCCTTGGTGCGACGAGGATTGGAGGGCTTGTGAGGACTCGCTTGAGGTCCGTGAAGGCTGCTTTGGCTTCTGGTGTCCACTCGAATTTATCTGCTTTCTTCATCAGTCGATAGAATGGGAGCGCTTTTTCGCCTAGCTTGCTGATGAATCGACTGAGTGCTGCCACTCGACCCGCTAATTTTTGCACATCATGGAGCTTTGAAGGCCTTTGCATCGTCAAGATGGCCTGTATTTTCTCGGGTCTGCCTCGATTCCTCGAGCCGAGACTAGATACCCCAAGAGCTGCCCGGCTGGAACGCCGAAGGTGCACTTCTTCGGGTTGAGCTTGATGTGGAAGCGTTTGAGGTTTGCGAACGTCTCTCGCAAGTCATCGAGTAGTGTGTTTTCCTCCCTTGTTGTGATGACAATGTCATCTACGTAGACCTGGACGTTTCGCCCAATTTGCTTCTTGAGGCAGTCTTGCATCATGCGCTGGTAGGTTGCGCCTGCGTTCTTGAGCCCGAAAGGCATTGTTGTGTAGCAGTAGACCCCGAGTGGGGTTATGAACGCCGTTTTCTCTTCATCCTCTTCCTTCATCCTTATCTGGTGGTAACCCGAGTAAGCATCCAGGAAGGACAAGCGAGCGCACCCGGCGGTGGAGTCGACGATCTGGTCGATTCGAGGTAGTGGAAAGTGATCCTTTGGACAACATTTATTGAGTGCTGTGAAATCTACGCACATCCGAAGGATATCTGTGTGCTTCTTCTCTACGAGTACGGGGTTGGCCACCCATTGTGATTTCTTGATCTCTCTGATGAAACCTGCTGCGAGTAGCCTGTCGACTTCGGCTTCGACTGCGTTCTTTTTGGGCCGGATATGCGGCGCATTGTTTGCTTGACTGGTTTAGCATCTGGAAATAATTGGAGAGAGTGCTCGGCGAATTCCCTGGGAATACCTGGCATGTCAGCTGGACACCACGCAAATATATCCCAGTTCTCACGGAGGAATTCGACGAGCGCGCTTTCCTATGCGATAGGCAGACTCGACGAGACATTGACTGTCTTGGTCGGGTCAGTCGGGTGCACCTGATGCGATCTTGTGTCATTGGTGGCATTGAATGCTCTGTCGACTGCCACCTTCTTGTGCTCCGGCATAAGTGTTCGATCGTTGGAGACCGCCAGATCGGCGAGTGTTGCTTCCATGCCGAACATCTCAGAGATTTTGCTAAACTCTGGTCGCAAGAGTCAGACTTTTGGAAGTTCCCTTGACTGTGATTACTCCTTTTGGTCCAGGCATCTTTAGCTGGAGGTATGCGTAGTGTGGCACCGCCATGAATCGAGCGAACGTCGGGCGTCCAAGTATGGCATGTATTGTGACTTCCAGTCGACAACTTCGAATTCAATCGACTCTGTCCTGAAGTGGTTCTTGTCCCCGAACGTTACGTCGAGTTGTATGGTGCCTTCTGGGCTTATTGCTTTGCCTGGGACGATACCGTGAAAGGTATTTGAAGATCTTGGCAGGTTTTCGACTGACCTGTTCATTTTGCGGAGCGTATCTGCGAAGATGATGTTTATGCCGCTGCCACCATCCATGAAGACCTTGGACATGGCGTAGCTCCAATTTGTGCGTCGAGTACCAGAGCAGAGTGCCCTGGACGAACGACCGATGGGGGTGGTCCTCTCTGCTGAAGCTTATTGCAGTTTCGGATCCTTTCAAGAATTCAGTTACGGCAGGAGGTGACATGACTGCCATGTTTACTTGTCGAGTGCGAAGTTTTTGCTCCCTGTTGGAAGGGCGACCTTTCTGTATCATGTACATCTGCCCTTGGGGTGGAGGGTACTGAGGTTCGTCCACCCGAGGTACTTGTTGTATGGCACCCGCGATGTTGCCGCTGCTGCAGGCTGTGGTGGTGGTGGTGGTATCAGAACGGGTACATTGGCTGGCTGTGGCGCAGCTACGGGTGCGGTGTGGCTGCTGCCTTTCTGAGATTTATGTAATCAGTCGCCATTTGGTCGAATTCTCTGCAGTTTCTCATCGAGTGATTGGAGCGCAGTTTTCCGTCTTCCCCCTTGTACAGGTGGAATCTGCAATCAGCATCCATCTTTTCTTCGAATGATCGCTCGGATTGTGCGCCGGATCGTGACTTGCGCCAGTCTTTCCTTTGTAGCTATCACTGCGTTGGCCGCGGTCTCGACTGTCCCGGCGATCATCTCGACTGTCCCATCGATCATCTCGACTGTCGTCGATCTTCTGACCGTCGGTCGCTTCTGTCTTGGTCATTGCGGGGTGTGGAGAACCCAGCCGCCATGAATTCGGGTCTGTCGTCGTCGTAGTGACGTTTTGAACGCTTGCGCCTTCGGTCGTCTCTGTATGAGTCTCTGCGGCTTCGACTGCCACTTTCATGATTGTCACGGGGTGAGGACCCGCGTGTGGTGCGCGCCATGTCTTCTCCGTCTGCCCACTCAGTCGCGATCTCAAGAGGTTAGCCACAGAGGTTGGCTTTTGGCGACCAAGTGCTTCTTTGAAGTCTCGCCTGGCGAGGCCCATGACGAAAGCATCCATGGCCATATCTTCTGAAATTACTCCAACTGAGTTGCGTATCTCAGTCCATCGTCTGATGTATGACCTCAACGTTTCGTCTGACCGTTGAACGCAGGCTCGCAGCTCCTCGAACGTTTTTGGGCGCTCACATAGAGGCTCGAAGTTTTTGATGAAGTCCGTGCGGAAGTGATCCCACGAGTCGTATGTTGATGGAGGTAGGCCTTGAGCCAGTCGCGGGCTGTGCCTTCGAGCATGAGTCGTATGTATTGCATGGCTGTGGTGTTGTGCCTCGCTGGCAGGCGACAGCCAGCCTGTAGTCTTCCAGCCACCTGAAGGTTCCTGTCGACCCGTGTACTTGGGCTGTTCAGATGTAAGTTTGAACCCTTTGGGCATCCTTGTCTCGCGGACGCGTCGAGTGAAGCACAGAGCTCCGTGTGGCTCAGGCTCTCGATCAGAGTATGAGTCGCTACTGTAAGATCTGCGTGATCTGCTCCTGGACCTGCGTCGACGTGAGCCGCTTCTTTCCTTCGAGTGGTGGCGGCGACCACTGCGATTATGCTCTTCACGACGTGTGTCAACTAGGGCACGGTCTCGACTCCCACCTGGAGTTTTGAATTTGGCGTATGGCCTTCGCCGCTAAGGCGAGTGATTTGATCTGTTGGCGATGTAGTTTTGCATTGGGTCATCAGCTGGAGGCTTGATTGCCTCTAGGTATGCTGCAGCGGTAAAGAGAGCACCCGCAGCTGTTTTGGGTACTGGCACTCCCTCCTCGTCGTATGTCATGAAAGAGTTGCCTAGGTTGCTGGTGAGTGCCGCCCTCTCATCCGGTGAGAGATGTGACAGCCTTGATCTGGGCCTTGTGTCTGCTCGCCCGGTGGAGCTCAGTGAGAGCTGTCTTCTGCGCACACTCGATAAGCTAGCTGCTTTTTGCGTTCTTCGAGTGTTGCTCTATCTACTTCAGTCGAAGTGACTCCTGCCAGTTGAAGTACTGGAAGGTCAACATCTCCTCCCGTGTTGCGTCTGCTGGCATCATGGTGCACTCCTTGATAACTTTATCTGCTTTTGCTGCCATCTCAGCAGTAATTGTGAGATTTGTGACTCCGTCCGGCATAGTAACCATGCACGGGAACTCTGTAGGCCTGCGACTGGCCGCAGCATCAGATGATTCTGTGGCGAAGGCAACGTAAACCTGCTGGGGTATCACCCGAGGGTATGTGTATGTCTTCGAGTCTATCATGGACTCGACGTCGTCATCAAGGCTCATGTCAGAGTCGATATGACCATCGAGTGGTCCGTCTAGACGGATCTCGCTGTCGATGCCTTCATCGCCTATGCTCATCTCTGGCGTTGGCGAAGTTGTTATGAATCTCGAAGTCGAGGTTGTTGTTGGTGCAGATCTCGGAGTCGACGTAGTTGTCGATATGAGTTTTGGGCTCGTCGAAGTCACCGAGGGAGATCCCGCAGTCGAAACTATCCTCGAGTGGGAGATCGAGCTCGGGATCGTTTGTGCGGTATGCTGATTCGGCCTCCTCGCCTTGGAGTTCTTCAATGAGCTTGTTGATCTCTCGTGTGGACATGGTTGTTGCAGACGAGCAAGCTTGGGGATCGACGATGGTATGGACGCAGTTGATGGATCCGCAGTCGAAGGAGCCGCAACCGATGAATCTCGGGTACGGAAGTCGCGAGTTGGCGTGGATCTGTCAAGTCCTGCACACCAAGCTTGTTGACGAAAAAATTAAACGATCCAACGGTTAAACCCAAACCTGACTCGAGATCAGAGAAGGCCTCCTGAAATTCTGGCGAGTGTGGCTCGAAATCCATTAGAGGATCTGATGCGCTTTTTGCAGGTGAAGCTGGCGCGCTGCCGCTTGTCGAGTGAGTCGGCGAGTTGCCGTGTGCTGCCCGAGTCGGTGAGTTCTGGTTTGCTGATGCAGCCAGCGAGTTGCCGTTTGTAGATCCGATCGGCGAGTCGCCGTATTCCGATGGAACCGAAGAAACCGTGAGTCCAGCACTATTCTTTCCCACAGACGGCGCCAATTACTGACAAGTGTATACATCTCGGGTACCCTATCATGAGGGTACCTGGTGCACGTGCCGACTAAGGCCCAATAGCGAAGATCCTATTCGAAACACAAGACCAGAGGCCCAAGAAGATGGAGTATATTCCAAGATTAGTCATAGGCATAGTCGGTTTAGGCTTTCCTTACGTGTAAACTAGGTCGGTTATGAACTCTCGAGACCCAGCCTATTTAAAGGCTGGGAGGGGTGCCGATCTAGGACGAAGCCATACTCAAACCTCCAAAGCTCTAGCGAGATTGACATCTCGCCGGAGACTCCTTGTAACCGCATAATCTCACACGATCAATAACAAACAAGCAGAAAGTAGGGTCTTTACCTCCACCCGAGGGGCCTAAACCTGGGTAAATCTTTGCCTCTGCTTGTCAGCCGACGAAAACTACCAGTACTACCACGTTCTCTCCCCATAATCTCAACCATATGTCCTTAACCATGAGATTTGATGAGTGTACCCCTCGTCACATAGCAAAATTAATTTCTCCCTAGTGGCAACAGCACATCTACAGCCTTAGTTGTTTCTGTCAATAAATCGCAGGCTTCCAGAGGCATGAACCCACTATTTAGTATAAATACCCCCTCTTGCAGTCATTAGCATCTACTTGGCCAAATCATCTACTAACAACGGAGATCATGCAGGAACATGGATAAAACATGATAAAGATAGATGAACAAACTTGATCATAACTTCACAATTCATCGGATCCCAGCAAACACAACATATAGCATTACATAAAGATGATCTTGATCATGGTAGGCAGCTCACAAGATCTAAACATGATAGCACAAGGTGGAGAGACTACCAACTAGCTACTGCTATGAACTCGTAGTCCCGTGAAGAACTACTCACGCATCACTCTGGAGGCAGGCATGGTAATGTAGAGCCCTCCAGTGATATTTTCCCCTCCGGCAGAGTGCCAGGAAGAACTGCAGAAACCCTCCCGAACTAGGGTTGATGATGACGGTGGCGTCGAAACTTTTCGTGGATTTTCGCTCGGTTACTTAGGGTTTTCCGATAAGATGTGATTGATAGTTGAAAGGCATCGGAGGGCAGCCATGTGGGCCAGGCGGGCTGGTGGCGTGGGCCCACTTGGCCGCGCCGTGGGCCCGCCTACCTCCCTCGGCTGGCCTCGGCCTTCTCCTTCGGATTGCTGCTTCTCCTCGGTCCAGAATTAAATAAGTTAAATTGACGTCGAATTCTGAGGATATTTTCAGAATAGAAGTTCTGAAACAAAAAGACAGCATAAACAGGAACTGGTACTGTGGCATCTTGTTAATAGGTTAGTCACAGAAAATGAATAAAAATGATATAAAGTGTAAGACAAACATGTGGTAATCAATATATAACAGGAATGAAACATCAAAAATTTAGATACGTTTTGGATGAATCACTTATCGGGCCGTGGCATTCCCTCATCAACGGTTGAGGAAACCAAGATGTGGAATAAGCTGTGGAACATCAAGATACCAGGCAAGATGAAAATCTCTCTTTGGCTCTTCGCCCATGACTGCTTGCCTAGCGGTCACCAGCTGGTTCGACGACAAGTTTCAGCGTCAGATGTGTGCACTTACTGCAATGGGGAGGACATGGCTGAATGTAAACTATTCTTGTGCCTTACGCCGGGGAGGTCTGCCGTGCGGTTAAATCTGTGTTCCTGTCCATCTGCAAGGTCAAATATTCACAGGTTGTAAAATATGGGTCTTCTATTTCCTTTGTAAGAGCAGAGGACAAGCAACTGGTAATTTTGGCTGTGATGGTGTGGCATCTTTGGGAAGCACGCAATGGCATCTGCAATGGCGAGCGCATTAGACACCCTCACAGCCTAGCTGAGCAAATCGAGACATATATCGAGTTGATCTTGCCGCATCTCTTCAAACCATTGACCATCCCCAGACGTGAGACCTTGTCAATCCCAGGTTGGTCTCCGCAACCAGATGGTTCGTTTATCATTAATTTTGATGCAACTTTG
The DNA here is from genome assembly GCA_947311845.1 of Poa pratensis. Lineage (NCBI taxonomy): Eukaryota > Viridiplantae > Streptophyta > Magnoliopsida > Poales > Poaceae > Poa > Poa pratensis. The sequence continues at coordinate 6,523,911 of CAMZMU010000055.1, forward strand.
TTCTCCTCTTCATCTCGGATGGGTGTTGGCGTCGTAATCAGGTACCACAATAGTGATTTTTGGGCTGCTTGCAGCCTGTTAGTTGAGGTTGTGTTACGGCGCCACAAATCGCAGAAGCACTGGCCGTTCGGCATGCAGTCTCCATGCTCGAGATGAATGTTTGATCTTGGTATCTGACCGTCTCTCTGTAATCCAGCGGATTGATTCCAAGGCAATGGACCGTTTCTGGTTGGAGCGGTGATCGAGGATGTCAAACTTCTCGCAGCCACCCTGTCTTCGGTGACTTTTCGTCATGTTAATTAGTCGTAAAACTTGAGCACATACTTTAACTCATCGAGCTGAACTCTTTGGTAGCTCTAACCAGAGCCACCCTGTCTTCGGTGACTTTTCGTCATGTTAATTAGTCGTAAAACTTGAGCACATACTTTAACTCATCGAGCTGAACTCTTTGGTAGCTCTACTTTTATCACGATATTGCACCGGATTGCACCCGGGGCAAACTCTGTAATTATGTGATTTAATCAATGAAGTGCTGACATCTTAAAAAAAAACTTACTGGCTCGACATTCCCTCGCATACGTACGTACGTTGCCTGCCTACAAAAGACGCGCTCTCTCCTATTTTGGTAGCTCGGTCTTGTTCCTCTAACAGTCTTACTATCCAAAGAGACACTTAAACAGTGTAGGAACAATAGATGAGTAGTTGGAGGCCGTGAGCAACCGCCAATGTTCTGCGCGCGGCATGGTCCTCTCATCTAGGGAAACTTCAACAGGCCGACTCCGTATCCGATCCGTGCTGTGCCCGTGCTAGCTTTCATATATATATAAACGTGTAGTCGCGCAGGTACTTTGATCGCTACCCGAGTTCTATGACCAGCCGGCCCTGGACTCCACAGACACGCCATGGCAGCAGCACCGCCACCGTGGCCACACCACGCCTCGGCGACGACCGAGACTCAAGTCTGCTTTCGCGGGAAAGCGGCCATGAAGGTCAACCGCAAGCCGAGAGACGACACATGCTCCGTGCGCCTCCAGGGCGACCTAATCCTGTCCCACGGCTCGCGCAGGTTCGGACCAAACGGCTGGTTCACCGTCGACGTCGCCGATCCCGTGGTCACCAAGCTCGACGTCCGGGACAAAGTCTATCACCCCTCCGTCTTCCAGTGCATCGAGGTCTGCAGTGAGCTCATCCACAAAATGCTCGCCGAGGCGCCGGCGACCAACGGGTACGACCTCGCCACCCATAACTGGACGGATCCGACCTTCACGCCACATGACATAGCACTGGAGATCGTTCATGTCCTTGCCCGCGAGATCAAAGAGACCCCGTACTGGGCCGTCCGCCTGGGCTACGACGTAGTTATTGAGATACCCCAACTCTGGGTCTCCTCGGTCTACACCGAGCCCAAGGCGCTGATCCTCGCGTGCAGAGAGCCCGCCGCGGACACCGTGGCTGCCAGGATGTCGGCACGCAGAAGGAAGCGCCGCCTTGAGCGCGCCGGCGAGCTGTGTGCCATCTGTTTGTTGGACTTCTTGGAGGCTGATGAAGAGGAGGAGGCCGTCAGGCTGCCGTGCTCCCATCCATTTCACAGTGGGTGCATCAAGCCGTGGTTCCACCGGGCGTCGACGTGCCCGACCTGCCGCCGTGACATTATTCAGTGCTTTAGCTTTGTCAGATGAACCGTTCGTACATTATGTAAACGAAGATGAACGACTGCCAAAACGACAAGTTCATACATATCTTAGCCCAAGAGAACAGTTTCTAAATCTTTTGCTGAAAATAAACACAACACGTCATCGGATACACTAGCTGGCTAGGTGTGAACGTTTCATGAAATTTGAGTGGACGAATCCACTTGTAAATTGAGTGAGGGCATGTGAAGCACGCTGTCCTTAACCCTTTGATTGCAGAGACATTGTTGAACAAAGAACGGCTGAAAGAAACAATTCTGATGCGCACACAAATAACAACAACAACAACAAGACCGGAGGGGGGACTCCACACCGGCTTTGTCATTAAGGTAGAAGTGAGGACTCGAATCCGGGACCTGACCCTTATGCGCATATGCACGGCTACCACTAGTCCGCGGAAGAGTTCTCATGCGCACACAAATAGGGTGAGCTGACTACACGAGCTGGAACCACAACATGCGGCCAACTTCTGCGAATCATTTTGAGATTGGGAAACTTCCTTGATTCAACTTGCTGAGAATGGAGAAAAGTCCCGAAATTTTGGTTACCGGTCGGGAAATCTGGTTACCGACCGGTAAACGGATATCCCGAGCACCCCGTTAAATAGTCCTACCGACCAAAAAATCCCGATATTTTGGAATTTAACGAAAACCCTCGACAAATATTCATTCTGGAAACCAAAAACATGAATTTTTTGGTTTTTAAATTGGTCCAGTAACCGGTTGGGATTTGCCGGTAACCTCCAATCCCGACCCCCTTAGGAAAAGATTCTTACCATGAACCAAAACCTTGATTCAAACTTGTTGGGAATGTGGAGGGATGAAACAAATTGTCCCCCAACCATTTTAAAATCTGGAGCGTTTTTTTAAAGCTTTGGCCAAAGTGTTCTATAATGATACTACTACTTAAAGTATAGGTTCCACGAGTCTCCTGGAAAATTGAGACCATATTCTACCAAGTCAATTGGAAATTGCAACATTTTTGCAACTTTTGACCTTTTTAAACTCTCTTTATTTAATGTTAGGCTGTATAAATTCTTAATGCGTGTTTCTCTTCTGTCCTACTCAAATGATTTTTCTTTTGCGGGGAAAAGAGAACTTAATTAAACAACAGAGGGAGTACAATCATCGTTTATCGCCGCAGCGATATGTCCTACTCAAATGATTGTTCCTCCACTTCTCCATTTATTTGTACAATTCTCAGTTTCACACTCGTATTTTCATACTTCAGTATATTTTTATGGGACTTGACTTTTTTTAGCTACGTTCTCATTAGAAATCTATACACTCCCCTCGAGAGTAAAAAAAAAACAGCTCATATGTATAGACAATTAGGCCGACTGTACTTGGAGGTTGCACTGATGGGCCTTTACAGCCCAACTTCGAGTCCGATCCGTTTCCCTGTGCCCGTGCGCTCATAAACGTAGCCACGCCTCGATCGCTAGTTCACGCGAGTGTTTTCCGATCGCTACCGGTCTAGACTCTGCGTACAGATAGGGCGGCGTCAGCGGCTGCCATAGTGCCATGGGAGAGGTATTGCCACCGTGGCCGCACGCGGCGGCGGAAACGGCGACCCGCGTCCGTATCTGCGACAAAGAGACGATCAGCGCCATCCGGATCCAGAAGCCGAGCCGCTCTATGCGCATCCACGGCAATCTGATCCTGTCCCACGGAACGCGCAGAATCGGGCCACGGAGCTCGTCGGTCGACGTGACCCAACAAGTCGACGTAAAGCTCGACCACCGGGACGAGAACGTCCATCTCGCCGCCTTCACGTGCGTCGAGAACTGCAGCAACCTCATCCACGACATGCTAGCCACGGCGACGGCGACCGCAGAGTACGACCTCGCGGCCGCCGGCAACTGGGTGGATTCGACCCGTACGCCCCTTGACATAGCCACGCCGTTTGTTCAAACACGTTGGGCACGAATACGACGACGTCCCTGCAGATCTTGAGGTTGACGTCCACCTGCCGGAACTCTGGGTGGCCTTGGCCTACAGCGAGCCCAAGGCGCTGCTTCTCGCGTGCAAGGAGGACGCCACGGAGACCGAGGCTGCCGGAGCTCTTGCACGTGTCCGGAAGCGCTGCCGTGAGCCCGCCGGCGAGCTATGCCCCATCTGTCTGTTGGAGACTGAAGAGGAGACCGTCAGGCTGCCATGCTCACATCCCTTGCATTCCATGATAAGTGCATCACGACGTGGTTCCACAGCGTCTCGACTTGCCCGTCTCTTGCCGGTGTGATATCATGGAGTGCTTTAGCTGTGTCAGAGCCACGCCTCCCGAGATCAATTATGACTTGAGACGCGCTACCGTGTTTGATGACGAATCTGATGAAGATGTCCACCACGTAGATGTGTCGATGATGTAGAGCTTGTTTGGTGACGAACCTGGAGATAGCCGAAGGCGAACAATCCATAGGTTCTGAAATAAGTTTGTTTGGTGATGAATCTGGAGATGAAGCGCTTCTAGATAACGTAGCCGAAGGTGAACAATCCATAGCTTCCGAATTACCATTGTCCAATAACGAATATGAAGATAAACATTTCCTAGATGACGTAGCCGAAGGTGAACAATCCATTGCGCTGAGGCAAAAACAGGGTTCTCTTTGGGTGAAAATTTCTTTTCCCAATCTGAACTTATAACTGATGCACAAAACAACCTGCTAGAAGGTCCCTTTTCCGATGAAGAGGTGAAAAAGGATGTGTTTAGCTCCTACGCTGATGGAGCCCCTGGCCCAGATGGGCTGTCCTTCGTGTTTTACCAGAAGTTCTGGGAGGTGACTAAAGCAGATCTCATGGCCCATTTCCATGATTTCTATCTAGGGAAGTTGGAGCTCTTTAGGTTGAACTTTGCGGTCCTTACTTTGGTTCCAAAAGAGCCTGACACTATGTCAATGAAAAAGTTCAGACCCATCATTCTCCTAAACTGTGTTTTTTAAAATATTCACCAAAGTCCTCGCCACCAAATTGGAGCTTGTTATGTGTTAGAGTTATATTTATGATGACATTTGGCCTTTTGCATTCTAGCCTTTACTATGGCCTTTGGCCTTTTACATTCTAGCCTTTTGGCCTCTACATGTACATGTATATATCATGGTTTTGGCCTCCTAGTAATATCAAGTTGCTATTCATAACATGGTATCAGAGCACTAGGTATTTATAGTCTGGAACTTTACTTTACTTTCTAGTCTGGAACTTTAGCTGTACCTGGAAAACTCTGTAACTTTAGCTATTCATAACTATTTAATAGTTTCTAGTTTTGGCCTCATAGTAACATCAAGTTGCTATTCATAACTATGGACTTTACTTTCTAGTCTGGAACTTTAGCTGTACCTGCAAAACTCTGTAACAAACTCTGGTTTCATTGAGGCAAATGGAACTGGGGCTCCCCCCTGGAGGGGCCCTTTCGCTCTAAAAAACAATCCATTGCTTCTGAACTCCAATTGTTTGCCGACGAATTTGGAGGTGAATTGTTCCCGGATGACATAGTCGAAGGTGAATAATCGATAGCTTCGGAATTCCAACTGTCTGTTGACGGATCAGAAGTTGAAGTATTTCCAAATGATGTGGCCGAAGGTGAACAATTCATAACTTCTGAATTACAATTGCCTGGAGATGAAGCGCTCCTAGATGACGTACGTAGCCCAAGCTGAACAATCCATAGCTTCTGTATAGTTGCTTGGTGGCAAATCTGAAGATGAAATTTTCCTAGATCACATAGCCAAAGGTAATAAATTATATCTTCCAAAGTACAATTGTTTGGTGACAAACCAAAGATGAATCGTTCCTAGATGGCGCATAACCGAACAAGATGAGGGTCACATGGATTTCTTAGCCCAAGATGAGCAGTTTATAGTTCTCTATAGCCCAAGGTCATTAGTTCATTCATTAGGTTGCTGGTCACATAAACGAAGATGAGTAGACTAGAGCTAGGGTTTTCATGAAATTTGGGTGGAGAAATTTCCTATTTGGCAACTTTTGACCTTGTTTTTACCCTCGTTATTGTTGGGTGGTATAAAGTTTTACTGTATATTTCTCTTCTTCCCTACTCAAATGATTGTTCCTCCTCATCTCCTTATTTTTGTACAATTATTAGTTTCAAATTTGTATTAATGTCATAATCCTGTATTTTTTCCTACTTAGATAACTAGGCAGAGGCCTAGAAAGCCTGCAGACCAGAGTTTGAATCCTATCAGGAACGATTTTTTGGTATCTCACTCGGGTGGGATTCTTCCCTGGGTGCATGGGTCGCCTTTTTTTTATAATCCTGTATTTTTATATGGGTCTTGCCTCTTTTTTTAGCTACGTTCTCTTTTGAAATCTATACACTCCACTCGGAAGTAAAAAAACTCATACTCCTGAGGTGAGTGTATAGATTTCTCCGAGAATGCAGATGCGACGAGTATGTATAGACAATTAGGTCCACTGTAGTTGGAGGCTTGTTTGGTGACATGTCCAGCACGTAGCTTTGCACATAACCGAAACCGAACCAAAAAATCTAACTGTAACTAAATTTCGAGTTTTTATGGTTAGTGGTCAGGTATCAGTTAGAAAAACACCTAACCCAAAGGAACTTAGTTAATTTGGTTTAAAACCGAAATAATATTGTTAAACCGAAATAAACCGAATGGTTGAGCTGAGTACAGACTGGCACGTGCAGGCCCAGCCGAACTTAACGGGACATTATATACGATGTGGGATGCAAAGAATACACATAAGAAAGCTTGCCCCACTGGTTTGGAGTTTTGATACATCCACTATCCAGTTTTACTACTGTAGGTCAATGAGTTCGACCCCAAATTTTCACCAATTTTATTTTTGGCGGAAATTTCATTGTCCTTTTGTTTTTCACTCGGGCAACACATCCAGTTCGGTTGTATAAAATATATAAATGAAATATATGATCCTAAATTTTAGGTGGTATTCCAAAATTCGCGACAACTTTTGTAATTTGGTTATTACCGAAACCGAACCAAAATTAAATGGTTATTACCGAAACCTAACCGTATTTTTGTACAAAACCATATTTACCAAAGTATTGAAACCCTATTTACCGCATAACCGTATAAACCTAACCAAATTAACCATTTTAACCGAACGCCCAGCCTTTACCAGCACGTAGATGCTTCGTTCATGTGGAACTTGTTTGGTGACGAATCGAAGATGAACTTGGAGATGAAACGCTCCTAGATGACGTAGCCAAAGGTGGGCAATCCATAGCTTTCAAATTACAATTGTTTGGTGGTGAATCTAGAGATGGAGTGCTCCTAGATGACGTAGCCAAAGCTGAACAATCCATAAGTTCCGAATTACAATTTTTTGGTGGCAAATCTGAAGATAAAAGTTCCTTAGATGTCGACATAGCCAAAGGTTAAGAATCATATCTTCCGAAGTATAATTTTTTAGTGACGATCGAATCCTAAGATGAATCGTTCCTAGATAATGTAACTGAAGAAGACGAAGACAAGCAGTTTGTAGGTTTTTGTAGCCCGGGATCAGTAGTTGATTTGGTTGTTGATCACATAGCCAAACATGAGTGGAGCACGTCATTCAATGGAATGGATGAGGCCTGGGATTTTCATAAAACTTGGGTGGAGAAGTATTCAATTGTAGAATTTAATTTGTAAACTGAGTGGAGACTCCGTCCATGTCCTTATCAACCCTCGCGATACCCATGTCCTTATCTAGCCTGAACGCCCCACCCTCAAAGATGCCGAACCGGCGTTTCAATATTTGGTGAGATCCGGACAACATTTAAGTGGCGTGGGTGGAGATTCCCTGCATTAGTCATTAGGTTGAGGTCTCCAAGCTATTCAATTGTTTATGGACACATGTTTGGTACTGTACATTGTACGATCGTTTTCCATGGCAATGTGCTTACATGCACATGGCTAGTATATTTGCACCTACCGATGCCTTTGTCCGAACTCAACCATTTTTAACTCAACATAGAAGAAGCATCTATCATCATTGTTTTGTTCTGTACTTAATGTCCAAGACAAGCATCCTGTTATTACTTGTCTACATCATGAACACATTACATTTTATTGCTAGACATCACATCGCTTTCTGCATTGAACTTATATCTTCCTGTGGCGGTTTGGATGCTTGTAGAGGCTTAAACTACCAATAGCTGCCAAAAGTGGTTAAGTGCATATTTCAACTTACTCGTTCTTTAGCCCGCAACTTTAAGAGCAGTTTTTTCATATTAGTACCTGATGAGCTAGTAGACATCATGGATAGTATTTTTTTTTACCAATCTTGTTCTTGATTACTACCTGTAATTAGCTTTGTTCCTTTTTGACAAAATGTGTTTTTTTAGAAGCCACTGTTTACATATTTGCTACGTACCATTTGGGCCCAACTCTTATATAATAACATAAAAGGTGAGGTTTCTGATTGGCTAGGCTATCAAACTAATAACATAGCAAATGGTACGTACCAGGGCTCTGATAGTCTTACATAAGTATCATCTATATTTGTTTCCAAATAGACCAGCAGATTAAGATCACCAAAGTATCGAACTTCTGTCATTCCTTTTTCTGAAAATGTTGCCGTTCCCTTAGCCACCAAGGCGCAAGGAGATCCGTTGGCGCCGGAACTTTTTTTTTTGAGAGTACGCAAAATGCGTACCTTATTTATATACTCCCTCCGTCTCTTTATACAAGGCGTGTAAGCAGGTTTGCACGAAAATTAGCGTGGGCTAATTTGGACCCTTCTACCCCTGCCTCTATTGATTAGCGATGGAGGGTTGGAAGAAAACAAACGAAATTATAGCGATTTGATCGATTGCAATAATAATGACATGGATACGGAGCCATCCCGCTCCAGACTTGCCTCCCACCAAGGGACAAGTGATTCCCGCCCAGGAGCCTCGCGCCTTCATAGCCTTGCATGCGGTGGTGGGCTGGTGAAATTGAGTCCTACCTGTGAGACTGCAATGTGATGTAGATTTAGTCGAACAAGCACGTGAGTTCGTGAACACAGAGTAGTCTGTCCAGCTACCTTGCTTTTTCCCAATTTTTGTGTGTTCTGAATTTGTAATGTTCAAAACTTCCTTCTGTTTCTTAACGTGAGTTTGTGAACACGGAGTAACTTGAATTTATACTCTTCTTACTCGTACATGAAGCTAGCTACAAGTGCATTACTGTAGTCTACTTCGGCCAAATATAATCAAGCAGTACGTAATGCCAAAATCACACAGCCTTAGTCAAACATAACTGAAGTTCGACTACTACATGAACAAATCAAAACACATGAATTTAAGGACGGTACGATGGCAGCAAAATGCTCAGAGTGTCCTTCACCACCTGCAACTCCCCTTGGTCTAGCTCGACTCCGAAATTTGGTTTAATTTTGTCGCCTTCATCTTCTTAGGCATCAACATGCTCTTCGTCTTCCTCCTCTTGATTGTATTGGGACGCAGCTATGCCAGCTTCAACCTCACGCTGAATATCTTCAAGTGATTCTGGAGGCTGGCTCTCTCCCGCAAGGATGTTATACGAATCGTCGACGTCAGAAATTTCTTGGGAATCTGGGATCTCGGTCTCTTCAGCGTATGTGTCCGGCACATACCAAGGTTGTTGCTCGACTGATTCTGGGATCATGTACGCACGGTTAACATCCACAGCTTGGACGCCGACGTCCTTGTTCGCGTCCACCGTCTGCAGTTCCGAGTCGCCGACGTGTGCTCCAGCGTAGCCCTTGGCTGCTCTGACCCTGCAGGTGGTAGAGCAACCATGTACGCCATAGCACGGTGCCGGCAAGAGAGCGGCGCCGGCGTGCTCGCCTGTTGTGTCGTCGTCGCTGAAATACTCGGCGAGCTCGTCGTCCTTTAGAAGCGCGAGCAAGTCCGACGGCGCTTGGTTAGCCATGGAGATGAGATGTGCTTTGGAGTTTCGGTAGTTTTCCAGGTTGGGGATGAATCAATTAGCAATCTCACCTCGTAAAGAAACTATCGCCAGAGTAATTTGCGGAGAGAAACGATCGGAAAGGCTGCATGCAGGCAGGGGTAGACTTGGAAGAAACATCACAAAAACTGCTTACGCGCCTTGTATTATGGGAAAAGCTACAGCTGCTTAGACGCCTTATAAAAAGAGACGGAGGGAGTAGAAGAAAAGAGAGAACAAATCCAAGTACAACTCATGACAGTATCCGTTGACATCAATGTCTGTCAGAGAAAACCCCACTCCACTCCACACACCTAAAACACTAATGGACTACTCTCACAAACGAGTTACTCCCTCCTAAGCCAGCTTTTCTCCACAGTTCCCACTCCGCAATGATCTGGTCAGTCAATCCCAGCACAGTGAATTGTCCTCAGCTGTTCTGAAAGGAACTTGCATTCCTTTGCTTCCAAAGGCGCCAAGATGTCAGAATGACTAGGGTATCAAATCCCCTCCGCTCCTTCTTGGTAATTCCTCTGCGCTCGCGAAACCACCATGACTGTAACGTGTCCGTGAGCTGAGGCAAACCAATCTCGATCCACAGACGTTGGAAGGTCTCGAACAAAACTTGTCGAGAGTAGACACAACCCACCAAAATATGGCTAACAGAATCCACCTCTTGCAAGCACGTGTAACACGGAGAGACCTCATCTTGCAAACCATGTCTCACTCTGCGATCCGATGTCCAAAGCCTGAATTGTAGTGCCAGCCAGGTGAAAATACGGCACTTCAGTGGCGCCCAACTCCTCCATTTGCAACTAGCTCCTTCCATCCTGCCGGAACTTGAACTCCGATTCCTTCTCGATGGAAACATTTGTACCAAGTCTCTCTTGCGAACACGCATTGGACGAGGACGTGTTCAATCGTATCATCCTCATTGCGGCTCCGGACTCATGTGTGATGACGGGAGAATGGGAAAAATATGCACATTATTCAAATGGGTTATACATATTGTACAAGTTCTAATTGGGCTAGATTTTCTCTAGAAATAAACTAGACCATCTTATCTTTCATATGATTTAATCTCCACCGTTGATGTGTCACCTGTACCACCAACCCACTTTTCACATCAACGTTTCAAATAGCCGGTTACAGTGTAAGCGGTTTCAGCAAGTTGGTACTAACTAAAATTTACGTACACTTGTCCGCTATATCCCCATTTAGCTCCCTCTTTAACCTCGCTATGCGTGTTTTGGAGTTCTGCAGCTCTTTAAAACATTGCTTAGACACTAGTACAGAACGACACATCGGCAACGGAGCAAAACCTTCTATGGCAATGGACAAAGCATCCGTTGCCCCGCTTCCGATGCTGATGTGAGAGCAGCTCATCTGCAACGGTTGTTTTGTCTGTTTCCTTTGTGGGTCATATATATTAAAAAACATTGCGGCAACCGGTCACCACCGGTAGCGGAAGCGGTCAGTTGACTTTACTGTCTTTTAAAAGATAAATCAAGATAGCATGAAGAGGAATAGATTTGATGCTTTGAACAATGAAGCCGAAGGCTTTTACATGCTTGAGGGTGAAACTCATGAAGAGATGTATGGAAGACTCAAGACTCTTGTCCAAGCCTTTTATAATGTTGGGGCAAAGTATGTGGATGATGCTTGGGTCAAAAGGAAGTATGTGAATGCTCTCATGCCCTTCGAGCCCGTTGACTTGAAGGCCATACAAGGAAGACACAACTAACTTGAAATGACCTCTAATGAAGTTATGCAAGAGATGCAAGCCTCCAAGGTTGCCACCAAAAATGCTCTAGACAACCGTGCCAGGGCCATGAAAATGAAACAAGCTTCTTCACTTGCTTTGAAGGACAAAGTGATGTGCGTAGATGATAGTGTGGAAGTTGAAGCTTGCCCAAGCATCATTCTTCCCGATGATTTCGAACAAGCCTACCATGATCACGTGGCTCTTGCCACAAGAACTTTTTGGCGTGATCCGGCCAAGGCAAAGGCTCAACTTGATCTAAGAAACAATCCAAGTGGAAATAAAGAGTTTGCTATAAGGACAAAGACTTGTTACAATTGTCATGACAAGCATCACTTCATCAAATATTGTCCTTATGAGAATAGAGAACAACATGGTGAAAGGCTTGTCCCAAAGGATCAATCAAAGGTGATACAAAAGAAGCCTTTTGTCAAGAGGAAACCATTCTTCAAGAAAGCGCCAAGAATTATGTTGATGACTCAAGAAGAGTATCCTTCTGATGATTCCGAAGAAGAAGATGAACCCACTCGTGAGGTGGCCGCTTTGGCCATAGTCTGTGGGCCACTCGTCGTGTGGGTCAGTGGATGTTGTTTTCGTGGAACACACTGAGCTTGCAGAACATACTCTGCTCTCTTAAGACGGTGCATCTACCTCGGCACAGTGGGCTCTCTGAAACAGTACATCTACCTGATGTCCACATATCCGAGAGACTGACAGTGAGTCACAGCGGATGTACATGAAAATACTAGCTCCCTGAGACAACAGTGAAGTAAAACGTGGATTCTCTCACGGTCTTAGCACAAGGGCCAGGCAAAGCAATTTCAGTTTTACAACAACACTCGATCTCTTACAAAGCGTTCTTCCCTACACATATATGACAACAGGTGGTACAGTTGGAAGATCATGTCAGCCACTATAAGATCAACAGCTTAGCTCAGTTTCTAAGGCTCCGATCACGGTAATTGCACGTACGCATCAGCTACTGCTGTCCTTAATTCTTCAGAGCCAGAGGGGCGCCGGCCTGGCGGGGGAGCGGCACGAAATGGCCGCCGAGGTGCAGCGACATAATCATGCATGCCCACGCCATGCTTTGCCTAATTTGACGACTTCGAAATATGCTTCACACTTGTTGAACAGCTTCAGGAATGTGTGCTTCAAATTCGATCCAATTCACAAATTAAACTTGCTGATTTGATCAGGGAAGTTAAAAAGAATTTCTGCCAAGCTGGACGGCTGACAGAGATGATGAACGGATCAACTAATGGCGGCAATGGCAGCCACGGCCACAGCCTGAGCCTGACTTATGGTCCGAAGAAAGCGAGACAGGCACATCCTTGATGTACAGCGAAACCGACAGGGTGATGGCCGCCGCGATCGAGATAGCTCCGGAGACGTGGACGCGCCGGCAGAACTCTCCGGCCGTCTTGCAGACGCCTCCGGTGGTGGACCTCCGGCCGCAGGAGCCGAAGTCGTCCACCGCGAATGACAGCGCCGACGACGAGTAGAGGAGCACCTGCGCGGCCGTGTCGACGAGCTGGGCCAGCGACTCGGCCGCCTTGCTCTCCTGCTCCCTGCGCACCGTCGTCAGGTACACCGCCAGCGCCTGCAGAGCTGCGGATATCAGGTTGGCGGCCAGGGAATACCTCAAGGAGCTGTAGTCGCTGTAGGAGACCGTGCTCGCCGGGGCGGGGCTCCCGGCGGCGGCTGAGGCCGAGGCTGTTGCCATCGTGACTGTGGACGCCACCGACAGCGCCACCGTGACTACACGGAGCACGAGGCTGGCGCCGCTGGCCGCGTTCGACCTGCCGAACTTGTCACGAGCCATGGGAAGGAAGGAGTACCTCAGTTCTGACTCGAGACCAAGTACAAGCATAATAGCATATGCATGAGCAAGACTAACTAGACAAACAGCCTCTCATTATGAGTATTTTGTTGTTTTCCCTCCGGAGCTCATATACCCCCTGCCCAATAAAATCGAAGAAATAGTAAAAAGAAAATCAAAATATTATGAAACAATTATTGACGAACATATACATTTTGTTCTATATACGTGCAGAATTTCATGGTGACACTTGTGCTATTCTATGAAAAAAGACAAATCTGTGATCAAAATGAGATTTTATTGATTTTTTAATAGAGTATCACACATGTCATTTCATCACGAAACTTTATAATTATTTAGAACACTTATATATGTTCGTCACCATTTTTTCTAATGCTTCACTATTTTTTATTCATTCAGGAGCAGGTGAGCTCGGGAGCCAAAACTCTTTCCTCTTTTGTTGCATTGTTTTTGCAATGATTTAGGATGATGGTAGTTAGATACATTACTTTTTTTGGTAGTTTAGGATGATGGTAATGCCGCTTGGCCCGTCTTCATCTCCCTTGCTAGATGGGTACTTGGGCAGTTTCAGTTGCACTGCGCAACTGTCCTTTGCGGGATGCAACGATTTTTATGTAGATTGGAGTGGACTCCACTTGTGCCGGCAAGCATAGTGGACGTCTAGATAACAAGTACAAATAGTACTGCAACATACCGACTGTCAAGCGAGCTGAATATAGGTTGGCGGAGGCTTTCGGTGAGTTGTCAACGGACTTGATCTCAAAGAATGGCAACGAGAAGGATGTGCAAGAGAAAATGAAGTCTTACCTGTGGATGTACAAGAAGCCTATTACACCGACGGCGATCCATACAGTTTGTGAGTTAGTAGAGGTCAATGTTGAATTACTTTTCTATGTGGTTAGGCGCGTGACGAGGGGTTAACTCATCAAATCCCATGGTTAAGGACCTAGGGTTGAGATTATGGGGAGAGAACGTGATAGTACTGGTAGTTTCGTCGGCTGACAAGCAGAGGCAAAGATTTACCCAGGTTCAGGCCTCCGGAGAGTAACACCATACTTCCTGCCTGTCTGGTACTGATCGTGTGAGATTATGCGATTACAGGGAGGATCTGGCGAGATGTCGATCTCGCTAGGGCTTTTGGTGGTGTGAGGATTGCTTGTCTAGGATCGGCGGCCCTCCCAGCCTTTATATAATAGGCTGGGTCTCGGGAGTTTGCAACCGACCCTGTTTACATGTAAGGAAAGTCTAAACCGACTATGCCTATGTCTAAACTTGGAGGGTACTCCATCTTGTTCGGCCTTTTCATCACGGGTTTCAAGTAGGCTCTTCGCTATTGGGACTTAGTCGTTACGTGCACCAGGTACCCTCATAGTGGGGTACCTGAGATGTATATCCTTGTCAGCGCGAGTACTCATCCTTTTGCCGGAGGGCTCTTGAGGTGGTGAAGTCTGTCTTGGTTGGGTATGAGGTGTTTCCGATGGTCGTGGGCCTAGGGACCCTTATATCCGGCTCAGGACGATGTGGCTAATTGCTGGTTGGATATGTGAGTTTCGTCGGTTTTCCTTAATTAACCGTGTCTTTTTTGGTTTTTGAGTCCGGTTTCCCTTATTAATTGGATCAACTCTCTTCTTCTTAATGCAATGTGGAACCTCTTCGCCCTCTGACGAGGTCTCGTTAAAAAGAGATGATGGTAGGTATAGATTTTCCGGTAGTTAGATACTTATACTAGTTAAGAAAAAATAAACCCTACCCTCCGTTCCTCTCCCATGTGTCCATCCGACATTCGACGGGTCCTCGCCTCCTATAATTGACGCTCCAACGGTGGGACGGGGTGGGGAACTCGGATTTGCGGTCGACTCTATACTTAGGGCCCAAAATTTAGGGTCAATTGACAATGACACTATGGTCGCGATGTGCAGAACAAGAATAAGATCTTCTGTTCTCTCCATCCACCTCGTTAGCGGCGATCTCGCCGGTGGCGTTGAGGAGGACGGGGAACCGTCGGGTCACTATTCCCATGGAGCGGTGGATTGTCTACGTGTGTTGCAAGTTTGGTGTTAGAAGATTCAGACCGATTCAAGAATTCAGTGACAATGACTTCACCTCTGTGGCTCTGGTCCTTATATTAGGGTCCCATGCATGAATGCTTCATGTCTGTCATCAAGAAAGTCAGACTGGGTCCGGTCGTGGAGCGACGATAATGGCGCGTCGCGGCGGCTCGCTCTAGCGACAATAGTGTTCGTCACGTGCTCCAAAAAAGCTCGATTTCCGGCTACGACGGGGTGGCCTCCTTGAGTCCAGTTTCTACTAGACACTGTTGCTTTTGCTTGGGTGTGAGTAAGTGCATGTGCACGCATTTGACTTACATGCACAATTATATGGAGTTCGATCCATTGACTTAGTCTCGGTGTTCTATATTCCGGTTAGTTGGGCTGACTGATTGATCACACCCTTAGCAAAGAAAATCACTTGTTATTTGTTAAGCATCTCGTTGTCTAGCTGATTGAGAATTTGGGGTACTACGACTGATTGCATGATCAGTTTGTGTATTTTTTAGTCTCATATACACGAATGATTAGCACGGGTAGTTCTTATCCCAACATCAAGACGAATAGATTTGTATATTTTTATGATGAACGCTGGTTAATCGATAAGGTTGCTATGTAGGTTTAAAAAAAAACCTTCATGTGAGGTGTTCTTGCTCGAATTTAACAGATTTTGCTCCAGATTCTGCAATCTTCAAATGTAGTTGCAGCAGCGTCGTTCTGGTTTTATCTTTGATTCTATAAAAACTTTGATTCTCTCACTATAAGTCTACTGATTGGAGGTGTATCATCGACAAATAGATTGTTTATAACTTGAACTACATGTTCTTCAATAATTATCCAATTATGCAATGTCAATTCATTACAGGCTGCATTGTGTGACTTCTAGCAGAAGTTGGTGGGGATAAATAATTCGGAGCTCTTTGACCAGAATATTTTATAGTACGATTAGACATGTTTTGATTAATATAGCCAGTACGCTTGTATGCCCATGTCTGCAACACTAATTAAAACGCAACTAGTATTTTTTTTGACAATATTAAAATGCAGTTGGTATTTTTAGACCGTGTTTAGTAGGATGTAATAGGAGATTGGGATTGGAGATGATTTGGTGAAACCCTTCTTTTCACCCAATCCTTTCAAATCATTAAAGATAGTATTTTATCTTAATCCACCGATATGATGGAGTGTTTCTAGTCTACACAAAACGACGAGGATTGTGGGGATATTTTGGGATTATTACATCCAAAACTGGCATACATAACGAATTATTGGGAACTTACTGGATCCTAGACAATCTCCTCCAATCTCCTTGAATACAATTCAAATACACTAGGGCTAAACAAGTTCTTAAGGAAAAAAATGCAAGTACTAAATAACGCTTCGTAGCTACCGGTAGTTCAATCCAAGGAACGTGATAACATTCCGGCGTCATCGTTCGTCCCACCCTGCACGCGTTCTTTCTCCTGGACGCCCGGTTGAATAGAGACCACTTTCAATGCTTGGTTCTTAGCACTGTATTATAGACAAACTGTTGATATGACACTGTAGTTAAAACTGAAATAGAACAATCTTGTATTTTAGCCTTAATCGAAATGATCGAACTAGAGTAGTGGTCCGACCGAAATAAATTAGAAATGGAGCCACTACCGATTTGCGGTTTGTTATTACAAATGGACCGGACAACAAAGTGAACTAGAAAATTTCAGGTCGAAACGACGGTTTCACCCAATTTTACCGTATTTTCGTTCTGAACAATAGGACGTTCTGACGGGTGATGTGAACTAGAAAGTTTCAGGTTGAAATGTTGGTTTCGCCTAATTTTATCGTTCTTTCGTTCGGTTTTGCCTGATTATACCCTTTTTTGTTTCGAACCATCAAATGTTTGAGTGGAGTTTTCGCTAATTAGATACATTTATTGTTGCCTACTGTAGGCTCATTTAGCTTCGCTTTAGAACCTCTATAGTTGTTTTGGACGGCGGACGGTATTTGTTTAGCCCTCTATTTACCACATTGGTATTCTGCCATCCTTGATAGCACCAAAATTTATGTGGTAAAAGGATTCAGAACTAGCTGCGGGATTGAGGTCGCTACTTCTTTCAAACAGCGTGCTAACTAACTGACCTGTACTAGTTTGGTGTTTGAATCTTTTATTATTTTCTACCACACCAGTAAAAATATTCTTATTTCTCAATTACTGGTTCAACTATTGAACCGATGAATCGACTCTCTAGCCGGTTCTGATCCCGTAGATGTGCAGAGAGAGCTTCTAGAACTTCCCCCAGTTTGTCCATACAATCCAGGCCAACACGATGAACATAGTGACGGGATCGGATAATAATTATCCGCCGACAATAACCAACATAGAATCCCTGACTTGGGATTGGCCTAAGAGCTTAAAAAAACACTGGATTCATGACCCATTACACTCGACGTAAATCAATTCATAAACTACCCTATGTATTCAGAAGATAGCTAAAAAGGATTCGCAAAATTAAAAAAAGATAGCTAAAAAGTAATTGGAATATGACAGTTTTGTTGTTGTAGCTGAAACTACAAATCCAACTGACAACCACCACGTACGCATATTAAAGAGGAGAGAAATACACCCAGACATAATAGACCAGTGGATAGAACATGGGAGGTGAGTCCGGCAAGCCAGGCGCGTCGGAGGCGGCGAGCCTCGTGTTCCGCATCGCAACGATGGGGCTGTCGCTGGCATCGGCGATCATGACGGCGGCCTCGACGCAGTGCGTCCAGGGCGGTGCCACTGTCTCGTACACCGACTACAACTCCTTCAAGTAAGTCACTATATACGAGCTCCACTATATATGCTTCTCCATAGACCGTGCATGTGGCATGGTCGAGTCAAAGTAGGTTTCTTGATGCAGGTACTCGGCGCTGGCCGACCTGCTGTCCGCGGTGCTGCAGGGCGTGGCGATCTACCTGGAGGTGGTGAAGAAAGAGAAGGCGGCCAAGACGGTGGAGCTCATCGACAAGCTCCTGCAGGCGCTGACGTCCACGTCGGCGGCGCTGCTCTTCGCCGTGGACGACATCACCTCCTGCGGCGTGGGGCGCCGGCGCAGCAGCAGCCGCCTCTGCACCCAAGCCGGCAGGTTCTGCGGGCAGATCCGAGTGTCGTCGGCCTTCTCCCTCGCCGCCGCTGCTTCCGTCTCCGTCTCCGTCTACGCCAGGCACGTCCCCATGAGTGTTACGATTACGCCAAAGGTCCCGCGCCCAGTCGTGAAATTTCCAACGGACGTTGAATCGGAATCGACGGTTAGGCCAACGGATCCGCCCCGGCCAAAGGTCCCGCGCCCAGTCGTGAAAATTCCAACGGACGTTGAATCGGAATCGACGGTTAGGCCAACGGCTCCGCCCCGGCCTACTACTGGAACCCAGAGTGAAGGAAAAGTAGAGGTCTGCACACAACGTACAGCGACGGAGCCGCGGTCATGCTGTGCACACGGCTGCCAGAACCACACAGCGACGGAGCCGCCGCCGGAGATGCCGCGGCCATGCTGTGCACACGGCTGCCAGAACCACGGTGGAGCTGTGAACACGGCCGGGCACGCTGAGCCAGAGCGAGAGCCATGTATACAAGTTCAAGTACATGGAAGCGTTCCTGCTGGGCAAACAACCCAGCCGCATGAGATCCATTCATGTGAGCCGCAAAGGCTAACTTTCTACAGATCATCTTGATGTGCCAGTAAGGGATATCGAATCTGCTTTTATCTCTAGCTGGATGTACGTAGAAGATCGGTCTACTTCAAGGCTATTGTGTATTGGTTGGTTGGCGACAACCTTGTTAGTTGGGGGATCCACATCAAACGCGGAATACATCAATGCCGGCAGTATTATGTGAGTTAATTTGCTTGAGGATAATGCTAACGGAACTACACTTATTGTGAGGGGAAATCACAAGAAAAAGAGCACCATGTTTAAAGGTATGCTCCGCTCGCTTTCTAGGTGGCAAGTGTCGCATCTCCTTCTCCACGCGTTATCTCCTTGCAAGTGTCGCCTCGTCTGCATGCTCGCTAAGTGTTGTAAGGAGAATAAAAATAGGATAAAAATGAGTGAAACATATACCGGAGTGTCAGAGTGTGGGAAATGCGTTTTTCTTTTTTTTCAAAACCAAATTTTCAAAATGAAATGACTTTTAAACCGTTCATCCGAGTTACCAACGGTTTTCACTCTTGAGCTCCTTTCGTTTAAAACGACGGGATGTGCCAAGCACCAAGGTACTCTGGGTCTGGGAGCACTTATCGGAGCAGACTAGGGGCATAGTCAAGCCCCATCCTAATTTTCGTAGATTTCTTAGTGCGACGGGTGGGGAGACGGATATGATTTCGAGATACTTGGGAGCCCCGATCTGAGCAGACCGGGCCATGGTCTATGACTTGTCTGGATGCTTTGGTTAACACAATGGCCGGCGAGATGGATATGATTCTCAAACTTTGATTAAGGATGTACCAAAACATGTGACGACCGATCTGACAGTCGTTCCGATCCTGTTTGATCACATATCACTAGTACAGAACAACACATCGGAAACGGGCAAAAAACCCCATCGGCAACGGAGAAAGGGTCCGTGTCCCCGACCCCGTGACTGATGTGAAGGCTCTCATGACAACGGTGGTGCACATACTCCGTTTCTGATGTGTCGGAACATCAGAAACGGATATTCTGTTTCTGCTCGTTTGCATTGAGGTTTTTTCATAAGCCTAGAGCAGGAATAGTTTTGCCACTGGACATTTAAAATTTCACAGCAGAGTCACAAAAATGCTAACAAATTCATTCATAAGGTATAACAAATGTCACCGATATATTGCATCACAAGACAACCAATTACTTATCTTCATTGTCATGCCTCTCTAAATCTATCATTGACATGTCTAGCTAAATCTATCTATGTCATGCCTCACTAAACTTATCCTTGTCATTTCTAACTTAATTTATCTTCATGATTTGCTATTACATATGCCTTATAACTTTGCCAAGTTCATGAATTAAATCTTCTTCTTGGACGGTGTCACCGAAATATAATCAACTCGCCGCTTTGTCCCCGACCTTGTATTTAGCTCATTTAAATGAGCTTAACGGATCAGCACCATGCTCTGCACATAGTGCAATAAGCGAGTGTTGATGTACTGAAGGTGCCTCTTTTGTAAAGTGGTCACTGAAATGCAAAGAGAGAATATATGACTCCATGTTAGCTCACTATACATCTAGCATAAAGGACATACAACACAAAAGGATGCATAAGACAGAATAACAAACTTACAAATCCATTGCATAGTTGTTGTGTACCAACAATTATGCCCGGACGACAAGAGCACCTTGACTATGGACCCGGCTTTTTTATATAGTGTCACCGAAATGTACATCTGTTTTGCAAAGGAGTTAAGTCAGCCATGAGTTTCATACACTACCGATTTGTGCTAGTTCTGTTCTTTTCAGGCGACACTACAAACGGATCAGAGGGAGTCATGTTTTAACTAGTCCTATGGAAGAAAACCTAAACAGAACAATGACAACAACCCTAGTTCATCGGCACGACGGCCGGTCACAAATAGATGTATTACCTTTGGATCTAGCGGCGAGAGTACGTAGTCGTCCTCGTCGTCCTCGGATCGACACGCCATGCGCCCTCCACCTACAGATCAGGTGACCATATCTGCCCGGGTGGAGCAAAGAACGGGTACGCGCTGCCACGGTCGGAGGAGAGGAAGATGCGCGCCGACACGGTCGGAGGGAGGGAGATGCACGCCGCCACGGTCAGAGGAGAGGAAGATGCGCGCCGCAACGGTCGGAGGGAGGGAGATGCGCGCCGCCACGGTCGGAGGAGAGGAAGATGTGCGCCGCCACGGTCGGAGGGAGGGAGATGCGCGCCGCCACGGTGGAGCTAAGATCTGGTGCTGCGTGGAGGCGCCGCAACACTTTGAGAGTGAGGCTGAGAGTGGGAGCGATAGAGTTTAGGGCTGAGTGAAGGGCGCATTTATAGCAAAGTAGAACATCGGAAACGGAAGGGATAAACAACCGTTTCCTTTGATTTTTTCAATGACACACTGGGCGCTTATACTGATCTCTACTATTTTTTTAGAAACAGATCTCTACTAGTATGGAGAATTGAAGAACATAAAAATAAATAACTACTCCTCGGCCTCCGCCTTCTCCTGCTCGTATGCGAGGAGAGCCGCGTAGTCGTTCGTGTCGTCGCGCGGCTCCTCGCCGACGATGTCATCGCCGCCCGTGCGCCCCTCCCACATCTCGTCGTCGTCGTAGGCAGGATCGTCGCGTAGCTCCGGCGGGAGGAGGAGCCGGCGGCTCTGAAGCAGCTCAACTCTTTCCGGTGGCATAGGCACCGCCGCGCGGTTGAGGTGCCAGCCACCGGGTAGCCGAACATTTGACCATGGCACTGGCCTCCTATATTGCCAGTGCCTCTGCGCGACGGCCTCCGGCACGACGATGCGGTTCCAATTCAGCGAAAGCGGCAAACTGCTGCGGCGAACGCCCGAGGAGTTGCTAGGAGTATCCATGGCTGCGGCGAAGTGGCGTACTGAGATAGCAGGGAGATCGTGGGTTTCTAAGGAGTAGTGGACGGCGGTGTCGCGGCGCCACTACGCCATAGCAGTAACTCCGCTCGCATCGAATTCGACGAAGATGGAACGTGTCCACATTGCACACGGACAAACAAAAGTCTCCGTTGCCATAGAGGCACATATCGGAAACGGAGCCAGAATTACGACCGTTGCCAATACTATGGGTAACGTAGTTCATACTTTCTCCGTTTCCTATGTTGACAGGCCAGCCGCGGCCCAGGTCAGGTTTGTACGCACTGGCCGCGCGGAAAGCACGATTCTCCGTCGCCTAACGCCTGCCGTTTCCATAGAGGGGTATCCGATGTGTCGTTCTGTACTAGTGTATGAGAGTTGCACCGTGTTGGTTCACTTGTTTTTCTGGAAGGAGATATGCCCTAGAGGCAATTAATAAAGATATTTTATTTGTCATATCTCAATTATTCATAATAAGTTTTGTACCATCCTATAACTGTATTAAGCGGAAACATTATATCTTCCAAAGTACAATTGTTTGGTGACAAACCAAAGATGAATCATTCCTAGATGACGCATAACCGAACAAGATGAGGGCCACATGGATTTCTTAGCCCAAGATGAGCAGTTTATAGTTCTCAATAGCCCAAGATCATTAGTTCATTCATTAGGTTGCTGGTCACATAACCGAAGATGAGTAGACTAGAGCTAGGGTTTTCATGAAATTTGGGTGGAGAAATTTCCTATTTGGCAACTTTTGACCTTGTTTTTACCCTCGTTATTGTTGGGTGGTATAAAGTTTTACTGTATATTTCTCTTCTTCCCTACTCAAATGATTGTTCCTCCGCATCTCCTTATTTTGTACAATTATTAGTTCCACATTTGTATTAATGTCATAATCCTGTATTTTTTCCTACTCAGATAACTAGGCAGAGGCCTAGAAAGCCTGCAGACCAGAGTTTGAATCCTATCAGGAACGATTTTCAGGTATCTCACTCGGGGTGGGATTCTACCCTGGGTGCATGGGTCGCCTTTTTTTTATAATCCTGTATTTTTATATGGGTCTTGCCTCTTTTTTAGCTACGTTCTCTTTAGAAATCTATACACTCCACTCGGAAGTAAAAAAACTCATACTCCCGAGGTGAGTATAGATTTCTCTGAGTATGCAGTTGCGACGAGTATGTATAGGCAATTAGGTCCACTGTAGTTGGAGTCTTGTTTGGTGACATGTCCGGCACGTAGCTTTGCACATAACCGAAACCGAACCAAAAAAATCTAACTGTAACTAAATTTTGATTTTTTATGGTTAGTGGTCAGGTTTCAGTTAGAAAAACACCTAACCCAAAGGAACTCAGTTAATTCGGTTTAAAACCGAAATAATATTGTTAAACCGAAATAAACCGAATGGTTGAGCTGAGTGCAGAATGGCACGTGCAGGCCCAGCCGAACTTAACGGGACATTATATAAGATGTGGGATGCAAAGAATACACATAGGAAAGCTTGCCCCACTGGTTTGGAGTTTTGATACATCCACTATCCAGTTTTACTACTGTAGGTCAATGAGTTCGACCCCAAATTTTCACCAATTTTATTTTTGGCGGAAATTTCATTGTCGTTTTGTTTTTCACTCGGGCAACACATCCAGTTCGGTTGTATGAAATATATAAATGAAATATATGATCCTAAATTTTAGGTGGTATTCCAAAATTCGCGTCAACTTTGGTTAGTTTGGTTATTACCGAAACCGAACCAAAATTAAATGGTTATTACCGAAACCTAACCATATTTTCATACAAAACCATATTTACCAAAGTATTGAAACCCTATTTACCGCATAACCTTATAAACCGAACCAAATTAACCATTTTAACCGAATGCCCAGTCTTTACCAGCACGTAGATGCTTCGTTCATGTGGAACTTGTTTGGTGATGAATCGAAGATGAACTTGGAGATGAAACGCTCCTAGATGACGTAGCCAAAGGTGGGCAATCCATAGCTTTCAAATTACAATTGTTTGGTGGTGAATCTAGAGATGGAGTGCTCCTAGATGACGTAGCCAAAGCTGAACAATCCATAAGTTCCGAATTACAATTGTTTGGTGGCAAATCTGAAGATAAAAGTTCCTTAGATGTCGACACAGCCAAAGGTTAAGAATTATATCTTCCGAAGTATATTTTTTTGGTGACGATCGAATCCAAAGATGAATCGTTCCTAGATAACGTAACTGAAGAAGACGAAGACAAGCAGTTTGTAGGTTTTTGTAGCCCGGGATCAGTAGTTCATTTGGTTGTTGATCACATAACTAAACATGAGTGGAGCATGTCATTCAATGGAATGGATGAGGCCTGGGATTTTCATAAAACTTGGGTGGAGAAGTATTCAATTGTAGAATTTAATTTGTAAACTGAGTGGAGACTCCGTCCATGTCCTTATCAACCCTCGCGATACCCATGTCCTTATCTAGCCTGAACGCCTGATGCATGTAAAATGCATACATGGACTTTGCACTTTAATTGCTTATATTCCAATCATATTTGCATCCTATAAGGGTTATATCAATGTTTTATAATGATTTTGGGAATACTTCATAGTTTTCCCATTTATTTGGAATTAACCCTGTTTTTCCAGAAAACGTCTTTTTTAGTGTTTCAGACTTTCCGGGAGCTTCTTGACTCCAAAAAGGGCAAGGTCAAAGAGCACGGTTCAGAATTTTCGAGACGAACGCAATGGGCTTAAATTGAAAACCAGGAGCCCAACAGACTGGAAATGGGAGGGTCCCACGCGGCCTAAAGTACATGGCCACGTGGGCCCAGCTCGTTTCCACCTCGGAGCTCCGTGGCCGTCGATCTTTCATCTACCGACTCCGTCTTGACCTAAAAACGCCTATAAAAAGGTCTCCTGGCGTTTCGCGAAAGGAGGCGGCGGAGAAACACGAAACACACGAAACAGAAGACAGAAGGCTGCCGCCAGAGAAGATCGGAGGGGGGAAACGCTGCCGGAATCACCTCCGGTAGGCTCCTCCATCCCCCCTCCGGAAGTCTCCATCATCACCACCGTGAAGACCAGCACCATCTCCATCACCATCTTCGTGATCCATTTCATCCCCCTCATAGTTTGAGATTGTTCGAACCCTAGCTATTGTCTAAGTACTATTCTACATGTTTGTTAATTGTTACTTGTCATTATTTAGTGGGGAGATTATATTTTCAGATTGTGTTGTATCACTTATACCATTGATGATGAGGACATGATTAGTCTGGATACATGCCCAAGCCCAAGTTCACGTGAGGGCTGGTCCACATGCATGGATCGTGAAGACCAGGGACGGTCCACGACCAGCACTAGTACGTCGTGCAGAAGGACTCTGTCGCCGCCGCCATCAGTGCAAATAAATAGCTAGCTCCTTTAGGTCAATACTCGGATTTTATTTAGCTAAAAGACTGCCTAGCATATTGCTGCATCTTCGTGTTCTAGATTTGTGTCCAACGACCAGATTAAGACTGCTTACGGAATCCCACCTTTTCAATAAAGTTCATCTTATATCCGCAATTCTTGATTGCAATATTGGTTCTTACTTGTTCCTCGATCGCATGTAGAACTAGACCTATTGGTCAGGCCGATCGTGCTTCTGCAGGATTCGGTAACCTCGGGAGATTAGTTTAGCGATTGCATTGGCGCTGCGTACGTGTGCGTAGTAGTCGGATCGCCAAGGTCGAACTTCACCAGAATCGACGTATCTTCATCTCATCGAAAGATCGGACACCTTTGCCCTATCAAGTGGTATCAGATTTCAGGTTGCTCGGTGAGAAAATTTATCCCTAGATTCGATTTGTTTTTCATACCTATAATCCACGAAAAAGCCATACAAAAATATTTAGATTAGTTCATCCTTGTCGAAGACAGTCTTAGCCTTTTCGCCTAATCACTTAGTTTTGTTTTGTTGAATTTTCGTTGCATCGTGTGTCGAGTTGCTGGTTTTAGTGTCTAGATTTTAGAGTTTCGAGTTCTAGTCACGTTTTGTTCACACCGCCTCCACATACACCTTCGTCCACCTTGTTGTCATCCTCCGCTGCCAATTTCCGTCGTTCCGTCATCGTCGTTTTCCTGTTCGGTATCATCCACCGTCGCTGCGCCGCCAAAAATATTCCCCATCCTCCGGCTGCTGTTCTTTGTTCTTGCCATCGAAAAGCCAGGGGAGATCAATTTAGATTGGTTCTATCAGGATCGTAATTGCTGGGCAGTTTCCATACTTGCCGACATCTGTGCTTGTTCTGATCGGTTTGTCTCAGAATTGGTTCGTATATCCTGGAAAGTCAGATCGGTTTCCTATTGTGTGGTTCACGTAACTAGTTTGGTTCGGCTGGAAAAAAAAGTGCCGATCAGATTAATTGTCATAGGAATCCGAACCGTAAGAGATTGGATGAGGTGTTGTCTTGAAAAAAAAAGAGAAGAAGTAAACATCAGCTTTCTTGGAACTTGTTCCGTTCCTAGCTAAAAAAGGCAGGTCAGATTCGTTGCTTATTTCACGTATCTTGTTGTTAGAGAACTGGATCGGTAGAAAAAAAAAAGTGAGAGACCGATCAGCTCTGGTTGGAGTAGAGAGATTTCTTTTTCTAGAACCGTGCACTATAGGGAAGGGTAGTGAAGATTAGATCCTTGGAACTTGAATCCCTTTCTGTTTTGAGTTGTTCCATCGTTGGAGGGCATTTATAAATCTTTGCTGCTAGCACGTCTGCTTATCCCTACCGCGGAGTCTGTCTGCTGTCACCAACGCAATATCTGTTTCGATTCGGCATTGTCCGGCCATATTGATTGACTGTTGTTCTTCTGTTGTCGCTTGCCGATACAGTTTTCTACTATACACGATCTCCAAACTGCGGGCGACATCGTTTGCTACTACCAAGCCTTCCACATATTCATTCAGCTCCTATACGACCGTGATCTAAGTCTGTGTCATAGGCTCGCGTCTCTAGTACGGTCTAGCCTAGGACCAGCATTTGACAAATTTGAGCGGATTTTCAGCTTTACATTGACTAACGTGCTTTTGGTATTTTCTCCACATATATGTATAAGCCTACCTACAGCTCCACATATTTCTACCCGTGCATTGTAAGCTCGCCTGGCAATCGCTTTGTCCAATCTTTGGAGTGCTGATCCTTGTGGTTGCCGTGACGCCCTCCTGTATGGTAAGGAACTTGTAAGAGTTTTATATCTTGCTTGACGGATTATGCGACATGCCACCACATTCTAGTAGTTGATAGGAACATATACTTGCGATTTGTTTCTTGTTTTCTACTAATCATGACAGGTTCCGGCGTTCGAACTTCTTGGGCTTTGTCTATAGTTGGAGATTTGCCACCACCTACAACACCACAACCACCACCACAGAAGGTACAAATACGTTCCCACACACATGATCAGGTTACTGTTTCTATGCCACCATTTGCGGGTCGTTATAGGCCTGATATGTATATTGAATGGGAATTTGAGATTAATGCTATATTTGCTTGCCATGATTTTTCTGATTTTAAGAAAGTCAAGACTGCAATTAGTACATTCACTGAGCTTGCTTCTATTTGGTGGAGTGAATATTGTCGTTTATATCCTGATTATATACCTAATACTTGGCATGATTTGAAACTTGCTATGCGGTATAAATTTGTGCCATCATACTACACACGTGAGATGGTTAAAAAATTGCAGAATTTAAAACAAGGTAATGACACTGTTAAAGAATATTATGATGCCTTAGAAACTACCTTGTTGCATTCATTTTTGGAGGAAAGTGATGAAGATTTCATGGATAGATTTTGGAAAGGCTTAAACCATGATATTCAGGAGCTACTATTGCATGAACAATGTTATCCTATGAATCGTTTGTTTCGTCTTGCTTGTAAAGCTGAACAGGAAATAAAAGAACGTGTTGCCCACGAGACAAACAAGTGCATGGTGCAAATGCCAAGAGTTAAGACGGTTGTTCCCTCCACCACTGTGGCTCATACGACCACATCTGTTGTTGTGAGCACTACACCACCTCCAACATGTGACTCATCGCCATCGAGCGTGCCTACGTCATCCGAGTCGTGCATAAGAGGTAATAACAACGGTACGGATTATCTAGCTCCACATGAGAATGGTGAATACCTTGATCTAAATGCATCATATGTTGAGTTACCCGTTGATTTGATCACACCGTCTGTTTTAGAGGATGTTATTGTTGATTTGAATTTGCCTTGTGATCAAATATTTGAGATACCTGTTGATTTGAGTGCATCCATTGCTGATTTTAATTCTTCTATGGAAATGAGTGCACAAGTTGAAATAATTGCTGATGAGAATGAAACTTCTGACTTGACACATAAATATGATTTGGATCATATAAAATTGATTAGAAGTGATGAAGTTCTAGCTAAGATTTCTCATGCTACTTCTTTATGGTCTATTATGATGGATCCACCTATTTCCTTGTCACATGCTCGGAATAAAATTGCTGAAATCACATGCTTGAATACATTGAAAATCGCTTATGCCCCAGATTTTACCTTTCAGTTGATTGGTGATTATGATATTAATAAGGAATTTTTGGTGCATAGAATTTGTATCACGTGTGATGACCTTGCTGTTTTACAAGAAAATAAATTGTTGCATATGTTCACTCATTTTGATATGACCTCCAACTATGGTATTGATTTTACACCAAATAGCTTGTTGCATGATTACTTATCTAAACAAGTTGTGGTTCGAAATTTTGATACATGAAGTTTTGGTTTACCAATGTTGGGATGGTTTAATGATGCGCATTGCAAGACAAATATTATAAATACGAGCTTCACTTATATGTGCAAACTGTGTTGCAATAATTTCATGTGGTTAAATTCTTCTGATGGCTCTTTGCCTTCATATTTCATAATGCATGGCAATTACCTCCGGATAAATATGTCATATGTGCAACAATTGAGGGAACTCAAAATGGATGACATATACATCTATCATGCGTATACCTTGTCTCTTTTGTTATCCCTGTTTCAGAAGAAACAGCGCCGAGGACGGCTTAATTTTCAAGAAAGGGAGGATGATGAGGACATGATTAGTCCGGATACAATCAAAACTATTACTCCCGGACATATTTTGCAGGTGATTTCTAGTACTAATAATTTGATATATTATGTTAATAATAAAGATAAAGATACAACACCTATTTCTATTGTATGCAGAATTCTGAAGGAGCGCTACAAACCACGTATTAAAATGCGACCAGCCAATAAATCAAGGCCACCGTATCTATTCCATGCAAGTGTTTTCATGGTGGGCCCCAATGCATGTACGGTTGACTTCCGGCAAATAAAGGCCAAGGAAAAAAGAGCAAGCCCAAGTTCACGTGAGGGCTGGTCCACATGCATGGATCGTGAAGACCAGGGACGGTCCACGACCAGCACTAGTACGTCGTGCAGAAGGACTCTGTCGCCGCCGCCATCAGTGCAAATAAATAGCTAGCTCCTATAGGTCAATACTCGGATTTTGTTTAGCTAAAAGACTGCCTAGCATATTGTTGCATCTTCGTGTTTTCGATTTGTGTCCAACGACCAGATTAAAATCGCTTACGGAATCCCACCTTTTCAATAAAGTTCATCTTATATCCGCAATTCTTGATTGCAATATTGGTTCTTACTTGTTCCTCGATCGCAGGTAAAACTAGACCTATTGGTCATGCCGATCGTGCTTCTGCAGGATTCGGTAACCTCGGGATATTGGTTTAGCGATTGCATTGGCGCTGCGTACGTGTGCGTAGTAGTCGGATCGCCAAGGTCGAACTCCACCAGAATCGACGTATCTTCATCTCATCGAAAGATCGGACACCTTTGCCCTATCAATTGAATCATACCATGTCTTCGCGTTGTGAGTAGTTCTCTCATGTTCCTGGGGGCATAGGATAGATTGTCAATGATTTCTACTTAACATGTATTGAGTATTTGGTCAAGTTTTATCTTTTATGATTGTCTTGATGTACAATGTATGAAGTGCACCATACATTGAGTAATGCATGAAGGTGTTTCACACTAGTGTAATGGATTGAGGGAGACTTGTGGGGACACGTAAACCCTTGACCGAGTCATGAAGTTACATTAGGAGGGGATTTATATCGGGGACCTTAGAGTGTAATGTTATGGTGGGACTTTTTGTCTTAATAACTCTTGTGCAGTCATTTACTTGGCCACATGATCCATCATAAGGGGTTTAGTTTATTTATTTAGCTACACCTAATTATGGCTCCGTCCAAAGAAGATTAAAACTTGACAAAATGTTTACCTTGTTGTTCTAGAAATAATTTTGTCATAAAATCCATATAGCCCTTGGGAACGTTTTCCACGCATAGGAAACACCACTCAAGCTTGTCCTCTTGCTGCATAGGGGATTGGGCTTTCTCTCTCTTTGAGAGTTTTCACTCATCATATTTTATTTTCAGCTTTGCATTCTCTACACCAAAAAAACCCAAAAACACTTGCATCATTTTGGTTTGTCTAGTGCATAGATAATAAGATAAGTGACACTCTTATTTGAGAGAATAAATACTTATACCTTCTACTCCTCGTGGGATCGATACTAATACTTACACAGCGAAAACTTCAACGATCTCCTGCACTTGGGAGTCATCAACGCCCCACCCTCAAAGATGCCGAACCGGCGTTTCAATATTTGGTGAGATCCGGACAATATTTAAGTGGCGCGGGTGGAGATTCCCTCCATTAGTCAATAGGTTGAGGTCTCCAAGCTATTCAATTGTTTATGGACACATGTTTGGTACTGTACATTGTACGATCGTTTTCCATGGCAATGTGCTTACATGCACATGGCTAGTATATTTGCACCTACCGATGCCTTTGTCCGAACTAAACCATTTTTAACTCAACATAGAAGCAGCATCTATCATCATTGTTTTGTTCTGAACTTAATGTCCAAGACAAGCATCCTGTTATTACTTGTCTACATCATGAACACATTACATTTTAGAGCTAGACATCACATCGCTTTCTACATCATGCGTTTGGATGCTTGTATATAGAGGCTTAACCTACCAATAGCTGCCAAAAGTGGTTAAGTGCATATTTCAACTTACTCGTTGTTCTTTATCCCGCAACTTTAAGAGCAGTTTTTTCATATTAGTACCTGATGAGCTAGTAGCCATCATGGATAGTATTTTTTTTTTACCAATCTTGTTCTTGATTACTACCTGTAATTAGCTTTGTTCCTTTATGACAAAATGTGATTTTTTAGAAGCCACTGTTTACATATTTGCTACGTACCATTCGGGCCCAACTCTTATATAATCATAGGGTTGAGAAAGGCTATCAAACTAATAACATAAAAGGTGAGGTTTCTGATTGGCAACCTCAGTAGGGAACTGGCCTTAGCAGTAACCTTTACCCATACTATATGTTATTGTTATCATTAAGGTAGGAGAAAAAATGACACATCATTCAACTACCCTGACGCACAAGGATAAAAGGAGAAATAATTTTTGTGAACTTCGTTGAGTTACTGAGTTATACTATAAAGCAAAGCCGAGGATCTCCTAAGAGCCAAGCAATGCAGGTGTGGTTGAGTGAAAGCATTCGAATCCAGCCATCCAGGTGCTCCTGTCCCGCTGACATTCGCTCCTTATTTGTTCAGTTGACCGGCAGATATCATTTTCTTTACAAAGGTTTTTTCATATTCATCATCTCTCGCTAGTAGAGATCGGTCATTAATCCAGCCAGGACTGATCGCTTAGGGTACAATTTAAAAACCGTTTCCAGATTATTTTGCCGTAGATTGAACACCAATTTGTTACCTTCAAATCGTGTACGTTATATCGCACACGGTTTACATAAATGACTCGTCTGCCATTGCTCATATCACACACGATTATTAGAAACAAATCTTGTATGCCATGTTTGATGCATCACCGGGATAGCCAATTTATCTAAATGCAAAGTTATAGGTTAGACACGAGATTACAAGAGGACGGTCCGGTTCCTGTGCCATGGGTTCTGGACCGGCGTGTTGTTAGTTATCGTGATGTGTTTGTTGGTTTCGGTGGGCTTGTCGTTGGGGGTACATGGGGAAGAAGGACCGTTAAGCATGCCCCGGGGATGTAGCCGTTGATCGGTGAACCTCGTTAACAAATATCGTCTCTCGTCTGGAGTGATCTAAGTGCATTTAAGGCTAACAATCACCGTTCCTGTACTGCGGTTGACATGGGCATTGCAGAATTCTAACTACACAACTGGGCGGTGGTGTGGTCCTCTTCCTCATGTGTGGTGGAGGCGGTGCGGTCCTTCGTCGTGGAAGGTATTTTAGGCGAGTAGGCGGCTCCGGACTCATGTGTGATGACGGGAGAATGGGTAAAATATGCACATTATTCAAATGGGTTATACATATTGTACAAGTTCTAATTGGGCTAGATTTTCTCTAGAAATAAACTAGAGCATCTTGTCTTTCATATGACTTAATCTCCACCGTTGATGTGTCACCTGTACCACCAACCCACTTTTCACATCAACGTTTTAAATAGCCGGTTACAGTGTAAGCGGTTTCATCAGGTTGGTACTAACTAAAATTTATGTACACTTGTCCGCTATATCCCCATTTAGCTCCCTCTTTAGCCTCGCTATGTGTGTTTTGGAGTGTTGCAGCTCTTTAAAACATTGCTTAGAGCATCTCCACCGGCACCCTCCAAATTCGTGTCCGGCACCCCCAATTGAGGCCCAATTGGGGGTGGCGGACATGTGTCTGTCCAAGTGGCCGCACCCCAAACGGCGAGCAACCGGTCGAACACCTTGCG
Organism: Poa pratensis; assembly: GCA_947311845.1. NCBI lineage: Eukaryota > Viridiplantae > Streptophyta > Magnoliopsida > Poales > Poaceae > Poa > Poa pratensis. The sequence goes on from CAMZMU010000055.1 coordinate 6,556,518, forward strand.
GGCATATTTTGGTTCACATTGATACAAATTGAAATCTAAAATTTAAACTAGAATGGATACAATTTGACATGTAAACTACCGTTACAACTAAATCTAAACTAAACGTTGCCGCTCGGGTTAGCCTCGTCGTCGTGCGCGGCCTTCTGGCTCTGGGCTAATAAGCGCGAGCTCACACGCCTCTCCTTCCGGAGCGCGCTCGCCGCCCGGCGCATGGCCTCCCGCTCTGTCGCTGCCGGAACCCTTGCCTGCGCCTGCCTCGCCAGTCGAGTCTGATTCAGCTCCTCGTGGGACACCTGCTCGGCGAGCAGCTGGGACGCCGCATGCTTCAGGCCCTCCGCCTGGGCGATGAGCTGCTGCTTGGGCGCCGCCGCCTAGGCGATGAGCTGCTCGTACGTCGCCCGCTCGACAGCCATGAAGGCGCGGCAATAGGCATCCCGCTCCGCGCTCTCGATGGAGGTCTGGATGATGGCGGCCTCCACGGCGTCGCCAGCCGCCTCATAGCCGAGCCTGACCTGGCGGCCTGGCTGCTCGTTACGCCAGCTCTCGAACCAGTTGGCGGCAACCACCTGGTCTGGCCACAGCGGTGGCGGCTGCTCTGGCTCCTGCTGCAGCGGCGGCACCTCGTGTAGCTCCGGCGGCGGCTCCTGCCCGGGGTACGGCACCTCCTGCTCCTCCTGCTCGTCCACCTCCGCCCAATCAAAGGCTGGTTCATCGGCAGCCTCCTGCGCCGTGGGGTGAGCACGGCGAGCTGCCTGGCTGAGGGTGGCCCATGAGGTGGCGAGGCGGCGAGGCATGCTGTTGCTGTGGGCTACGGTGAGCGTCGGCGGTGGTGCGGTGAAATGGCAGCACGGCGTGGGCCTTTTTATGGCCGTGGAGGCTCGAGGCGGGAAGCGATGGCGCTGGGCGGGAAGCGCCGGGTGGGTGAGCACATGTCGCGTTGGAGTTAATGGTGGCGACACGTTTCCGCCTCGACGGCGCTTGGGAAGCCGGGAAAGGCTGGGCGCTCAGCAGGCACCGTCGTAAATGCGACGCGTACGGCAGACGCATCGCCGTGCCGTCCCTTTGTCACCTGCCGAAACACGTCTGAAAGGATCGGTATGACACCTAGAGGGGGGTGAATAGGTGCTACTCCAATTTTACTCTTTTTCAATTTAGGCTTGACACAAAAGGTAAATTCTCTAGATATGCAACTACGGTGAATTTACCTATATGACAAGCTAGCAACTAAGCACGATATAATAAGGCGGTAAACAAGGATAGAGGTAACCGAAGTCAAAGCACGCGGAGACACGGATGTAATCCCGAGTTCCTCCTTTTTAGGGGAGTACGTCTCGTTGGAGAGGTGTGAACCAACACAATGGTTCAACGGCCACAAAGGCCTCACCCTCTTCTCCGGTGAACCGCACCACAAAGGTTTGGTTCACTTCAACTATCGGAAACCTTCAAGGCGGAGTCCGGAGCCTTTACAACAACGATTTGGGGCACAACCCACAAAGGATTGGGGGCTCCCAAACAGCTACAATCTGTCACAAAGACAATCAAGTGAGTACAATAGGGGGCTAGGTTTTCCTAGTGGAAACCCTAGCAAATGGTCCCTCAAGTGAATGAGGGGGAAATGACAAACGGCTTGGTGAAGATGTACATCCGGGCCTTCTCCTTCAATCCTCCAAAGATCGACGAGTTTGGGTGGAGGGATTGGGAGATCTAGTGATCCTTGTGTTTCTTGAGCTTGCAACAATGGTGTTTCTTCAGTTGTGGGCGAGCTCCTTGTCCCAAGGTAGGTGGAGGGGCTTTTATAGCACTTGACGAAAAATGGCCGTTGCACACTGTTAGCCCGGTCTGCAGGCCGGTTTGGCCGTCCTGGGGGCCGGCCTGGCGTGCTGATGCTTGCCTGCAGGGAGGCCGGCATGGGGCCCGGCTGAACCGGCCTGGGAGCCGGTTAGCTGCCAGAACCAGCCGGCCTGTGGCCCGGCTCCAGCCGGCCTGGGAACCGGCAGCCCTGCCGAGCCACCCGGCCAGGAGCCCGGTTTGGCCGGCCTGGGAGCCGGCCACCCAGGGCGACGCGCTCCACTCCGATTTCCCGACAACTTTCTACTTTTTGATTATGGGGTGGAACCGGACGCTTTCTGAAAACACTTAGCAACATATTAATCCTTTACCGGTGTTGTTATCTAACACACAAAACATAGAGAGATCATAAATGCCCTTTCAATCTCCCCCTTTTTGGTGTTAGATGACAACACACGGATTTGCAATATAGACCACACTATATCATGCTTTTAAAACAAAGAAGTGGCTCCCCCTACTTGTGTGCATATAGTTTTGTTTGCCTTGGAATGCAAATTCACACATAAGGAGGGAAACATTCCTCAACAAGGTAATCGGCATGATATAGGAACAATATAATCGCACATAACCAACTAAGTTGAGAAATGGAGATGATCATACCTTGTGCCAAGAGATGTAGACAATTTCATATCAATGCACAATATCATGAGATCTCAACTAGATAAATCCGAATACCGAAAACCATAGTCATACAATAATTTATCCATCTCATACAATAGTGATACCAAAGTTCCACAACATAGAGAGTTCCACGAGCATAAGACACATAAAGTTCAAGGTTCAACTAAAACAAGTGCGATGCAATAAAACGAAAGGCAAAAGGATGCATGAATGCAAATCCCCGGAAGTCTCTCCCCCTTTGGCATCAAGACACCAAAAAGGAGAAAGAAACATGAAAGTCCATGGATCACTCGTCGGCAAACCAATCAACAATATCATCTTCATTGCCGCCACCAACAGCTTGACCGGAACTTGATTCACCTTGGGTGCCCGGCCAATGGGGAGCAAGAGAGGAAGCATCGTCGCCAAACCAAAAAGTGTTCTTGGACTTGTAAGTGTTCTCCGAAACCTCGTCGGAGCTTGGGCAAGAAGGCTCGGGAAGTTCAGCTGCTTCATAATCTCCCTTTGATTGCGGTTATACGACTTTTGCTTGTGATATATCTTGTAATCCTTATCTTGCTTTTCCGCAAAGAAGCAATTCATTCTCTTGAAAACATCCAATATGCCGTGCTTCTTGGCGGGCTCAGCTTGAGTTTCAGGGACTGCTGTGCTAGCACGCTGCTCTTGAGTAGGAATGACCGCATCCGGAGGACGAGATGGCAAGGAGTGCAAAACAGGAGTGTACAGAGTTGGGAGATAGGCATTGAGAGCAATCTGAGGCACCTTTCTGTCAAAAGCTGCTGAAGATAAGGGCCATAGATGGGAACCCTTTTGTCAAGAATCACGGTGTGCATCTCTTCCCACATATAGTCAAGAACATCAATTTTCTTCTCCCTCCAAAAGCTGGGCATAATGTGATAAAGGAGGTTGATCATGTATGCACGAGCCTCAGTCTTCTCCCCAAACTTGATAGCAATAGTGTTCCGGAGAATTGCATAAGTGGCTTGCCAAAACGGAGTCATATAAGTGCACTTGGGAACCTTACCAACAAGGCCCTGCCCGCGGGGATAGCAATGATGGATTGCGGGATCGGCTTTCATGAGGGTTTGCTGATGAATACGAACATAAGCCATGGGGCAATGAGGTAGCTCCTCGATGCCAAAGAGAGCACCAAACTCAGCAAGAGAAGCTTCACACTTGACTCCGGCACTCATCCAAGTCATAGTTCTTGGTCCTTCCCGCGAGAAATACACTGTGGCATAGAACTCTTGGAGCAAATCAGGAGAATAAGGTGTATTCACTGCCATGAGATTAGAGATACCATGATAATCCATAACCGCCATCACCTCCGGCCATATGTCCCTTGCACTATCCACATTATAGCAATGAGTGGTGACATGAGAGTTCTTCCTATTGGTAATGATTTGATCATACACTCGTTGATGCATCTTGCAATAGAACCTCTTATCATTGGTGCAAGTGCTATGGGGCCAAGTATAGGGGTTGAACTCCAACCTATCATGCTCAAATTCATCACTAGGTACTTTGCCCCAAGATGTACGTACCGGTTCATCTGGATTGGGAGGAGGAGGACCCTTCTTGATGACAGTTTTCTTGATCTTCTTGGAGTTGGGGTTGATGTTGGATGCCCTAAGGTTGGCCTTGCCTTGGTACTTGGAGAGCGGGGAGGAAGATTCCTCAAGGTCCTCAAGCTCATCATACACCGGATCGTCAGCCATTGCCAAGAAATCCGAGCTTCTTCAAGAAATCCGCAACCACACCAACAATGGAGGAGAACTCCCCCAAATCTTCACCAAGGGATGAAACTCGTGGATGGGATTGAAGATCTGGAGGGGATCTATCAGATCTGTGGCAGTAGGGTTGGGGGAGCAGCTCGAATGGAGGAGGTGGTGGTGGAGGAGCATGGGGGGCGGCCATGGAGGAGGAGGAGCACGGGTGGGGGTGGGGGGCACGGGTGGAAGTGAGACAATGATCCAAAAACTGCCCCAAAAATCGATTTCATAAGCACACAGGCTGCCCGGCACGGGGGCCGGCTGGTCCGGCCTGGGAGCCGGGCTGGCACCCGAGGCGCCCGGCACGGGGGCCGGTTCCAACCGGGCAGGGAGCCGGGCTGGTACCCGAGGCGCCCGGCACGGGAGCCGGCTGGACCGGCCAGCAAACCGGCCAAGCAGTTTTTGCACTTCCTTTTTCCTTTTCTCTGCAAAATCTTCCCACAACCAACCATAGCAAAACATATTCACTTGAGAAACCTTGAATCTACCATACAATTGATAACTGCTAGCTGCTTCGGATAATCAACTTCAAGAGGAGCCATGGAGCAATAGAGTGACATGGGGAGATGCAAACATGAGACACAATGAAATCTTCACACTTCCAATGGATAAAACAAACCACAAACACCAAATAGCAACATTGGAAGTGATGAGACATGGAAGCAACAAATATGCAATGAATTCTCGAACAAGACTCAACTCTTCAAAAGAAGAGGGCGATGGCCTAGGCCACCATGTAAGAGTGTACGTGGTGTGACACCGCGAAGATATATCTTGGGTTCACCGCCACTACTCGTCATTTAAGCTCACAATTCATAGAACGAAAATAGAGCATAATGAGTTCTTACTATCGGCATAATGGGGGGAGGGATAGTCCAATGGATTAGGACCGCACTCCCCCTATGTCCATGCCTACACCTAAACCAAACATATAGCTAAGAAATAGGTGTGTATGCAAGATATTCAAGCGACGCTCCCCGAATCGATGATATTTAGCTCATGCCTCAAATAAGTGAACCTTGCTTCATCAAGTGGCTTCGTGAACATATCGGCAAGTTGGATCTTCGTGGGAATATAGCCAAGCTCAATGTCACCCCGGATGATGTGATCACGGATGAAGTGATAGCGAATCTCAATATGCTTCGTTCTTGAGTGCTCCACCGGGTTGTGTCCAATCTTGATAGCACTTTCATTGTCACATAAAAGAGGCACTTTGTCACAATGGACACCGTATTCCTTTAAAGTTTGCCTCATCCATAACAATTGAGTGCAACAACTAGCGGCCGCCACATACTCGGCTTCGGTGGTGGAGAGAGATATGCAATTTTGCTTCTTAGAGACCAACTCACCAAGGACCTACCAAGGAATTGGCAAGCCCCGGAAGTTGATTTCCTATCATCCTTGCAACCGGCCCAATCCGAATCCGTGTAACCGGCAAGAGAGAAGTTGAGCCTTTAGGATACCACAAACCAAACCTTGGGGTATGAACCAAATATCGAAAGATTCGAAGAACCGCCGTTTGGTGGCTTTCTTTGGGAGCCGCTTGGTACCTTGCACACACTCCTACACTCAACACAATATCGGGTCTAGATGCACAAAGATAAAGCAAAGAACCAATCATAGAACGATAGAGCTTTTGATCAACATCCTTATCACCCTTTGGATTAAGTTCAAGATGACACTTGGTGTCCATAGGAAACTTCTTCTCTTTAGCATTTTGCATCTTGAACCTCTTGAGCATGTCTTGGATATATTTGGCTTGAGAGATGAAGGTCCCTCCACTCAATTGCTTGATCTCAAAACCAAGGAAGTACTTCAACTCTCCCATCATGGACATCTCGAACCTATCGGTCATAAGCTTTGAAAATTCATCATTAAAAGCTTTGTTAGAAGAGCCAAATATGATATCATCAACATAAAGTTGGCATATGAAAAGCTCCCCTTTAACCCTCTTGGTAAAAAGAGTGGGATCGATTTGCCCCACTTCAAAGCCACGGTCTACTAATAGCTCTCTTAGGTGCTCATACCAAGCACGAGGTGCTTGTTTGAGACCATAGAGCGCCTTATCAAGTTTGTAGACATGGTTAGGGAAGTGTGGATCCTCAAATCCCGGAGGTTGCTTAACATATACCAACTCCTTTAAAGGACCATTAAGAAAGGCACTTTTCACATCCATTTGTTGCAACTTGAAATTATGATGTGATGCATATGCAAGAAGGATACGGATGGACTCAAGGCGAGCCACGGGAGCATAGGTCTCTCCAAAATCAATGCCTTCAACTTGAGAGAACCCTTGTGCTACCAATCTTGCCTTGTTCCTCACAACCATTCCATGCTCATCTTGCTTATTCTTGAATATCCACTTGGTGCCTATAACATTGAGGCAATCTTTTGGCTTCTCCACTAGATTCCACACTTTGTTGCGCTTGAAGTTATTGAGTTCTTCATGCATGGCTTCCAACCAATCCGGATCTTCAAGAGCTTCAAAGACTTTCTTTGGTTCCACCATAGAGATGTGAGCTTGATGTTCATTGAAATTTGCCAATTGTTTTCTTGTGGTGACCTTGTTCTTGACATTAACAATGATATTTTCTAGATGAAGACTCTTTCTTCTCCAATCCTTTTTGACTCTTGCTATACGACGGGTTTCGATATCCTCATTGATGCGAGGAATTTCGGCTTGATCATCTTGATCATTTGAGTCCCCGTCTTGACCGGAGTTGACCTTGATCATCTTGAAGCTCATCTTCAACAAAGGAAGGAGAGGGTTGATCTTGGTCTTGACCTTGGCTAGTGTTGACAATAGGAGAACTTGGTTCTTGAATAGCCTCTTGGTCAACTTGAGGAGGGCCTTGAACTTGTTCTTGGATAGGTGCATCATTTGCTTCCATAGAAGGTGCAACTTCAACTTGTGATGATGGATTTCCACATGAGTGGAGCTAGGACTTGCTTGAGGAGGCTCATGACGGATTTCAATGGGGCGATGGAAACCAACCCCCATTCTTCTTATTGCTTCTTGAGGTTCCTCATTATCTACATCACAAACATGAAATTGCGCCACTTGGGAGCCGTCATTCTCATCGAACCTCACATCACAAGATTCTATGACTTTCCCAACGGTCTTGTCATAGACTCTATAGGTGTGAGATTCGGCACCGTAACCAACAAAAACACCCTCTAAAGCTTTAGATTCAAATTTAGACAAACGAACACTTTTGTTCTTATAGAAACACTTACAACCAAAAACTCGGTAGTAGGAGACATTGGGCTTGTTGCCGGTGAGCATCTCATAAGATGTAAACTTCTTGCCAACACGAAAGAATAACCGGTTAGATGAATGACACGCCGTGGAGATAGCCTCGGCCCATAAGAATAGCGGAGACTTAAACTCCGCCAACATAGACCTTGCCATATCCATGAGAGTCCGGTTCTTCCTTTCGGCTACACCATTTTGTTGAGGGGTATATGCAGCGGAATATTGATGACGAATCCCCTCTTCACTAAGAAACTCATTTAAGGTGTAGTTCTTGAACTCGGAGCCATTATCACTCCTAATGACCAAAATAGGGACATTGTATTGGCGTTGAACAATATTGGAAAAGTCGATGATGGTTTGTTGGGTTTCATCCTTCGTCTTGAAGAAATAAACCCAAGTAAATCTTGAATAGTCATCAACAATCACCAAACAATATTTCTTCCCACCAAGACTAGGTTGAGGCACGGCACCAAAGAGATCAACATGAAGAAGTTCCAAAATCCTCGTTGATGAAATAATGGTCTTGCCCGGATGGGGAGAATCATGCATCTTTCCTTCAACACAAGCCCTACAAAGACGATCTCTGGAAAAAGAAACATTGTCTTTTAGTCCAAGAATGTGGCCACCCTTGTGAAGACTTTGCAAAGTTCTCATGTTGACATGGGACAAGCGGCGATGCCACAACCACCCCACGTCGGCCTTTCCGAATAGGCATATTGCTTGAGTGTTGGTAGACCCCGAAAAGTCTACCACAAACAACTCATTTTCAACATACCCAACGAACATGACCTTTAGAGTCTTGCTCCTCAAGAGTACCACCATATCAATAGTAAAATGGACATCAAAGTTCATCTTATTAAGAGCACGAACGGACATAAGATTGTAACCTAGAGACTCGACAAGCATGACATTTACAAGGGTGATATCCTTGCAACTACCACCTTGCCGAGACTCTTTACCTCAGCTTTTGAATTATCACCATAAGAGACGGTTATTGTATAATCTAGATTTGGTCTCAAGTCCGTCATAATCTCCTTGCTTCCGGTCATATGACTAGTGCATCCACTATCAACCACCCATTTCGATCCACCGGAAGCATAGTCCTACAAGAAATCATTGCTTGGATTTAGGTACCCATTTCTCAATGGGTCCTCTTTGGTTAGCAACAAGGGTCTTAGGAACCCAAATAGAGTAATCAATGTAACCATCATATGGACCAACATATTGAGCATAAACATCCCCATAATAATCAACATAAAGAATATAGTTGGGGTTGTTATGCCCCGCAAAGTCACTACGAGTGGTCTTGCCCCTTGTGGCACTACCACCCGCAATGGAAGTCTCGGCTTGTGCGGGCTTGGTCTTGATCTTCTTGTTGTTGCCCACTTTCTTCTTGGGCTCGGCTACATAACCAAGACCCTCCTTCCCTTTGTGTGGTTTTTGCTCAATAAGTAAGCAATACCCTTATCTTTACTTTTGGGAATAGAGGTCTTGGCACTAACATTTTCTTCAATAACATTTTCATGAACACGAGGAAGAATAGATATGCTAGTTGAGCTAGATTTAGAAAGTTGAGTTTGAAGTTGCTCATGAGACTTGACTAAAAGGGAGTGAGTTGTTTCCAAGGCCTTGTGAGCCTTGTCAAGCTTCTCCATACCCTCAAGAAGTCTAGCATTAGCAACCCCAAGTTCAACTTTCTCCTTTTTAAGCACTTTATATTTAGCAACAACATGATCTCTATCCTTAATGATTTTATTAATGATATCATCATTTTTAGCATCAAGAGACTCAAGTCTTTCCTCAAGAGAACATCTTTCTTCACTCTCTTCATCAAGAGAGGCATTCAAGGATGCTACGGAAGCATTCAAAGAGGCAATGGTGAGAGAATCCTCTCTCTCAATCTTACTCTTTTCTTGAAGAAGTTCTTCGGCCGCACATAGTTGTCTCATGAGAGACTCAACATGTTCCTTAGCTTCACCTTGCAAGTTAGTCATGAACGTATCGAAAGCAACAAGTTCTTTCTTAATCACAAGACTAGATTGATCACTCATTTCATGCATAGTCTTGGGAGAAGGAGATGATACCTCGGTGACATTAGCCATGAGGCAACGAGCGTTGTTGGTGGAGAAGTTCTCATTGGGGGATTCAAAGAGAGAAGATGATGAAGTTGATACAATAGCCAATGCGGCTACCTCTTTAGTAGGTGCATCTTCATCTTCGGAATCACTTGTGGCATATTCTTCTTGTGCCACCAACACAATTCTTGGTGCCTTCTTGAAGAAAGGCTTCCTTGGTCTTGCGGGCTTCTTTTGGATCAACTTTGAATGGTCCTTGGGGATGAGCTTCCCACCATTTTGCTCTCGGTTCTCATAAGGACACTCTCTTATGTAGTGGTTCTTGTCATGACAATTGTAGCACGTCTTCCACTTTGAGGCTAGCTCTTTCTTCCCACTTGAGTTGTTCTCTTTATCAACCTTGGCTTTAGCTTTTGCCGGGTCTTGCCAAAACTCTCTTGTGGCAAGAGCTATATGACCATTTAGAGCCGGTTCAAGATCATTTGGAGCAATGTTGCTTGGGCACGCTTCAACCTCATCAAGACATACCACCTTGGCCTTCAAAGCAAGTGAGGGGCCTTGTTTCATCCCCATGGCCCTAGCACGGCTATCTTCGGCATTCTTGGTGGCAACCTTGGAGGCTTGCACTTCTTGCATAACTTCATTGGATGTCATTTCGTTGTAGTTGTGTCTTCCTTGAATGGCCTTCACCTCGATGGGCTCGGAAGGCAAGAGAGCATTCACATACTTCCTCTTGACATAAGCATCATCCACATAGGTTGCCCCCACATCAAAGAAGGCCTTTGCAAGAGTCTTGAGTCTTCCATACATGTCTTCATGAGTCTCATTGTCAAACATGTAGAATCCTTCGGCATCATTGCTCAAAGACTCATATCGGTTTCTCTTCATGCTTTCATTCCCAAGAAATGCAACCTCAAGACAATTCCAAGCTTCTTTGGCGGTGGAGGCATTGAGAACATAATGCTTGTCACTTTCACCCACTGAAAGTTCAATCATATGGAGTGCGGAGGCATTGAGTTGCTTTTCGGCAAATTCTCTTCTTGTCACATTGCTTGGATCCGCAACCTTGTACCCTTCTTCAATGATCCTCCAAAGCTCGATAGAGGCACTGTTAATATGAGATTTCATTGAGCGTTGCCAACTAGCAAAGGCTAATGCATTAAGCTTAGGTGGAGGACCAATGGGGTTTATGCGGGTGGTGATAGGTGGGTCGATAGGGTACCATCCCGGAACGTTATGGTACTCTTCCTTCCCATCTTCATGCTTGGTAGGAGGAGGAGGAGATGGTTTAGATCCGGAGATGGTTTCCACCCCTTCTCATTTTTCTTTTTACCCTCCTCGGAATCACCTTCATCGGAGTTAGAGATACCCTCTAGTGGGATGGTTTCCGAAACCTTGGCATTTGTGAGTTTCATGAGCATGTCACGCAACTCATCAAATTTGACATTCATGTCATTCATGGACGATGTCAATGTTGTTTCCAACGATTTGATATCGGCCATGGATGCCATGGTCTCCTTGGCCTTGGCAAGATCGGCCTCATCCTCACTTTGTGTCATACTTCTCTTAGGCGGTTAAACCCAAAACAAGAGAGCCTTGCTCTGATACCAATTGAAAGGATCGGTATGACACCTAGAGGGGGGGGTGAATAGGTGCTACTCCAATTTTAGTCTTTTTCAATTTAGGCTTGACACAAAAGGTAAATTCTCTAGATATGCAACTACGGTGAATTTACCTATATGACAAGCTAGCAACTAAGCACGATATAATAAGGCGGTAAACAAGGATAGAGGTAACCGAAGTCAAAGCACGCGGAGACACGGATGTAATCCCGAGTTCCTCCTTTTTAGGGGAGTACGTCTCGTTGGAGAGGTGTGAACCAACACAATGGTTCAACGGCCACAAAGGCCTCACCCTCTTCTCCGGTGAACCGCACCACAAAGGTTTGGTTCACTTCAACTATCGGAAACCTTCGAGGCGGAGTCCGGAGCCTTTACAACAACGATTTGGGGCACAACCCACAAAGGATTGGGGGCTCCCAAACAGCTACAATCTGTCACAAAGACAATCAAGTGAGTACAATAGGGGGCTAGGTTTTCCTAGTGGAAACCCTAGCAAATGGTCCCTCAAGTGAATGAGGGGGAAATGACAAACGGCTTGGTGAAGATGTAGATCGGGCCTTCTCCTTCAATCCTCCAAAGATCGACGAGTTTGGGTGGAGGGATTGGGAGATCTAGTGATCCTTGTGTTTCTTGAGCTTGCAACAATGGTGTTTCTTCAGTTGTGGGCGAGCTCTTGTCCCAAGGTAGGTGGAGGGGCTTTTATAGCACTTGACGAAAAATGGCCGTTGCACACTGTTAGCCCGGTCTGCAGGCCGGTTTGGCCGGCCTGGGGGCCGGCCTGGCGTGCTGATGCTTGCCTGCAGGGAGGCCGGCATGGGGCCCGGCTGAACCGGCCTGGGAGCCGGTTAGCTGCCAGAACCAGCCGGCCTGTGGCCCGGCTCCAGCCGGCCTGGGAACCGGCAGCCCTGCCGAGCCACCCGGCCAGGAGCCCGGTTTGGCCGGCCTGGGAGCCGGCCACCCAGGGCGACGCGCTCCACTCCGATTTCCCGATAACTTTCTACTTTTTGATTATGGGGTGGAACCGGACGCTTTCTGAAAACACTTAGCAACATATTAATCCTTTACCGGTGTTGTTATCTAACACACAAAACATAGAGAGATCATAAATGCCCTTTCAACGTCTCCATTAGCGCGAGCGGAACGATATTCTGCACGGCGCCATTAACCTCCAGCTCCGGCGCCCTGTGTGTATGACGGGTGGGGGCGACCTGTCGACGCATGTCCGGGCAGTGTCTGGCACCCTCGAGAGGGCCTCCAAAGCTCAGGGCGAGCAATTGGGGGTGCCGTTGGTGGCGTTATTTGGCGTCCGGACCCCCATGGGCCATTGGGGTCATTTGGAGGGTGTCGATGGAGATGCTCTTAGTATTGTTCAGATTTACAACCTGTCATGCAGCGCAAACCCACAACCGCTGGAAAGGATGAAGATACCAATGCTCAGTATCATTCAGATCTACAGCTATATAAGGGCGTCCCGATAGGGGTTAGCTGCGCACAACTTCCATATAACTAGAATCAACCTTGTATCCAGAAAGGTAGCTACTATACTATAGTTATACCTCACGCTGGTGATGGCGTCGAGCTCGAGCACCAGGGAGGAACCTCCAATCTTATCCACAGTGGCAAATGTGCCTCCATTGGTGAGCATGGAAGCAAAGATCATTGTGGCTACAGGCCATGCACATTGCCAGCAGTTGAGGGATATGCTGAGCAAGGACGATTCTTCGAGCATGGTAGTGGTGATGGCCTCTAGCAACCAGACTTCCACACCCAATCCTTTCTCCCCACCGCCGGTCATGGATCCCCGGCTGCTAGCAGTGGCCTGCTCTGGCTCGTGGAAGAAACTGCAATCGTTTCTCAATGGGGAACCCCGTCAAACCTCCTCCGACGGGGCCGTCAGAAGCTTGGCTATCCAGCCACCTTCTCGTGACGAAGAAGCGCTTGTCAGAGAGTCTTTCTTGGACGGGGTCACCATTGGAGGCGACACTTTTCTTCATGTCATGGCCACCAATAGTGTCGGCGAGGATTTGATCGAAGATGGCCTTGGCCTCATCCACAGGAAGGCAGTACAAGTCCTCTTCGTGCGGAACAACAACGGAGATACACCCCTGCACTGTGCTGCGCGGGCGGCGAAATCCCAAATGGTTTCTTTTCTCGTTGATCTTGCTAGAGGCAACGATGCTAACACAGTGAAGGCACTGCTGGAAACAGAAAACAATAGTAGATGGACAGTCTTGCATGAGGCTGTCCGCGTTGGGAACAATGATATAGTCAAGTTGGTCATGAACGAGGACCCAGAGTTGGCTAGTTTTCCGATGGATGGTACTTCTCCGCTGTACCTAGCAATTTTACTGGAATATAAAATCATCGCAGAAACACTCCACGAGGAAAGCGGCGGGGTTCTTTCATACTCCGGACCAAATGGACAAAATGCATTGCATGCTTGCTGTCTTCCGAGGCAAAGGTACTACTTCCTTTTCATCTTCTTTTTTTGAGTTTTCTTTTCATCTTTTAAACAAGATAGTATATACCATTTTTATGTATATATCTTTTGGTAGATACCACTCCATGTCATATATAGACAATGCAATAGACGATATATACAACAGTTTATCTATAAGTTATCTATTTTTAGCCATGCCTAAATATGAGTACAAGTTACGAGAGCGGCGATTTGGAGGGCGAGCTATATGTAGCTCGGTTTTAAAAAAAAATGAATCTAAATTTTGTTTTTCAAAAAAAATCCAAAAACAATCCTAGATGTAGCTAAAGTCGAGATCTACCACTGTGTAAAGATTCAAGGAAAAATTCTTTTTATTCAGGGCTACACGAAAATGACAAATCTGGTAAAATTTTGAATTTTTCTGACCGTGCACTGTACATCGATCCAGTTCTGTGTATTTTTCTTTTTTGCCCAGGTCAAAATACAACAAGTTTTTCGTTAAAATTTTGCACGGTGATAGATCTGGATATTATCTACACCTAAGATTTTTTTTTTGGAATCTTTTGAAACAAAAAATGCAGATTCAGTTTTTTTTGGAGAACCGAGCTACATATAGCTCGCCCTCCATTTGGAGTTTCCGTACAAGTTACAAACATCATTCATATAACAACAAAATTGGATTCCCTAAGTTGCCTATAAGAATCCTATAGACTGTCTAAAACTTTAGAGACATGTCACTCTCTCCCCTCATTTTATTTCCTCCACATTAGTAAAACATTTTTTTAGAACACTGACTGTAGGGCATAGCCCCACAGTATTTTATTGAAATTTAGAAGGTAGCAGGGAGGATATACAAGTAATTACAAGGTTAATGAGGGAGGGAGAATATACAAAGGGAACTATGCTACATTAGTAAAACATTTATAACCATCCTACATGCCCTAAAAGCAGTGGCGTAGCCACACTAGAGCTGTGTAGTTATACAAGCAGATTTAACGTAAAAAATAACAATAAATAATATAAATACGTGTATTTGACTACAAAGTTGAAGTTCCGGCTCCGGCACTGCCTAAAAGACCGATCCATCGAGAACATGCAGGTGTAGCCATGCAGAACCGTTTCACATGAAGCCATTTTTCTTGCACCGAATTCTAGCGGGTTAAATTGGAGACGAGGGGAGACCCCACTTCTAATCCCTGGGCTTACTAACCACGTCCTAAACTGACGGATTAACTGGTATTCGTAAGGCGCCCAATACACCTAGACGGCGGGAGTAGTGCGTACGTCTAATGCACATCTCTTTGACTTCTTATATTGTCGCACGTACAAATTGGTTTGGCATTCTTTTATCGTACTACCCCGATCCATAAAAGTGTCGTAATTTTGAACTGACCCCGGTTTAAAACTACAACACTTATTTTGGATCGGAAGAGAGTAATGGTTTTTGCTTTTGTTTTTTCTGTAATAATGTTGATTGGTGTAGCTAATAGACACGACTTGCAGGTCTTACAAACAAGTTGTTGGAATGGAACAACGACCTGACGATACAACGAGATGAAAAGGGAAATACACCTCTTCACTATGCCGCATCTATGCTAGGACAAAGAGACCAACGACTAGTACTTTTACGTCTACTGCAAACCAATCAAGATGCATTGTATCAACCGGATCACAATGGATCTTTCCCCATTCACGTGGCTGCATCCGTCGATTACAATATTGCCATCAGTGATTATATTGACAATTCACCCTATTGCGCTGGTTTGCGTGATGGTAGGGGTAGGACATTTCTTCATGTTGCGGCTTATAAAAAGCATATTAGACAATCAGATATGCTTGTAGATATCAAAATCGATTATCATGGATTATGAATATGCAAGACAACGATGGGAACACGGCACTGCACCTAGTTGTTCAGGCAGGGAGTCTTAAGCATTTTGTGATATGCTGGCGAGTAGACATGTAAACATCAATTTAACAAATGAGAAAGGTGAAACTCCACGAGACATAGCACAGTACAGTGCACCGAAGTTTTCTTATAGCCAGGTAATAATAATAATATACACATATGATCATATTATTTCTAAGCACGATCTTAGGGTCATGAAAATAACTGAGCTTTGCATTTGACTTTCCAGAATAGCGAAGTAATAATACACAAAGCACTCAGAATATGTGGTGCTAGAAAGGGTATTTGTCGTCGGGATTACTTTGAAGAAAACGATGTTCTCCAAACAAGGCATGATGAAATACGTCAAATGGAGATGGTGAAAGACTCAACACAAAATCTATGCATTGCTACAATCCTAATTGCAACCGTAGCGTTTGGTGCAACATTCGCCATGCCTGGAGGTTATAGAGCAGATGATCACACTAATGGAGGCACACCAACACTTGCTGGAAGGTATTCCTTTGATACATACACATTGGCCAACACACTTGCTTTTAGTTTCTCCGCGATGGCTACCTTTTCTCTCATGTGTTCTGGATCTCCCGTGGTACATCTTCGGAGTCGGTTGATACACTTAAGGATAGCCTACTATCTCATGATGATTTCTGTTAAATGCTTGGTTGTTTCCTTTGCAATTGGGGCCTATATGATTCTAGCTCCAGTTTCTCACAATACTGCCATTGCAGCATGTGTCCTGAGTTCTCTCGTATTGCTCTATCAAAATCTGGAATTGATAATCAAGAATATTGTTCTGATAGCACCATTTTGCATAAGAAAGGGGAAAATTTACACACTCGGACGGATAGTGGTCTTTATTGTGGCAAATATTCTATTTGAATATTGGCCCATAGTAGTAATATTTTGCTCAACCCTAGGAAACTACCACGCTGGAAATGTGGAACCAGTGGTACAGCCGTTGATACCGTCACCTTGAAAAGTGCTACAGCAAAAGGGATATTATCCTCAGAATTGTTATTCGTTTGTGAAACTTTAATGATATGTGTGTATGTGTTCTGCTGTGATTGTTCAAGAGTTAATGTGCTTGTAACAATGTAAGCGATGGTTACTGTATTTGCATGCAACTGATTTGCTTTACTGTATTTGCTTGCAGCTGCTTTTCTTTACTGTATTGCCTGCAATTGCATTTTATTGTTCATCCAATATATTTTTTAAACAAGAAAAAAGCTTTGCATATTCCATTGTTTACAAAGAGAAAAGTTGCTCGGTTAATTAACGGAAAACTGGGAAAAAACCGATATAGCCGGGGCCGAGCCCACCCATACACTAGAACAAATAGGGCCATGCCCAAATACCACCCTGCTAAGACTGGACGACCTCCCACCAAAGTCGAAGAGGAAACACCATGATTGCTATGGGAGGAGAACTAGAGAAGGCACCGGACGTTCCAATGAAGGAGAAGAAGCCAATTGTTCAAGTGGTAAAAGACTACATTAAAGATGAAAAATAAATAATGTTGCTCATGATTCCCTCTGATTCAACCTAAAATACTATGACTCTCTATTACATTGCACTTAACTACGTACGTATTTCCCTTGATGTTTTTTTTTTGAAACATGTTTCCCTTGATGTTGGTATGAAGCTAATGCCTAAGCAAGGTATGATGAACATATATCTGACTGTACCGCTAGATGTAAATAACAAAACTTTATGGTGCCATATAGTTGTATCTTATTCACTATAAATAGTTAAGAATCTCGTGTGAGTGGGGTCCTTATGGTTATTTAAAAAAATATGTAGGAAATAAAAAATGGAAATTCTAGATGTCATTTCATTTAGTTGATAGTATACACTTCACGCATGTACTTGTGGATATATTAACCACATTTATACGTAGGACAACTCCTTGCTGTTTCAAAACTCCTACAGAAATCTACTACTCGTATTTTAACCTATATCATATTTATGTTTTACTTAGAAAATACTTCTGATGTACTTAGAAAATTAATTGAGGCTTACTTAAGTAATAAATTAACATTAAAAACATTTTCCCCTCAAAAGGAGCAGCAGCAAGACAACAACAATAATCTATTATTTCGCGACACATTAATTTTGTGAGACTATTTTAGCTAGAATAACAAAACTTATAAAGAGAAACAATGTTTGTTCCTAATCCTGGCAACCTCTTGGTTCAACAATCACTGACCTTGTAAACCTGGATACGTAAAATGAATACATGAGTCAACAATGAAACAGCAAAATTCTGGCAGATGAGGCAAAAACGATAACATGGATATTACCCCCAAAATAATGCCACCAAATATTTGCTAGGTAAGCCTTACGCCATCTGTAGCAATAAAAGACTAGTATTATAAATCATATGCTTCCTAAATTCTAAATAGTTCCTTTCTATGGAAGGGGAAACTTACTACGCCAGTCCCATATGAACCCCAACGCAAAATTTCTCAAGCTTTGCCCTCCAAAAACAGTGATGGTAATCGTGGTAATATGCTCCTCCATATATTAGATCGTTCTTTGTCATTCTGAATGAAAAAAATCAAAGCTGCAAATGACACGATAAAGTTCACCAAATTTCTTGGGAGTTTTCATGGACATCATTACTACCCACTGCCTCACTGGTAACTAATAATTCAATAGGAAACAACATGAAAACAACACTTTCAATCTGAAAGAGCATGGTGTTTTAGTGCACACAAGTAATAGGGGAGCTTCACTGTTTTTTTTTGAAATGGGGAGAAGCTCCGGCCTCTGCATCGAGTGATGCACACAGCCATTTATTACGGAGTTCACGAATATTCAAGTTTTACATCTCAAAAATCACAAAGAGATTGAGACAAGCCTCAACTGGCAGCAACAAAACTTGAAGTAACTACAAAAGGGCGTTGTGAGTCGATGAAGAAGCTTGCCGTCGGCGAAGCCATTGCCGATGTGAAGCATCGACCGGGGATCATCCCCATCCTCCTCAAATCGCGGAGCCGCCATCTGCCATCGACATTGTCGAGGCCGAGCACCAGATCCGCCACCATCAATCCGCATGCCCAAATCTGGAATCACCATTTTCACTCGCCTGCCGATGACGCCACATGGGACAACAACCACTGGCCGAACACCTACAACAACTGAGCCCATCCTCGACGCTGCCATGGGCGACGTCGAGATAGGACTGGAGCCAGGGCTTTATTCGTGGACGCAGCGCTGCCGTCACCGCCAAAAACAGCACCACTCCACACACAAGACTTGCCGTCCATGAAGAATGGCGAGGACACAAATCCGCAAGCCCCTCGGAGTTGCCACAAAGGATGTGTCCAAGATGGAGCTAGACATGGGAATTTTTTTTTTGGCTCGACGCTGCTGACTCCATTGATGCAACGCCGCTAGACCAACCTATCCTAAAACTATCTACACGCCTGACGCTGAGATCCGGGGCTCCTCAATCCTCACGTCACCGGAGAGGCGGTCGAAGGATGAAGGAGCCCGCGGCCTCGCCGGTGGTCGACGGCGGGATTGGGTGCGCCATCTTTTCGCCTTTGGGAACCATCGAGGGAAGGGAACGGTTCGTGCGTTTGAAGCACGCTGCAGTCGATTTGTGACCAAGACCAACACAACACGTTTGGGCCGGATTCCTTCATTGTTGGTTGTTTCTAGGGTGCTATAGGAAATAGTGGCGACCTCCTCCAGATGCTATACAAGTTATAGCATGCTAATAGCGTGCTATGTTTCAAATAGTGTTTTGAAAAATAATACTCTCTCCATTCCTGAATGTAGGGTGTATAGTTTTCTGCACGAATATTAAGACATGTGTATTTTGCATAGAGTGGACTAAAAAAAATCTGGAAAAAATCGCGAGAGATGAGTTCTTTATAGGCACAAAATAAATACAATCCGTTAATCCGTCTGTTGAGACTAGGTCTCACTTTTTGATGGGTCAAATTGTCCATATATAACAAATATACCTTATATTATGGATTTTTCTTCAAAAAACTATACACCTTACATCAAGAAATAGAGGGAGTAATATGTATAGCTCAGAAATAAAGAATTTCAAAAAAAATACTCCAAAAATGTTGTAATAATATATGCATAACCACATATAAAAATTGTTTACCATATTTTTAGAAGCCTAAGATCAACATCCCACAAAGAAACACCATAGTATAATATTATTTATTCAGAATCTGTACATTAACGATGTCATCTTTCGATTTAGAAGATGATCTAACAGATTATGGTTTATCACCACTACAAATAGGTAGCAACTTCTTCTTTTTTCTAAGTGGAAAAATCGATCTTTTGAGCCGATAGGCTAGAAAATAATAGCGTGCTATAACGCTATGACCTTTTAGCGTAATATAGCGTGCTATTTTCGTGAATAGCGCCATAGCGAGCAAAAGTTGTAAAATATAACGTGGACTCTCCTGATATGCTATAGCGTGCTATTAACACCGAAATAGCGTCCTAGTTTTTTCCATGGTTTCTCCTCTATTCTTTTCTTTTTGGTTGGACTGGCTTCGTTCGTTCGTTGTTGGCCGGATTCCAAACTCATGCAGATTCGTAAAAAAAACAACTCGTATGTATAGACACTCCCCTCGAGAGTAAAAAAAACAACAACTCATATGTATAGACAATTAGGCCCACTGTACTTGGAGGTTGCACTGATGGGCCTTTACGGCCCAACTTCGAGTCCGATCCGTTTTCCCTGTGCCCGTGCGCTCATAAACGTAGCCGCGCCTCGATCGCTAGTTCACGCGAGTGTTTTCCGATCGCTACCGGTCTAGACTCTGCGTACAGATAGGGCGGCGCCGGCGGCTGCCATGGGAGCGGTATTGCCACCGTGGCCGCATGCGGCGGTGGAAACGGAGACCCGCGTCCGTATCTGCGAGAAAGAGACCATCAGCGGCATCAAGAAGCCGAGCGGCCAGAACCGCTCCGTGCGCATCCACGGCAATCTGATCCTGTCACACGGGACGCGCAGGGTCGGGCAACGGAGCTCTTCGGTGGACGTGACCCACTAGATCGCCGTGGAGCTCGACCACCGGGCGGAGGCCGAGGACGTCCGCCCCGACGCCTTCACGTGCATCGAGAGCTGCAGCGATCTCATCCACGACATGCTCGCCAAGGCACCGGCGACGAGATAGTACGACCTCGCGGCCGCCGGAAACTGGGTGGATTCGACCCGTACGCCCCTTGACATAGCCATGGCGATTGTTCAGCACGTCGGGCACGAGTACGACGACGTCCCTGCAGATCTTGAGGTTGACGTCCACCTGCCGGAACTCCGGGTGGCCTTGGCCTACAGCGAGCCCAAGGCGCTGCTCCTCGCGTGCAAGGAGGCCGCCGCCAAGGAGACCGAGGCTACCGGAGTTCTGGCACGTGGACGGAAGCGCCGCCGTGAGCCCGCCGGCGAGGTATGCCCCATCTGTTTGTTGGGCGTGGAGACTCAAGAGGAGGATACCGTCAGACTGCCATGCTCACATCCCTTCCATGATAAGTGCATCACGATGTGGTTCCACAGCGCCTCCACATGCCCGTCTTGCCGGCGTGATATCATGGAGTGCTTTAGCCATGTCAGAGCCGCGCCTCCCAAGATCAATTATGACTTGAGACGCCCTACCGTAGAATATGTCCCCCACGTAGATGTCTCTATGATGTTGAGCTTGTTTGGTGACGAATCTGAAGATGAACCTGACATAGCCGAAGGTGAGCAATCCATATCCGTGCGAGACGTGTGTGGTGATGAAAATGAGATGGCCACCTTGTGGGATAATGAACCTGAAGATGAGGTAGCAAATGAGATAGCCACCTTGTTTGATATTGAACCTGAAGATGAGGTAGCCGAAGAAGATGTCCACCACGTTGATGTGTCGTCGATACGGAGCTTGTTTGGTGACGAATCTGAAGAAGAACCTTTTTTTTAGGCCGAACGCGAGCAATCCATAGGTTGTGAAATAAGTTTCTTTAGTGACGAATCTGGAGATGAAGCGCTGCTAGTTGATGTAGCGGAAGGTGAACAATCCATAGCTTCTGAATCACCATTATCCGATAATGAATCTGGAGATGAAACTACCCTAGATGATGTAGCCGAAGGTAAACAACCCATGGCTTTCGAGGTACAATTGTTTGGTGACGAATCTGAACATAGACATTTCCTAGATGACGTAGCCGAAGGTGAACAGTCCATAGCTTCTGAACTCCAATTGTTTGCCGACGAATTTGGAGGTGAATTGTTCCCGGATGACGTAGTCGAAGGTGAACAATCCATAGCTTCGGAATTTCAATTGTCTGTTGACGAATCAGAAGTTGAAGTATTTCCACTTGATGTAGATGAAGGTGAACAATTCATAACTTCTGAATTACAATTGCCTGGTGACAAATCTGAAGATGAAGCCCAAGCAGAACAATCCATACTTCTGTACAACTGTCTAGTGGTCTATTTGAAGATGAAATGTTCCTAGATGACATAGCCAAAGGTAATCAATTATATCTTCCGAAGTACAACTGTTTGGTGACAAACCGAAGATGAATCGTTCCAAGATTATGCTAACCGAACAAGATGAGTGCCACGTGGATTTCCTAGCCCAAGATGAGCAGTTTATAGTTCTCTATATCCCAAGATCATTATTTCATTCATTCGGTTGTTGGTCACACAACCGAAGATGAGTAGACTAAAGCTGGGGTTTTCATGAAATTTGGGTGAAGACAGTTAATTGTAAAAATTTAGTTTGCAAATTGAGAGGAGAGTGTGCCCTGCTTCTTGGTGATATGAATTTTGGTTTGTTTCGTCTTCCCATTCCTCCATTACCAACATGGTTGCTTTCATTTATATTTTATTGATAAAAATATTAATTTACACTAATTAATTGGAAAATGCAAAAAAAATAGTGGTGAATAGAGCAGCAAGTCAAAAATCCGAAATGTTTTGTGTCTTGGTCAGAAAAAATAAGACACTGAGCATAGAATTAATCTATGTTGAGACCGGATACAAGTATCTCCACCAAACCTATGGTTGGTTCTGCCATTGTTCCAAATATGAGATTGAAGAGTGTTGATTACAAATTTACAATAGTTCAACCACACACAATGTATAATCTAGATAATCATAAATATATTTTGAGAGCTATGTCTGACTATTATGTTGGATGATTGATGGATTATGTTGGATGATTTATGGGCAAATACACCCCACCCAACTGGGTCGGACACCCCACCCAACTGGGTCGATCCGTCCTTCACGCCACATGACATAGCCATGGCGATCGTTCGTTTTGTTGGCCACGAGATCGACGAGATCATCACGGCTCTCTCGAGCGTATATAAGAAACGTTCATGGCATTATTCATGAAGGAATCACATCAAACGTATATAGACTGTCACCCAGACAACATCTGTGCCTAAAGACTCCAATTCGGTAGTGCTTCCATGCTTGCCTTTTTATGTATTAAGTTGAAAACAACAGAGTATTGGCTTAAGCTTAGTATATGATGTAAACGTTTGATTGGTTAGCAACCATTATTTTCTCCTTAGTGGTAACAACACAGTACCCCCTACTTGCAAGTTTCTATCGGCTGGACGCCGAGTAAGTATGGTTGAACCCACTATAAACACATAACCCCCTCTTAGGGATTTAACCATTAAGTTAGGCAAAGTCTACCGTTAAATCGGAAAGCATGTAGAATAGTAAATAACCAATTAAGTAGCCAAAATCTACCATTAAGTTACCCCCTCTTGACACCCGGATCGTGAAGGCAGCTTTGGAATAGTGTACCGTGGCATGCTTCACGATGGCCGTGAAGCGCATGAATAACATGTTGTCCAGCAATTTTCTGGAGTGCTATCGCGAGGACTGAGATCCGCATCCTATCACAGCTACGACACAAACACATCATACGCCTCCTTGGATCGTGTGTGTGACTGTGAGTAAGGACGACAAGCGCCTGCAAGCCAACACCCCAAAGAAGAAAAAGGGCCTGTTAACAAGGCGGAGTAAGGAGCCGAAAGAGTCAGAGAGGCTGATCGTGTACGAGTACATGCTCGAGGTTTTGACAGGGAAAATGGCATATTTGCAATGGCAGACATTTGGAGCTAATTTCCCAATCGTGCCGAATAATCTGGACAGGCGACCACTACTGGAGCCAACACCATGGCAGCTGCAGGCGCTGAAGCGTGTGGAATGGACTGCACGAGGCTGTGTGAAGTTGGATGCGAGGGACCGACGTTGTTGCCAACCTCGAGATGGCACATATTGAATGGAAGATAGCAAGATAAGATGCATGTACTTCAGGGGCGAAATATAAGTAACCCTAAATAAATTCAGAGATTGCAGTTTAGAATATAACATATCAAGACATGGATATGAACTATTTGAGAAAGAGAGTGCATCATGTCATGTAGTATTTGAGAAAGCTGCTAAAGAATACAACACATAACACATTGTTCGAGTAGATGTTTTTATAGCGACAAGAGACAACACAACACTATGTGTTGGAATTAATGGGCCTTTAACTGAATTGGGCCCAAAAGAATTTCAGAAAAATTGGAGAGAAGTCAAGGGGGTGGACAGCACGTTGGGACTTTAGTCCCATACTGCTAAGGGAGCAAGTTTTTCACCAGCTTATAAGGAGGCCTTGCATGGAGAAGACTAGAAAGAGCGATGCTAAGTGTACTCCACACGCGCTCGCTCGCTCGCATTTATTCGCGTTTAATTACTTGTGATCTTGGCGAGCGCGACCGTGGACTAATAAACTGCATCTCTTTTTTATGTTTTTGTTAAGCGGTGTTTTAATCTTATCCACCCACGACTGCCTCACGCACGACCCAAAGAAAGAGTTGCACGTTTCCGTGTCGTTGCAAGTCGTTCGTGATGGAGATATGCCAGGGGCGGATCCTGGAATATAGGCAGTACGTGCTAAGTGGGGGTTATCGATCTGGTCCTATAAGAGGGAGACGTCCCTCTCGATAGAAACTACGAGCAACACAAACCCTAAATAGTTCTCCTCTGAGCCGCCACCACCGATCTTCGCCGATCCTTTCCCTGCCGTGCAGCAGGGCGAGGAAAGCAGTGGTCTCCGGACTTTCCCCGGCGCTTGGAGTCCTGCACGAGGGAGCCGGGCGATAAAGTTTCTGGGTAGTGCTTCGCACGGCTGCTTCTTCTTCATCTTCTTCCTTGACTACATCTCGCCGCTTCGCTTCATCAACTCTCCGTCAACATCTTCGACCAACCGCTGTAAGAATTCAATCTCGTTTTGATCTAACTACAAGGAGGTTTTAGGTCCATGTCGTTTCCATATGCCTTGCTAGGCTTCGTCTTTGTGATCGCATGTATGAATCTGCTAGATCTATCTGTGTCATCTAGTTTGTCATACAAATTCGGAATAATTTTAATAGTAGGCCATGCTTTATTTCCAACACTATGCACTGGCTAGACTATAATAAGTATGCACAACAAATGGCCCTGATAACAATATGCATATGAGAAAATAAAATTAAGCAAGTGAACTCGGAGTGAAGCAAATCTGAGACATACAAACCTATGTTTGTCTTGCAAGACTAATTCCACGAAATGCTCATTTGCTGCTGGTTTTGGTTGCATTGTTGGATCTTTCCCCTTCACATACCTGTTGCTGCCGATGGGGACTACTAGACCTCGAATGACTGATTTGATGCCTTTAGTTACAAAACTAGAGAGGAAACTCACTGCTAGTTCTATGTTCCTTGCATATGGTGGTTGCTGCAGCTTATCGGTTCATGTCTTTCCTCCATGTCTATATATTTCCTTTGCTCTTTGGAAATTCCCCTGGAATAGAATCATCAGACACTGTTTATGGAGAGGAAATAATCCAGATTCCAAGAAGCAGTCCTTGGCTTCTTTGGAGATGATCTGTAGGCCCAACATAGTTATCGAGATACCCCAACTATGGGTGTCCTTGGTCTACACCGGCCCAAGGCGCTGCTCCTCACGTGCAAAGAGCCCGCCGCCGAGACCATGGCTGCCAGAGTGTCGGCACGCAGAAGGAAGCGCGACTTGAGCCCACCGGCTAGTTGTGTGCAATCTGTTTGTTGTACTTGTTGGAGGCTGAAGAGGAGGAGGCCATTAAGCTGTCGTGCTCCCATCCTTTCCACAGTGTGTGCATCGAGCCGTGGTTCCACCGGGCGTCGACGTGCCCCACCTGCCGGCGTGACATTATTCAGTACATCAGCTTTGTCACATGAAGCGTAAACGAAGATGAGACACTACTAAGTATGAAAAGTGCGTAGATATCTTAGCCCAAGACGAACAATTTCTAAATCCTTTGATGAAAATGAGCAGAGCACGTCATTGGATACACTAGCTAGACGTGAACATTTCATGAAATTTGAGTGGGTGAATCCACTTGCAAATTCAAACAACAAAAGTGTTTATATATCAGCCAAGATACAATCTATCTAGGGAAATTGAGTGAGGGCATGTGAAGCTCGCTGTCCTTAGCCGTATGATGGCATAGACATGGAAAGAGACAATTTTGAGGCGCACACAAACGGATGAACTGACTATACAAGTTTCTTTTTTCTTTTGAGATGAACTGACTATACAAGCTGGAACACAACATGTGGCCAACTTCTAGGGATTACTGAGATTCAGAAACTTCCTTGATTCAAACTCGCTGGAAATGTAGAAGGATCTGAGAAATTTGACTAAGAACCCATGCACCATACAGGTAGAAGCATTATGCAAGATTCATCAACACATGATCCCAAAACAGCGAGTGTGATCCAAATCTGCAGTCACATCCTAATTCTATCATTAAAGCTCAGAGAGGAACATCTGCAGAAGATGAATCATCGTCATTGTTTAGCATGCATATCATCTTGCCACCAACGAATTGCCGATTGTTTTATTCATCTAATATATTACCTTGCAGCATATTATACAAAAAGAACCAATTCTTTTTACAATGTAGCTAGAGCTTACCCCCGAATACAGAAGCAACAGGGGACAGCATCAAGAATGACATCTCTGGTGCCTAGCTACCTTTCTAAACAAACTACCTTTGCAGTATATTTCTATGTCGGCATCGCATGATTTGTTCTCTAGCGATAAAGAATGTACCAGCGCCTAGGATAACGCACACACATCAATGTCAGCAAAGGTGTGCGATCAGACGATAACAAGTCGCATCTTCCCATCTTCTGTGGTGTGGGGGGTGTGATGAACGACCATATGGTTAGAACCGCAGGGTAAGGACCCTTGCCCAATTCTGATCGAGGGAAGAAATCAAGGCACTTAACTTCCGCAATCTGATCCGTCAAGTCTCTGTCCACAGTTTCGATACGCAACGGGATGCCAAGTGCATACGTTAGAGCCTTATTGCTAGCGTCGAGGCTTGAGCATCCATGGGACGAACCTCGTTGCAGCAATACTGTCACCAAAACCATCAACACACAACAGTGAGCATAATATGTTAATGGTAAATTTGGTATTGCTTAACTTATTTTGTCATGATCATCTTATTACAAGTCATAAGGAATTGTTCAGCGCCATAATTCATACTTGGGTTTACACGTTTATGCAGAGAAAATTCTCTTCATACTAAAGTAAATTTTAACAGCATAAAGGACAGATACGACAATAGTTACTCTATCAAGAATAGTACAACTACTAGGGTTAAGAAACTAACCGGAATGGCATCAAAATTTTCAGGATAAAGTGATTTGTATTCTTCTCCTCTTGTACGGATGTCAGTCTCTGCCAGCAATCTTAGCAAAACAATAACTGACAGAAAAATGTGTTATACAGAGAACAAGTAAACAACATATCCCAGCAGGTATGTATACTCACTGGTGGGTTTGCTCATCGCCTTTAAACAGCTCTTGAACCGCTCATCGGAACTCGGACTAGAAAATATAAAATAACATATTCTTAAAACAAATGGGATTTTGAAACTTATCATCATATTATTCAACAAATAATATCATTATTCACCCAAAACATCAAGTGAAAAAACACATACCCATTTGCATCTAAGTTAACCAAATCATTGAACTCCTGAAAGAACATGAAGAAAGTTGGTTACATATACTCCCTCCATTCCAAATTAATTGACTTCTATTTGCCCACATGTAGATGTATCTATACATGTAACATGTCTAGATACATCCATATGTGGATAAATGAAAGTCAATTAATTTGGAACGGAGGGAGTAGAATATAAGATATACTATGATGAGAAAATCAATTAATTTAGCATAAGGCCATCGCAATTATGTATTAATAAACCATCTCAGTGAAAA
Organism: Poa pratensis; assembly: GCA_947311845.1. Classification (NCBI taxonomy): domain Eukaryota; kingdom Viridiplantae; phylum Streptophyta; class Magnoliopsida; order Poales; family Poaceae; genus Poa; species Poa pratensis. Next base: position 6,584,346 of record CAMZMU010000055.1, read on the forward strand.
ATGTTGCTGACTGATCCTAATTATTTACTATTTTTGCTGTGGATATTATTTCAGGAATCCGTACTTGAGCTGCAAGACAGCGCCCATAAAATAGCCAGAATAAAACACTGATATATTTGAAGGAAAGAAAACACTTAAGTAGAGGGTTTAGTCAAATGGAAAATGATGGTATATTATATGCATGTAGTATTATTGAGGAGCTATTAAGTATGTCTGGTCCAGTACCATATCATATACTCTTAAATACCCGGCTAAATCTTTACAGGCATGAAACCGCACACAATATTGAATACATTCCATGAGCACAACTATGACCGCCATTCTAATAGCAGCAATAGCTCCACTACGCTACATGTGCCCAAACCATTCTTCTTGCATACAACATATGATATCCTTAATTACAACTAATTTGGAAGCGAGATAGTAGTAAGAAATAATACTCCTACAAAAAAACCGTCACCTAAACTTACATGTTAATATTTTACATAATATGCATGGCAGCTCCCTGAGTGTTCAATAGGGTATTCCGAGCCTGTACATTTTGTACTTCTCTAAACTTTCTACAGTTCTTTTGATAAATAAGAGTAGATTGGTTCAGGCTGGCTCAAGGCTCGCTGTTGTGCAGTCAAAGAATGTATATACGGCCAAATGCAAAATCAAAACTTATTATATATCTCACTGAAATATATTCATATTTGTTATAGTAAACAGAGATATATTTAATATAAAAAATAGAGTGTGGCATAGCTTTCGCGATAGCCCACTATAGTCATGACAAATTTTTCCTCTTAATGCAACAGACCATAAAACCACTGTTTGACACCTTGCGTCTACCCACTATTTACTTAAAGGGGTAGTTCCCTCTGTTTGTTAGGTATGCTAGGTTATTACGAAAAATAAGTGCAGTGACAACCAGAACAACCGACTGGGACTCCAACGAATAAGATCAACACTGTTTTAGCAAGAAAATATATAATCAACAAGTACAACAGGGAAAATTGGTATCCAACTCTGAAGGAAGATCCTTCACAATCTTCTCTAAGTCAACACAATTGGACATTAACTCACGGAAATGGACTGAGAACTCGCAGCATAGGAACACAAAGTCTCACCTTATCATTCCCATCTTCCCATAAATCAGGTCCTTCATCCTAGAAAATGGCAGAACGTTTGCATGTAAAACATACTTTCCCAAACAAATGCTGTGAATAGGAAAAACAAAAGGAAAAATGTACAGACTAGAGATGGAAATCTAACACTGATGAAACATCCTTCTCTAGGTTTTCTTGACATGAATATCCCCTTCAGGTTACCAAGTCGGCCGATTTTACCAAGAACTAGCAGACCACAACTTGGTGTTATCACTAATTCTTCATTAGGAGGGCTTAAACAATTCTGATTGCAAGTAGAACACCTAATAGGATCTTAACAGAGGGATTAGGGATTGCTTACAAACTGTTGAAGAAGACGTGACTGCCTGCTTGATGCAGGTAGTACTTGTGGTGGAAGGAGTGGTCGAGGTAGTCGTCGCCGGAGCGCCGTAGTCGTGGAGCAGTCCCATGAACGCCGGCAGCACAAACCCTCCTGGTGGCTGACGGTGGAGATCGGTCTTCGGCTCCCTTTAGCGCTACTTTAGGATCGGTAGTTTCTTTTTGGGGTTGAACCTTAACGTGTCTATCGTTGGATAATACATGAGGGGTCCTTTTCTTATATATATTAAGCGCCTGGGAGCCGGGACCGAGTCCAATAGTTGGTTAGCACCCCCGATTAAAGTGCGTGTTGTGGGAGTCAAGGTCCCCTACTTTTTCTCTTGGTTTGTTTAAACCGGAGATCAACTCCAACATTCTCCCCCTTGATCGAAAGGTAAACAAACATCATAAGCCCACTCGCAATAGAAATAACATACCAAAGTAAGGTGTTTACAGTGATCCATGAAATGTCACTGAACCTCAGTACTTATAGTGTATCATTCTATCTTGAAATGGAAAACATATTACTTTTATGGGAGTTGGATTATTTGACGGTCCTTATTCCAGAATCAAAAAGGCTTTCCAGCAACCATGCTAGCAACTTAATCTTAATATTGGGTGGTAAGCCTTCAGCACCGGATCCATAAAAACATATAAAACTTATTTATATGCTTAACATCAATAGCTTGATTCTAGATTCTATCTTTCACAACGTTAAAATATATTGTCAGTGGTTTTGGCAACACCATTGACTTGTTGTTACTCGCATAGAAAACTGCGTGTTCATATTGCAGTAGGTGGTTTAAAAAATGCTGTCTACCACCATAATTTTGGGATAGAAACTTCTTGACATACAACCTGCTCTTTCACCTCTTAACATGCCACATGATAAATTGCATCATATTACTGATGCCAATAAAATCGTTCTGGAGCTTTTCCACGATATAGCTCCATATGCGAGGGTGAGGATGTAACTTAACGTGGAAACTTTAATATCCACACATCTCGCAGAAACTGTGTCTGAATAACCAACGATAACGAGGTTACCAGACTTCTTATTAGTGAGCATGTAAACTTTATTGCCTTGCATATTTGCAAGGCGTTTAGCGGCCTTTTAAGTGGTCCACTTATGGACTTTCTTGAATATTTACCAATTATCCCGAACAAAATAGGGCTTGTTTATACTTGAATACTGACATTTCTTCTGACAGCCGAAGCATAAGGAACTGACATTATCTGATCAGCTCATAATGGTTCCTTGGACACTAAAATGTCCACCTTTATTGCCCTTAACTTAATTAGCAGGTGCGACAGAGTACTGGTGCATAATATTTTCTTTCGTACTCTATCGGCGTATGTCGTCATAATAGAACGTATACTCCTTTTGGAGTTGTATCTTGGGAATCTCAGTACAAACAAAGTACTGGGCATCACCAAGATCCTTTGTCTTATATAGTCGATAGAAATTTCTTGACTAACCAAAAATATTCCATCTTTATAAGGTAGTAAACTTACTCCCACTCATCCTATGGTATGAGTGTCATAACGCTCGTCTTATTTCATAATTGAAACTCTTTAGGCAACATACCTTATGTTAACTTCAACTGTATGACAAAACTTTATGGTTGAGTCATACATACGCTCTTAATTTAGTCAACACAACAACATGTTATAATAATAACACAAGCGACATAACAATTCACTGAGGAAACTCTATTGAGTTCAATGCATCATTAGAGACAGAAGCCCTCTAAGACGATCATTAACACACATTATTAATCACAAGGAAATTGTTGATTATCAACACTAAGTGTTGCATTAGGTATTTATTCTCAACTTACCTGATGCATATGAACAAAGATCTAATGGAGTTATCCTTAAGATTCATGTTCATACGCTTCAGGTTCCCTCTAATCACTTTATTTAGAAGATGGAAAATATTTCCAAAATCTTGATAACAATCAATTTAGTTCATAACCACACCACCGTTGGGCAGAAGATGGAAAAGAACTTCACGACTGCGACACATGATCATAAAACGACGTTGGTCAGGAATATACCATGAGCCACATGATACTGACAAATTTGCCACTTGACTGAAGTGTGTGACAAATGATTATAAACGACGTTAGTCAGAAATATAATCATGAGCCACATCAACATTAGATTAGCAAGCTCATCACTTTAAACATTCATGTGTGCTTCATAATACTCATGAGGGAATAATCCACATTAACTCGATAAAACAAGTCAAAACATTCTTCACTATAAACATTCATTCTCCAAAATAAGACTTCTCGTTGGTTCCATCCTACTTGGAAATTATTACATTCAATTTTTTTTCTCATATTTAATGAGACATTCCATTATCATTCATTCTCCAAAATAAGACTTCTCGTTGGTTCCATCCTACTGGGAGAATTAATACATTCAACTTATCCCATATTTAATGAGACAATTCCATTCTCCCACTCGAATTGTGGTAAATATGACCACAAATTCGACGAGGTTTCATTATTCACTTTCATCTTGAGAGTGCCATGGCACATATCAATACTCAATTCATTCATCGAGGACATAAATATTCTCAACACATGGTAAGACAACATCAAAAGGTTTCATTACAAAGAACAAAAGGTTTATATAAATAAACAAAATGTCTTCTAATGCTTTATTCTTTATTGTCCTCCTAGCATAACCCCTTAAACCCCATTTGAAATGGGTAATACATCCTTAAAATATTCCTCAATAGAGGCCAAATACTCTTTGGCATATACTGAGTCGAGAATTGCATTCTTTATCTCAGAGGAGATGGTATGCTTCATCATAAGGAGTGAAACATCGTTCGACTTATTCCACTCAACTACCTTTTGGTCATACTTTTCCTTCTCCTCAGCAGAATTCGCAATCGGAACTCTGGGAGCCTCTTCATATAGTGCAATGTGAAGGTCAATATATATACCAGGAAGAGTGTCCTTTCCTTCCATTTTTGAAGATCAGCACCATGTTCAAATGAATGAACCCTGTTTCATGGTCCATTGTTGTAACAAGGACAACATCTTTATGAGCATCAATAATAAACATCAAACTTGAATTGATCTAAAACAAGACAAGCTAATCGTGCTCTATCTGTATCACCGTTGGGCTGAAAACGGAAAAGAGCACTCAAACAAAATGGGACATGGCAGTAATCAACGTTGGTCGGAATACTGTCATATACCATAAAACGTATGCTCATAAATGGAAACTCAAATCAAAATTTCTCTTTTGACCATAGAGACTTAAAACACATAATGATCAGAAAACTATTTTGCTAAATTAATAGCCATAACTAACGTAAAACACCAATATATATGGTGCAATCCAAAATGTTACTATAAAGTAGACACGTGGATTCATAATTTATCACTGATCATTTTCCATCAAACCTTGACACCATAATTTCAATAACGTAAATAAAACATGTCAAAGATAATCATTAAACTTTCAATGATATGATAACAAAAGTATCATTCATTTTAAACATCATGACATCTCACTGAGTAATCAATAGATTCACATCCTCACTGGAAATGACATTATAAACATTCTCCAAATAAAATTTGGATATTACATCATGATCTCACTGAATAATAAACTTTTAATAGTCAATAAATGACAACTTCTGACCATGATATCACAATAGAATTCTCTAAATGTCATTGTTGAGAGAATCATCATGCTAAGCCTCCGTCACCTCTGTCATGCATGTCAAAAGACATTAATGCATCTGACATAATACTTTAGCATTATGGCTCATCATTATAGGCTGCATAGTGCGCTGCGGAAAAACGAACCACACAACCATTAAATCTTTCCTTAAGGTGGCCTCAGCCCATTAGAGATGATCACATCATTAATAAACACCATAAACATGGCATCAACTTAAACTTAATCTCAATAAAATCTTCGAACAAAATATCGATAAACTTTAGAGAGATACTCATAATTGTGCTCAAAAGAACATCATCTCATAAACATTACTCAACATCAAAATGCTATAAAAGAAATGGCTTACATTAATCTTATAGCACTATATTCCCTTATAAAAATAAGGCGTTTCTGGTGTAAACAGTGCATAAAAGCTTATTTGAAAACTTCTAAACTCAATAAATGCACTAAAAACTAGAAAATCCCAAGGAAACTTCATCTTATAAAATTGCCATATCATTCTCAAATTAAATATCAATTTAACAACATTAAATCTCAACATTCATTGATATTTAAAATGATGCTCAAAGTTTAAAACCTTATTCTAGGCAATTATTTTCTGTATTTAAAAACAGTGCATAAAAACTTAATCAGGAAACTTAAAATGCACTGAGATGGGAAACAGATTTTTTTTTCATTTCTTATAATTCCTCCAGAAAAGGAATAGAAGCTCACTGGAAATTGGCCCAGTAAAAAAACATAATTAACAATACGGGCCATTTCCAACCTGGACTGCAGCCTCTTCCTAAATATGGCCCAACTAACCCCGAAGCCCATCTGCCTCCCGCGGCGAGCTAAGCCGTTGGATCAGATCCAGCGGCTGATCCAACGGCTGTCCTTGCTCGGCGGTGGAACAAAACCAGCATCGCTGCAAACCCTAACTTCATTTCTCACCTCCTCCCCCGTTTCACGCACCCGACGAGAGAGAGCGACGCCGACGGCTATGCTCTACTCCCCGGCGAAACTGGCCGTCACGGTGGCGACGCTCGACGGAGCCGTGCAGGGACACTGTCCCGCGCGCTCCTCCGACGAACGCTACCACTCGGTCGTTTCCCATATGGCGGCGGAGCTTTATGTGTGCGGCACGGCGGCCGCCGGCGCACCTTTCTGGTGATGAAGACGGCGGGCGTAGAAGCACACTACCGCCGGGATCCATTCCTGCCTCACGACACGTCTATCCACGCGTCCTCTCCGTCGGGAGGGAACGGCGGCGCGACGTCCTCCTCCCTCGCGCAACAGTGGTTGCTGCACGGGCCCCGGAGGGAAAGGCGACGGCGCGGTGGCGTATTGAGGTTAGTATCTTCATCCACATGAGGGGATTTGTGTGCAATATTGCATTCTAGGGTTCGTCAACAATTTGGGGATTTCTGGCAGGGTTAGGGTTTCGGGATAACAAAAATTTGGGGATTTTTCTCTTCTGGTCAAATTCGTGCTCCCCTATTTCCAATATCACTGAAATTTTGGTGCCATTCCCCTCCTTCTAATTGCTAATGAATCGAACAGTAATAATCCTTGAGCATTTAATTAAGCACAAAGAAAAATAAACATTATCTTAGGCTAATTACTTTGTTGAACATGATTATTAGCACTGCTCCGTAGCAAAAAGAATAATTAACATTATAATCAGGAATGCACATTGAATTTGGCCGAGGCTTAAAAACTTTCCCTAATCATACTTAGGGTTCTAAAGCAATCAGATCAGGCTCTGATACCAATGTTATCACTAATTCTTCATTAGGAGGGCTTAAACAATTCTGATTGCAAGTAGAACACCTAATAGGATCTTAACAGAGGATTAGGGATTGCTTACAAACTGTTGAAGAAGACGTGACTGCCTGCTTGATGCAGGTAGTACTTGTGTGAAGGAGTGGTCGAGGTAGTCGTCGCCGGAGCGCCGTAGTCGTGGAGCAGTCCCATGAACGCCGGCAGCACAAACCCTCCTGTGGCTGACGGTGGAGATCGGTCTTCGGCTCCCTTTAGCGCTACTTTAGGATCGGTAGTTTCTTTTTGGGGTTGAACCTTAACGTGTCTATCGTTGGATAACACACGAGGAGTCCTTTTCTTATATAGGTTAAGCGCCTGGGAGCCGGACCGAGTCCAATAGTTGGTTAGCACCCCCGATTAAAGTGCGTGTTGTGGGAGTCAAGGTCCCCTACTTTTTCTCTTGTTTGTTTAAACCGGAGATCAACTCCAACACTTGGGACAAGTTGGAAAATCCCACCCATTTCCCCCTCTACAACGAAATTCAGAAACTACACAGTAGGAGTGTCAAACCAATCCGTCCATAAATTACACTGACTCAGAATATACAACTGCGCCCAATTCTGTAGCAAAGAAATTAACAATTAAGCTAGGGCCGCGCAAGATCCTGCAGCCAAGAACGCACACCCCACGAACTGGGCACGAGGAAGACTCGGAAACAGAGCAAGAACGACATAAAGACGCACCAAAATTCCACCAGGGGTCGAGATTTTGGCGACAAGAACGCCGAGAAATCAAGCACGCAAGATACAACAGGACGCTGGAACTCACCGCACCCAAGATACATTATGACCAAACATCCATCTTAGGCCGATTTTACCAAAACTAGCAGACAACAACTTCGGACAACTTAAAGAAAATCCCATCCCTTTTCCCCTCTACAACGAAATTCAGAAAACTACACAAGGTAGGAGAACTTGCAGATATCAAACCAGTCCGTCCAAGAATTACACCAACTCGGAGAATGTACGACCAAGCTCGATTCTGCAGCAAAGAAACTAACAATTAAACTAGGGCATCGCACGATCCTGAAGCCAAGAACGCACCCCGCCACGAACTGGGCACGAGAGCAAGAAGCCAAGAACGCCATAAAGAAACATCAAGACGCACAAAATTCCAGTAAACGGATGATTTCTGCGCGAACATTCGGCACCTAGGATAAAACAGGACGCAAGAACTCACCGTATCCTCCTCGCCGACACGCGGCGAGGGTCCTGGGCCTGAAGCGCGGACGGTGAGGTAGCAAGCGTAAGCCGTGGCGCCGCCGGCGGAGAGGCACCGCCTCCGCTAACCCGCCGCCGCCGTCGCCGCTCGTTCCGGCGCTGGATGCCGGAGCCAGGTCATCGCCGCCGCTGCTGTTTCCTCTGTTTTCTGCGTTCCAGCGCTGGAGTAGTACTTTCTTTTTTTTTTTTTTTTTTTTTTTTTGAGAATTCCTGGTCTTTTACAGTACAGCTGTAGTATCTGAACTCACGCACAACTCACACCACACACACTCAACACCACACGCACGCCACCTGTGCGCAAGCTAGACCTAACCAGACTATACTAGCTTCTGGGCCCCGTGAGCCTAAATCTAACTACCGGGAAAACCCCTGCGGTGGTGGGTGCACCACAATACCTCTGATCGAACCACGGTGGAAATGGCCCAGAAGCAGGAGCCGAACACTGTTCACGTGAAACACTGTTCACGTGAACAGTGCTGCTCGGAGGCAGCCCGGAAATACGATTCCTGGGAATCGATCCCGCGAGCGGGCGCCAGCCACTGCTGGACCTGCCAATGCGCTACGCGCGTTCCTCAGTAGTACTTTCTTGGGGTGAAAACTCGCCATCCTTGCTGGAGAGGAGTTGACGTTTCTGCCCCTCCGCGAAACCCTGGCTTTTCCCGATTCTTTCCTCTGGTTCGTTCGGAATTCGTGTGCGGTCACTGCTCACTGCTCACGGACCCGAGTGCCCACATATTTAACCTTCCGAGGGTCCGCTCGCTAGGAAAGCTCGTAATCGTTTTTTTTTTTCACCTTCCCAAAGGGCACAACTCAACTTGTGCAACTTATGGCGGAAGTGATTCGAAAAAAGAAAAAAACTTATGGCGGAAGCGTCATTTTCAAGTCAATTTTAATCTATTAAATTTACACTTATGCAAGCGACTTTTTTTTAGTGGAGCAAACAACTTTTCTATGTAATAACATAATTTCTTTGTTTTGCTCTGTAATCCCGTAACAAAAAAAAATTCCCTTTTAATTAATAATTGTGTCTGTCCGAATAAACTTTCTTTTTCCCATGTTGTCCCGATAAAACTTGGCATGTTCCAAAAAGTGTAAAACAAGCCTATCACCCGGACAACGCCTCGACAAGCAGGACCAGCTGGCATACACACGGAACGACATAAGGCGGGAGTCATTTGCACACCACCACGTCCTCCAGTTTCCCCTAGCCACGATTCGCGCAACCCCGTCACCCCTTCCCATCGCCATCTCCGCAACCCCTTGTTGTCACGGGTACTCCCTGTCACTCTCTGATTCACCGTCGCTCCTCGTCGGCCCCCGTTGTCATTTTGTATCACCGCAGCTCGTCCTGTCGGACTCCAATTTCCCCCTCTCCCTCGACCGTAAGATGCTCGGTTGTTTGCTCGCACATCATTTTCTTTGTTGTTGATTCATTGCATAGCTTAATTGTTCCTTGATTATTGTTCAATAGGTTATGAATAGAGACGATGAACTTATATTTCTCACCAAATGATGAAAAAGGAGGCCAACCTTGTTAATGATGATGATGAGATCTGATGGTTCTCGCCCTTTCTTTTGGCAGCGCAGGCGGAGAGGGATGGCACTCCCAAACGCGGAGGGTCAAAAATCGGACAGCTGACCAACAAGAACCATTTAAAACAATGGGGCGTGGATCGACCAACCTCTTTCTTCTTTCTGTCCCCTTCTCTCACCCTCTTAGTCTTTCTTTTCTACTTCTTTTTCCCTCGCGACTTGTCGAGCACGACATTCAATATATTTAGATTTTGACAGTTATTATCTCCAATTTTAATGAATAAATGATAAGATTTTCTTTATAGGATCATATGAGGAAGACGTTTTAGCTCCTTATAATCTCATATGCTCCCGGTCAAATAAAAAATTCAGAAAAATAAAATATTTCAAAAAAAACTGAAAAACTTGGTGAACAATATATACATGTTTTCCAAATATGATGTCAATTTTCGTGATGAAATGACATGTCTGATGCCTGCTCCAAAAATAACAAAATAAGTGCTCTAAAAACTATTTTTAAACCCCATTTTGGTCACTGGTTTTTCTTTTTCACACAGAACAGAGGAAATGTCATTTCACTACGTAATTTGGCACGTATGTACAAAATTTATGCATGTTCGTTTTCCATCTGTTTCCGTATCTTTTGAAACGTTTTATAATTTATTGTAACTTTTTATTTTATCAGTAGCACACGAGATCGGAGGCAAACCGTGAATTTGCGGAATCATACACATTTCAACAAAACTTTGTACCCCATCTGTGTCCATGTGTGGGACCCGAGCTGCCTGCCGCTATGGGGCGTGGACCTTGGACGTGTCGCGGGGGCAGCGAACACATGGCGCTTGCACCGCCCGCCGCTCTCATATCCTGCCTTCGCCGACCGCTCCTCCTCTCCACTCGCATGCTCTCCCGCGCGCCTCCTCCGCCACCACCGCCTCGCCGCCGCCTCTGCCTCGCCCCATCCGCTTCGTCGCCGCCGCCGCCATGTCGTCGTCCGCGCCGTCCCACGGCGGCGCGGGGAAGCCGAACCGCGTCGCCGCCGAGCACAGCCCCTACCTCCTGCAGCACGCGCACAACCCGGTGAGCCCCCCCCCCCCCCCCCCCCCTCCCCCCCCCCCCCCGAGCTTTCCTCTGCTCGCGCGACCTGCGGGATTTCGCCGAGCACCTTGCAGTCGCGTACTCGCTGCTTAATTCGAGGAATACTTTGGACAATCTGTAGGTTTTAGGTACCATTACTGATCTGGCGGCTTGTTGACTTCGTGCAGGTTGACTGGTATCCTTGGGGAGACGAGGCTTTCGAGAAGGCTCGCAGACTGGACATCCCCATCTTCCTCTCAAGTAATGATATGCACCATCCAAAATGGACATCTCCATCTAATACCATCGAGTTCGATTAGTTCCTTTCTGATACAGTTATGCTAGAGTTGCGTAGTGGACCGATGCGCGGTAACTCTGTAAACCCTTGTGTTAGATCAACAGCTATTGGTGCCATTTCGAAAAAAAAATCAGCTATTGGTTCATTCTGCTATAGCTCGGAGCAGAGAAATGACTGGCAGTCTGGCATTGTAGAATTCGTGGTAAATAACGTGGTATGGGGGTGGTCGCAAGGTGGAAACAAAATCTATAATGTATTTCAAATCCATCCATCTGTTTCGTTTTAGCCAAACCGAAACTTCTGACTTTCATAACACAAGCTTGTTAGTCGTTTGCTCTAAAGTAACATGCTTCTTTTGCTGCATGGGGAATGTTGATGTGTCCGTGAAGTTGGCTACAGTACATGCCATTGGTGAGCTGTCTTCAGCATCTGTTATTCTGTTGAAATGATTTTTTTTGTCACTTTTATCTTCTTCTTGTTAACTTGATGCTAACCTCAGTTTCCGTTGTCCCTTTTTTACTTGGCTGAATGTTAAAGGTGTCATGTGATGGAGGTCGAATCTTTTGAGAATGAAGAAGTTGCTAAGATCCTAAATGACTGTTCGTTAGCATCAAGGTACTGTTCTGTTCACAACCATTTATTGCTATTTGTTTCACTTCTGAGTCTGTTACACGTCTTCAGTGTGTGAAAGTTAAAGGTACCATACCGTGTAACTGCAATTCTTCTTTCTGATTATTAGTTTTGACAGGTGGATCGTGAAGAGCGGCCAGATGTTGACAAGGTATACTGTTTTCTAGTGATAAAAATATAGATGTATAAAACCGCTGTTGCTCGTGGAGCTGTAAGCTTTATTTTCCTTCTTTTTTTGTCGTAATCAAAAGTTTTTTCTTGGTTTCCTTTGGGTGTTAAACCAGGTTTTATTGATGACAACCGTCACATCTTTTGTTGTCATAATCAAGCTTTATTTCCTGTTTTATTGTCATAATCGGAAGTTTTTTTCTTGTTCCTTTGGATGTCACACCAGGTTTTATTGATGATATTATCACATCTTTTAGGTATATATGACATACGTGTCAGCGCTGTACGGCGGCGGTGGCTGGCCTTTGAGCGTCTTTTATCGCCGAACTTGAAACCATTGATGGGTGGCACATACTTTCCACCAGATGATAATTATGGAAGACCTGGGTTCAAGACTATTTTAAGGTAATCAGCTGAAGTACAACATTTCTGAAGTTGATATTTGGTACATGACGATCTGACAGTTTTGCACATAACTTCTTTTCAGGAAGGTCAAGGGTGCCTGGGAAACTAAACGTGATGCGCTTGAGCAGTCGGGAAATGTGGTCATCGAGCAACTTAGAGATGCATTATCTGCCAAGGCTACATCTCAAGATGTGCCAAATGATGTGGCTGCTCGTTATGTAGATCATTGTCCGGCCGGCGGTACAGAATAGCGCCGATTCCGTCAAGTTATAGGACACGAGGAGGAAGAGAGGCTACGGATCATCGCGGTCGATTGGTTGTACTGTTCTGGAAGAAGATTACCATTGTACCCTTTATTTTAGGAACTACCGTTATGCCCTTTTCTCTCAAGCATAGCCTTTGTTCACACGCAATTATAGATGACTTCCACAACAAGAAAAATAAACACATTCGTCAGCTAAGGATAAAGTTTTATTATCTCTGGATATTTGCATAGATTGATATAGTCAAGCATAAAAAATTGGATAGTGTTGAGCGTCGATAGGGAGGGACCCCTCACATGTCAGATCTCTGCCGTCAGATTCTTGCAGCATACCCCGTCCACACAACAAATTTTGCATCCCATTGCAGCATTGTTACATAGATTCTTCGCACAATAGACAATATCGTATCATTTTGAAAACATCGATGCAACAAAAACATATATGAGTAGGGAGAAAATCCCATCGCTCGCAATAAATCCCCAAGAAAAAGTAAAAACTCCTGTGCATCATGGCGGCACAACACTTGCAGCACTCAAAAAAAATTGTTGCAACATCTCACACGAGTGTTCGTAGCAAAAAGCACACGAGTTTGCAGCACATGAAAAACACCCATGTAGCATCGATAACGTGAAATCCTAAACTTGTGATCTAGCACCGACCTCACCGTATTAACGGACTCGCCGATCCGGAGTTGGATGCGCTAGCTCGTACCCATTCTCCTTAGGACAACCATTTCTCGTGCACGACATTGAGAACGCATTCATATCACACCTACCCTTAATCTTATTTTGTATTGATGAAGAATGATTAATAGAATTGATGAGGCTGCTGAGTGTACGAGAAGGTTGTTAGTTCCATATGTTTATTGTGAAACCCCCCAATAGTAAAATGGCTCAAGATGACTTACTAGAAATCAAAAGGGGAAGATACATTTCTCAGTTTCTTGAGTATAAGGATCTTGCACTATTAAGAGGGGATAAAATGTGGTCATGTACTTGTTTAAGTCCATGTATACACGATAAAGCCTTACCCATGCACAGAAAGATCCCACTGAAGACATGCTGAAAAGGAGAAGGCGACAAGGTGAAAAGCTGACGTTTTGAGCCCGTCAGACTTTCCGGCCCTTTTGCTGGTAGGTTGTCCAGTGCCTCAAAGGTCTGCTAGTCAGGGAACCGTACATACTCCGGACAATGATCAGGCCTTGTCTAGGGACATTATATTACCCTCGTCGGAGTTTCCGACATTCACGTGACGGACTGTTCGGTGCTTTCAACAGAGGAATGTAGCTCAGCTATTCGCCGCGTTGTCTGGCTGCCTACCAGTCTCCAAACTATCTGACCCGAACTGTCCGGTGCAATGTTAGGTGCCCCCGAGCGGCTATTTTTTCGCAGCCTTCAACATTTCAAATATGAGATATTCACCTTGCCCCCCACCCCATCTCGCATCTTCTTCTTTGATTCCTTGAGAGCTTTTTGAGAGATTTGAGAGAGGACCTAACCCTAGTCAAGATCTTTGGCTCCTCGCTCTTTTGACCAATCAACTTTTCCATTCAATCAAGAACCAAGCTTTCCCCTTCGATCTTGTTACTCTTGAAGTCTCAAGGCTCCTAGGCGGTAGGAGTTGTTGGAAGCTTTCAAGGATTGTGGTTTTCTCTAGATTTTTGTGGGGGGATTTGTGGCCTCCCAAATGTCTCCACCAGTGCTTGAGCTCCTACTTCATGGAGGAGGCTCTAGGTGAGTAATACGAGCATTCGTAGCATTCGGGAGTTCTTTCGTGGTAACGTCCACTTCTCCAACGATGACCAACTTCCCTTAAAAAGCAAACATCGGGATACATCTAATCTCTATATGTCTCAGTTATTTCTATATGTTTCACTCGGTCTTTACGTCTGTGATAGACATCACAATTGAAGTATCTTATTGCATCATATGTGGTGTTCCATTAGTTCATTAGACACCTTATTTATCCACAGAGTCTAAAATAAGTTAAAGGAAAAGTAAATTTGTAGTAACTTATTCACACCCCTTTAGGTTAGCCATCTCGATCCGTCAGCGGTGAGCATCCATGGCGGCATGACAAAAGTTTCACTGCCACGGCGACACTTAGTCTTTGGACGCATGGTGGCGGCGCTCAGATGGCCTACATGATATATGCTCACATGCTCTACCACAATCAAGAAAGAAATTAGAAGAGTAGGGAAGCTTCACATGTGTGGGGCTGGGAAGGAAGCCAAACAGTACGCAGACAACTGGGCTGATCAACGAGTCGATCTGTCGGATGTTTTGTTCACTTACATAAAAATGCACCTATATAACCCAAGAGTTTAAAAAAACTAAATGTGAGCTCGGAAGAAACAATCACAAGTGGCAGGGGTTTCTTTAGATCACGGGGATTAAAAATGTAGAAGTAGAAAAAATACAAGTAATTTAACATGAATACAAGTTAATACAGAGGATTGGAATGCATCATAATAATCATTTGGATATAACAAAGGATAAAGTGATTTTTCGTACACGAATAAGTGTACAATTTCGACCTTTGGTCCAAAGGATATTTAAGGGGGAAATCTTAAATGCCGCAAAGACCTTCACTCTAGAGCGGGGTACATATTTTTGTAAGTCGTGACTTGTTCATGAAAAGACTGTAATCCTTTTGTGTGGGTACAATCTCCATTGTTCCAAAGAATTAATATTCAGGAGAAAAACTTCAATCCTACAAACACCTAGCTAGGGTCTAGAGACGGACTATATATTTTTTTAAATTAGTGCCTTGTTCATTCACAATCATAATTCTTGTGCGGGTTATCCATAGGAAATTAAACACGTGGAAAAAGGACGTAAATGGAGGGACCATATATGAAGGAAAAAAACGTAATTTCGAAAGATTGTGGATTTTGCATATGCAAGTGCCCAACACACCTTTGTGATCGATGGAGAGCTAGCTAGTAGTGGGGCACAGGATCCGCACCGTTCTCGTCAAAAGTCACCGATCGGACGGGGCTTGCCTGCTCCGCCTTTGTGCTCCCATCCGTGCTCCCCGCCCTCGATAAATCATCCAACGGCTACTGCAAAATTGCTCTCTCTGCGTTCTATTTCGAGCAACAAGAAAAGTCAAATAACTCCGTATTTACTTTTCCTCCCTGTACATGTACCTCCCTCTACCAGTATCTCTCCCCTCCCCATTCGCTTTCCCAATTCGACACCGGACATCTGGGGAGCAATGGCTGTAGCCTGCAGCCAGCCGCTGACGGAACCGGAAGCGGAGCTACTCCTTCCATGTCCAGAGTCCTCCAATGCCATAGAACGTCGGGATGAGCGGGCCACTTTGAAGTCTAGAACCTCATTCACGGGTAGGAGATTTAAGATCGCTAGTCACGGCGCTGGACGGTGCTGCAAGCCGGAGCGGAGGAAAGCGGAGCGCGCTGCACGCATCTGGCTAAGTTAGGAGGAGAAGAGGAACAGCCGGAATCGGTGAACGGCGTGGCCGCCGAGGCAGTGTGCGACAGGGATGCAGCTCGGGCTTGCGTGGCGACCGATTCTGCGCATGCGGTCGGCGGCGCGCCGGCGCGGCTCGTGTTCAAAGCCGCCGGCACCACGGTGATGGCTAACCCCTATTGGCAGACGGCGCGGCAACGGCCCACCTGCTCGGCAACAGAATCAATCGTGGGAGGTCGCTTGAGTGGCTGTGGCTCCAACGTTGTGGCATGGAGTTGGCCGGAAGTGTGGCCGACGTCGTCGACACGTCCATGGCCGAAGAGGACGAATTCCAGTTGAAAGGGGATTATTCTCCTCATTCAGTTTTACCGTTCTGCATGTATTGCGGAGGAAACGAGTATTATTTTCTGTATTTGTGTTTTATTTTCGGAAGGGGGACAAGGTAGATGGGATCACGGGAGCCGTTTGATTATTTATTTGCGGTGGGGAGCACGGATGGGAGCACATAGGCGGAGCAGGCAAGCCCCATCCCACCGATCGAAACCACAGGGCACGCCCGATCCATCTTTCCAAGCCTAACAACGCTGCAGGCACACAAGAAGCAAAGAAGAGAGCTACACCAGATCCGGTTTTGGGGCTTTGTGATCGATCCTAACCATATTGATGCATGTTATCATGCATGTGAAGAGTTAGGGAACTGCGTTAGCTTTCCTAGGCACGGCGATTAGCTAGATCAGATCTCTACTTCTTTTGTGTGTGGTTTCGTTTCATGGACCAGCTAGCTTGTCGTTCGTGAGATCATCGATCGGCTTGTTACTTGGAAGCGAAATGAGGGACTTCTCGACCTCTTCGTGGCCACGTGATCTCGTCAACGATGAAGTCTGTGCTACTACGGGCTCGATTCGTAGGATTTTCAAAAAAAAAAAATTGTATAGTATTGATATCTTATGGAAATTTTCTTTCGCAAGCCGAATCATAGGATCATACTTTATAGGAAAAAATCTCATAGAAATCGTCTAGTACAAACTTCAAAGGAAAATATCATGAGGTCTAACCTAATGGAAAAATTACTTCACCACAATAATAAAAAATTCCTCTTCCCATAGGATTTAATCATGGCATCCCAATCCTATACGATTCCTATTTCTACATTTTTCCTATCCTATTGATCAAAAGAGCCCTACGTGTTAATTTACGGTGAAGTAGGCTTTGGTTTGGCACACAGCCCGTGGCACCACCCGCCTCTCATTTTTTCCTTCTTCTTGTTTACTCATCTTCCCTTGCTCATATGTCAATCATCAACTCACTATTTTGTCGTAGAAAATACAATATCTCTCCAAATCCAGTGAATTGGCATTCATTAGTGTGTAGAACCACAAAACTGAGATCAAAATTCAAAAGAGTATTTCCTTGCTAAGTGTGACAGTAACAAACACCAGCTCTGGAAGCATCGGTTCGGAGAGAAACCATGCAGTGACAGTACAACATCTTTGTAGACCACGGGCACTTGTAATTGAACGGAGACTCTGTTTCGTCCTGCCCGCTCCCGCTTGCGGCAGGGCGAAACCCTAGCCGCCGCCACCTTCAGCCCCCACCTCCTCCCTCCCCTCCCCCCTCGCCGCCGCCGGAGGGCGTCGCCGGGCAAAGCCCGGCGGCGTCGGCGTCGGCGACGCGGGCTCTTGGCCGCGGGGGCGGCGCTTTTCGCGGGGCGTGGCGGCATGGCGGCTCCGGCTGGCGTGGTGGCTGCGAGGTCCGGCACCAGCGATGACAGCGACGGCGGCTCGCCGGTGCAGCTGGAGGAGCGGGTGGCCAAGCTTGGCCAGCCTGTGCGTTGGGGCGATTCAGGGGCGCCACCCGGCGCGGCCATGGTGGTCATGGTCTCGGCGATTCGGCGACCTGTGTGTGCGTGGAGGTCAGTGCGGCCACGGGACGGGGCAGGGGCTCCGCTCCCTCACCGAGCTCTGCGGTCCTCGCCCCAAATTTGGCGCCATCGGTAACCATGGGGGTTGCCGGCCGTCGATCTGGTGGAGGAGCCCTCTCTCCTACTCTCTCCTCATCGTCGGGGGACGTTGAGCCTAGACGCCGGGGCGGCGGCCCTGGAAGGAGGGGAACCTGTGGGTTGCGGGCGAGCCCGAGGTTCCGTTGGTGCTGGCTAGGACCACGGCCGTGTGGACGGGTGGTGCCTGGCGAGCTGCAATCCGCGGCAGTGGTGTGGTCGCCGCCATGGCGGTGCCCCTTGCCCTGTGTCGGAGGTGGAGAGGTCATGCCGAGGGGAAACCCTTATCTTGGTTTCTACCAGGTCGCGGCGGCGGCGTCCGTGGACGTCGTTCCCTTCTTGAAGGCGTCGATGTGGCTTTCCTCTGCCCTCCTACGTGCTCCGGGTGAAAACCCAAGATTTTCGGATTGGGCGGTGGCGTTCTACGTCGTGATCTTCTTGAAGACACCGCCTTGGAGCTCGCGGTGGGTAGCTCTCTGGAGGCTGGGTGGCGGAGTCTTCTTCGGCGTTCTTCCTCCGGCAAAGCTTGTTGCTTGAACTGCTCTCTCGGCGTTTCTTGTTTGGACCTCCATGGTGTGCCTCAGCGTGGAGGTGTTTCCCTGGTGGCCGTCTCCGCTGCCGTTGGGCGGGTCTCGGCGGTGTGCAGTGTGTGTTGGTGTGCCGTTCTCGACGATAGGGTGTGTTTGGCCCGACGACTTTGCCCGTGTTGACGGTGTGCAGCTTTCGTCGGTGTGCCAGTCCGACCTCGAGGGCGAGCTTCGACCCAACACCTTTGCCCGCCAAGCTGGCTCTCAACCTCACCGGAGTAGCCTTGGGTGGCGTCTGTCATTGGAGTTTCTTTGGTTGTCCTGTTTCTTGTGTGTGTGAGTGCAGTTCGGTGTTGTAAGCTGGGTTCAGCACTTTGTACCTTGTCGCCGTTTGTGGCGTTATTAATTTAACGTCGGGTCTTTTAGGCCTTTGTCTAAAAAGAAACCATGCAGTGCACCGTCCAAGAGCACCAAGAAAAAAAGATGAGGAACTGTTCCGTGTAATGCCTATCTGACCGCTGGACGATCTTAGCAGACATTGCTGAACCCAGTCACGTCGATAGCCACCGGCCACGAAAGTAGCAAGCACAGGTAGAACTCGACACTCTTTTTTTTTAAACATGAACTCGACGCATTAGTTTGGAGGAAGTTCGGAAAAAATGCATAAATGCTCCAGAAGGTTTAGTAAATAGATTCTTCTTGCCTGAAAGGGGTGTTTAGCCAGCATAAATGCAGATGCTGCTCTTCTGAAATCGGCCATGGCTGCAATCTGCAGAAGTGGCGATGAGAGTTCTATCCGTAGCAGCTAGCGCTGTAACTCTGCAGGATACGCAAGATCCTGAAACTTTCGGAGCTACGGCATTGCTCTGAACTCTCAAGACAGTAGGCATCCTTTTGTAGACAGCGTTTTTCACTTCTACATGATGGGTAGAGTTTTCCATCTCCCTCTTAGAAAAAGAAAATACAGACAGATTGGGATGCCTACAACAACCTGGGCTGTTAAGAAAAACAGTTTGAACTCACCCCACCCTGCCATTTCTCTCTTAAGAAAATGCTGATATTGAATTTGGATGCCTACAGCCTGGGCTGTTCAAAGTGCAGTTTAAACTCAACCCACCCTTCAAACTGTCATTTGTATTTTTTTCTACTTGGTTTGTTTCAGGTGTTGATCAATGAATACAAATGAACTTCACTGCAAAAAACTGAAGACAGATCAACATGCTTACCAATTGCCGGTTTCCACGAAAAGAACTGAGCCGCTTTGTTCTACAATATCCAGGAGATATTTTGTGTGTGGAGAAAAGGCAACAATATCCAGGAGACCCAGTGATATTCACATGCTGTTCATATGCTGATCTCTTAGAATCAACTCAGAAAAAAACAGGTTAATGAATTCCCTTGTTCATGGGAACATTGTTTTCAAGCTCTGACTTGCACACTGTAACACAAAGCCACAAACTGAGCAGGAAACTGAGACAGTCATTTTGGCTAAAGGCAACTTCCATTCCATGCTATGAAATGCGGCGACAGCTGAGTTTCAGAGGGTTTGCTGTGTGTTTCCTCCACCTGAACACACAATGTAGTGGGCACAGGATCCGCACCGTTCTCGTCAAAGTCGCCGAAACCACGCACGTCCGATCCATCTTTCCAAGCCTAACAGCGCTGCAGGCACACAAGAAGCATAGAAGAGAGCTACACCAGATCCGGGTTTGGGGCTTTGTGATCGATCCTAACCATACTGATGCGTGTGGCATCATGTGAGGAGTTAGGGGGCTGCGTAAGCTTTCTTAGGCACGGCGATTAGAGATCATATCTCTACTTCTTTTGTGTGTGGTCTCATGGACCAGCTTAGCTGTCGTTCGTGAGATCATCGATCGGCTTGTTACTTGGAAGTGAAATGGGGACTTGTCGACCTCGTCGTGGCCATGTGATTTCGTCAAGGATAATGTTTACGGGCTTATTTGATTCGTAGGATTTTCAAAAAGATTTTATATATTGAAATCTTATGAAATTTTTCATTCGGAGCTGTTTGAATTTATAGGATCATATCTTATAGGAATCTTGTGATACAAATTTCGAAGAAAAATAACATGACGTCAACCTAACCGAAAATTTCTTCACCACACCTCATTCATATTATTCAATTAGACATGCCATCCTAATCCTATAGGATTTCTATTCCTACAACCTATTAATCAAAAGAGCCCTACGTGTAATTTGCGGGTCTTCTGGTCAGCCATCTGGCCAGCCAATTGGTATCCAATTGGACACGACGTTTTGTGTCACGGGTGCAATGTGACCGTTGTATGAAACATTTTTAAAAACTTTAAAATGTCAGAAATTCTAGAAAACAATATGGATATACACCAGGATATTTTGTATTAGCAAAAAAATTTGCGGAGAAAAGACATTTTTGTGACATGTAATGTCTTTTTTGCACAGGTCACACAAAATGTCTTTTAACTTTTGTAAAATGTCTTGAAGTTCATCTGAAATTTTTATTTTAAATTTTTGACATTTTGAAAATTGTTTTTTTGATGACCCGATATGGATTTCCGTGTAAAGTAGGATTTTGTTTGGCACACAACCGTGGCACCACCCACCTCTCCATTTTCCTTCTTCCCTTGCTCATATGTCAATCATCAACTCACTATTTTGTCGTAGAAAATACAATATCTCTACAAATCTAGTGAACTGGCACTCATTAGTGTGTAGAAGAACTCCTTCTATATCAATTTAAAAAACAATTTGCCTTCGTTTCAACATTAGTGTGTAGTAGAGCCACAAAACTGAGAACGAAATTTGGAAGAGGTATTTTTGCCTGATAAGTGATACAGTAATAAGCACCAGCTCTAGAAGCATCGGATTCGGATGAGGCCATGTGGTGCATCGTCCAAGAGCACCAAGAAAAAAAAAGATGAGGAACTGATCGTCGCAAATATGAAGGCCCGTGTAATGCCTATCTGGACGATCTTAGCAGACATTGCTGAACGCCTGAACCCAGTCACGTCGATGGCCACCGGCCACGAAAGGCCAAGGTAGAACTCGAAACTCTTTTATTTAAACATTAACTCGACACATTAGTTTGCGGGCAGTTTGGAAAAAAACTACATCATTCAGGACGGCAACGGCTACAAAAACAAATGCTCCAGAAGGTTTAATAAATAGATTCTTCTTACCTGAAAGGGGTCTTAGCCAGCATAAATGCAGATGCTGCTCTTCTGAAATCGGCCATGGTTGCAATCTGCAGAAGTGGCAATGATAGTTTTATCCGGAGCAGCTATGCTGTAATTACGGCATTGCTCTGAGAGCGAATATTCCGCAACTAGTTGCGCCCGCACCCCGTTATCGGATGTCCTATTTTCGAGTTTTCAAAAAATGCAAATAAATCATAAACATTGGTTATGGTGTTTCTCGTGCATCCACAAATTTTCATTCCAAAAATATGACCATATGTGTCCTGCACAAAAAAAGAGAAGACATAAGTGAATAGTATCATATACCATTCACACATCATTTGGTTTTTTGTGCAGTCCAAAGTTTTGGATGAAAATTTGTGGATGCACGATAAACAACATATCCAGTGTCCATGATTTATTTCACATTCTTTTAGAACTTGGAAGTGCGACATGCGGAATATGATGAGGCGCAACTAGTTGCAAACTTTAGTTCCCCATTGCTCTGAACTCTCAAGACACTAGAACTCAGATGGGATGCCGATGCTATTGGCTGATGTTTGCGCCGGCTCACTCACTCCTTTTGTAGACAGCATTTTCATTTCTACTGTTATACATGGTGAATAGAGTTTCCCATTACTTTACTTACTAACTATAAAAGGAGTGCAAAACGGCGAGCTGTGGGGTGGTCACGTTACTGTACCATCTACAGTGTTCAGCAGTGATTTCGCCGTTTGGTTTCGCTTCCCTGTACCGATCGTCCGTGTGGACTATATAAAAGGAGTGCAAAACGGCGAGCTGTGGGGTGGTCACGTTACTGTACCATCTACAGTGTTCAGCAGTGATTTCGCCGTTTGGTTCGCTTCCCCTGTACCGGATCGTCCGTGTGGACGCGTCGGTCCTCTAGCGCTGCCACCGCTTGCCAGCCACCACTTCCCTGTATGCGTTCCGGTCAAAAAAAAAGGGCAGCCCAACAAAGACCAGATGCTTCTTCTTCCTTCCTCGCCTCTCCCCATCGCTTCCTCCTGCTCCACGTCCAGCCCTCCCCTCCCATCTTCCTCCTCCTCCCTGACCCTGCCTCCGCGCCCGTCCCCTCCCCTCCATGGCCGTTGCCGCGGCCGCTGTGGCGGCGCCGGCGGTTCTACTGATGTGTTTCCGGGGGAGGCGAATACGGCGGAGGAGGCGACCAAGAAGGCCAACGCCGCGCTGGTGCGGCTGTCGTGCCGGCAGCTACGGCGCGCCATGAGGGCGTTCGTGGCCAGGGCCAAGCTCGGGCAGGCTAATTCGGCGCCGCTTGAATCGGCCCCGCTATAACACGGCGACCTCTCGCCGCCGCAGCAAGATGAGGTCCGGCGGCC